>CM046874.1:608839739-609527239 GCA_025667525.1 Glebionis coronaria | reverse complement strand
CAAATATAAGTTATATACCATACCTTTGTCATCAGACCTGTTGATAAACGGTACACGTGAATTAAGCTGCATTGGTGGTAGCATCTCAATCTGTAACCCCATACCATCGTCACCAAAGACCACCAACGAAATTTTATTCTCTAAAAGATTCGTAAGAACCAACCTACTTCCCACTTGTAGGTTCTCGACATAACTTAAAATATGTTATCCTTGACCAGACAACACATGTCCTTTTTCATTGTTTGATATGGAAACTTCATTATGAGTGACGGTTGACACCAATCGGTCAGCGACATGAACTTCTATTGGTTATGTGGTGTGTTTCTTAATAAAGTCAGAAGGTAGTACCTACATATAGGTAATTGATAACCATCTATTTAGTACGATATTATCATAACTGCACGAATATGGACAAACTGTTTTGGATTATAATGAGTGAGAATGTAACGTACCGACGACTGTTCGATATTTTTCAATGTTACGAAGTATCTCTTAAGTCTGTCTTCCTCATCGCCGAGTTCATATTACATTTAATGCCAGAAGGCCAGTGCGCTGTAACATAATATTCATCTCCTACTTGACGAATAAAATGGAAGACGGACACGTTACGACACCCGCTGTCCTCCAAAAAGCGAGCCCATTCATGAGAGTACAACTCATAGTTGTTACTCCCAGCAACCTTCCTAATGTACACTTTGTGTTTTATTCCTCCATTGTGGATTAAGTACAACCGTTTACTACCGGTGAATAGGGTGTATGTGAACACAGTTGGTAGAACCTGAAAACACAATTGTATTAGTTAGCTTTCTTAATAATGAAAAGTGATTGATCAATAACAATTGTACTAATTGGTATTTTAGCTAAGTACCTGTCGTTGGTGAACGTTGCGTTTGTTTCCTTCCACTAATAGTTAGATACTCATTCTATTTACAGAAAAAAGAAACGCATAAATAGTAAATCCCAGCACGTAAAAGAATCATGTATGTAGGTAAGAAGAAAGGCAACTAACTAATTAATGGGTTGTTTTATAAATGTTATGCAGGAATTCAAATACGAAATAAACATCTTTATAGACAAGCTGTTGTAGAGTTTGTTTAGTTGTAATCTCGGTCGCAACAAAGGACCTTCAAAATAGTCCTACTTAACGTCAATATGCTAAAAAACATATGATTCTGAAAGGACTGATATAAATTGATTGGCCCCAAAAGCCTTTTGCATAAATATTTAGAGCATGCTAAAGTTGGTATAAGATCATCTGCGTAGTCTTTAACTAAGATTTTGTGTAATTTTTCTATGGTTTTCCAAATATTCTAATGCCATTGTGATATTTACAAAGTGATAAAATGTTGTAAGTGTCCTACAAATCTTCGAATGCCATTGTGATATTTACAACCTGAAAAGAATAATGATGAAGCAGTAACAGAAATTGATGCGATTAGAGGTAAGATGTGATTAACACGGTATCCTAATTAATGGTCTATTTTATACTTAACTTTGTCAAATACTAAAAGCTTTTGTTTATTTTCGGCTTATCTCTACATCATCTCCTTACTTTTTTAGGCAACTATTGGCTGACACGGATTGATCAAGTGTCTAGTTAAATCCAAGTATGAAAGAGACAGAAGATAAAAAATAAAGATATGATCAAGCCGCATTTCAACATTTTCTCTAGTTTTTTTGTTTTCACTTACGACTCCTGCTATGGATGTTTGTGTTTTTTTTCCGTTTTTGTTTGGATTTTTGGAAGAATAAACACGTTAACAAAGGTACTTGAAATTCCGTATAACAAATTCTCTTAAAGCATTTCAAGGCTTATAAGTGGCTCTTTATCATACAACTTCGATAGATATGATTTACACAATCAACTAAGGTAAAAGATGGACACTGTTTAATTTAAACAACTGAGACAATGTAGTATTCTGTTATCTAAAGCCTAGGAAACTTTCTCTACTTTTATCGTCAGAATTATATTCTTGGCAAATCTTGTTGGGCTTATTTATTGGGCTTCATAAGTTTAGTTTTTGAACAATAGTTAACTATTTTCGACTGCATCTCCTACATTAAAACATGCAACTCTATTGAAAAACCCATGGGAGCCAATCACTGTGTGGCACATGACACATAAGTTATATAAAATAATTACAAATCACTGATATGACCCTTACCAATAACTGAATGAAGCATCCGATTTTAGAAATCAAGCAGGGTATAATCACTCAATGTCATTTTTACTACTTGATAATCAAGCCTCTTTTTACTGTTGAAATGAAAGATGATGATCAAGGTCTCGAAGATGATTTATCAACATGGTACTAAACTCTTTTTCATATTTAGGTTGTAAAATCATAAATTAGACCAAAACCCGTATTACATTTACATGGTCAAATCAGATGCAAACTATTTTATATAAAGTAAATCAATAAAGGATATGCCTAATTAACTAATTCCAAAATAACAACTTTCATTGTCCTTAAACTCAATCTAGATTAGCTATAGGTTGAAACCCTAATTATGCCAAAACTAACATCATAGTTTGTTTAAAAGATTATTATCAAGTAAGAAGACACATGCAATTAACAAAGAACATCAAATTTTAAATGAATCGTTGGATCATTAGGAAAAAAGGAAAAAATTTTACTTGGATCATTTATGTATGAATAATCAGAATCTTGAATATACTAATAACAAACACAATCTTTGATCATCATAGCAAAACAGATAATAGACATGCAATAAAATGATTTAAAAGATTTAGAGTCGAATATGTACCTGATTGCCTGGAGATTTTCTTAATTTTGATGATCAAAGATTTTGGTCATGTCCCAAAGATGGCGGTTGAATGAGATAGGGTTGTGTGTGTGATTGTATAAAGGGCACGGGAAATAATAATGTCTATTGATGATTACCTTGAAATGTGCAACTATAATTATATTTATTTTGTTAAAATATAGATTATGTGTATTATAGAAAGTAACACCAGTATTAGTGATACTTTTTATTTTTTGAAGAATTCATTTTAATACTTACACATGCAAATGCAAAATTACTCGATTGCAAACAATTAATTTAGCGATATATAAAGGTAAGACTAAAATACAATAAAAATACAATAAAAAGTCTCATACAATAATTCAAGTTTATATAAAATTTAAACAACAATGTATGTCTACTAAATAAAAGAAAAATTAGTAAGATCTAAAGTGAAACATTCCATCAAGTTTCAATTAGGAGAACAAAATCTAACGAAGTATGTTACTCTTCGCGTAAGACTTCTTGGTACACGACATTAGAGGTGTATACTCCTTCTTCACCAAAATCTTTTGTTGGTTTTACTAAAACCTTGGTAGTTAAACGCGATATGCCTCTAGGCAATGCAACATAAAGTTGGCCATGCGAGAAAACAGAGTCGGGCAAGTACACACCGGCATTTGGAATTGTTTGTCCCTACGCTTTATTGATAGTCATCGCAAAGCAAAGGCGCACAGGGAACTGTGTTCTCGTTAGTTTGAAAGGGAACATGTCTTCTTCGGATGGAGCGAGAGGAATTCTTGGCAAGAGAACTCTAACACCAGCGTGTTGCTCAACAACAATCTCAGCATTGATGACATTTGGATCAAAACGTTTGCATATCAGCCTCGTTCTATTACATAATCCATTTGCCGGATCAAGATTCCGTAAAAGTATAATCGGGCATCCAATTTTCAATCGCATGCAATGAGGTGGAATACCGCTCACGTTTAAGGAGTTCAAGAATTCCAAAGGATACATGTTATGTTTGTCATCTTCTGCTTCATCAAAGCTATATTTGCTCTTCGCAAGGAAATCTATCAATCAACAAAGCATTAATGCTATCAACGTGCTCATTTTTTGTTGACAATATTACTCTCGAAACTAAATCGGCAGATGTATGAACGTTCGTGGCAAAGCAAGGAAAGATTTCATTGATCAATGCATCCTTTGAGGCAGCATCCGTAGTGTATGGAATGGTCATGTCATCGGGTATTCGAATGTAGTCTTCATCAATGACCTCTTCTACTCCGTCACCGACTCGTAATAGGAAGTTTGAAAACCAAGGGTCTGTGCGTGCCCGCATGTTTATGGTCAAGCTCATTTTTTTAATTCTACTCCAAAGAGGTGACATTCTTAGACTTGAATCTACAACTTGAGCTCGTGTTCCACGTCGTACGACCGGTAAAACTTGTCTAAAATCTCCTCCTAAAACCATTATCTTGCCACCGAAAGGATGTTTGACATCGGTAATGTCTTGCATTGTACGATATACTGCCTTCACGGCTTGTCTTTTAGCCATTGATGCTTCATCCCATATTATCAATTTGGCTTGAATAAGTAGCTTAGCAAGGCCACTTTGTTTTTTGATGGTGCATATTGAGTTTGTAGTAAGATTGATAGGAATTTTGAATCGTGAGTGATCAGTTCGTCCACCGGTCATGTTATTTGCCGCAGCCCCTGATGAAGCAGTTGCTAGTGCAATAAGACCACGAGAACGAACAGTGGCAAGCAAAGCTTTATACAAGAATGTTTTCCCAGTTCCTCCACGTCCATCAATAAAAAACACGCCTAGAGAGTCATCATCAACGTATCTCATAATAGTATCATATGCATTTTTTTGATCAATGTTGAGAGAATGGCGCGCGAGTATATCTTCATCTCGTACAATTCCCGAACACTCCTCATGTACTTCACGACATCCATATGCATACAAACGTACATTGGCAGTAATGACGGGAAGATCAAAATCACTAATATCTCTACCCATAGATTGTAGTACCGATGATATGTATGTTAGAACCATATTTTGAACGCGCTCGACATTCACATACTCTTTATTGTAATCTTCTAAGAGTGATTCGTAATGATCTTCCTAAAGTTTTCGAACATCGCCTGGCCCACAAAAGATTAGAAGAGTAGCAAATAGTCTTCTAAGAGAGACGGACATTTCATGCGTAGAGGACTCACGTAAGCATGCATGTATGTAATAGTCACTCTTTATTAATCCTCTTTCGAGTGCCGCTCTACGGAATGTAGTGTACAATACGTTGTTCACGGTGTAAAGATAATCAAATCCGGTAGGTCCTTTAACATGTAACAATAGTACACGTAGATAGAATCTCTCTCCTTCAGCAGGATTAGCTGAAACCATTCTAGCTCTCATTTTACCTTTTTTTTCGAGGTTTCCACTTTCGTGTACTCTTATTCCAAGTGTAGTATCGTGGGATGTCTTTATACAAATATTTCCTTGCGTTTTGGTTTGTCTTGTTCAAATCAAAAAAAGGTAGTCAACATCGACCTCTTATCCTTTTCTCTCTCAAGAATGTCAGTAAGTACATCGTCTTCTGCAAATCTGACCAACTGTTTATTTGGTAGATGAACTTGCAATGACATGACATGCGGATAGATAGCAGATAGAGGGAACCCATAAATCCGCCAGATGGCTTCGGGGGGTGACACATATCGCGCATCCTGGTATCTCTTTATTTCATTATGGACTTGTTCTTCATCTTTATCAACATTTACAACTTGTTTGTCATGACCCTTGTAAACGTACTTGAAGACATATTTTACGAATTTAACACTTGAACAAACCTCAACATTGATGTGACAATTGAACAACATCAACAATTTAGGGTTATATGAACAACCCATCTATTGTCTAGGACGTTATTCCGTACGTTTACCTCATTTCTAGTGTCTCTTCGTCGATACAACGGGTACGAGTCATCTCCTTGTCGCGTTGTTTCTTGGAATTGCTTAGGATAATTCCAACGACATTTTTTGGGTTCGCCCTCCATAGAAGGACACTGAGGATTTAAATGACCACAAGGACCATGAAGCATGTGCTTTACTACCAGCGCGTGCAATTCAGGATGTGTGTTTGGGTCTGGAATTTCAGCACAAACAATTCGATCGTAATGATCGGGATTTGCTAGCTTGTCGGATGATTTTAAAATCAGAAGAAAATGTGCGTGTGGTAAACCTCGTTTTTGAAACTCGATTACATAAACATACGAAACGACAACACCGAGGATATGATACTTGAATAGGTTGATTTTGAGATACTCTAAACTCTAGTAACCAGGTCCGGTCGATCTTGTGCCGTTTGTCCCTCATAAAGTTCTTCCACAATTTTAGGCCAGTTAGGATTGAAAGTCATGGTAAGAAAGATATCAGGTCTCCCAGCGTCTTGTACTAACGTCATTGCATCTAAAAATCGTCTCCGCATGTCGCGCAGTCCTCCGAAAAAAGAAACAGGCAAGACAATAATTTGGCCAAGTCTATTTGATTGAACTTCTCTGGCGTTAACACAATCGACGATACCTTTTGCAACCGTGACGTCTCGATCTTTATGTACGTGTCTACAAAGAATTGCTAAAACAATCGCCCTCCAAACAGGATCAAGTTATGAGTCGGCCGAATCTGAAACTTGTAACAATACTATTCTCGCATAGTAACTGTTTTTCTACCCTTTTGTGTGTTAATCCCTGTGTAGTGATGTTAACAAAATTGTGTAAGGCATATATAACCTATACGATAATATTAGAACGTTGTACTATACATTATGTGTCGACTTATAATACTATTATGAGTATGATTAATTTAGTACCTTCTTCGTTCTCGGCGACGTCATGCTCATCAGCATCATCATCATCATCACCATCATCCACAACTTCTCTAATGTCTACACCTTCCCTTGGTATTCGAGAATGCCATCCAGCCTCAACCTTTGGAAAGAACATCGGATAAGACAACGGATTATAGGAAGCAAAATACGGTTGTATTTGCGTAGAGTAGTCAGACTTTTCATAGACAATGATACTTCTCTTGTATGCGGTAATGTTCTCATTACCTTCCATCCAGATACCAACAACCTACGTGATAAAATGCTTAATGTAAGATGAGATACATATATTATATATTTTGATAAAATATAAGATGTTCATAATCATGTTTATACCTCAGATGTTGTCGGACGATTGTTATGTCTCTAATCGACCTTAACTGATGCATTTAATTCGACTCGATACTTGTCAAGTGTACCAAGGTTACCAAGTGAACGGAATGTTTGAACATATGGGTTTGATGCAAGAACACGTGATAATATCGTAACAATCTCTTTATCAAGATTAGACCTCGTTAACCTATGTTCAAATTCAGATTCCGGGTCATAAATATACAACTGCAGATACCTTGGTGTTCCATCTCTAGGAACCAACTGATCAATTTTATGATATATCCCTCCTTGGATACGAAACGTATATACTCATGTTCCTGTAACACCGTTGTATCTTTTGTCCAACTTTACACTCATGGATGCAAATGAGAAGTTTGTGTTGTAGGCACGTATGTTTTTCCTAAACATTTTCCCTAACCGACACTGCGAAGTAAATAGGTTGTGTAGTTCTGGCAGAATGTCTAAGGGCTGTAGAGTTGTTCTCCCACGCATGCAACAAAAAGTATCAAACTCGTATTGTATCTTCTTTGATCCACAATGGACACATGGTTGTTGTGCCGTCAATAAATGATGTTGTTTAGGAAGGTCATTGTACACATGGTAGTACGGATCTCGTTGAATTTGTTGAGTTGGTTTCCAATTCAAAACATGTTTAGTGAGGGTGAATTCAATTTTTTTACAAAATAAACAAATATAGAAGAATATGTTACCTATGTTTTTTTCTTTACGACGCATGTAACAACTACTATTGTAGCAAATTCTGCGTGTTTTTCTATGGGCTGCACCATTGCTAGTTCCTGCACATGTATAACGTAAGTATATATTATTGAAAAAAAACAATGACAGATCATGTTAATGAAGGTTACCAGCAATAGTTCGGTTGTCTTCTTCGTCAAATAAGGGTAAGAGTACGTTAGTACCCGCGTTGTTGTTCATCTGTTTTTACATTTAAAACATGTATAAGGACCATCATACATAATTCCTTGAACAACTGGCTTTTTATCTAATTGTCTAAGCAAATATGCACATGCAATAAAAAGCAATATTGCATGACATTTTGAAATGAATTTTTTATTAAAGAATAAAAGTATGTAGAGTTATCGTACCTAATGTTGTTTCACATATCAATCCAGAAAAAGCCACCGTGTGTGCTTCCATGTTAGGAGTTTGGATGCAGTCTTGTTGAAACAAGATTGAAAATACGTTACTACCATCTTGATAATCTGGTTTGAAAGAGAAAACATGTATTGTGATACAACAATTTTTATTAAACAATAAAAGTATGTAGAGTTATCATACCTAATGTTGTTTCACGTGTCAACCCCGAAACATATTGAGTAGCTCCAACCGGCGTGTGCGCTTCCATGCTAGGAGTTTGGATGCAGTCTTGTTGAAATAAGGTTGAAAGTACGTTGCTACCATGTTGATAATCTGGTTTGAAAGATAAAACATGTATTGTGATACAACAATTTTTATTAAACAATAAAAGTATGTAGAATTATCATACCTAACGTTGTTTCACGTGTCAACCCCGAAACATATTGTGTATCTCCAACCGGCGTGTGCACTTCCATGTTAGGAGTTTGGATGCAGTCTTGTTGAAATAAGGTTGAAAGTACGTTGCTACCATGTTAATAATCTGGTTTGAAAGATAAAACATGTATTGTGATACAACAATTTTTATTAAACAATAAAAGTATGTAGAGTTATCATACCTAACGTTGTTTCACGTGGCAACCCCGAAACATATTGCGTATCTCCAACCGGCGTGTGTCCTTCCATGTTAGGATTTTGGACACACTCTTTTTGAAATAAGATTGAAAGTACGTTACTACCATGTTGATAATCTGTTTTGAAAGTGAAACATGTATTGTGATACATAATTTTTTTTTATCATAGAATAAAAGTATGTAGAGTTATTGTACCTAACGTTGTTTCAGGTGTGAAACCCGAAACATATTGCGTAGATCCAACCGGCGTGTGCGCTTCCATGTTAGGATTTTGGATGTAGTCTTGGTTAAATAAGGTTGAAAGTATGTTACTACCATGTTGATAATCTGAATTTAAAGTGAAATAATCTATTATGATACAACATTTGTTATTAAAGAAATAAAAGTTTGTATAGTTATCATACCTAACGTTTCACGTGTCAATCCTGAAAGATATTGCGTAGCTCCAAAAGACATGTGCGCTTCCATGTTAGGATTTTTGTACCCTACATACATACAAGTTAAATACATGTACTAAAGAGCAATTTAGGTAGCTAAGTACGTCAACGGTACGAACTTCTTTTAAGAGCAATTCTACGTACACTTTTTACCTGCGGTCGCTACAAGTGTTTCTGTCATTCTCTTTTCTTTCTGTTTCTGGTAATAACGTTTTTGGTATTCTCGTCTTTTTAGAATAGCTGGGTCTACACTTGCATTGGATCTCACAGATGACTTTTGATTGGGACATGGTTTTTGTAATGGCGTTATATTTTCTTTATTTTTCGACATGTTTGGATGCGATGATTTTTGTAATGTATTGTTCACTCGAGGGTCGTTATTATTCATTATATTGTGCACTGTTCTGAATGGTACCTTGTTAGGAGAGATATTTATGTGGGTTTGTGTTGCTGCAATGCATGACGTGTTGGCCTTTAATTTTTTTTCCCCTTTGTGATGAACGAACGTCTTTAACAGCACATGGTTTGCGCTTTTCTAGCATAAAACATAATCAAATGAAATTGTATTAAACGTATATATATTAACTACTAAGTAATATAAACTTTGAACAAATGATAAAGTACCGATACGTTTGTTTATGTCAAGATGAACGGGCGTCAAAAATCTGGTTAACTGCACAAAATGTTAATAACTGCATTAGTCCACTATGAAGTTAACTAATATAATTAGCTACATCTCGTCTCAATTTGTTAAAACTATCAATAAGTGTATAATGCGTGCACATTGTTTCTGTCCAATTCAGGTGATCATGCTTTTGACGTACATTGTTTGCGGCTGTTAGGATAGTTCCATTATTAGGATATAAATGGCGTCCAATTAGTTCCACGGTTAGCTAATATGAAATTTTACATAATTGTTAGGTCTGTTAGTATAGTCCAAAAAAAATTAGGATGTGGGTGTTTCTTTAACATATTATTATTCCAACAAAACACAAAAAAAGTAATAAATTATTCTCAAAAATTCAAAATGTAAGTATTCTAAAAACAAACAAACGAAAGTGGTTGAACAATTTTAGATGACAAAAAAGGAATAAATTCAAGTGGTTTTGGAATTATTCATATCTTCATCTTCATCAACGCTTCTGTCATTTCTATAGACGAATTGAACTCGACGCGTGTTAACTCCGTGTCCAACAATAATGTCACTAAGAATAGATTGGTATGACAAGGTGTTAGACAAAAAAAATAACACCAACTAAATTAGAATATTTCTTAAGTATAAAGAGGAGTAGAATGTATACGTGTTCCGGTGTGCACAAGCTTGACGCGTTTCAGGTAGACTGTTCCTTGCTCTTTGATAACACGTGCAAGCTTTACAGGCTCTTTTCGTAAAGTATGGAAAGCAACAAACTTTATTTCCGCCCGACTATAAAAATGTAATACTAATCAAAATGGGAACACAAATGATTAAATATAAAATATTTGTTAATATATACGCTTACGTGACATCCCGCAAACAAATCTCACACGTGGCGTGACCCGCTGGTTTTTTCACATTGCCGTTAATAACTCTTCCAACTGTATCTATAGTTTAAGTAGAAATAAAAATATATATGTAAATGGTTACATTCTATTTGTATATATTTTGTTGTTGAGTAAATAATGTATACCTATTAGTATTTTTTTACTTTTGAGTGACTTGTCATTAACCAGGGCTCTAATAGAAGTTATCCATGGGTAGGGTTTAAAGCCGCGTTCATCCGCAAACAATATTTCATCAATCTCAGTCACTTCGCTTACGAGGATGATCCAATCACGTCGAACAAAATTGTAGTTCTCAAACCGCGGATATTGTGTTGGGTCAACATACCGAATTTGGAAGGTATGTATGGAAACATACGTTTGTTCCAGCTCCCTGTTTTTATAAGCAGGGACCAGGTCGGGCGGCACAACCGCCACCATTTCTTCACCCTGGTAGTATATGTATATTCATAATTTAATATAAGTTTAAATAAAACATACATGTAATTGGTTGAAAGTATTGTTTTTTTACAATATATATCTTACATTTTTGTCGTACATGATGAAGTACAACTTATTTGCACTCTCATCCATCCAAACAAAATCAACTCGTACTTGGTCGATCTTGTACCACGCATGTGGGTTTGTAAGAAGTTTAAAAGAGTCGACACTAAAATACGGATCTCAGTTCTACATAAACATATATGAATATAGAAAATTAAATAATGTGCGATCGTGTTTTGATGATTGTAGATATAAAAAGAGTGTAATACGAAGCATGTAGTATAGGGAATTATGTTGTCATCAAATTTACATTTGACTTTTTGTTTAATAAGCATTATTTATATTGATGAGAAATGAGGAAAGAAACAATGTTTATAAGAGCATCTCCAATGCATTACACTCTCTTGAATGTAATACAACGCCACATCACCGCCACCTCAACATAGTTACATTTTACACAAAACACTCACAATGCATTGAACATAACCTTGTTTTTTTAAACTTCCACGTCATCGTGTTCCTTTTATTCACTAATAATCGAATTCATATATTAACAAAATTTAAATACTTAAAACTAAAAGCATTAATTGGGATGCCTAACTGGTGTACCTAAATTTATGTGTAGAAGACAGCAAAAAGCTTCGCTTTTTTAATAACCAATAATCTATTAGGCACATAATTAGTCATATTTTTTAGGTCTCTTAATCATTTTTCTAAAACTAATTATTACAAAATCTAAACATCAAAATACTTACTAATACTATATAAAATGACATGAAAAAATATCAAGATGTAAGACTTTACCCAGTTTGAAGTTATATAGATCTACAGTATAAAATTTATCTAAGGTTGTAAAGTTTTATTAGGTTCAAAAAATGTATAAATCTACATTTTGTAGCCATATTCTTTATATCGGCATGCCTTGGCATACAGAACAAATAAATAAAATATAACATGCATTAATGAGATGAAGACTTTGCAAATAAAATAGTATGTATATCCTCCTCCGTACAGTTAAAACACGGTGTGTTTAGAGACAACCGGTTATTAAACGTATGGGTGAGTTGCAGTGGCGGATCTAGAAATTCGAAGTAGAGTATGCACAAATTTTTAAGCAGAATTAATAACCTTTGTTTTAGGGATGCTTATTTCGGGTCGGGTTTTGCCGGTTCCTTTTTTCAAAGTATGGGTTGGGCGCGTCGTTTTCGATTTCAGTGTCTGAGATATTTAAATTGATCCATGTCACGTTTTCGATTTTAGTTGTATCAGTAATGTAACTTTGTAACTAAAATTGGGATAATATTATTAGCAATTACAAGCATAAATAAAGTAAAATAAACCTATATTAGCGCTACATATACAAATTATGTGCGATAAAGCTAATGTTTTAAGTTGTGTGCACTACTTTTTAATATGTTGGGCTTTCTAAATAGAAAATGTGTTGACTGAGTGGACATAAATCTTAAAGTCAAATGAATGTTATTAACACAAATGGTCTACACGTATGAAATATATCTTTTACCCTACGTATCCCTCATGGCATCCTTCTTCTTCCTTAAATGGATTGAGTGTTTCTAGTGTCAGTATTAATCGATTCCACATGGACCGGTTGTGGATGTCCTAAGGTTTCGCCGTTATGTGTGTCAGAAACAATGTGCACGATTTTAGATTATGATGTTCGACACTTGACATTGACATAATTAACAATTAATGTATAACGCTGCAAAATAAATGGTATATGAATCTTACCTCAGGGTCATTATTCACATCAGCCGGGTTGAAAGGCGTATCAATATCCATAGGACCAAAAGCTTCCAAAATGCCAGCGTCATCCTAAGCAGTAATACAAGGTACATTAGCATGATGTAGCAGAGGTTATGAGATATAGGATAACATAAATTTGTGTACCGTTAATGGATCGAATGTAGATTTTCTGGAAACATACAAATGATCATCATTGAGACTTTCATCATTTTGATGTTCTTGACTTGATACGTTTCCAATATCATTTTCGTTACTCATGGTATTGCTTTCGGTTTGTTTCCAATACCTGTGAAGACTCATCAGAATGTAAATAAATATATATGTGTCAAAGTGTCGGTGTATTGTTATAGTTTAGGGTTATAATTATGTAAAATATACCTTAATTATTCTCATAATTATTCTCATAACCTCTGTAGTATTTTATCCTAAAATAGAGGAATCAATCTCCTATAAAAACACGACATTTCTATCTATAATATATACGTGTATAGCCATAAATTTTTTATGCCTTTTGACTTTGTTGATAAAGTATGACAATAAACCCTTAATTATAGGCACATAAAATATAAACTACGAAAATAACGCTGAAAAGTAAAAACACTGTCTAAACATAAAAGAGATATATGGTTTGCAACCTTTTTCGAGATCAATATAATGTTATGATGAATGTTTTAGTCAGTTATAGTAATACTACAAGATTAGGGCATTGATCATATGTTCGATTTGTTTTATACAAGATTAGGGCATTGATCATATGTTCGATTCGTTTTATACAAGATTAGGGAATTGATCATATGTTCGCCTAGTTTTATACAAGTTGTTTAAAGTCAAGTAATAATATGATGACCAAAACAAAGACGATCAAAAGTATACGTTTATTTTGCACAAATGTAAACTTTCATATATCATATTGAACAATTTGTGATGGTATATTAGAAATAACTATAGCCACACGTGAGGATAAAAAAAGTAACCTTTAATTATTTGTGATGGTATAAAAGTTGTTTATAGTGAAGCAATACTATTGTGAGTATAACAAAGACGATCAAAAGCAAACGTTTATTTTTCACAAATTTAATAACGACCAATTTGTGATGGTATAAAAGTAGTTGAGAGTCAAATTAAAGTAGAAAGTAATTAGACAATCAAAATATTTTATTCATAGATTATAACAAACATAAATAATATTTCGCCAAAACAATGAAAAAGTACCAAATGAAAGAAATTGCAAATATCCAAAACTGATGATGTAACACTCCCAAATTTCGGATAGCAGCGGAAGGGTCATTAGGTACTTTTTCAATGTCACATCTTTAGTTAAGTGGTGTCATTTTTTTTAGATACTAACAATCATAACATGGATCAATTCTATCAAAATAATATTGTAGTGAGCGTTAGAACAAGGAAACAACAATTCATACATATCCTTACACGTGATATGTGTACTAAATATAAGAACTTCAATTGACAAATTCAATGTCACATTACACGTCTATTCTTATTAAGAATATTAGTTTTTCAAACATTTGTTAAATTATGATTAAGCGGGTATTATCGATGTCCGATATTATAAAAATTGCGCGATTTAAAAGTTACACATAAAACTAGAAAAATAAACGCTCAATATGAAATAAAAACTTTGACATTCGAAGATCGTTGATATTTTGATATAAAAATTGAGGGCTTATATTTAATAAATGTTAAAGCGTCATATAAAGAATGACACTTAAAATTTTATCATAAATTTATGAAGAATGTCCGTTAAGCGAACAATTAAATAATGATAAGTAAAATATTTCTACGACATATCGAGGATATTTAAGGTCGATGACAGGCATAGACAATGCCGATAAATAATAAATGACAGTATTTGATACGTTAAGCCATAACTTTGTCGATTAACCGAGAATTCAATATTTTTTTTTTTTATAAAAATAAAAATGATAAATAAAAGTTGGGTTATAAATATTAATCCAAAAGTTAAGAATTGCTACATATGAAAGCAAACAAGAAAAGAAAATAGTTTGAAAATTAAAATAAAGTAAACGACTTCGAATTGAAATGATCATGGATTTGCTAAATCGGCATGCTCATCAAGGCTTCGGATTCCCGCATGATAGGATCAAACTCTGCAACAGTAACTGCTGTGTCAACCAATATGTTCACTGCAAAAAAAAGAGATGACACATTAGGATGGCAAAAAATGTACAAATAACGTATCGTAAAGAATGATACTTAAAAAAAATCAATTGAGTATATACATGCGACATCGTGAACAAGCTTAACACGTTTTAGGTAAATTGTCCCTTGCTCTTTGATAACCCTTGAAAGCCTCATCGGTCCTTTTTGCAAAGTATGTTAAGCAATGAACTTTATTTCAGCCCCACTATAAAATTAACATAACCGTCAGTTGGGGCAAACATGTTGTTATATGTGAATAGTTGTTCGCATAAACACTTACGTACAATCTCGCAGGACGATCTCAGATATGAGATAACCACCATTTATTGTTAGGCATCCACTGATGACTCTTCCAATAGTATCTACAAAGTAAGAAATTTAGTGATTTCGCATGCATGTATTATTTTTACTTGTTTAATTGTTTAAAAGATAAATGATGTACCAATCAACATCCTCCTTTGTGTTGTATCATGGACACATGCTTTAATGGACACAATCCAAGAGTATAATTTAAACCCGGCTCAGGACCATCAACTTTAGAGATTTGTGTTTTGCTGTTGACAAGTATTACCCATTCACGCCAAACAAAACTATAGTTTTGAAACCGTGGAAACTGTGTCCGGTCCATATAGCCAACTTGGAAATGGTTGATCGAAACATATTTTTGGGATAAACCTCTATTTATATAAACTGTGAGAAGGTTTTGTGGCACCTCCTCTACCATCTTTGCTCCCTATAAAAACGAATATAAGTTTAAAAAAGTATCGTTGGACAACAGTTTGTGCATGTAATTGTGATAATTGTGGTTTAAGATAAATTAGCTAGATATAAACAAACTTACATTTTTGTCGTTCAAAATGAAGTAAAACTTGTTGTTTATATCATCCATCCAAACAAAGTCCACACGGACATTGGTTAACTTGTACCATGCATTAGGGTTATTAAGGGGCTTGAAAGTGTCGACAGAAGTGTACTGATCCAAAACCTTCCAACGATACGCACAAAATAAAAAAACGTGTACTATATAGCATGTATGTGCAAAACTATACTGTATAAGGTAAAACAACCATTTAAGACAGTGTATTAAACAATTGTGTAATGGCCTGTGTTTGAAAAAGTCCATAGGGCGCGAATGGTTAAGTTGTTGTGTGCGTGAGGGAAACGTCAAAGGTTCGAAGCTTGGGTATAGGTTTTGACTTTTTTTTTCTTTTCAGTTTTGAATGAAGAATAAGCATAAAATTAGTTTGTTTTAGTGACTTATCATTTGGTTCATGCATATCATTCAAATGATGTTAAAAATATTATAAGCAAAAGCATAATGCCCAAATGATCTTTTTTTAATGTTTATACACATATTCATGCACAGATTAATGAACAATAACTAAAAGGGTAGTTGCGTTTACCTCCACGGGTTCATCGACAACAATTGTTTTGACAGAGGTATCATTCTCCATTGGAGCAATATCGCCAACGTTTCTTGAAGCAGCCTATAGTCGAAGAAATTTTGTATATATATATGTGTTAGAATGGTATCATGTTATACGAGAAACATGATTATTGATTATATATTAAAATGCTAGCCTCAACATGATCGGGTGCATATCCCATTATCGAAGACATTTTGTTTTTCGAGAGAGTATTGTGATTGTCGACTCAATGTGTTTGTGTGTGATGAGGAGTTATGTTATATTGATCTATCTAATCAATATAGTCTTTTAATGTCATTATTTTGTACAGGTAATACTAAATAGAGTCTAAAAATAGTTCATTTTTTGGTCATTGGTCAAATAATATCGAAACTGTCTACTTGTTTTCGAATGTCCTATATTTGTGATTTATTTTAGTTACAATTAACAAATGTTGATTGTTGTGTTAAAATGTTATATTAGTAAAGTATTCTAAAATATTTAGGTTGTGCTTATCTCAAATTCTAAACAAACAGTAAACCGATCAACACATTTAAAAACTATGGCCCATGAATATTATGGATAAAACCTTGTTAGAATTTGAAAAAAAACTATTACGTAAAGATTAAAAAATTAATAACGTGAAAAATGAAATTGTTTTTTTAAACGTATTTGTAAAAAAACACAAAATCAAAAGATTGTTGTTAAAAGTATTTTACAAAGTATCCGTAATCGCGACACATGAAATAGTTTTTACAAAGTATCCGCAATCACGCGACATAATTGTTTTACCAATCAGAACACACCAACGAATGTAGGTAACAAATAAAAGCCGTCTTAAAACAAGCCGTATAAAACCTGATGAAACATATACAAATGAGCAAACCGGGCATGTGTTTATTGCCTCCAAATGAAACATTAAAAAGATTGTTCATTAAAACAATTTAAATAAGTATCCGCAATCGCCACACAATGAATAAAGTGATGTATTTGAAATAGTTTCTACGAATGAGCGTGAAACTTTAAATGTTCATGTTCTCGAAAGTAAGTATGTGTAGTTTAACTATAATCATGATCTATAGTTTTTAAAAACCGATCAAGACACTTACTTTAAAACATATAACAAAGTCATCATGTATTTGATTAGACAATTATAATAATTTCAACGAACAATCTTTTAATTTTGTGTTTTTATAAAGTATCCGCAATCGCGCGACATAATTTTTTTAACAATCACAACACACCAACGAATGTAGGTAACAAATAAAAGGCTTCTTAAAACAAACTGTATAAAACAAGATGAAACATATACAAATAAGCACACCGGGCATGTGTTGATTGCCTCAAAAGTAAATATAGGTTGAAAACCAAACCAGATCAAAATATTAAACCAGGAACCAAAGTCACTATCGGTTCTTGTCATAATTAGATTAAATGAGATAGAGTTTAAATTTATTTTTTTGAAACATATTTGTAAAAAAACACAAAATAAAAAAGATTGTTTATTAAAACAATTTGACAAAGTATCCGCAATCGCCACACAATGGATAAGGTGATAGTTTTGAAATAGTTTCTATAATACATCGTGAAAGTTTAAAAGTTCATGTTCTCGAAGGTAAGTATGTGTTGTTAAACTATAATTACGATCTATAGTTTTAAAAACCGATCAACACATTTACTTTAAAACACGTAACAAAGTCATCATGTATTTGCTTAGACAATTAGAATGATATTAAATTGTCGTTTCTCTAACAAAACACCTTAAGATCTATAAATTTATATGTTGCCACATAAACTTTTAATAATCACAACAGACCAAGGGATGTAGGTAACAAATAAAAGCGGTTCGAAAACAAGTCGTATACAACAAGATGAAAAGTACACAAATGAACAAATGAGCAAACCGGGCCTGTTGATTGCCTAACCAGTAACTATAGGTTGAAAAACGAACGTCATCAAAATATTAAACCAGGAACCAAAATCATTATGGAGTATCCGCAATTGCGACACACGAACAATCTAATAGTTTTTAAAATAGTTTTTAGTTTTACAAATGAGTTATATTCGTCCAAGCAAAAAATTAAAAACAATAATAGTTAGAAATTATTTAACTTAAATATAAAAATGGTTGTATTTATTTAACCAATACTTGTAGATATGGTAGGATTTAATGTGTCCATTTTCAACATAAGTAATCATAACACTTTGTGTAAAACTGTGCCTTCACAACAAATACACTCAACCGCCCTTATTAACCTATTCACCATTATTGAGATCACTTTTCATCTTCACACACATCGGAAAATCAAAGGAAGATCAAGGTACGTTATCTTTACATAATCCAATATTGTCAATGATTCTTGTTTATCGGATAAATGATTCATTAGCAAGTGTTAAAACGTAGATGTGTTGGTATTTTTATCAACTTGTTTATGATAAGTTGCATGTACCAGATCTTTTGTTATTAGTTCCTCAAAATATGATGATAAGATTAATAAGGTTGATTTTATTAAAGTGGACCCAATAGTTTTTTTTATTCGTATGATCGGATTTGATTGCATGTGTTTCTGTGTTAGTATTTTGATCTTCCTTTTTGTCATATGTTGTTTGACGATTCGTGTTAGGTTAAGTTGTTTGATGAGTAAGTAAAGAGAATAAGTTATACTGGATCATCACAAAAACTTAATCTTGTTTTGTGACCTTGTATAACAGAACAATAACCTCACAATCTATATTCTAAGTATCATAAATAAATTTCTAAACTGTAGTAATAGCATGACCAAGTGTTGGTAGTACAGGCCCTCAAACCAACAAATTAGCCTAACCAAGATTAAGCCGCGAGGTTTATGATGTAGGTTTAGACTCTATACAGATAACATCTAAGAACTTGATTCACTCAATTACCACCTTCACCATTCAGGACGTCAGGTATTGAAAAAAACAAAACTGAAACAATGCTGGTTTTGGTCAATTGAGTTTGTTTAAATCAAACTTACTTTCAAGTTTTTTTTATCGACAACTTATGTTTATGTTTATTGAACATAGGATGAGAATTCAGTTTATTTTCGACGCCAACCAACGCAACATAACAACAGAATTAGTAAGTTTATAACTCTTGTTTTATAAGATCCTTTTTCCATGTATTTTTCGTTGTTCCCACATATCCAGTATTTGTTATTTTGTCTACTAACAAGTGTTACCAAGTTACTTTGCTGGATATATATGGTCGGGCAGCCCATGGCTTTACCTTGTCAACAACAAAGGGACTAAACATAAAGTGTGGATTAAGAAATTGAGTGGTACCACTGATTATGCTTTGTACTCCAATGAATGGAATACTTTTATGAATGACAGTAGATACGCTGCTGCTCAAATGTTTCACTTTATCCGTGAGGGCGAAGATGAATTCTATGTCACAGCATATGACAATCATGGAGCTGAACTGAATGGATATATTCTAGACCGACTATGTCACAGGCAAATGAGACGTATTGTAACTTTGGGAAGCATCAACGAAACTCCTGTAAGTAATGTCACCTTATTATAAGAATGTACAAACATATAAATCACACAAATTATATGAACCACCATTGTATGCAGTTAGGGTTAGTGATTCGGAAGTTTCCACCGTAATTCAGCGTCGGGTTCAACTTTTTGGAGGCGATTATGGTCATGTGTTGTCTAGGCGGGGATGGAAAACTTTGACGGCAGTTGAGAACCTTGAAATTGGTAACCGCCTAGTTTTTACTAATTTATTGGAAAACAGAGTGTCAATGGTTCTATTTGGGGATTCTGGTTTTGGCGTTAGTGCCGAGAGAGTACCAAGGATGCGTTTGAATGGTCGCACTCCGTTCATACGAAGCCCAGTTGACCAAGGTACGTTGATATGAGGGTTGCTTTCATAATATGTTGTTGTTTTCATATGAGGGTTTCATGTCGACAGTTTAAGCTGTATATAAACAAAAAAGTGGTTAAAATGTTTAACAGATTTGGAAACTAATCTATGTAGAAATCGTAAGATTCTTATAAAAAAAGGTTACATTTGTCGTTTTAAATGTGTATCCTCAATTGTAGATCCAAGGATGCAACACGAATGTGTATGGAGAGGACATTCTGAGCACGATAATGAAGACAGGTGCTTTTACAGTCCAATATTGGCATATGTAACTACACAAAGCAGACTTGTAAGTTTAGATGAATTTGATGTTACATAATTTACATTAATAAAGTTAGGAACTATTTTAAAAGATATCGAGAATTTGTTCTGATTATATATTTTTTTTGTAGACAATACTAGCAAAATTTGTAAGGACCCATGGAATTATCAATTATCACAATGCTATTCTGCTTCATGACGATAAACCCTTTTACGTGGATGTTGATTTGGTACCTCATCCACAGAAACCAGAAAGAGGAGATCACATGATCACAAAAACATCATGGAAGAATGTCGTGAAAGAATGTAATTTCAGACGTAACAAAATGGTAAGGTTCAAACTCGCAGAGGAAATCGTTGACGTTCTTCATGGAATTGATGAAGATAACCCTGTCATGATACCAGTAATTCATATGTGTTAAAGTCAATGTTGGAAAAACTCATCCAGGTTTTGATGATGTGTGTGGAAACTGTCGGATTTGCTATGTTAGTATATTTATGATTAAATTTTAAGACATTGCTTCTATTATGTAAGATATTGTCATGGTGGTATGTTTTTTAGGTCATAAATGTAACCTAGCTTTTGGTAAACAATGTATGTCTTTTGATTTACATACTTTAATATGCAAATGTGTTTAATATTATGTTGCACTTAAAAAATACATTGCTTCTATTATGTAACATATTGTCATGGTGGTATGCTTATTAGGTCATAAACATAACCTAGCTTTTGATAAAGAATGTATGTATTTTGATTTGCATACTTTAATATGCAAATGTGTTTAATATGTTGGTTTCACCTAAAAAGCAGAACTGCATTATAGTTTTATCGTCTTTAATAATTTTGTTTCATTATTGGTTCAGGACTGCATTATATCGGACGTAACTTAAGATGTTGCATCAAGAATTACACAACATCAAATCGATTATTGTATACTTAAAAAAATAATACTCCGTACTAAATTGTTTTGAACAAAAAAACAACCTAAAAGAACAAATCCATATTATTGTAAGAGTAACATCATTATTCAAGGATTCTGATTTCACTTATCAATTTATTATGAATCTGTATCTTCATAGTCAGTAGCCTCATCATCGGCGTCTACATCGTCAATGAAATCGGTATCCTCATCATCCGCTTCTGCATCGTCAATGAAATCGGTATCCTCACCATCCTCGTCCTTTTCATCAGTAAGACCTTCAGAGGTTTGTATATCAATTCCATCATCCTCTTGATCACCGTCACCGTCTTCAATTATTTGGTTATCTCCAAACTTGTCATCAGCACTATCATGGCTAAAAGTATCTTCTTTCTGCCAAATGGACACATTACGTAATTTATCAAATAAAAAGTGACTTGTTTCAAACTTTAATTAAAAAAAATTGCATTTTGCAATTTTCTATTTAAAATCACATATCTCTTTAATTTCAACACCATTTTTTGTATTATTAGTCATTTGTTTTTTTCATCTGATGAACTTGTTTCGAAAACTTTTTTGCGTATCACTACCATTTTTTGTTAATCGTCTTCTTTTAAAAATGGTTGGTTCCGCCTCATCGTTTGATGTTGTAAAAACGTCTGTTTGTTCTTTTGGGTCACCAAGATTAGTTTGTGACGCGTCAACGTTCCCATATTCGATGCTTCCCCGCAAGATTGGAAACATAAAAACAAATAAGCACAATTCTTTCCAACTGTGAAATAATTAATATGAATATAAACCAAGAACAAACCTTCATGTTGAGTTTTCACGACTATGATGATGGATGTTGTTTTATTTGATTTTTTGTATCTTCTAATAACATCTAATAACAATAAATTGGTGGGTGCATTTGTATATATAAGCTTGAGTTTGATTATTCAACTTTTTATAAGAAGGAACATATAATGTTATCAAATTAATAGATTTAACAACTATTAACCATTAAATTTGGTTTAATTTTTTTTTTCATAAATTTCAAAAAGATATTCTTGTGTGAGACTTTCTAAAAATTTGGCCACAAATATTATTGACATTCTAAAGTACTGGTTTCGTTTATTTTGGTATACCGAATATATTGATAGTTGACTTGATGCTAATTTATGCCTTTGGGGTATGGATAGTGATTATATTATTTAATGCGATGTTTCATGAAATATTATAAGATGATTTTTTTATGTGATGTTTCATGTTAGAATATCTTGCAAGATTAGCTTTAAAATAATGTCAATGTCAAAATACACAAACCATTTTGAAGCAAAGTAGATGTAATTTAACAAACATAATGCACCAGTTTGGAACACGAATTTGAATTCAAGATTTTCACAAAAAGTAAAATACGTATATATATGTTTTTCGAGTTATACCACTTATATTTATGAATATATACAAGAATGTTATAGATGTAATTTAACAACATAATGCACCAATTATGAACATGATTTTAAATTCAAGATGTTCACCATCAAAATTTAACCAAATATGGAACATATAAGTTTCAAACGGAATCACAAAACCACCAGGTCTAAATAAGTTTGAAACAAAACCACAAAAACACATCAACACTAAAAAGTATCAAGCCACATTTATTTTAAACAGTTGGATATAAATAAATCTCAATAACGACAATTTAATAGAAGCATTCCAATGGTAAAGATGAGTTGAGCAGACGCTTTAGTTCTCGTGCTTCATACATGCGTGGATTAAACTCGATATCTGTAACGTCCGTGGTTTCTAGAATGTTACCTGCAAAATATTTCATCATCGTTAAATCCCTACATTGTTCGCATATAATTATTTACATAGATTAGTTTGTACCGGTTGGTGTGTGAATAAGTTTAACCCGTGCGGCATACATGACAACAAGGTCACAACTTGCTTTTCTAATCTTTCTCTTCAGAGTAGCCGGAATGTGATGCATTATAATTTTTACTTCCATACCCCTATTTATGTTTAATATACAACATTGGTTATTACATGTGGATGTCTTAATTTATATCGTTGTGAAATTAAGGGAATAAACACTTACATACAATCCTCGAGAATCAATTCACAAACATCGTTTTTACCGGCATTAATCACATGTAGATATGTTTTCAACGACACCTCTTTGAGTTTTCCAACAACATCTACATATAAAGTATAAAGTGTTAGAATTATAACAAACCGTGGAAGGTTATATCATATATAATCGAAATTTAGATATACCAATTAACATATCTCTTGTAGTCCGATCCTCGAGCAATTCCCTAATTGAAGTAACATATGGATACTTGGTAAACAATTCACTTTCTCCATCAACTGCTTTAATCTCAGTTTTACCATCAATAAGTATTTGCCAGTCATTTGGACAAAAGTGTAGTTTTCAAATTTTGGGCTGGATTCTTGGGTGTTTTGAACTATTTGGAAATAGTTCAAAGAAAAAACACCACCTTCCAAGTTTTGTCATAGATAATAACGAATAAACTCTTTTGGAACAATAGCAGCAATTTTTTGTCCCTAACAAAATAAAAAGAACGTATGAATAAATAAGTCAGGCAAAACATTGTGTTAAAAGAAGTTGATATTTAACTTACAAATTTATCAAGTAAAAACAACCAAAGAAGCTTTCAACAGGTGTATATGATCCCTGGAAAAGAAATATTTGAAGGTTACAATTTGCGACATTAGGGTTTTGCATTCTTTGAATGTTTTTATAACTTACCTGATGGTCATTATTCACAATGTTTGATGGTGAAATTATATCAATCTCCATATGACCAAAAGATTCGGTCACTCCATTGCAGATCAAAACACAAAAAATAGCATGTATAACAACGATATATTAACAGAAAAACCAAATAATATACCTGCATATTGGCGACGCTGGTATCATCACCTTCCATTGAAACGACGATACGAAAAATATTTTTTTCTTTATTGTGATTTGAAAGTGTGAAGACATGGTTGTACATATATTAGTATATTGGATTAGGGTGAAGTCAAAATGGTATTTTAGGCAAGTCATATTGTAGTTAGATGATTTGAAAAGGCTTTTAATATATTCATTGTACTTATTTTATTTGTACTTATTTTATTTCCTTACATAACGTGATATTTTATATTATGAATGACGTGTTTTTATATATGTACAAGATATAGTTGGCTTTCCTATCCCTATGTACCACAAAACGAACACACCAACATTTTATGACCATTTTTAAAAAAAAGCTGTAAGAATATTTAAACAATAATGAATCACATTATGGCTACTAAGACTAAGAATCCAGTACTGAAAATTATAACGAATCACATTCTAGCTACAAATGTTTAGAAGTATTAACCATATTTGTGGAATAACACTAACAATTGCAGAATTGCAAATATTGTGGTTACTAAGACTAAGAATCCAATAATGAAGTTGAAACATTATGGCTACTAAGACTAAGAATCCAGTAGTTGTTATTGCAGAATTGCAAATATTGTGGAATAACACTAATAATTGCACAGACGTTTAAAAGTACTAACCATATTTGATTTTGAAAATGTTTAAGAGACGTGAGTGAATAAGAAACAGTAACAGTATCGAGACAATATCGAGAATTTGTTATTGTAGAATTGCAAATATTATGCTGTTTCAACGTTTAGGAGACGTGAGTGAATAAGAAGCATGCGTTAACAGTGGATAATGACAACATACGTAAACAAACAAAAAACAACCAGAAGCTACAACATAATAGGAAAACAATAAGAGAAACATAGGGAAAGATTCACGAAGATTGCCTCATCATACACACAACTCATCATAAATTTATTTTTTTATTAATAATAGTCGAATCATATTTGTGATTCGAAAGCAACAGAACTTTCAATATCGAGACAATCTTGAATTTTATTAAACAAGAGTTTTAACAATAGCAAAAACAACAAAAACTTATTCATCTAGGTCACTATCATCAAACATAACAAAAACTCTTTTCCTTCGAAGCACGCTAACAGGTGATGGAAAGTATTCTTCTTCATCGTCTTCGTCATCACTTGATATGACGATGACGTCTTCTGATTTCCATTTGTGTGAATATGTTTCATCATCTTCATCATCACTTGAGATGACAATTACATCATCCCAATTCCAGTTTATCAGTGATGGATTGAAGTAAGGATTAGGATGTTGAGGAGCAATGGCCAGAGGAGGAGTAAGATGAAAGAACGAAAGCAATAGGTATAGAAAATTAAGAACACTCGCCATTACAAATACAATACGAATACAAATACAAAGAATAATAGTATGACAATGGCAGATGGGAGATGGCAGAAGATGGTTTTCAAGTTGGTACGCATATGGTTTATATAGGGAAGAATTAGGGTTTTGAAAAGTTTTGAAAATTGAAAATGAAAATTTGAAATATTCCCGCTGGTACGCATGTGGTTTATGGCATCCTTCTGGCAGGTTTACACATTCTCAACTTCATCACATTGTCAATTGTCAACCATTCTAACCATGGAATGTTCGAAAAAAGATTCCTATAGTTTCCCTAGATAACTCCTATTTCCCTAGATAAGTGTACTTAAAAAAAGTCATATATCCTTTATAAGTAGTAGGGATATTATACAAACAGATTTTTATACTCTTATTTAACAATTACATCTTTTTTATTTTTATATATTTTTTTGTCATTTTACTTTATTAATTATATAAGCTAAACCAGCACTTAACAAAAAGCTTATAAGCTTTTTATATATAAGGCATAAATGACTTATATAAGTCATAAATGACTTATATAAGATAAGTGCATTGTATGCACACTACCACTAAAACTAAATGTCTCATAATCTTAACATTTGTAGCTGCGTTTTTTGTATTTCTCTTATATATTTGAATGCCTTCTTTGTAGGTTTCATTAGTTATATCAACCAGTTCTACATAGAACATGAATCAATAAAAGAATAAAGGAATCAATCTCAACCATTCATTTTTTCTATCAAAAAATAAAAACTCATCTTTCACCTTTTTATTAAAAAGACCATATCTTTCAAACGATAAATCGTCAAATTACGAAAAATACACCATTGCGACGAAAAAATTCTTATCTTTCAGTAGACAGGCACTTTGATATATTTTTGACGATTTTTTATTATTGCGATTTTCGATTATAAGAATCACATGTAATTCAAAAAAATTCCTTGTGATTTTTTATAAAAAAATCAATTTTTACTGAATAAATAAATAACTTTTATTATTATTTATTAGTGTAATTATTTACATAGTCGAATGTAAACACATAACAAGTTGCGCCACTAGCTTTTTCATATAGTTTCGATGATTTTTTTGTTGAAATTTTCGTCAAAAAAATTACATATAATTTGTAAAATCACTAGTAATTTGTAAAATCACTTGTGATTTGTATTTCTAAAATGCATATGTGATTTCAGATATCGCATGTGATTTCATAAATTTACATGTGATATTAAAGTAACAAATTACGTGTGATTTTAGAAATTCATAAATTATAAACGATTTTACAAATTCACGTGTGCTTTATAAAGTAATAAATCACATGTGATCCGTGTGTGCGGAAATTAAAAAAAATCGTCAAAAGTATATAGAAGTACGTATTAATAAAAAGAAAATTTATCACAAATCACATGTGATTTGGTAAAAATCATGTCATTTGACACAAATCACAAGTGTTTGAAAACATTACTTACGGTTTGGCGAAAATTATGATTTAGGATTAGATATAAGTAACTTGTTATTCGGATCAATCACATGTAATTATCAGTAAATCACATGTAATTTAAACAGAATTACATGTGATTCAAATAAACTCATAGCTAATTCAAAAGCAAATTTGCTTTATATATTTTACATGAATCACATGTAAAGCACATAGCGAATCACATGTAATTCAAGTAAAATTACATGTGATCAAAACAAAATCACATGTAATTCAGAAGCCAGTTTACTTTCTATATTTTATATGAATGACCTAGACAGAATTTCTCAATATGAGAGCGCCATTTTAAAGAGTATAAAAACAGAATTACTACAATCCCTTTTATGCCAATGTTGGTGACTGGAGATAACTCTCTTCAATTATTCCTGGGATGGGAGGCCTGCGGATAAAAAAAAGGAGGAAGTCAATAAAAAAGAGATGTTAATGAATCAAAGGTCCAACTGATCGCCGCGTCTGTATTGTAAAGCTAAAGTGACCTCTACGCTTCGTCCCCGGTGCGTAGGGCCGATCCCCGTGTGGACAACAAAACATTTTTATATATTGACAGAATTACATGTGATTCAAACAAAATCACATGTGATTCATCTAAAGTTGGTTTGTTAGAAGAAGTTAAGGTTTTGAAATGTTTGAATCACATGTAATGCAAACAAAATCACATGTAATTATCATCGAATTACATGTTTCAAGCAAAATTACATGTGATTCAAATAAAATCACATGTAATTTAGAAGCCAATTTAGTTTATATATCTTAAATAAATGACAAATGCTTGAATCACATTTAAACATATTAACAAAATTACATGTGATTCAAACAGAATTACATGTAATTCATCTAAAGTGGGTCTGTTAGAAAAATTAAAATTTTTAAATGCTTGAATCACATTTAATGCAAGAAAAATCTGATGTAATTATCACTAAATCAGATGTAATTCAAGCAAAATTACATGTGATTCAACACAAAATCACATGTAATTCAGAACCCAATTTATTTTATATATCTTATATAAATGTCAATAGACATTTTAATATATTAACAAAATTATATGTGATTTTTTGTTTTATTTTTAAAATTTTTAATAACTTTTATTATTATTTACTTGATCATAGAAGACAAACGAGTAGTAAGGTAAGTCGCTAGCTTTTTCTAATTAAAATCTAATTTTTTTTAAAACCACATTTGTGGATTTATATATCGTAACGCTACTATTCATGATTGTTGGACTCTATTGAGTTGCTTTAGCACTTTACGTTTGACGAATATAAATATGTCAACCATGAAATTAAAAAAATATCACGTGTGAAAATCACATGTGATTTTTTAGTAACGGTGAAAATATTTTTGTCACTTAGTAGACGGGTATTTTCATATACTTTTAACGATTTTAAAATGTTAAAAGTCTCGCCAAAAAATTACACGTGATTTTTTTAAATATTAAATCAAACGTGAGTTTTCGAGAATCACATGAGATTTTTTTTTGCGAATTTTTTTTTAAAAAAGTTCGCCGAAAGTATATATATAAGTGCATATCTATAGAAAGATAATTTAATTCCCGTCGCGATGGTATAAATATTTTTTCGTAACGATTAACGGTTTAAGAGATATTTAATTTTTAAGAAATAGGATGAAAGTGGGGTTTTTTATTAAATTTAAAAAATTAATATAAAACATTAGATATTATTTGAATGGATGATTGAGATTGAGGGAATTCTACTTTTTTAAGAGAGTGTTTCTTATAGAACTTTTGTCCTTATTACAATAACTAAAACGCGGTTAAGAGGTCTCACTATAACAAATTGCTATTAATGAACATTTTTTATGCAAACTTTTATTTATTTTTTTGTTTAGTGGAGTTTTCATATAATCATCAACTATGACTCAAATTCATTAGCAATTCGTGCCTAGTTGCAAGTCGAGTTTAATTACACATTGCTAAGTTTAAGTTTAAGTAGACTACTAGAACTTAACTCGAGTCCAACAACTTTTAAGATTGAAGTTTGTACTTAATTTGTGTTCTTAGAGTGCTATTTGAAAACTGACTCGAGGTTGATCGAGTGTACATTTTCACTCTGTTCTTGAATTGAAATTTTAGGGAAAAGAAAAAAGAGACTGTTGTTCATGTTTTTGAGTTTATTTTTAAGAAAGGAAATAAGATTGGAAAGAAAAATTGGGAACATTTTTTTAAAAAATCTTCACCCAATTTTGGGAAGAAGGATAAAGAAAAGTTATGTGTAAGAGTTTATATGCATTTTTTAAAAGATTTGATGCTTAAAACTAAACCTTAAACTTTATACGTAATGTAACTTGTCGTGAAAATTGTTATGTGAGTAGATTTTATATGTTGAAATGTGTTGTAAATGTAACTTTAGTATAAGAATCAAAATAAATAAATAAAATAATAGTTATATTAAGAATATTAATAATAAAAAGTATTAAAATATTAACAAATTATAATATAACCATAATAATAAATAATATTAAAAATAATAATAAAAACAAATACTATTAAAATAATAAATAATAATATAAATAAAAAATAAAAAATAATATTTAAATAATAATAATAATAATAAAGAAATAAATAATAATTAATTAATATTAATATTACTTAATAATATTTATAATAATTAATAGTATTTAGTTATTTGTAATAATTAATAATACTTATAATAACAAACAAAATAATTAATAATAATAAAATAAAAGTAATAAATAATACTAAAAATAATTATAATAAATAACTAATTATATTAAACTAATATTAATAACAATAAAAATATAAATAAATAATAAATAACTAATTATTAAAATATTAATAATAATAATGATATATATTTCGATTAATAATAATAATAATAATAAAAGAGTGGGGGCTCAAATAGTATCTCGGTTTCTCATTAGCTTTTTGTAAACTCTATTTTGTTAATAAAATGATGTTATGAAAATAATAATAATAATAATTGTTTGCCATTCTAATGATGCTAAGAGAGGTTCTTTTCTATTTTATATACTTGGTTTCTGTATTCAAAAGCGGGTGGGAGCGCAGCTTATTTCGCGGCTCCCTTCCAATTTTGTATGATTAATAAATAAAAGATTTTCATTAAAAAATTAATAATAATAATAATAATAATATTAACATTAATATTAATATCGATATTAATATTAATACTAATATTTATAATAATAAGATTTTTATTTTTAGTTATTTATTCATTAATAATAATAATGTTAATAATCGTAATAGGATATGCTTTGTTGTTGTTAGAGGAGTGGGGGCTCAGATAGTACCTCGGTTTCCCACTAACTTTTTGTTAATCCTATAATTTTCTAATGAAATGAGGTTTTCTAAAAAAACAAATATAATAATCGTAATAATGTTAATATTAATATTAAAGATAATAATATTATTAATATTAATATTAACAGTATTATGATTATTATTATATTAACTTAATTATAACAATAGTTAATAATAATAATATCACTAATAGTATCTCGAATTTTCATTAAGTTTTTGGAGAAAATTAATTTTTAAATGAAAGTGATGTTATAATAATAAATAATAATAATAATAGGAGTAAAATTTAAAAATAGTAGGAGTAAAATGGTCATAATATATATACAATCTATGAATTTGAAAATTTAATACATACAATGAGAAAAAAAAATAGTTTAGTACATATAACCGTAAAAAGTGGTAAGTTTACTACATTTTTAAGTGATTTTTCTTTTTATTTTTTATGTTAGCTGTAATGGTAAACTTAACGAATTAAAAACATTTCACTATGAAAATGGTTGATTTGGTTAGTTATTATGCTCAGTTCATGCATTAAAAAATGATAAAAATGATATGGTAGTTTGTAGAGTTGGAGGATCGGTTGTATTGTGTGTTGTTTCTGCTCATGTGTTAGATGCTAGTTTCTGTGGTTTATGATCGGTTTTTGGGTTCAGTTTGATACATATATTACTCCTTGGATACAACTTGTATTTTGAGCAGTTTGTGGTTTCGCTTTGCCCTTTCGGTTGGTTACGTGGTTTGTCGGTTGTTGTGTTGCTCATCTAGTCGTGTGAGTTTAGTAGATCACTCTCTCGTTTCAATGTCTATTATGAGATTTCACTGTTCGTTTGTGGGTCTTAATGGGTGTCAAGATGGTGGTGGAAATGGGCTTATCAAGTCATCGATGATCACACATCTCCGTGATAGACATTGTAATGGTGAGGCAAGAGATATTCTAAACAATCTCTTGTTACGGATTTGGTTGTTTTGAGAGGGTTGTGGTAACTTTTAATCGTAGGGGTATTTGGTTATGCAGTGTTGTTTCAAAACGCACACTCATCGAGCAAAGTGTCGTCATGGCACTGATTCTGTGCCACCCCCGGATTGTGTTGATGGTGTGGTTCGGTTTGTGCTCTATGACCTTACAAAGCCACAAGTCCCTTCTTTTTCCGAAAAACTTGATCATGTTGAAGGCTTGTTGCATGACGAGCATGGTGGTTTTACTTTGGCTCTTCTTGATAGTTTACTTTCTAAAGGGTTGCGTACTGTCAAATCTATCCCTCCCAAGTGTCGTTTGGGGTTTTCTCGTGTCTTAAAAGGGGCTCTTGATAAGGTGATTTGCACGCCCGATGACATCTCTTGTTAGGTTAGTTTGTTAGTTTTACCTTTATGTATCCTTAAAACCTTTTGCCCGAGAAGTAATCTTGAGAGTAAGTCTGGTATTTAGCGCCAGCGCCAGGAAGAGAGTATTACGTGTGCTATTTGATCTTGGAGTAAACCTGGTGGTAGTTTGCAGCTTTTGAGGGAAGCTTTAGCTGAACCCTCACCTTCATGGTGTAATATTAATGAGGAAAATTTAGATGTGGGTGAGCGAAATGTCAAGCACTGTAAGAGGAAGATTTGTGATAGCCATTATACGGCTGCAGTTAGAGTATTTTCTTCGTCTGGTGTTGCTCCTTATAATGATGATACTCTTGAAGACTTAAAGTCTAAGCATCCTTTACAACATGCTCCATCCTTGCCATGCACACCTATTGATCACCATCATCTCATTGCATCTCCTGTTGTGGTTCTAGAAATGATTAAGAGTTTCCCTCGTGGTACGTCATGCGGACGAGATGGTTTGCGTTCCCAACATATTTTGGATTGTTTGAGTGGTATTGTTGTGGCTATTTTCGATGAGTTAGTGGCTTCTATGGCTCAAGTTGTGAATCTATTTCTTGAAGGTAAATGTCCCAAGATGTTGGGAGAGTTTATTGCTAGTTCTCATCTCACGCCATTAGTCAAGTCAGGGGGCGGTATTCGTCCCATTGTTGTGGGCACTGTTTGGAGGCGTTTGGTTTCTAAAGTTTGTGATTTTATGATTGGTCATTCTTTGGATGGTTACTTGAATGATATACAGTTTGGTGTTGGGATATCGGTCGGTGGGGAGGCTATTCTTCATGTCGTGAATCGGTTGATTGAGAACCAGGGAGATGATGTAGGTTTATCAATGTTGTTGGTGGATTTTAAAAAATGCCTTTAACTTGGTGGATCGTGAGGTTATGCTACAAGAGGTTCACATTCGTTGCCCTGCTATTTCACGTTAGGTGGAATTTTGTTATTACAACCCTGTTAGATTGTATTATGGGGAGCCTACCTTATTGTCATGCCAAGGTGTGGAGCAAGGTGATCCACTTGGACCTCTGCTTTTTGCTTTAGTGTTACATCCGTGATCCGTTGATATGTAAGATTAGAGACTCTTTTAGCCTTTCCCTCCATGCTTGGTATTTGGATGATGACACTATTATTGGAGATACCTTGGTTGCGGGGAAGGTTTTAGAGCTTATTATAGAGGATGGACCTCATCGTGGCTTGCATCTCAATGTTGATAAAACTGAGGTTTTTTGGCCAAAAGAAGACCCAAGAAGCAGACTTGTAGGTGTTTTCCCGCCTAATATTTCTCGACCCTTGCATGGTGTTAAATTATTAGGTGGGCCTGCGAGCGTGGATTTTGATTTTAGTAGTCAGCTTGAGATGAAGAGGGTTTCCAAATCTATTGATCTTATGGACGTTGTTGCTTAGATTAATGATCCTTAGTGTGAGTTGCTACTCCTTCGTGCTTGTGCAGGTATATCCCAAATATATTTTGCTATGCGTACATGTTCTCCCCGGGTCTTTGAGCGAGCTCAGTGTTCTTTTGATGTGGCTCTTCGTTATGCTCTTGAGCGTATTGTTATTGCTTATGGACCTGGATTTGGTGATTGGCAGTGGAGGCTTGCCACTTTACCCTTTGCATTTGGGGGGCTTGGTGTTTATTCTGCAGGTGATGTTTTGAAATATGCATTTCTTGCGTCTAAACTTCAATCTGCTAACTTGCAATCTATGTTGCTTCGACATTCTGATATTGTTACCTATGGGCATGCCTTTGATGATGCGTTGAATACTTTTAATTCAGAAATGAAGATTGATCTTTTGAGTAATCCAAGTGAGACCACTGCCCCAAAACTTATGAAGAAACTGGTAGATATATATTTCACATGTTACTCAAATGGCCGAATCTACTTTTTCCGTATCTACTCGATAGATGGTTTTATGGAAGTCTCAAATGAAGGACTATACTTCTGATTGGCTTAGGGTGGTTCCGATTTCTGGTTTGTGGCAGACTATGAACGCTAGACTTACCGCTGTTTATTATGCTATCGGTTAGGTGTTCACTTATTCTCTGTTCTGAAGCCGTGCTCAGCTTGTTCTAGGGTCTTTACAGGGGATATTTATGGTGGTCATGTTGTATCATGTGTTGGTCTTGTTGGTATTAAACATCGGCATAACGTTGTGCGCGATACCCTGTTGACATTTGTTTTCAGTCAGGGATTTCAGTGGGTAAAGAGTGTTGGAAATACGTTTTTACGTATTTAGAAAGGATCGGTCACTCCAATGATATTGGGCTCGTGATCCATTAAGTATACATATAGTCCATATAGCCCACATGTAGGGTGGGCTATATATACCCCCTCCTAGCATGTTAGGAAGGGTTGCTCATTTTGTGTTTTCACTTTCCTTAATCAAACCATCCCTTTTCTCTCCTTTCTCTCTCTACCTTTCTCTCTCTAGTTCTTTCTTCTCCATCTCATCTTTAGATAAATCAAAAATTGCTTAATCCTAAGAAACTATGGACCTACAATTGCTTAATCCTCGAGACCGCGGTTTGCCTCCCAAGTTGATATGGATTATATTTCTAGAACAGTCACTCCACCAAGTAGGGACAATGTGACTAAAACGGCTTTTGCAAGACCTAATCACATGATTGCCTCTAGTTTCTCTAAAAATACCAAGACCACGTCTAGAACTAGTTCAAATGACGTTTGCCATAAATCTGGTCTAAGGAAGCTAAGCAAAAGACACATGTAAAAGATAGCAATGTCAAACCTAGTCAGATGCCTTCTAGATTACCCAACACTGCTAACCGTAGCATGTCATCTCCTAGGAGCATCGATCAATCATCTAGGAATTACTCGGACATTAAATATGCTACCTGTAAAACATGTAGGAAATGTGTCTTTAAAGCCAATCATGATTCTTGTATCAAGAAATTACTTAATGAGGTGAACTGCCGTGCTAGACTTAAATCCCAGTGGGTAATCAAACCCATTGGTAAAATGTGGCGTCCCACTGGTAGAACTTTCACTCTTGTAGGAAACGAGTGCCCTTCAACTAGGTTTGTCTCCGGTTCTACTAAGACTGCTAGGGAGGAAATTGAAAAGGATGATACATAACTTAAGCCTGAACTTAAGGTTTTCTACAAAAGGAAACGTTTGCCATCTAAGACAAGTGAATCATCTACTCAGGTCGCCTCTGGCACAAGAAAAGATAACTGTGAACCCCCACTTGCTTCTAAAATTGATATCGCTAACCCATGTCAAAGCATGCAAATTCCTAATGAGAATGCAGGTACCAAGGTTGATGTTCCAAAAGAACGAAGCGGTCCAATCGTTGTATACCGTTCAACTAAGGACACTCTTAGAGTTTGGTTGCTGAATAAGCAGATATCGGAGAAACAAGTGTCTCAGGGGATTCATGGTTAAGCTTGCACAAAGGACTTACAGTCTATAACTCGAACTTCAGAGAAAGGGAAGTTTATCTACTCAACGATAAGTTACCCTCAGAACGAGAAATTAAGTTTTCTCGGACACGAGCTAAATTTAAAACTATTCAAAAGTTTTAAGCTCGTGTATAAGGCTCATCATTAACTATCAGATGATGACCCGATCTTCAAATAAAGGAAAGTTTATCACCGATGATAAACTTATCCTCATTAACGAGAAATTAAATTTTCTCGGACGCGAGCTTATATTAAAACTATTCAAAAGTTTTAAGCTCGTGTAAATGGTGTATAATTATATTTCAGATTATGCCCCGGACTTCAGTTAAAGGAAAGCTTATCTTTAAAGATAGCTTATCCTTGTAACAAGAAATTAATTTTTCTCGGGCACGAGCTTGTATTAAAACATTCCAAGTTTTAAGCTCATAAAGAAAAGTGTATCTTTTAAATAAGAGAACTTTTCTTCTTAACGAGAAATTCATCCTTCTCGGTCATGAGCTTTACGTTAAAACATTCAAAGTTTTTCAAGCTCATAAATACGACTTCTAAGTAAATGTCAACTTAGAACTCGTTCTTCAATTAAAAGGAAATTTTATCGCCGATGATAAACTTATCCTTACAACGAGAAATTAATTTTTCTCGGGCATGAGCTAATAATAAAAACATTCGAAGTTTTTAAGCTCATGCACAATGACTTACAGTTAAATATCAGACTGTAACTCGGACTTTAACTTTAGGAAAGCTTATCTTTAATGATAACTTATCCTCGTAACGGGAAATTAATTTTTCTCGGTCATGAGCTTGTAGTAAAACATTCCAGGTTTTAAGCTCATCAAGGAAAGTGTATCTTTTAAATAAGAGAACTTTTCCTCCTAACGAGAAATTCACCTTTCTCGGTCATGAGCTTTACGTTAAAAAATTCAAAAGTTTTCAAGCTCATGAACACGACTTCTAAGTAAATGTCAACTTAGGACTCGTTCTTCAGTTAAAAGGAAAGTTTATCGCCGATGATAAACTTATCCTCACAACGGAAAGTTTACAACTTCTCGGACTTGAGCTCGTTTTGTAAGATATTCAACATCTTAAGCTCAAGTAATTGGTTTTTAAAACATTGAACACAATTTTTCGAGAATTTCTCAAAAAGGTTTTCTAAATCTTTCAAAATTGTGTGTTCAAAAAATGTTTTGATAAAAAGAGCATGTCTTTTGGAATCGATAATATTTACGAAACTAGAAATGTCATTCAATAATGACACGGGGTTGTAAATAAAGTTCGAGCAGAGTTCAAATGTTTTAAAACATGCTCAAAATGGTTTGCTATTATTTTAGATAGTAACCCGTTTTTCATACTCAAGTTAAGCATTTCACCGGAAAGCTTTGACTCAACAACGGGAATTAATTTTCTCGGGCATGGTTTACTTTATAACCATGTAAGGGATTGTGTTTACGGAATAACACAATCTAACACGAATTTATGTACGTGTTAGTGCATTTATTTGTTAAAATAAGAGAAATCTTGTTTTTATGAAGTTATCATCTCCACCAACTGTAGCAATTTACAATTGATATCTACATACTCGATGATGCGACTACTCAACCGGAGAGTACATCTCTTTCAATAGAACACGGGTCAACAATTGAGGGGGAGCAATTGTCCAGCATTCAGAATCCTTGATGCCGAGAGTGCCAAGTTCACATATTGGTGTCAAGACAACGATATCAATCATACACATGGAGTCAAGAGATAACTTCAGACGTGATGAGGCGACCAACATTCGTGAACAAGAACCATGTGCTTCTTTCATATGATGTTCTCCATCATTTAGGTCCAACCTCATAAATCGCTAATCTTGTGAATACATTATCATATATGATCTTTGCACCTGATAAATACCTTACACTTGTGTTTAAAAGATATTTTATTTATGTTTCAAGTACACCCTCATTAATTTGAGGGGGAGCTTGTGTAATTCATGAAGATAATTGGATTTGCATTTTTTTCTTCCCAAATTTTCTTAAAATGCTATTAAATCAATTGATATTAAAAACATCGACTGGGTTAATATTTTTAATATGGGGGAGAAAATGTGATTTAATATGGGAAACGATTAATCACAAATGGTTTGACTTAACGCGCTAGCTCATCCCGACATGTGCGAAATGTTTTCGGATATCGTGGCATATGTTAAGGGGGAGCAAAATGGATTTGCACTTCAAAATGGATTTCATGGTGACATACACTTACCCAAAACATCTCTATTCATGACGGTGAAGATTGTGGTGACATAAGGATGGTAGGATAGGTTAAAGTCTAATGATTCCTCTAGAACCGGAGGAATCTTCCCAAGGACATTCCATAGCTAGAAATAGTAGTCCTTAAGAAAGATGGAGAAAGATTGTGAACGTTGCTGAATGCCGACCAAGTACTTAAGTTAGCACTGGAACAATCACAACAAGGTGCTAGTTATGATGTATTGGTAAGCATTGAAGGGGTTGAAGAATGAAAAAGAATTATAAAGATAAAGGGCCTAAAGAAAGAAGCCCTCCTTACAACCTTAGGCAGAAACCGGGTCAATACATATGACATTGAGATAATTTTTAATGATGCTTGATATTGAAGACAAACATCATGGACCCAGTGATGCAATGCACAACCTATCCCAGCTAACTTAGATATCTCTCAAAAGATATTTGTTTTAATCACACGGAGACAACGCATTATCTATTGATTTATTCACTCCGAATAAATTGGTATTGAAATGGTGGCACTCCTCTCCAGCCTCCGATCACTAAAATCCAAAATGCACGATTGAGTCTAGAGCCATTTGAGATCATCAAATAACTCATTAGGACACATTTTCATATTTCCTTGCTTCCTCACACATTGTGAAAAGTAAGAAAGATCTTAAGAGTCCTACGCAAAATCTTCATGATCTTGCCTGAACATTCGAGTAATACGAAAGTATTTACAATGAAGATGGAAATCCTTCTTGAGCGAATATCAAAAAGCTCATGGTAGGTGACTTGTGCGATTCTTTATGAATCAAACTTGTGATAACTGGAAAGCAACAGTGGTTTAATTCTTAAATGAATTTAAACACGTTCCAGGCCTCTACGCAATATCTTAGTGATCTTGCCAGAACACTCAAAGTGATACCTTAGTGTTCACAGTGATGAGTGGAAATCCTTCTAGTGTTAACCTCAAACAGCACTTGGTAGGTAACTTGCAAGATTCTATACGAATCAAGCTCGTCGCAACTGGAAAGCAACGATGGTGCGGTTCTTAATTGAATTTCACTTGTTCCAGGAACATGAATTGACGGCTTCAAATCATGCGGATATTTTTATCCAAATGATTCACTCTTTATGTTTGCAGTCAGCTTTGGACGGTCGAATAAAGAGAACGGGTTTACCCGCGAAATCTTGTCAAGGAGGTTCTTAATTGAAACTACCTGTCACAAGTACGATAGTTTTATATCGTCCAACGGTCTTCACCGACCGGAGGTAAAATGCTACTGAATTAGAATGAAATGTTCAAGGCCATTTCATCCGTGTATATGTTTTGTTGCTAATTGTCTTATGCAGCGTAACAAGAAGGTGGCATTGCGGTGTATAATCCAGAAGAAGTTGTCACCACATGCTTATACTGTATGCACTTAATACTTCAACAAATTCAAGAAAGTCTAAAAGTCAAGTCTTCCGCTGTATCAAACTCTGAAGCTTTCAAGAATTTATAAAAGTATAAGTATGTGGAACATTAAGTCACGAGGAGGCAAATATCACAAGTGATGAATGCACAAGGTCAAGGCAAGGAAACATGCTCAAGACTAAAGTCAAAGATCACATCAATCATATTCACAAGAACAAGATCGAAGACTCAAGCATAGTATGCTAGGTTTAAGATTTTGTAAAATGGTGTGACCTCCCTTAGGGGGAGATTGTTGGAAATACGTTTTTACAAGGAAAGTCTCGGTCACATCATTATTAGCATAGATCACGAGCTATAGACTATTTAGGACATTGTAACTTGGAGTGACCTCCCTTTGGGGGAGATTGTTGGAAATACGTTTTTACGTATTTAGAAAGGATCGCTCACTCCAATGATATTGGGCTCGTGATCCATTAAGTATACATATAGTCCATGTAGCCCACATGTAGGGTGGGCTATATATACCCCCTCCTAGCATGTTAGGAGGGGTTGCTCATTTTGTGTTTTCACTTTCCTTAATCAAACCATCCCTTTTCTCTCCTTTCCCTCTATACCTTTCTCTCTCTAGTTCTTTCTTCACCTTTCTCTCTCTAGTTCTTTCTTCTCCATCTCATCTTTAGATAAATCAAACATTGCTTAATGCTAAGAAACTATGGACCTACAAAGAGGTTGATAGTGTATTGGGTAGAGGCCGGGACAAACCATTAAGCGCAGCTGATATGTTGCTTTATTCGTGGGATAGAGGTATTGATATATGTGTGGATCTGACAGGTTCATCTCCCATGACGCAATCTGGGATGCTTGATTTTGTGCCAAACCGTGTGGTGATTGAGGAGGCAAAGCGTAAACGTGTCAAGTACGAGGCTAAGTGTTGGATACGGTTTTGTCCCTTTCTCTTTCTCTTATTTTGGAGAACTTGAGAAGGATGCTGTGAGCTTACTAAAACGGATCCGAAGTTTCTCCATGACTCAAGATATCGGAGCACGTGCTGCTATTCACATTTTTAATAGGATCATTTTCGCTATAGCTAAAGGAGTGGCAGCTCAGATAGTATATCGGATCCCCACTAACTTTTTGTAAATCCTATTATTCTAATGAAGTGAAGTTTATAATAAAATAATAATAATAATAATAATAATAATAATAATAATAATAATCCGATTGTTTAATAATAAAATGTGAGATTACAATGTAACTAGAAACTTCTCATCTATACTTTTATGTAATCTAAAGTATAACATAAGATGTAACTGGAGAAAATCAATTTTATTTTTAAAGCAAACCAAACACTTTATGTAATGTAATTCAAATTACAATTCCAACCTTCTTACCAACCAAACATGATTACGATGTAATTTATATTACAATTGCTGTTAAAAAAAAATTATATTACAATTACATCATATTACGCTCAGTTATAATAAACCAAACGACCCTTAAATAATATGCATGTAATTTGAATAAGTATTTTCCTTTTCTTCATAATCATTCATATTTGTATTCATGTTCTTTTCCTCTATCTCAAGAGTATTTAAACCAACTGTTCATTTACTTTTTTTTAAATTTTTTTTCCTTTTATTTAAAACTTGAAAATTAAGTGTTTAAGCTCAAGCTTAATGAATAATATCAACTTGCTAGACTTGTCTTGAAATTCGCATACATACTAGGGGTGAGCATAAAACCGAAAAACCGAACCAAAAACCAAAAAATAGAAAAAACTGCACCAAAAAACCCGCCCAAATTGAAAAACTGAAATGATGGTTTGCACACTTTTGAAAATCCGATGCTTGGGGCGGTTTTTGGTTGAATGTATAAAACCGAACCCAAAAACCACCCCGTCCCATTTAGGTCTACAAAATATATATATTTTTATATCTTTAAACAGTTATATATGTGATATTTCTAATATGTTTAGTTATTTTTTTTAAATATACACATTTATATAAGATATTAAAATAATTGATTATAATTTTTTTTCATCTAAATTTTGTTAGATTTGTGATTGCTATATAAGATTTTTTTTTCTATTTTGTTAGTTTTATATATTTCGATGGTAACTAATATTGCTATTATTGTAACGTATTTAACTGATTTAAACTATTATTGTTGGTTGCAACTTGCAATTATGATGTGTTTAGTTTGTGTCGAAAGTGAATGACTATTGATGAGGTTTTTTATAAATAGGAAGCCCAATGCGTAAAATCGAAAGAGTAAAAAACCGAAATAAAAACCGAAACCGAACTGCTACAATGAAAAAAACCGAAAAACCGAAACCAAAAAACCCAAAATCTAATGATTTGTGATATGTAAAACCGGAGTTTGCGGTTTAGTTTTTGGTTTTAGCATAAAACCGCCCCAAACCGCCCTATGCTATTCCATACTTTCTTATGTCGTTATGATAACTAACGAGTTTGTTCTCATTTACACCTCTATTCTAATACGGTCGATAAAGTAGAAAAATCATTCGTATATTTTTTGTCTAAAGTGATTTAGTTCTGACTCGCGTTGGGAAAATAAATCTTATCACATGATAAAAGGATAATGTCCGTATTTATATATGGAAAAAGACCAATATGGTCAAAATCCTCTCCTCCAATCATGGTCATGGCTCAAGATATTGCCATATTTAGTCATACATAAATACACAACTGATCAACTCTATTACTTTATTGACATGTGCCCACTGACATATTTTATTATATTATTAAAGTTATCAAATGAAAAAATACCCTTTTACCTTTCTCCTTTTTCTCTTTCTTCCACTTTCGATTTACAGGTTAGATCTAAAAAAACAAATCTCGCAACCAAATCCCATGTGACCTATTTCCACCTGAGCTAATGAACAATAGCCTGAATTGGTTACCACTAAACTTTCTTTCGCAATAATGCATTGGCTTAACCAGCCTTCATGCTACCAAATCTGAGTTCATCAAATTTTTCTTTTATATTTCATATCATGGTGCAATCTCTAAACTTTTCTTGTGTACTCGCATGCAAAACATGATTTGGGTCATTATGCATACCATAAAAAGAATTGCCACCAATCTTAATCCCTAGCGAATGATCAAAAACACACAAGTGTTAGCACGAGTAAATCCCGACACATCTACATCAGGCCCCCTCCTTGTAAGCCAACCATCAATACACCGTGTTCTCTCAAGTAATTGATTCGTTTCATTGTCATCTCTCTTTGCTGCTTCATTGGCTGATTAAAATCTGGTGAAACAAACACTTTCCCACCCCTTTCTTTAAGGCAAAACAAGTCACTTTCTATCATTAGATTGTATATATAGTTAATTTCATACATGCTCTCATCGTCTAGGAGCTTACGGAGTGATTTTGTATCAAAATCACACACAGGCTCATAAAGCTCCTCTTAGGTGTAGTTGACACATACGGATGCATAGAGGAGACGATGCACGTTCGGGTAGTTATGCTTCTGGAGATGACGCGATAGGACTTGAGTCCGAAATATGGCTTGATCCATAGATGATCTACGTTCCATCGAAGAAAAAATATGTTGCAGACTTACAGTGCTTTTGGTGGCTTCTGTTTATATATGTTAAAACACTGAAGTAAATTTTAGATCTAAAACAGTGAAGTAAACACTGAAGTAAATTTTAGATCTAAAACACTGAAGTAAGTTTTAGATCTATATTACCACATAATTGGCACATTAAACTTCCTAAGCTATAACAGGGGGACAATTAACAAAACAGGGGGAACCACAAACCCAAACAGGGGGAATGAATCTGTAACAGAGGGAAAATCAACAAAAACAGGTGGAACCACAAAAATAGGGGGAACCATTAGTTTGCGACATCATCGACAAAAAGAGAATGAAGAATGCAACTTGTTGTGATTATTTTACATTTGTCTTTCATGTTTATGCTTTTTGCCTTGCATAAAACCTGTTTTATGTTCTTATTTTAACTTTAGGGGAGGTGCTATCAAGTTCAAGGGCATGAAACGACATCACTATAAATGGTTGAAGGCGACCAGGACTTATGAAGTCAGGGGCTACTTCATAGTGACTGATCTATGACATGGAAGTAATGTATGTGAAGGCTAGTTTTGGTGAGGACATGTCATCGAACAAAACATCAACCTTAAAACCTAAATCGTTATATTTATCTTGTTCCTTTTCGATTTTAAATCTCTTTGAAGTGAATTTAATACATTATGGTTGGAACCTTTTGAAGTGACTTAAACCAATAGACATGGTTCATGTTTGGGTAAGATTAATCTTTAGGAGACCAAGTGAAATGAAATGATCCGGTGCTAAGAATATCATGTACCCTGTAAGCATAAGTCTGAGATGAAAACAAAATAAATATATCACCCAACCGTCAAAGGGTCATGTGGCTCATGTTGTATATAGTCGTTTGTCTAGTTTTGTGTTTTTGTCTGGTTTTGTGATTGTGACTGCGCTAATAAATAAGAAACCAGAATGATTGTTTATGTCGATTTCAAATGTAAGTTTAAGAGTTTCAGTGACTCGCGTCTTCACTGCAATTCTAGTCTTATCAAGTTTCAGTTTGTCAACATTTCCGGTTTTCTCTTATAAATTACCTGCTTCATTTTATATGTCTATTATGTTTAGGATCTGGTTTATCTGCAAGAGATACGATATCAACTAGATAATATCACACATGATATATTTATGTGACTTGCCGACAACTTCTCGAGACAAATGAACAGAAAGCTACCGCATTCGATTAATCTTATGTTGTTTGAGCAAATGGATGATTTCATGTTGCATCATTACTTGTTCTTTTAAGAGTTGTTTGTTCCACATTCTAAACAGCAACTCGACACTCTATTCACTGACCAGCATAGTCTGGAAAAGGGCTTTTTATATCCAACGTGACGAGCGATACTCTAATCAAGTAAAAACAAACAATTTACAAAGAAAGATATGTTTATAGACTGAAGTATTTATTTATACGAGTCCTCCAAATCCTTACTTCCGAGTCTGCAAGAAAGAGTTGATAAGACCCACTGGGTATAACTGGTTACATATATGTTCTTTTACATATTGAAATCTTCATAGTTCGGTTCCTACATGAAACTAACAACATTTGAGTTGCGGCTACATAGGTAATACAACGCACATTGTGGATACTTGTGGGATGTGCGCACGACCTACTTGTAATCATATTCCTTAATCACGGGAGATAAAGAAATAATAAAAAAAGTGGTGGTAGGTATGGTGATGATGATGATGATGAATAGTGAAATGAGAAGAAAAAGAAATAGTAAAAAAGTAACAGAGATAAGGGGTATTTTAGACATTTACTATCATGTTTCAATTTCCAATAAAAAAGTACATTGTAAAGTTGAGCACTGTCGGTTGATCATTTAGAAAGTACCTTTAGTGGGACACTTGTCACATTTTGTGTGGTGATGACCATATTTGTCAAAATCTTAAGCCATGACCAAGTAGTGGTTCTTTAGTGCTCAAAATGACCATTTTCGTCCTTAGCCCTTTATATATGCGGATACGTTGATTTTGTTTTAATGAGTTTAAGTGGTATACAAATATTGACTTAGTTGTGGGAAAACATCGATCCTATAATTCAATGTAACAATATACGATTAAACTTAATACTTCTTGTAGAAAACTAGAAGGGGGTTGAATAGTTTTCTTTTAATCTATTAAAACTTTTTGTATTAAATGTCTATTGATGGGGACATAGTATGAGATGCGTTTGTTTATAGTCAAATACTATATGAATCAAATAGCGCATTGAGAGATCACAACACACATAAGCAATGCACGTATAAGGATAAAGCAATAAAGTAAACTAAATGCAAACCGACACAATGATTTATAGTTGTTCGACTACAAGGACAACTTCCTTACCCTACATCCACTCCCTGAGTTACCTACTCGAGAGTTTAACTTCACTAGTAAAAGAATCTCCTTTACACCGGTGGAGAAACCTTCACATATTGGCTTACAATCTTTTACGACACCTAAGCTAGGATGTCGTGTTCTTTCACATGGGTACAACAAGTCCCTTCTACATCACATACGCTTTATCCGCTACTAAGCTACACACCGGGTCCTTGCACAATGGATAGGACCAACACCCAGGTTCTTACACACATGTAGAACCAACACAACTTCTAACCTTATAACATCTGTAGGTACTAGTCCAAGTACCGGGTTCACATAAGAACCAACACACCAACATGAAGTTGTGATAGTTTGTGATACATAGAGAGAGATGAATCTATGATATGATCTTGCCTAGATCATGGATTACATCTTGAAGAACATGTCTTGACATATTCGTAATCCTTATCAACACGAGTCATGAAGCATCAAGATCATAGATCTCATGAAGGAGAAATATGGATCTATACACAAAGTCAACACATACTTAGCCTTTGGCTTTTCGCTCCTAAGATGTATAGATCAATGATAATAATTCATGGATCTCAGTTGAGAAGAATGCGAGATGTCAAGATCATAGATCTTGGACATAATATCTTGCGATGACAAGTACAAAGAAACTAGTCTAGATAGAGGTGACACAATGACTTGATGTATGTCTTGTGCTTGAACTTCTTGATCTTGTTTACACTTTTAAGTGATCTTCGTATCTACATAGAGAAACACTAAACAAGAAGAAGAAAAACTATAGATCAAAGATCTACATGTTAGAGAGAAGAAATATCTGATAGAGGATCTGATTTAGAGAGAAGAATATGATAGAAAGGTGTGTGAAATGAGTGAGCATGAGGTCTCTATTTATAGCCAAAGTACAGGTACCCACGGACCCTGACGGACCCTTTAACAAGGGGTCCGTTGGGGTCCGTCTATCTGTCAGAAAATAAATAATTTAGTATTGCAAATCTTTTGTTAAGTCAACCCCTAAGACTTCTTTATGATCAGATTTTCTTGTTTAAGTTTTGCAAGACTTTTACTAATGATGTAAAAAACATTTCTCATTATTTTTACAAAGATATAAATGTGTGAGTATACACGAAATATGATTACGAGTAACTTGTACATTTTACGTTATGTATTACAAGTTACATGTTTGTCATCAACAAAACAAACAAGGATATATAGTTTAAATATCGTAATATTTGCACTAACACTTTTCTTAGTGTAGACTCAACTTCTTACCTTACAAACAATAATTTGGAGTCATATTTTAGACGCATAACCCTTTAAGGGGTGATTAGTTGTCGTTTAATGGAGTGGGCCATCACTTAGTGATGAAACGATCGGAGCACAACATGTTTGATTAGAGTATAGTGTCATCTTTGGATGAATGAAATAGTATTTAGCGGTTCCACCAAGTTGTATCGCTAAACCATTCAGTGCTTTGTCATATGTTTTTATATTATGAGAGGCTTTGTCCAGTTATTTGTTGATACAAAAGTTGGATAGACCTTTACTAACCCGAATTAGCCTTAATTTGGGTATCAGGGGCTCCGGCTCTTACACCAAGTTAACTTCTGGTTTGAGACCCTACACACTAAAAGCAACACACGGTAGGCTTACTGTGGGAACGTATCTGTTAGGACCTTTGGAATATTTATTTGTAATAGGTATACTAGGAGGTATGTAGTTCCTCCTGGTCCTAGTAGTAGTAGGAGCAACACGTGCTCCTGGTCTTTAGAAAGTCAAACTTTATTATTTTGAGTAGTTTGTTAGGATATGCATGAGATATGTTAGGAAAGGATATGCATATCAGAATTACACGTTTTGGTTTAATGATGTATTAGGGTTTCCTTGTAGTATAAAAGGAACCTTAGACAGAAGGGTTATACACACCTTCATCAAACATTATTCTAGTTCATATTAATATTAGAAATCCTTAGTAAAGGATCAAGTCATTATAGTTATTCTGTTTCTTCTTGTTCATAGTATTTGTATTCCGCACTTATACTGTGTGATTCATCTAGATTCTCTCTCTGAATATACTTGTGATTACAGAAGTTGTTCACCATCCTAAACAGGCTGCAAGATCCACATCTAGTAGACCCAACAAGTGGTATCAGAGCCTGGGAGAGTCTCTGCATAAGAAGAATCATTTTTTTTCATATTACTAACATCTTTGTTTAATCATGTCTGCCTCTGGTTCTACTCAAACAGGAGAAGATAGCACCCCTAAAACACAGCAACCTCAGCAGATCGTTGCTACGGTTTCCAATACATATGGAAAATTTTCTCTTTTGAAAAAGGATGAGTATGATAGCTGGGAAATGAAGATGGAATGCTGGATCACCAACACTGATCTAGACCTTTGGAAAATTATTCAGAATGGGAACAGTAAAAGGTTTACTGGAAGAGACAAGAATGGTAATATCATCATTCTTGATCCTAAAACTCATGAAGAAATCACAGCTGTTTAGAAGGAGATCAAAGCAAAAACTATTTTGCTTCAGTATCTTCCTGATGATCACATGGGTGATTTTTATCACTTGGATGATGCTAGAGAGATTTGGAATGGAGTAAAAGCAAGGTTTGGAGGGAATGAGGAATCAAAGAAAATGCGCAGATCCATGCTGAGAGTTGAATTCACAGAATTCAAGATCTCTGAAATTGAAGGCATTCATCAAGGGTATGATAGGTTCCAAAAGATACTTAGCCAGTTGAATCAACTCAGGTCTAAACCTGACAATGGAGATATTAATGCCAGGTTTCTTAGAGCTTTACCGTACTCATGGAATCAGGTAGTAATCTCTCTCAAAGCAAAAGGTGGCCTTGACTATCTTAATTTTGATGATCTGTTTTATAAGCTCAAAACCTTTGAGCCTCATGTGAAAGGATACTCAAGTGATTCTTTTCCTACTCCTGCTAACTCTGCTTTTGTGAGTTCCATGGGATCTAGTCCCATGTCTTATGCTAGTAGCCCAAGCTATACTGTGTCTTCTCAGCATACTTCTACTCCTGAACCAAAAGCCAAGTCTGGTAGCATGGTAGAAGATGTTCTTCACTCTTTTGTTGCTGATGTTGATCCACAACAACAACTTGCTTTTGATGACTTCAAACAGGTTGATAAACTTGACCTGGATGAAATGGATCTCAAGTGGCAGATGGCCATGCTCACTCTCCGGGTTCACAAGTTTGAGAAGAAAGCCGGTCGAAAGTTTAACTACAACCCAAGAGAGCCAGCAAGATTTGATAGAAGAAAGGTTAGATACTATAACTGCCAGCAGCAAGGTCACTTTGCTAGGGAATGCCCTAACAGGAATGACCAGGAGAAGAACAGGTATTCAATCTTCAAAGTTCAGGAGGTCAAGGATGACAAGAAAGCTTTGGTATCTGTTGACTCTATGGTTAACTGGAGTGATCATCAGAATGCTACCTTGGAAACAGCTGAACCATCTATTGATGTGTTTGCAATGATTGCTAGGAATCTGTCTGATGCCGAGGAAGCAGAAGAATTTGCTCTTATGGGCATCTCACCTCAGGTACAAAATTTCCCTATTGGTTGTCATGATAAATATTCAGAACTATTGTCTCAATACAATGAACTAAATAAACAAAATGATAAGTACTTTTTAGTTGTTCAAGCATATAATAATTCTTTAAAAACATTGGAACAACAAAAGAGGTGGCTTCAGGATACTCAACATAAAATTAGAATTTTGAACATTGATTTAGAAAACACCACTAATATGCTTAAATACACTTAAAAACTAAAAGATGACACTATCAAGGATAAGCAAGACATGCATGAAAAATTAGATGCTATACTTTTAAGATTTGAAAAATGGCAAAATGCACCTAAGAATCTTTCAAAGTTAATTGATAGTAGCATGTCTGGTAGGACTAAGAGAGGTTTAGGATTTGATAAATATATTGATTCAGAAGATGTGTTTGATTTATCTTTCTCAAGTGTCTTTGATCCTGACAAGGAGGAGGAGGGAAAACCTAGCTACAATAGGTTTCAACCAGCTGCAGTAATGCATGCTGTCCCTCCACCTCTTACAGGAACTTTTATGCCCATATCTAAGCATACTAACTTGGATGGATCATAGATGCATGAGTCTCCAAAAAGCTCTACTAATACTAATGACTTTGTCTCTTGTACTTTCAGTGACAAAGCCAGTGACTCTGCATCCTGTGGTTCAAGTGAAGAGTCAAGACCTACAAGCTCCAAGAAAAATGACCCTGCTGCTACTAGTGCTAGGAAGAGTGAAAAGAGAGTTGCTTCTACTTCAACTGTGTCTAGTTCTAGTTTATTGAGTCCTAGGAATGTTGATACTCCTAGAGTTGTGTGTAATAAATTTAGCAGCATGAAACAATGTCATTTGAATAAAAGGTCGTTTAAAACATGCTTTGTTTGTGGAAGTAAATTTCATTTGATTAAAGATTGCGATTTTTATGATCAACCTCCTTCTGTTTATCAAGCTTATCCTGCTCCTGGTCCACCAGGAGTTGCTCCATATTCTTCTAGAAGACTAAACCCATGTGCCCAATCTTATTCTTCTTCTAGAAGGACCTCTCTTTTAGTTTCTGATCTTTGGAGAAACAATGGTTTCACCCATAATAGACTAACCAACAACTATTTTCAGAACTTTAATCATAATTATGCTTTTAATTCAGACCAAATGTATTTTGGGTTGGGACATTTGGGTACTGCTGTTAAGCTCTCAGCAAGTTGTTCTTGGTCAAACAATAGCACCCATATGATGAATAGGCAACCTAAGAACAACGGTGGATCTCATCAATCTTCTTGGCTATCTTCAAAAGATCCACAAGGCAGACTCAAACCTGAAAAGGTCTTGGTCCCCTTAAGACACTAATTTTTATATATATCTTTTCTTGTTGTTGTAGGTTACTCCATACCAAGATCCTACTCTAGGAATAGTTGATAGTGGATGCTCTAGGAATAGGAATAGTTCAAGGCTCAACCCAAGCTAGGCTTGTGGTATCCTAGAGAATCACCTTTTGTTCTTGAAGCATATAGTGATAGTGACTATGCAGGTGCTAATAATGACAGGAAGTCTACTACTGGTGGTTGTCAGTTTTTGGGTCGAAGACTTATCTCATGGCAATGTAAGAAACAGACAATAGTAGCTACTTCTTCAGCAGAAGCTGAATACGTAGCTGCTGCTAGTTGTTGTGGACAAGTCTTGTAGATACAAAATCAGATGCTGGATTATGGGTTCAACTTTATGAACACCAAAATTTTCATCGACAATCAAAGCACTATCTGCATTGTGAAGAATCATGTTTTTCATCAACGAACAAAACATATTGAGATTAGGCACCACTTTATAAGGGATGCCAATGAGAAGAAGCTGATACAGGTTCTTAAAGTACATACGAATGATAATGTTGCTGATTTATTGACTAAAGCCTTTGATGGTCCGCGGTTCAACCACTTGGTGGTTCACATTGGAATGGTCAATCCTTGAGGTCTAGGATTGAGGGGAGGCTAAGCCTAAGGGGAGGCTTAGTGTACATATTTCATTGCACAGTCTAACATATGGTAGTTTCTAACAACAGTTTTCATGGGTATTTGTGGTGTGTGCTACTACTAGTGGAAGATTTTGGTCACTTCTAGTGGCTGTATTCAGCTCCTAGTGGATACAAACCCTTCTAGTACACTCATGGTTGGCTTCTAGTATTGCTTTTGGGTCACTGTTCACTTCGTTGACTTTCATTGACCACTTTGTGCTCCTATTGTTGACTTTTACGCGTTTTGACTTTCAGTCAACGCGAGTTACTTCTGGTACATATCTTTTTATTTATCTTTGGTAACTGGGATTTTCATATATTGGTTAAGGGGCAAGTGGTTACTCTTGCATTAATTACTTAATTTTGAAAGGGCAACCCCCATAATTAGGGGTCAATGAACAGTTACATGACCATTATTTATGGTCAAATCCCTCAATTGACTCATTCATCCCAACCATACACACACACATACGCTCTTACTCTTTCCCTCTTTAATCAATCATCTTCCATCACTTCAATCATCAACAATGGCTGCTCTCCAATACAAACCCGATCATAACAAGGTGGCCTATCTTGGCGAAGGTCCTAAACGAGAAGAGTTCACAAACATCATCAAATTTATTGAGGCTTCCAACCTAAGGTACGCTTTTACGGTTTGCCCTACTGTGTATGATAGTGTTATTCGTCAGTTCCGGGCAACTGCTCACATTGGTGATGTTTTGGGACAACCACTAGAGCTTCATGCTACCATAGATGGATGCTCATATGTGGTGTCTGAGGCATCTATTAGGTTTGCTCTTCATCTACAGGATGAAGGTGGCATTGTGTCTATCCCCAATTCAGAGGTATTGGATGGGATGGCTGCTCTAGGCTATAATCATGGGGGAAGTTTAACTTCCAGAAAAATAGGTTTTCCCCCCAATGGAAGCTTCTGGTTCACTTCTTGATTCATTGCTTGAGTCCAAAGTCTGGGAGTTAGGATGCATTTCCCACCCCCTTGCTACTGGTTTGATTTGTATTGCACAGGGTCGTGTGTTTAATTTTTCTCGTTACTTGTTTGATGGAATGATTTGTAACCTTAGTAGTACTGGCTCTAGGAAGAAGTTTTTAATGTATCCTAGGTTCTTGCAGCAGGTTCTTATGTGCCTACCTAGAAATAGGGAGGAATATGGGACCCCAAAGCTTAGTTCAAAGGTGTATTCGATTATGGCACTTGGTTTTAAGGGTGTTTGGAGGCCTCTTTCTGATTCTATGCTGGGCCTTGCCCAAGGGGATCCTAATGTGATTCCTCTGGCTAATGAAGCTGAGGAGGAACTTCTATTGGGGGATGATCCTATAGAGGAGGAGCATCATGCTACTGGTGTACCTCATGTGGAGGTGGAGGCGCCAGCTAAAGAAGTGGTGGTAGAAATGCCATCCACTTCAAAGGCTTCCCCCTCTCCTCTGCCACATAAGTCCCCATTTGTTGATACTCCCCCTTCTAGTCCAGCTCCGCAATCAGCTGAGAAGCCATCTAGCTCTCATGCTCATGAAAATGACCCATTTGTTTCTTCTGGTCCCAATGATGCATTCCCTGATCCAAGTCCTCTTGGTGGGGAAGTGGAGGAACTTGTTACACTAACTTCTTTGCTAGCTCTTATGCACAGGTATTAAGCGAGGGTTGTTTCTTTAGAAAATGATCTAAATCAGCACCACAAGCTAACTCGGGACTTTGTCCTTCCATTGGCGAAGAGGATTAAAGCATTGGAGTACCAATAGAGGCGCCAAAAGAAGAAACTTGTGCTTTCTGATTCTAATGAGGATATTGAGGAGGATGGGCTGACTTTGTTGGCCAGGGCTGCTTTTGCTGATAAAACGAGTGATGATTTGCCTGCTCCTCCTAGTCCTTCATCCATTCCTAAGCCTGCTGATCCCAAGACAATTGATGCTTCTACTAGTCCATCTGCTGGTCTGTCTCATGATCCCAAGGGCAAAGCTCCTATGACTGATGCACCCTCTCCTCCAAGGAAGCGTACTCGCAGACAAATTGAGGAAGACATGTTGGGGGAAGAGGCTGCACAGAGTCTGTAAGAGGAGATTGATCAACAAGCTAGGGTTGAGGATGAAGCCCTTCAACAGCAGAGGCGTGAGCAGTTGAGGCACGATGACATGCATTGGGATGAAAATGACTGGATGAGAGTGCTCACCATTCTTACTTCTGATTACTCGCAGTTCACAGACATTTTGGGAGCTGATGTCAATCAACATAATTGTATTCCACGGGCAATGGCTTTGATGAGAAAACAACAGTTGTCTATTGCTGCTCAGCTTCGTGAGAAGCGCCGTAACAGACCTATGTCGAGAACAGAGGAGAGAGTTGATGCAGCAATATGTTAAGAATCAGTCGGCTACTTACTTTCATGCTAGATGGACTTGGGAACGGGTTAGGGGGCTGAACTTTGATGATCTTAAAGATCTGTAAACGAAAATGGTCAAGCGTCAAAACACTCCGGTCCCTGAACGCTTTATTTATCGCCCTCCTCCAAGTGTTGTTCACACTTCTCAGCCTGCTGCTGATCATACTTCTTCGTCTGGTGTTCCCAAAGATACTTTTGGTGTTCCATCTGTTGGTGCTACTTCTACTGCTGTTCCTACTACCACAACTTCGGATGTTTATCCCACTCAGTCTCTGGTTTATACTACCGCCACCAATGAAGCTACTACCCCTCCTGCTACTACTACCACCCCTGCTACTCCTATTGTGGAGCCCACATCATCACCGGTGACTGAACCACTACCTACCTCATCCGCTGGTGCAGCAGAAATTGATCCTATCGTTGGTCAAGGCTTTGAGTCTACTAATGCTGATGCTACTGCTGCTAGAAAGGTCAAGGTTGAATCTTCTTCTGGTGTTCCGTCACCTCGTCGCTCTATAAGAAAGAAGAAGGCTCGACGTGGTAAGTCTGTTCCGCTTGAGAAGCGAGATCCTGCAAATCTCATTGATGCTGCTTCGGATAGTGAGACAGAGTTACACATGGGTAAGGGTTGGATTGTCGCTTGGGAGGTTAGGCCATCCCTTATTGTTCGTGGTACATTCACTCATAAGATTACAACCAGCGATGGTTATGCTCGCTATGTCTCGGGACTGCAAAACATTTTGACATGGGTGGACCGTCGTGATCTTATGTCGTTATATGGTTTGGTGGATGCTGAGATTCCTCAATCTCCGAGTGAGTTGCCCAACTGGCCTGGATTGACTCTCTGGGGTGATTTGAAGCTTGTGCTAGATTCCCCTTCTGATGCTCCTCATTCTGGTGTATGGAAAGATCAACCTCGATGGGTAATCAAGAGGTGGAAACTTTATGCTGGTTGTGGGGTTCATGTGTTGGAGCTTGAGACTGGTGTTGTGGTGTTTATGCTTACGGATATGGAGTATCCATTGACGATTGCTACCATGGAGGCTATGCTGGATTGTCATCTGCAGATATCTAAAGCTCCTTCTGGGAATGAGTCTACCATGGCTACTACCTTGATTGAAGGTATTCAAGCCCGGTTACATGCAGACAAGCTTGCAGCTTCTGGTAAGTAATTGGTATGGTTATTCTATTCTTGTGATTATACTAACATTCTTTCCACCAATTTGTACAGTGATTGGTGACTCACATTATAGTTTAAAAAAATAAAAAAAATAATACTTTTTATATAATATCTGCTTATACTTTAAACATATGATGGAATTTCAAATTTGCACATAATATAATATTTGCTTATACTTTTCCATCATGACATTGTTTTTCACTTGACTATTTCACACTTGGGCTGTTTTTGAGAGTTCCTTCTGGTGTTGGACCTAGTCCACACAACAAATGATGCTCAACTCATCATGTTTCACAGACAAGAAAGAGTTAATTCACCATGAGGGTACGGCTCTGGTGTGATAGTCAAATCCGTTGATGGTTGCCAGGTTACCCAAAACTGGATGGTTTTCACTTGCCATGGTCCTAGACTGAAAAGTGGCTAGTCCAAGGGGGTACGGCTCTTGGTAAAGATCTATATCAAATCTGTTGATAGCTGTAATAGCTTGCTCAAAGCTATAGGATTTTCAGCTCACCGATGCTTAATTACTAAGAGTTGGCGAGTCCAGAAGAGTACGGCTTCTGGTAAAGACATATCAAATCCGTTGACGGCTGTGATGATTTGCCCAAAATCATTAAGGTACCCCCACTCACCATTGATTCACGTTCTAAGAGTTAGGCTGGGTTCTGGTCTCCCAGGGTGATGCTTATTCCACCATAAAGACTGGCTAGCCCAAGAGCGAGCAGCTACTTGGTAAAGGCTCATAAAATCTGCTCATGTTGCTGTGAAGATTCAACAAGGTGCATATTTGTTTCAAGCTTTCAAGAATATTTTAGGTGTTACTTGTTGCAGCAGTCTTTATGTTGTTCATACTGATGGTTATGATGCTGTTGTTTGTTTTGCTGTTCCAATCCTTAAGCTGTTTTGCAAGATCTACCAGGAAACTTGAACTCAACAAGTCAAATTCAAGTTTAGGGGAGGATTGTTAGGACCTTTGGAATAGTTATTTGTAATAGGTATGCTACGAGGTATGTAGTTCCTCCTGGTCCTAGTAGTCGTAGGAGCAACACGTGCTCCTGGTCTTTAGAAAGTCAAACTTTATTGTTTTGAGTAGTTTTTTAGGATATGCATGAGATATGTTAGGAAAGGATATGCATATCAGAATTACACGTTTTGGTTTAATGATGTATTAGGGTTTCCTTGTAGTATAAAAGGAACCTTAGGCAGAAGGGTTATACACACCTTCATCAAACATTATTCTAGTTCATATTAATATTAGAAATCCTTAGTAAAAGATCAAGTCATTATAGTTATTCTGTTTCTTCTTGTTCATAGTATTTGTATTCCGTACTTATACTGTGTGATTCATCTAGAGTCTCTCTATGAATAGATTTGTGATTACAGAAGTTGTTCACCATCCTTAACAGGCTGCAAGATCCACATCTAGTAGACCCAACAGTATCCCACGTTTAGACTCCAGCGTGAGAGTAAGTAATCAGTTTAGGGTTAGAAATCGGTGAGGTATGAGAGTATTGAATGAATCGTACCTTTGTGGAACCCTTGGGGGTTCCTTATATAGGCGGTAGAGTCCCTGTTGGGCCTTACCGAATCTTGAGACCCAAGGAAGAGATAACTATCATTCTTGTGTTGATCGCAATCTGTTATTATGGTTAATAGATATCTTATTTCTTTTGGGTGAATCACAATCCAAATTAGATTGTGATTCTGTCTAACCACTGCCGCGTGTGGCAAGACGTGGTCCGTACATAATATGTGCGGTCGTTATTACCTGGGGCCCATAGGGCTGGAGTAACATTAATCCAACCCATTCATGTTGGACCGGATACGGTTAATACCCGTGGGACGGGCCCTAGACCCGGCTGGGGACTATACGCCATCATGTCCCCCCAGCCTAGTTGTTACAGCCGTAGGCGTGACCTCTAGACTAACCAACCCTACCCAGCCATACCGTGAAAGAGTAGAAATGATGAAGCAAAGAGCTTCTAAGGATGTGTCATGTCCGGAACCATTTTAATGAGAGCATTTATGATAGTCAACAACTGGCGACACTGTGTATGATGTAGGCGATTGTTCATCTGTCAGAACTTGAAAAAGTACCCTAAGTAGGCCCAACCCTTGAGCCACGTATAACTTTGACCATGAAATGACATGTGGGTCCCGTCTAACGTTTCAGTTGCCATCAAACCCCCACCGCTAGATCAGCATAGTGGGTTACACGTGTCTATCATCCAACAATACACGACTATCGAAGCAATATTATAAATAGGAAGAGCGTGAAACTGCACACACACATTTACAAAAAAACATTATCCGCCATTGTTGTGTATCCTTCCTTCTACCTTCTTTTTTCCATGGACAAGCCGTTTTACAGGTTAGCTCACCATGCCTCTCTTCCCTTTCCGAATAAAACATGGTTAAGGATACACCCACTATCACGTCTGTGCTAAATGAGTACCCGACGGATAAGTTATAGAGTTTTTCTACGAATACTTTATCCCCCCACAGATTCATCCCACGTATCCTAGGGAATCAGAAGCGATCATCGATTTTCCGCGTGGGAAAATTAGTTTATACACCCGGCTATCCGATACGGGTAATTACCGCATCCTTTTTTCTAGATTCCTTGTTGATTTACTTTCGTACTATGACTTCCACATCACACAACTCCATGCCATTGGCGCGTGTAAAATAAACCAATTCAAAATTAGCTACAAAAACCCTTAATGTATTCCCCACCGTGAGCCTATTTTGAGTTTTCTATATACCCCTAATGGTCAATGACTGGTTTTCATTTAAGAAGCAGTCTGCGACTGCCCCCAATGCTAACAAAACCCTTGACTCCTTGAAAAATTGGTATAATAAGTTCTTTTTTGTAGACGCCGTAGTTTTTCCAAACTCCTTCGAGTTTAAATATAATGTCCGCATAGATTACCCACTCGTGGCTGATACATATAATATCAATGATGTGAGATGCTTAATACTCTCGGACCTTATTCCACAAAGGATTGTCGGAATCCTTTTTATGCTTGATAGGCATCAGCCGTAATTATTTCGGCAGGGAATGACCAATACCTCATATTTCTGAACAGCCGGAATGAGGGTGGGAAAAAAATTTATTTATTGCGCACAGACGAACATTTGGATTACCCGTACTAACAATTCCCTTGTTATATTGCAGAAATGAACCTACTTGGAGTATTACGCCAAGGGAGCCCCATGGAAGTCAGGGAAGGAACGCGCCCCCGGTGAGAGGACGAATCTAACACCCCAATTTGGTAAAATGGAATATCATAGTAATATATGGCGTGTCATCAAAGTATGCAAGGTAAATGTCTAAACATTCATGACCATAAATGGAAATACCGGTGATGTTCGTTTTGCAAGTCTTAAAAATTTTCAAGATATTACCACACACAAATGACTAGAAACACAAACACGGGCAAGTATACCCTATCATGCATAGCATAGCTTAATGATAAACTCCAGTTCGTTCCACGGAATTGATGCTAAAGAATTATAAAACAATTACCTCTAGAATGTCACAAGTTCTAAAGATATACTTATCAAATGGTTTAAAGGTACGTTTGGTTAAGGTTACAAACATATGAAAGATAGATGACAATGATGATTGTAAGCACATAAACAATGTAAGACAACATGTCGATTACTAGTCGCACACGCAACATCTAATTAACATAACAAAAATCCGACTAAAGATGATGTCATATCAAAAGCATTAAGAACGCTTTATGTTTGATTTCGATAACTAAAATATTAGATGAAACTAAGCAAGAGTTTGTTATATGTTTTATTCCACTAATCGCGACAAAAGCGAATAACAAGGTTCATTTACTAGATAAAATGAAATTCATCCATTCACATGAGTACTAGTCATGGTCATGAACAAATCCAACATATAACAATGTTCTTACTTAATAACATAAAATACAAGAGCATCTAAATCATACTTATAATCAAGTACCTAGGGAGAAAGTGCACCGCACAAATCTAATTGTGCGTCGTACTTTGCCCTAGCAAAGTCGAAATTCGTATCTAATCATAGGCTGTAAAAACCTTAACCAAAGTGCACAACACACTACTCCATAATAAAAGTAAAGAAGTTCATTTCAACAATATGCAAATTAAAGTAAAGAAATAACATAAAGGAAATGAGAATTATACCATAAAGTATTAATCAATGATTGCTCCAAAAAGGTTATAAGATTTGTTCCAAACTTATTACAATCACAAGCAATATTCTGAGATCCTTGTTACAGCAGCAATTCTGTGAACCAGCTAAGGTTACCCTTATACTAGTAACAATGATCAAGGATTTGTTAAATCCTTGATTTTATAAAAACCCTAATAACAATGGAGTAAAGTGGGATGAGATATATGTTTATGCCTGGCTTTGGGTCACATTTTATAACCACAAAACGTAGCTAAGAAGTCCTGGAGTATGTCAAAAGGTTTCTCCCATAATAGCCATGCATAATGATACTTAATGGTGTAACTGCAGCAAATGTACGTCACACTTAGTCAAATGTGCGCCGCACTTTCATTTTGTAAATGTGCGCCGAACTTTCTCTTTTGTACGCCGCACGTTAGGTAGTTCTCCAAAATCGTGTTTCATAGAATGTGTGCCACACTTTTATGTTTGTGCGCCGCACTTTGGCTCTTTTTCAGCATTCTTTATTTTTCTTCTTATTTCTTCATATCTTTGGTCCATATGATTATTCCATCACTACAATCAAACAATACACATTATTAGTAACATTTCAACAGATAATTTATTTATTTACGTAGCAAACAAGGACAAATGCATCATTACAAACATGTATAAATGAGGTGTTATCAAATTCCCCATACTTAACTTCTTGCTTGTCCTCAAGTAAGGTAAAAATATATTTTTAATAGGTGTCGAGAGAACTAGATAAGGCCAATAACTGAAAGCAAAGATAACGCCACAAAACACCTCACGAAGTAGATATTTTGATTTCACACACTCTCTTTATATGGGTAAATTATCGCTCAAAAAGCACAGTCATGAAAAGTAAATTACCATAAGCTTGTACATGGAACTAAACTGAACCAATTTGGCGTAAGCACCAAGTAAAATATCAAAAGAGGTCTTTTTCAAAACTTTTATTACCACAGCATGTTAAAAAGAGTAAATAACATATCATTTTCCACCATGTTTATTGTTTCTACATATTTATACTTCACACTTGTAGGCTTCCTTTTTGACCTTATTCTTTTTCTTTACATTTGGGGTAGTATGTCTTCCCCCATACTTACGATCTACTATCATCTCGCAACATGGTTTTCCATAATATATTATCGTCTTAAAATATCGGCAAAAACTTTCAATCTTTTCTCTTTGCTTTTGCCTCCTTATCATTTAAAATACTTTTTATCATACAAGTATGATCCCACTAAGGTCTCGTAAAGATTACCAAGCACAAGTTCTAGAATTAAACTAATCATCGACATACTCACAAATTTGATTTAAAGCGTATGAATGCTTACGAATTAAAATAGGCTAAAAATCCTCACTATTGTGAATAAGATATTGTGTAAGTAACGTTATCAATTCCGAGTCAAAATAGCTTTACAATTACAGGAATTATCAATCTTTCAACAAAACTTTTTTTTCTTTTTTTACATAACACAAAAAATTTTCAAAAATCCGCCAGAATATGTGACACACAATTTTGAAGTGCGGCACACTTTTTATCACAGAAAGTACAAAAAAAATTTCAACTAAAAACACTCTTATTTTCCTTATCACCCCCCAATACTTATTATGAGCATTGTCCCTAATGCTAAACATAAGGAAAAGGTAAAAATAGAGGAAAATTAAAATAATACTCCCCTTTTATTCCGAGTCGCGAACGAAGCCGAAATCTTCAATCTTCGCCTTATTGTTTTGACACGCTTATTTTATGCAATTGAACACAAAATATATACACAAAATATCTTACATACCAAATAAAAATTAAAAATCCACACACAAAGTATTTGTTTTGTCCTCCGTGCCAACAAAGGCATATTACACAACCAAGTAAATTGTTTTTAAATTGTTTCAAATTGTGACTAACACATGAGTCACAAACACAAAAGGCATCACATATCCTCTTCAGTATCATCATTCCTTGGAGCATTGGATCGGTACAAGTGTGGTGGATAAGGTGGTGGTTTTTGGGTGTAGTAAAATGGCTCATGGTGATATCCGGGTGGTCCATAGGGTCCACTCATCAGAATGCTATATTCTTCCGCCATCTCTCGAAAACCGGAGCGTATCGATCCATGCTATAACATTGTCGCTCCATCATAAACCCAAGTTGGTCTTGCCTAACCTCCATCCTTCCCAACCTATCACAAACATCTTGGAGTGATGCACGAGGAGGCCGCGGCATGCTCACATGTGGTGCTCTCGCCGGCGTGTCTTCTCGTAACAACCTTCTATCCGCTCCAATCAAATCTCTCAAAGTGGTTTTGTCATTGGTATCACATATGATCGGCGGACTAAGATTACCCATAACTTGATCGGTTAAAAGTCTCATTCTTCGGGCCAGCCTAGTCTCAATTTGTCCACACACAATCATACTACCCGCTTGACTACCATGACCTTTACTTTTCATCCACTTTGCAATAACCCAAGCCACATTAGCATATTGCGCACGATTTTTGTCCCTAAACATGCTCAACAACCACAAATCATTCTTTTGAACCTTATCATATCCTGTGGTGCGTTGGCAAACCGCGTAATCAATCATCTTTTGGAGCACTCTCAAAAGTGGACTAGAAATCCTAGTGGTTGAGCTCCTAGATAAGCTCAAAGGATCCTCATCCGGACAAATTAATGCCCAAAACTCATTAGCATTGAAGTTCCCATGCTCACGTTCTACTCCTTGAAAATACACTTCTAATCCTTCCTCGTCTCGCTCCTCTCTAGTGTACAACTCCAAGTACTTAGCAAATTCTTTCAAAGTCAAAGAATGTCCTTTCCCACAAAGTCTAAAACTCATGATTTTCTTAGTCAATATCTCATCATCATCAACGTCCTCATCAAGATTGAATGTCGAGAAAAACTCAAGATAAAGCTCCGCATAGATCTTTTCTCTATAAGTAAAAGCACGAACCCAAGAATTGGATCGAAACAAGACTTCATTTCCTCCAGCCTCTATCACAACTATTGATAGCATTTCCCTAATTTGAGCTTCACAACCAAGGTCACTCAAAACTTCAAAATCCACAATGCTCGGTGCGAAAATTTGTTTCGGCAGTAGAAGACTAAGAGCATTGTTGTAGATGATTTTAGCATCAGTTGTACATCCAAGCCAATTCAAGAATGGATGATTAGGAACCCCCATGAGTGCGGCACTTGCCAACTCGATAGGCTTTCGCCTCTTCCCTCGGCTAGATGAGCCGGTCTCATAATTTCCAGAACATGTGTTCTGCAAAATTTATCACATAAACAAACATATATTAACGTTAGATAAACATTAGGGGTCAACGACAACCCTATGCTAGTGTTCTGAACATTCTGTTTTTTTTATCAGGTGAAAAGTGCGGCGAACTTCCGAGAAGTGCGGCGTACTTTCTGGGAAAAGTCCGCCAGAGTGCGGCGTACTTTCTAAAAAGTGCGTCTCACATTCTACGTATATCTGCACATGTCGGGGTTCTAATAATCTTAACCAAAATCCGCAAACTAATGGTTCCAAATCAATAACAATGGCTAGAGTCGAACACTAAACCATTCCCAATTCCTTCTAATCCGCGACATTGTTCAATCTTAGGGTTAATCATTATCACCATTTCTAATCACAAATCGAAATGTAATTCGATTATCAATCACTAAGAACCCTAATTAAAAGATTAATAAAAAATTAAACTATAACAACCCGAAAATTTTGACCAACGTTTAAACAAAGATTTTTCGAACATTTACGGATCTTGTTAATTATTTTCGATAAATCAACGAAGGTCGTGTTAACTAAATTCAAATTTATTTTGAACATTTTTCTATAATTGGACGAACTGAGAAATTTAAAAACTTTACGTTTACGTTCATAAATTAAATATTTATTATTTAATTACTTGTAATATTTATCGACGTTTTAAACGTCGGACTGGGCAAAACTAATAAAGATAATAGTTGAGACGAAACTAAAACTTGGAAAATATGAATAAATAGTATTTTTCATTATATCCTAAAACGTTGCTAATAACGTGAGTAATAGAGTTTACATTTTATTTTTACGTTAAAATCTAACCGAAGTAGCTAGAAATGATTAAACGAGCATTTAAATAAATAATAGCAAATGTTTTCGAAATGCGACGAAGTAAGGACTCATATTTATTGGAAAAATGATTTTAAAAACGATGGCGCAAGTCTCATGTCTTGAATCGTCCGTTAAGTCGTCCAAACGAGACTCGAACGCTTATTGAACAAAAGTAAATAAAACATTTACCGAATTTACCCTAAAGTTTTATATACTTGCCACTTCAATTTTATACTTCATAGTATAAAAGGAAAAATATATACATTTTCTCTCATTTCTCGTCAAACAAAACACACACACATACCTTCAACAATCTCTCAAGCTTCATCAATGGCTTCCACCGGAAAACTTTTCCGGTGGTGTTTTTCCGGCGACCTCCATTTTTTCGGCGAGAACAAAAATGCTCCAAAACCCTAAATTCACCCGAATCTCATGCCCACTCTCTCTAAAAACCTCGAACCACCATGGTTGTGGTGGGTTGCCGCCGCCGCCACCTTGTGGTGGTGTGTGGGTGGTGGATCTATGTTTATAACACGTGGGTTTACCCTAAAAACCCATAAAAACCTCGGATTTAGTCCGGATCTATACATGCAAGATGGCTACATCAAGATTATATAAGATGGTTTATTAAATTTATTTTTGTTTTAATTTGTGGTGGTTTTTGGCTATGGATTTGACCAAATAGGAGGCTGCCGCCGCCGGACCACCGCTGTGGTGGCGGCTGGACGATAGGAACAACCACAGCCGCACCTTTTGGTGGCGGGTTGGTGGTGGTGACATCTATTTTGTTATTTAATCATTATTTTGTGGTTATAAATTTAAATAATTAACTTTAAATAATATGTGTATAAAATAAATAAATAAATAAAGGACATGATAATATTGGAAGGGGTGAATGTACATATTTTAAGGGTAAGATAATAATAATAATTATTATTTGGTATAATTGGTTGACTAATTATTTGAGGAGATATAAAAAGAATAAATAAAATTATAATTAGTTATATAATGAGTTTATCTTATTTTTTTATATGTAACAAGTGATACATAAAAGAAATAAATAATTAAATAAATAAATGGTATAATAATATATGAAGTGTAAGAATATAAATATGTTAAGAATATTATAATAATAACTAATATTATTTGATATAGTGGGGTATATAATTGTTAGATGACATATAAGAAATAAATAAATACATATTTGGAGGATATTGTTATTAATATTATTATTAATAAATGATGTATTAAAATATAAATGTATTTGAGGATATATAGAAAGTAATTAAAATATGGGTTTTGCTAACCACCACCCACAGGGTGGTTTTTTACCTTTCTGTAATTAAAATTATTTCCAAATATTAACTCATTATTTCTCTAAATACATAATTTCAGCATATACAATTAAGGTAAGTTAGTTTTAATAAGGTATGCATTAATATCAAGTAAGTTCATATTTGGAAATGTTTTTAATTACGGAAAGGTAAAAAACCACCCTATGGGTGGTGGTTAGCAAAACCCTTAAAATATTGATGGTGGGAATATATATAATTAATTTATTAATTAGGGTATTGATTGAAATATGGAAAGTAATTATTTGAGGAGATATGGAAGTTAATTAAAATATTAATGGTGGGAATGTATATATTTCATATAATAATTATATGGATTGAGAAAAGTATTAATTAGGATATTGATTGAGAAAAGTAGAAAATTATGTATTTTATATACATGGAAACGTTCTAAAAACGGTAAGGTCATGCCGAAATTTTCTAAAAAAACGTATACATTAATAAAAGAAATAGTTAACGAATAACTACGTTATATAATAATTTTCGAAAAGTATTATTCTTGTTAATATGACATTTAACGTGTATAGCTGGTAAATAAAATTTTAAATGAGTTATATAATGATTTTCGAACGAGTGTCGAATTATATAAAAATAACTTTGTGTACACTATTATTTCCGAAGAATTATGTATATAATTTAAGAAATACATTTTTGAATGTTTGTCTAAATAATAACTTATGACATGAACTATGTGCGTCATTTTCATATATAAAATATATATACTAGATATATTGTATGATTTGTTTTATTACTTTATTACATTTGGCCAACCACCAAAGTTTTATGAGTTAAATTTTATTAATTTATTTTGTGTCGAGTTGATGTAACCATCCATCGGGAAAACATCAAAACATAAACCTCACAAAACGATTAGAGCATAGCCGTTGGAATTAGTTACAACCGCGAAAGGACATTGTTGACGCTACATGATTATTAGCTATTTATGGTGTATTGCGACTATTGGAATCAAGCCGTGTAGATTATATGATGTTGTGTTTATAATTTGTGAAGCAGTATTGGGTTATGATATGTCGTATGGTGTTGATACTTATATTCTGCTGATTGTCTGCATCTAAGGTGAGTTCATAGCCTCGCACTCTTTTAAATGTTTTATGAAGTGTTTTATAAAACCGCGAGGGAGATAACATGTTAGTTTTAATAAAAATAGAACACAAGTGGTCCTGATTGTATGCTTATTGATATGGACCCGATTGATTTGATGACCCAATGAATGATTGAAATGGATTATTATTAGTTAGGTTATGTCACTATAAGTCCCATTAGTATGAATGGTGAACTACCGGGACTTGGTAGACGCTTATGCATGTAATAGTACTATTTGGGGAAGATCACCCCAGTTCGCGTCTTGACGGCTGATCCCCTGTCGTGTCACATTGATTGGCATGAGAATTTATGTATGAGAGGGATATATTTAGCGTGATTAAGGTGACTACACGCTATTTTAAATGGGCAAATGAATTCCGGGCTAGCTACCCGATATATATTATAGAAAGGTAACAATGTCATGCAGCTTATAATAATCCAATAATAATACCGATAATGGTAACACTGAGGCTGTGGTCACAGGAATAGTGTATGATATGTGATTTGAATTATAATATATTGCCTGACTAGCAATATGGGGTCTTATTTATTGATATTATACTTGTGTTCTGGTTTTACATAACTGTTTTATATAACGGTTTTTACTAAACTCTATGAATTCACTCGGCATTCGTTGATTTATTTTTCGTATGTTTTATCTCAGGTACTTGAAGGTAATTCTCAGGAAGACGACAAGAGTTTATGGCCCGCTTTTAATAAAAATTTCCATTCGAGTGTTTTGTAAATTTTTAAGACATACTTTGATCTGTGGACCTGTGTAACTTGATGTTTATGAATGGAAAATGTTTTGTTATTAAACGACGCGATTTTTAAGCGTTGTCTATGATTTGAGTAATGTGTTATCCCGTAACACCAACGACTCTTCCGTTGATTCGAAACGTGAATATTTGGGGGTGTTACAATTTGGTATCAGAGCTCACGTTATAGAGAACAAAAGATTTTTAAAGGAAAATTTAATAAAACGTTTTGAAAAACCTTTTGACTATAACGGTGCCGAAGAATTCCCGAGTTACCGACAAGGCCAGACTGAGAAGTGTTATTTTAATATATATAACTTGGATTATATGTATGTTGTAATTTGATTACATGATTGTTTGATGATTATTCTAATACTTATACGAGATATTTATACGACGTGGATTGTCACAAGGAACCCTAACTCTTCTAGCAATTCAATCGAAGCTATTCCTGTAGGAAATCTAGCTATTCGAGATCTGAACCAGGTTGTGGACGTTCATAATTCTAACGAAATAGTTGATATTCCTAACAATGTTGATTTGGTTGATTATGACATTGAAGATGAATTGTCAAGAATAAATCCGATGTCGATGTTGTGACGAACTTTCCCTATAGACTGGAGTTTGACAAAACCCCGTAACGTGGAAATGTGTCGTCCGACTCGGTGTAATCCAATTCTTAATTCGAAAATCGAGAAGGTCAATGATGCACTTGAGGCTATTATTGGAACCCTTACCCAAAAACCTTATGCCACTTGTAACTTTCTGAGAAGTCTATTTGAACGCGTGAGTCATTTCCTGCTCGTGACTCACTTGATAATTGTTGCTATAGGAGCTATATAATTGGAAATTTAGTGGTGTTCATGTCAAGCTTTTATTTCCCTTTCAAGGTCTAAGAATAAGGTTGAAAGTATTGGAGAACAAGGTAGAATGTCACATTGAGTATAAGTTGGTTGAAGCTCGGACAAAGTTAGAATTAACTCGTGTGGAATGCGAGATTGTTAAGGAGAAGTCGTTGAGTCCCGTGGTTGAATTATAAGGTTTTAAATGATTGTTGGTTTGTGTTAAGGGTTGTTCCTAGGCCATTGTCCAATGACGAGGATGCCCAGTGTCTAAGAAATAAATCGAAGAAATCTTCTTCTAATTTGGGACCGATGGATCCTCCAGGACACGTGGAACACTTAATGACTTTTGTAGATTAGTGTTCATTATATTATCTTTTAAAATCACTAACTTAACTGAGACATCAGTTGGTAGGATGAGTCCTTGGAATTGTACGACATTACATGGTGACACGTAATATGTGACGGTATAACTTTTGACTTGTTTGTGATTAATGAAAAGACCATCTTCGATTGCTAAATTCTACATGTATCGTTGTTATCCATCTTTTCTTACTTCTTCCTAATGTTCGCATTAGTGATGCAACCATCGAACGAATACTCATCTCGATTTGAGTTTCATTGTGAATTATTCTTTCGTATTCCTGAGTGCCATCGATGTCATGAACCTCATGATTATTTGGCTAAGCTCATTTCCTATCATATTGTAATTAGTTCTTGGTGAACAACTCTTCATCACTCCTTTGCAGATCACTCATTGTTTTAATAAGACAAAACAGTATCACCTAAGAAAATTTAATTTTCATCACCATATGGATTATTTAAATTGAGACTTATAAATAATCGTTATCGAAATAAAGTTGTTTATGAAACACCTTGGAAAATTTAATTGCTTTCATAACGAAGAACATCTCTGTAAATTCATTTTGATTTTTATTCCATAAGTAAGCATGAATATATATTTTTTAAACATGATGACAAAATTTTAACGAACTGAGTATTACATCGTTAATCCTAAGTTGTACATAGAAGCGCACCTACGTATAATTTAGAAGGGACCATGCAAGGCTGATTAGTAATCACCATGAAATTGTTAATAAACACTACATTTTTCTTTTGTAATTGTGAAATATTAAATTTTTATGAGATCTGCAAGAAGTGCAAAATAGAGACATATTGTTAGGGACACCTACATATGTGCACGTACCATTTTTCCGAATCGAATTTACTCATCTATGGATATTGTCTTATTTGACAATTGACATCCCCTTCTTATCTAATTCTCTCATGGTAAGATTCTTTGGAAAAATTTCTAATTATCGAGTGTTGATACCCGACTGGGTGTATCGACGTTCCTATCATTTCTTTTGATTAGATTCCATTTAAATGACATGGGTAACAATCCGAGGTGCTTTCGGATGCATACACAAATCATGAAAACATGGGATATATCCATATTCATTAATGTTTTCGTCTTTATTTGATTTGAAATTCTCTCGCGTAAATCATGTGTTGACCTACTCTTTTAATGTTAGCTATGTCTCCATATATCCTTGATTTGTGAAGGGTTACGAGTTATTCTTAGTCTTTTGAGAAGTTCTCGTCTTATCAACAGTAATAAAACTGGAAAATTGGTAGTGCCATTAGAATGGATTGGTTGATTATGACATGATGTCATTGTCTTAACTGATGGGAACACGAGTAGAATTCCCCTAAAAGATAAGATGTTGATTATCAAAGGTGATCCAAATAATTTCCGATGGGTGACCGTATCCTGCATTTAGGCTTCAATTTATACCATGAATGGTTGTGAACTAGTCATAGATCTTGTAATCTAGAAAGAACCTAAGGTGAATTTATTAAAAGATGTTCCTATTATCTGAGACTTTCGGAGGTATTTCCTGAAAATTTACCTGGACCCTCGCCATTAAGGCAAGTTGAATTTCATATGGATTATATTCCCGGTGCTGCACCTGTGGTGTGTGCACCATACGTCAGCACCATATAAATGAGAATCACCGTGAAACTAAGAGAGCTGTCGGAGAAAGCTTTTATCCTATCGGGCTTGTCGTCTTGGAGAGCTACGGTATTATCATTCCATATATTCATTGGTTACCGTTAACTGAATAAATTGACGATCAAAATTGATATCCATTACCCAAGATGAAAGATTTGTTCGATCATTTACAAGGTTCTAGCATATATTCCAAAGATTTGATCTACGGTCTGGTTGTTATCAACTTTGCGTCCGCAAGGAAGATATTCCAAATACTACGTCTAGAACTCGTAATGGACATTATGAGTTTCATATGATACCGTTTGGATTGACCAATGCACATGTGGCATTCATGAATTTGAGGAATCGTGTGTGTAAGCCGCGTCTCTTTAAATTCATGCTTGTTATTATCGGGGACCATCTGCTTGTTTCTAAGAATAAGAAGGAGCTTAGTAACCATCTGTAGACTACCCTGAGCTAGCCGAGAAGCGAAAACCTGTACCCTGAGTATTTATCATGTGATTTAAGTCTTGATCCTTTACATTATTTGATCGTGTGATTGATAGTAGTAGAATCCATGTTGAATCTTCAAAGATCGAAGCCATTAAGGCATAGGGTTATACCAAAAAGAAGCGTGAAGATTTTTGGATTTGGCAGATATTTATCGAAGGTTTATTAAGGAATTATTTCCTCATACCCAGACCATTAACTAAACATTATTTAACCTAAGAGGAATTAAGGAAACTATATGACCCATGACTTGGAATTTGGAGCGGCAGTTTTTGCTCTTCAACTATGGAAACATTATTTGGGTGGCATTAAGCGTACGGTATACACCAATCACAAATGCCTACCAAATATTTTGGATCAGGAAGAGCTAAACATGAAAACCGTATAAATAGTTTGAGTTTCTGAGTGATTATGGTTATGATTATTTATTTCCTCGGAGAAGGTGAATATAATTGCTGACGCGTTATGTGAAAAGGGTAAAGAACCAATTAGAGTGTGTTCCTTAGTTTACCGTGCACAATAATTTGCCCGACAAAAAATGCACAAGCCGAGGCTTGTAAGAAGGATAATATAGATGATGAAGGGGGTTTCGCGGCTAATGAAAACCATTAGAAGTGGGAGCTGATGGTGTTAGGTGTTTAAGAGGTAGTTTGTGGTTGCCTAAATATAGAGGGTTGTGAGACTTAGTCATGTTGGAATCTCATAAGTTTAAGTATTCTATTCATGCCATTTCTGATAAAATGTATCTTTATCTGAAAAAGTTGTACTGATGGCCAAATATGAAAGCAGACATCGCAACATACGTTAGTAAATGTCTAACTTTTGCGAAGGTCAAGGCTGAACACCAAAATCCATCAGGATTGCTTCTACAACTTATTATTCCTGTTTGGAAGTGGGATAGAATCACCATGGATTTTATCACAAATCTTCCAAGGTCATCATCTGGATTTGATTCGGTTTGTGTCATCGTCGACAGACTGACCAAATCTGCTCATTTCATTCCCGTTAATGATAGGTTCTCGATGGAGAAGTTGACTCATTTGTATTTAAAGGAGTTGTGTAAGCATGGTGTGCCTGTATCGATCATCTCTATCAAGATCCTTGCTTCGCATCGAATTTCTGGAAATCCCTTCAGAAGTCATTGGGAACAAATCTTGATAAGAGTACTGCTTACCACCCACAATCGGATGGACAAGGTAAAATAACGATACAAACACTAGAAGTCTTGTTTTGTGCTTGTATGATTGACCTTTGGTAGTGTCTAGGATGAGCATTTACCTTTGGATGGATTATCATTGATAATTATCGCATTAGGATTGAGATCGAATCTTGTGAGGATCTATATAAAGAGCACTTGTAGGTGGGAGTTGGGATGAAGATACCCGACCCACGAGACCTGAAATGATTATGGAAGTTGAGATCTGATTATTGATTGCCGGTAGTGGGCAGGAGGTTATGTGAATGTGAGATGTAGATCTTGAAGTGCAGGATGGGTAGCAAAGTTATGCCGAGAATTTTCATCGTGGAAACGTGAATTGATGATCTGAAAGATCGTGGGAAGCTAAGTCCCCGTTGTATGGGACCATTGAGATAATGTAAAGAGTTGGTCCGAGAGGTATATAAGCTAGACTACCCTAGGACTTCAAGGGCTGCATGAAATATGTTCCGTATATCGAACTTGATAAAATGTCTATCAAGTGAAAATCCGATTACTTCTTAATGAGGTTTGAGTCGGCGAAAAGTTGCATTCATCGAAAACCCGTGGACATCATGGAAAGAGAAAGTAAGTCAACTTAAGCATGATCGTATTCCCATAGTTATGTTTGATGAAACTCGCGTACTATAATGTATTACGTTTGAGAGAAAAGACTGAATGTGGAGGAAATGCCCACATGTCTTTGACTCTATAAGAAGCGAGTAGTAAGATGAATTGACCTTTGAGGACCAAGATCCTCTTTAGGGGGAAATGCTGTGACAATCCGTCAAATTGAGGTCGTTATTTTATTCTCAAGTATTATTTATAATCATTATTTTATTGTTAGTTTATGAACTCACTCACTTTTGGGAAGAAATTAGGGTTTACGTCTTAAATTAGCATCGCTTCCAAAACAATCTTTAAGTTATAGAGAACTAGAGGATATGTTACGATGGAATTCATCTTGGAAATATTGCTCAGAGCTTGTGAGACATGAAATTTGAAATTGGTTATTTAGCATGTACACCTACTTTATAAAACGATTTTCAGAACTACTTAATAATAGATACAAAACTCTACAACAATTTCTGTTAAAAGAATATTCCATTTACTATAATGTACGCGCCAAATTTGCTCTGATACAAATCAAGTCTTTTTACTTCCCTTGGAAACCTAGAAGATGACTTGTCTATTTTTCACTCGTCACTGATAGACTTAATACTGTCATATACGAATTAAGCGACGGGACGTCGCTTCCTAAAAGGAGTGGATGATATAACAACCCGAAAATTTTGACCAACATTTAAACAAAGATTTTTCGAACATTTACGGATCTTGTTAATTATTTTCGATAAATCAACGAAGATCATGTTAACTAAATTCAAATTTATTTTGAACATTTTTCTATAATTGGACGAACTGAAAAATTTAAAATTTTTACGTTTCATAAATTAAATATTTATTATTTAATTACTTGTAATATTTATCGACGTTTTAAACGTCAGACTGGGCAAAACTAATAAAGATAATAGTTGCGACGAAACTAAAACTTAGAAAATATGAAGAAATAGTATTTTTCATTATATCCTAAAACGTTGCTAATAACATGAGTAATAGAGTTTATATTTTATTTTTACGTTAAAATCTAACCGAAATAGCTAGAAATGATTAAACGAGCATTTAAATAAATAATAGCAAATGTTTTCGAAACGTGACGAAGTAAGGACTCATATTTATTGGAAAAATGATTTTAAAAATGATGGCGCAAGTCTCGTGTCTTGAATCGTCCGTTTAGTCGTCCAAACGAGCCTCAGACGCTTATTGAACAAAAGTAAATAAAACATTTACAGAATTTACCCTAAACTTTTATAAACTTGCCACTTCAATTTTATACTTCATAGTATAAAAGGAAAAATATACACATTTTCTCTCATTTCCCCTCAAACAAAACACACACACACCTTCAACAAGCTCTCAAGCTTCATCAATTGCTTCCACCGGAAAACTTTTCCGGTGGTGTTTTTCCGACGACCTCCATTTTTTCCGGCGAGACCAAAAATGCTCCAAAACTCCTAATTCACCCGAATCTCATGCCCACTCTCTCTAAAAACCTCGAACCACCATGGTTGTGGTGGGTTGACGCCGCCGCCACCTTGTGGTGGTGTGTGGGTGGTGGATCTATGTTTATAACACGTGGGTTTACCCTAAAAACCCTTAAAAACCTCGTATTTAGTCCGGATCTATACATGCAAGATGGTTACATCAAGATATATATAAGATGGTTTATTAAATTTATTTTTATTTTACTTTGTGGTGGTTCTTTGCTATGGATTTGACCAAATAGGGGGCTGCGCCGCCGGACCACCGCTGTGGTGGCGGCCGGACAACGGGAACAACCACAGCCGTACCTTTTGGTGGGGGGTTGGTGATGGTGACATCTATTTTGTTATTTAATCATTATTTTGTGGTTATAAATTTATATAATTAACTTTAAATAATATGTATATTAAATAAATAAATAAAGGACATGATAATATTGGAAGGGATGAATGTACATATTTTGAGGGTAAGATAATAATAATAATTATTATTTGGTATAATTGGTTGACTAATTATTTGAGGAGATATAAAAAGAATAAATAAAATTATAGTTAATTATATAATGAGTTTATCTTATTTTTTTGTATATAACAAGTGATACATAAAAGAAATAAATAATTAAATAAATAAATGATATAATAAAATATGGAGTGTAAGAATATAAAGATGTTAAGAATATTATAATAATAAATAATATTATTTGATATAGTGGGGTATATAATTGTTAGATGACATATAAGAAATAAATAAATACATATTTGGAGGATATTGTTATTAATATTATTATTAATAAATGATGTATTAAAATATAAAATTATTTGAGGATATATAAAAAGTAATTAAAATATTGACGGTGGGAATATATATAATTAATATATTAATAATGGTATTGATTGAAATATGGAAAGTAATTAGTTGAAGAGATATGGAAGGTAATTAAAATATTAATGGTGGGAATATATATATTTAATATAATAATTATATGGATTGAGGAAAGTATTAATTGAGATATTGATTGAGAAAAGTTATGTATTTTATATACATGGAAACGTTATAAAAACGGCAAGGTCTTGCCGAAAATTTCTAAAAAAACGTATACGTTGATAAAAGAAATAGTTAACGAATAACTACGTTATATAATAATTTTCGAAAAGTATTATTCTAGTTAATACGACATTTAACGTGTATAGACGGTAAATAAAATTTTAAATGAGTTATATAATGATTTTCGAACGAGTGTCGAATTATATAAAAATAACTTTGTGTACACTATTATTTCCGAAGAATTCTGTATATAATTTAAGAAATACATTTTTGAATGTTTGTCTAAATAATAACTTATGACATGAATTATGTGCGTCATTTTCATATATAAAATATATATACTAGATATATTATATGATTTGTTTTATTACTTTATTATATTTGGTTAACCACCAAAGTTTTATGAGTTAAATTTTATTAATTTATTTTGTGTCGAGTTGATGTAACCATCCATCGGGAAATCACCAAAACATAAACCTCACAAAACGATTGGAGCATATTCGTTGGAATTAATTACAACCGCAAAGTACATTGTTGACGCTACATGATTATTAGCTATTTATGGTGTATTGCGACTATTGGAATCAAGATGTGTAGATTATATGATGCTGTGTTGATAATTATGTGAAGCAGTATTGGGTTATGATATGTCGTGTGGTGTTGATACTTATATTCTGCTGATTGTCTGCATCTAAGGTGAGTTCATAGCCTCGCACTCTTTTAAATGTTTAATGAAGTGTTTTATAAAACCGCGAGGGAGATAACATGCTAGTTTTAATAAAAATAGAACACAAGTGGTCCCGATTGTATGCTTATTGATATGGACCCGATTGATTTGATGACCCAATGAATGATTGAAATGGATTATTATTAGTTAGGTTATGTCACTATAAGTCCCATTAGCCTGAATTGTGAACTACTGGGAGTTGGTAGACGCTTATGCATATAATAGTACTATTTGGGGAAGATCACCCCAGTTCGCGTCTTGACGGCTGATCCCTGTCGTGTCACATTGATTGGTAAGCGAATTTATGTATGAGAGGGATATATTTAGCGTGATTAACGTTACGACACGCTGTTTTAAATGGGAAAATGAATTCCGGGCTAGCTACGATATATATTATAGAAAGGTAACAATGTCATGCGGCTTATAATAATCCGATAATAATACCGATAAGGTAACACTGAGGCTACGGTCTCCGGAATAGTGTATGATATATGATTTGAATTTTAATACATTGCCTGACTCGCAATATGGGGTCTTATTTATTGATATTATACTTGTGTTCTGGTTTTACATAACTGTTTTATATAACGGTTTTTACTAAACTCTATGAATTCACTCGGCATTCGTTGATTTATTTTTCACATGTTTTATCTCAGGTACTTGAAGGTAATTCTCGGGAAGACGACAAGAGTTTATGGCCCGCTTTTAATAAAAATTTCCATTCGAATGTTTTGTAAATTTTTAAGACATACTTTGATCTGTGGACCTATGTAATTTGATGTTTATGAATGGAAAATGTTTTGTTATTAAACGACGCGATTTTTAAGCGTTGTCTATGATTTGAGGAATGTGCTATCCCGTAACACCAAAGAATCTTCCGCGGATTCGAAACGTGAATATTTGGGGGTGTTATATAAACCCTATATAAAATAAAATATAAATGAATTAAAGATAAAGACTTACCCTAGACATGATCTCGAATATGAATTGGAGTTAAGAAACAAAAATATTTTTGGTGATGATTCGAAAATCGTCGGGTGTTTGTGTGTTTTTTTAGTTTCGAATGAGGTAAAAGGAAGTATATACAAAAATCCGTCCAGAAGTGCGGCGTACTTTGCAAAATGTGCGGCGCACATTCTATGCTCACAGACCATATTACTGTTTTTTAGTTACTAGACACAAAATTTTCAAACAAAGACCTCCAATTCAATTGATCTCATAAAAGAAAGATAACAAGTCCTAATAGGAAAGCATCCTCTTCTAAGACCATCCTAAAACTTATAGGACTCTTAGATTTCACTTCGTTTTATTTTTTTATCTACATACAAAAAAGAGTAAAATGCATAAAGTAACTAGGAGCCAATGGTGCACTTCTCAATTCCTCCATTTCCTTAGTTGTAGCAGAAGTTTAGAGGTGACATGATATCACGGTCCGTGTAACGTCCCGAGACCTCTCTATTGGTGTCTTTTGTCTCGTACACTTTTTCGTACCTCTTTCCACATGGATCAATAATGAACATGGCAACATGCCATTCACTATCTCCTTCTTTACAATGTTTTCAAATTCTCGTTTGTTCTCCACTTGCCAATCTTTGTATTTCATTGAAACAGGAACTGCTCCAAGCATTTCCACAATCTTCTTGTATACACATATGTCAAAGAAAGGGTTATGGTAGCTCCTTTCACTTAGTGATGCGTCCAAAAGTTCTTCCGGTTCCGTCCATGGTTGCAAATGTGGACCATAGATTGGCATACCGTTCTCATCTCTTTTCACGGTATAGTGCTTATCGTCTTCATCATCACTATCATCATGTTTCTTTTCTTTTAGTACATTATAGTTTTGATGGACAAACCTATCAAAGCTAGTCATAATAGCTTTTCCAACATCTATGTTTGCACCAATGGTGTGCAAAATTTTTCTTCCAACCACTAATTGAATATCTCGATCAATAGGAATGTCGAGAAACATGAAATCGGCTAATAGTGTGGTTGTCCCCACTTGGCAAAGAAATCCAAGTAAACGTCCAAATCCCTCCGCATAGGAGTGATCAAGCATTTTGATACGATCAAACATCAGTTTGACTCTACCAACATCTAGCATTTTGAAGATTCCATAAGGCATAACATTAACATTTGAACCGGTATCAACCAAAGCATTGTAAGTAGTTTTACCCTCCAACCTTATTGGTAGGATAAAGTACCCAGGATCTTCTTTTTCAAGCATTACCTTGTTCTCACGAAGCATTTGGATAGCCACGTCTTCATAATCCGGCGTGAGTCCATCTTCAACTTTCAATTTGTCAAGCAAGACCACATCAACAATAATTTTATATTTATCACTATATTTTAAAGTTTCAATGATTGGTCGATTTATGTTCAACAACATGACTCTTTCTACTATGTCTTATTGCAATTCCTCCATAGATAGCTATTCTCTAGTCAAAGGCTTATTAATAGTGAGTGAATGTCCCTCACCATTATAGCTCAAATTGTAAGCGTGGGCGGGTTTCTTTTCTTTGTTTCTTTTGTTTTTCCCCATGCTACAAACAAATCTAGGAGCATCAATCTCCTCGGTTTCAATAGGTGCTAAATCATCAAATTTAAGGTTATCAAGTATTTCATCAATTTCCCCAAAGTCTAAGCTTTCATGTACTTTTAGCCATAAAGTGAGTATGCCACAAGTAATGTCAAGTTGTGCATTAGCTTGCTTTAGGAAAGATCTCCCAAAGATTACACAAGGTTCACAATCGTCTTCCTCCAGATTGACAAAGAAGTCAACGAAAAACAATTCGTCTTTGATCATAACAACGAGCTTTTTATCTATCTCCTTGTCTCCATTTCGATGAGTGTTGTAGGTTAAGCCAAGCTCAACTACAAATTCTTACTAATTAAGATTCTCTCCAACTCAAAATCCACTTGCCCATCATAGGCAGATTTTCCTTCCACATGGCAAGGCATTAGGTACTTTTCACTTGGTGTCAAGTCCTCCATACGCTAAAAAGTTAAGACTTTTGAACTCCGCTATCGGCTGAGTCCTTACATTATGATCCTATCCATTCTCCTTCCGATTCAATTTTGTCATTTAGGCTAATATTCTCATCCACTCCTAAGCATAGTCTACCAAGGCTATGTTGGGTCAAAAGTTTATGTGGCAGAAACTCAAAATGAAGAAAACATGAAGGCATTTGTTCAACGCTGACACATTGTGTCAAGACATTGACAAGTGTTAATGAAACGCTGACAGAAGTCAAACGCTGTTGGAAATTTATTTAGGATAAGTATTCAGAATATTATTTATGAATATTCTATATTAGTTTATTTAAATAGAAGATATACATGTTTATTCATAGTTATCTCCTGTAAAACCCTAATCCTTAGTCTATAAAAGGAACGAAGGGTTATTAGGTTTTTCATATCTTTCATTCACAATGTAAACCTAAAGCGTGTGTTGCACTAGACGTGGGATTAATGTATACATGTATAGTGGTTGTTGATTATTAATATAATTAGCAACCCTTTTGATTAATTCATGTGTTATTGTGCCCAAACACCTTGTTACATAGTTGTTGTTCTATTCCGCTGTGATTCTATGATCACATGAACAATGATTATGCCTAGTAGCTAAAAGATTCAAGGAAACCAAGGTTTCCACAGTTGGTATCAGAGCCTCGTGGCTCGTGATGCTAGGACCAACAAGGTGTTCGTGTTTTGAGAAGAAAAGAAAAATCAGTCTAGGGTTTTTCTGGGTGATTTTGTGTGCGCAAAAGTATTCTGAAGACCATAACTTTTTATTGAACTGTTGGATCGACACGAAATTTTGTATGTGTGTTCTACACACATATATATAGATATCCACCGGAGGGATTGTCTAGATCTATCTTCAAGAAAAAGTTATTGGATGTCGAAGTTGGCAGCAGTGGTGATTTTCAAGATTTCTGTTTTACATAAGATCATGATTTGGGGTTTCTTCAAACCTTAGATCGTTCCTAAACAGAAAAAGAAGGCATGTTCTTGTTCGTAATGATTGGTAATACTAGCTTTGGTGAGTGAATTATTGAATTCATGATGAACCCTAGTTTGATCCAATTTTAGAGGTTGCAACATTTGTTATTCTTTTAGGTTTTTTCAAAACATTTACTTCATGATACAAATGGTTGCGGCAGGCATGTATTATGGAACTAGAGTTTTCATAAACTCTAAATCTGTGATTGATACACAAAACGGACAAGAATTAAGGGAGTGTTGTTTGATGGCACTAGTCCCAAGACAAATAGCATAAGTACTCTGATCATGTATTTTTTATTTGGAAAAGTGAACAAACTGTTTACACGAAGACTCAAACGTTGTCTGGGCCTGTTTTTTTTCTTGGGCTGGTACAGGTTGTTGCTGAACGAATTTAAGATCAGTGTAGTACGAGGTCAGCAAGAATGTTAATCATCTTTAATGATTCATCACGTCAAAACTCAGGTTTGCAAAATTAAATCCTATTTTGTAGGAAAACATATTTGGTTTCCTATTTGATTGTAAAACCCGCATGCTTTTACCATGAATAGTACCCTTACGATAGTACGTACATGATTAGAACTTTCCTTTTATAACATGTTTACGTTCACGAACAAGAATTACAAGTATTACGTTGTGTTATAACACGATAAGTATTTATTACGTATGAACACACGATAATTACTCCAATAATAATTACAATCACGAACATGCGAACATGAAATCATGAACGTAAATTAATCACGAGCTAATATTACGTATGTATATATATTTATTACGAACACGAATAAATATATTAAGTCACGATCGGTAACTAATTAAAACACGTAAAACACAAACACGAGAACACACTATTATTTTAGACACGAGAAAAGTACGGGTTACCCCATGTGGGCCCCCTACCCGCGGCTACACAAGAAAACATGGGCTTAGCCCATTAAAATTTACTAACTAGGGAATTTAGGAAAAACATGTGTCATTTATCACAAATTTTAGAAAACAAGAAAACCCTAGTTCTTCCTTTTGGTTCCTTTTGGCCGCCGGGTTTACATCACCACAAAGGGTGCTTCGGGTTGATTTTGATCTTTGATTTATTGCAAGGAATCGTGTGTGTTCATCCTTCTTGATTTCACGTGATTGGTATAACCTTTAAACTTTTTCTTTTTATGTTTTGATTTATTTAATCACATAAAATCATAATGTTTTTAATAAACTAATTAAAAACAAGTAGTATAAACATGTTCTAATCATGGGGTTTAAATAAAATCAAGGGTTTAGGGGTGTTTATTGTTTAGCCGACGCCTAACCGAGCCCCAAGGGGGTCTCGGCTTGGCTTATTTCGCACCACCGAGACCATATGGTCTCGGTATGGTGGTGGTGGTCTCACGGCAGCAGCAAGGCAAGGGGAAACCCCGATCTAGTCGGGGTATGGTGATGTTTCGGGTCCGGTTCATGGGTTTTAGTCACGAGTCCGGTTCACATGTTTAGATTTAAAACACGGTCCGGTTCATGAGTCATTTTTCAAGGTTTATTTTTTTACAAGTTATGTGACTTAAAAAATTAAATTAATTAAAGCATGAACATGATTAATTTAATTTACATGACTTAGGTTATTAATTAATTATTAATTCATGAATTTTAACCTAAGTATTTATCTTTTAATTAGACTATATAATTAATTAATTATTAAAATCATGACTTATAATTAATTAATTTACATGACTTAGGTTATATTATTAATAGATAATAATACATGTTTTAACCTAAATATTTTACCTTTATTTAATTAAAATCATGTTATATTTAATTAAATACTTTAACCTATTTTTTATTTAATTTACATGAAATAATTAATAAACTATACTATATAATTACATGACTTAGAATAATAATCAGTAAACACTTAAGCTTATATAATTAGCTTAATTATCCAGCTTATATCTAATTATGGAAACTTTCTATTTTTAGAAACTTAATTATTTAAGGCAGCTAATCTATTTATGGAAACTTTCTATTTTTAGAAACTTATCTATTTTAAGCAGTAATTCTATTTTTGGAAACTTTCTATTTTTGGAAACTTTCTATTTTTGGAAACTTTCTATTTTTGGAAACTTTCTATTTTTGGTAACTTTCTATTTTTGGAAACTTTCTATTTTAGGAAACCTGCTATTTTTATAAATTTACTTGTTATTACACAACAAGTATAATAATACATGAAATATAAGTAATACTTAATCAGAATAGACAGAATATACGATAAACACAGTTTAAAGCTTAAATCAGTAAAACATGACATTAACATATAAAACAAGCTAAGACATGATATAAAACCAGTTACGTACTCAGTAATCAGATACTTATACACGTATGTATTTATGTAGCATTAGTGATACCGAAGTAGGACTCTCTTCCGTTCGTCTTCTTCGTTCACTGGACATAAGGTACGGATTCTCCGTCCTTTCAGTATGGACATTCTTTCCTTATTAGGATTTCCCCGTATGCAGCCAACTGTTTCCCATTATATGTTTTATATGTTTTGATTGCTTATGTTTAATTAGAATACCTAAATCCATATACATGCATGACCAGTTTCACCTAGTTATGGAGGTACCATAACCATAACACTGGAGGCACCAGTGTTATGACTTCACCACGGCGGAGTGGTAGCTCGTGGCGTCCCTTTCAGCTTTTGGCCATTTATTATATTATCAGGTGGGGCGTATGGGTGCATCCTAGTTACATGTTTTCAGTAGATTACTCAGTGTGAATGTGGTGTGTGCCTTGCATCCTTCACAAGGAGCTTATCCCTCCTACCCAAAACCAGTATATTAAATTAGAGGCAGCCCCTCTAATTTGCATGACGAGGTCACCCCTCCAAGTATTCATGCACGTTGATATTTCATGACCTATATTGGCTAATGGTAAAATATGTTAAACAATTTTTACAAGATAAACATAAGGCTTTTCAAACTATAAAACCAGTTTTACTAAGATATAACCGGGTTATCCAGGACTTAGTTTCTTCCGCTGTTTCATGCTTTTATGCTTATATTATTCATGCTTTACTTGTACATCCGTGCACTGAGCGTATTGCTCAGCCGTTCTCCTTTTCATGTTCCCAAAACGGCAGGTACTCAGGGACGCTCGTAGACTTTAAGCGTACGTGCATATGGACTGGAAGCTTTCTAGCCTTTTTTACTTTATGAATTTATCTATACTTTGATACTCATTTCCATGGACATTGTTTAGTCCTTTCATTTGCAGTACTTATGTTTGTGTGTGATGAGTTCTACTTTTGGACTACCGATGTTTGATTCCGGTATTTCCTTTATGGTCATGTAATGTTTAGACATTTATCCTTGTATGCTTTGATGACACGCCATAATCACGCGTGACATTCCATTTATCAAAATAGGGTGTTACATTGATCGTGGGAATTAATTGGAGGTGATCTCAAACAAACATGTTATGTGGCTGCATGATTTGAGGAATTTGAAACAGACATGAGATTGGTTTTGGGAAGCAAGTCAAATTCCTAATTTGTAGGGATATGTTCTACGTGATATAAAAGAATAATATCTTTTATATTATTCAAAGAAATTGCATGGTGATCACATGGAATAAAGCAAGAGTAAACTACAACATAGGATGACAGTGATATTGTTATTTAGCCGTTGTCATATGATTTGTAGCCACAGATGACATCAGCAGTTGAAGTAGACGCTGACAGGAATAAAGTTGGCGCTGATAGTAAGCGCTGACACTTGTTGTCCGATATATAATTTTTCAAACGCTGACAAGTGTTGTCCTATGTTGGACAACACACAGTGATGATATCTTGGATTAAGGATGATATTGGACGACAAAGGAATTACTGCTGTTTGGAAAATTGGTAAGGTTTTGGCACACAAAACGAGGTATTTACACACGAAGGTACATGGGATCTCCGTTTTTATACAGAATATAAATCTGATATTAATGGCTCAGATATTTCTAAAGGGGTCAATGATTTTTCTAAGTTAGCACCAATTAGTGAAGTATTATTGGAGTAATGTTTATTATGTAATCGGGATAGCCTTGTGAAAGAGTTATTCGCTAACAACTTTTACATATGAAGATATTGTTTCATTAAGACTCGTCATGAAGAGGTGTTGGCTTAAGGGGAAGAATTCTTATGGTAAATTTGATGCTTGAAGTGGATTTTTGCGAGTTTGTGTTCTATCATATCTTAAAAGTTGTGTCTAATCAACATTACTTTTAAAGGTAACTTGTTCATGTTTACACGGTTGGTGACGAAGACTTGTCATATCTAGCAAACTTCATTGCTATCACTTGAAGGAGTTACATTATCGTGCTCAGTGTCTCAAAAAGGATGAGGATTTTGACAAATGGATCAAGGTCTACTTATACTTTGCCATTGGTATAAGTTCTTTATCACATGGATAGTACAAGACATGGAACATAGGTTTGGGTTACTCTAATCTTACATCAAGATTACTTTATTTATTTTTCTTCAGGATCATTACATAGAGCCTACATTTGGAGAATCTTTGATTGCATACATTTTTTCCTTCCCTATTTGATGTGACAAAAAGGGGAAGACATACATGCTACACATGAAGGGAAGCAATTTGAAGATGATGTACGACTTACAAACTTTGACCATTTATTCTCTTCAAATGTTTTTGAACAAGGTGAACCTTTCACAGTTCATGAAGAGATTCATTTTGGTGATGATGGAGGAGAATATGAAGATGATATTGGCAACATGGAGACTGAAATTGAAGACAACACACTTATTGAAGGAGGAACACTTACATCTACTATCAAAAATCATCCTCCTTCTCTAATCATTGGTGATGTGTTGTCTCCAGTTAAAACAAGAAGGTCTCATTAGAATCAAGGAGGTTTTATTTCCAATATCCACAAGAAGGTTGATACCCCTCTTGTACAAGCATGTTTGTTTGCTTGTTTTCTGTCACAACAAGAACCCAAGAAGATTTTTTAATGCTCTCAAAGAACCAAGTTGGGTGGAAGCAATACAGGATGAGCTTCACCAGTTTTCTATTCAAGATGTTTGGGAGTTAGTGGATTGTTCTAGATATGTAAGACCTATAGGGACAAGATGGGTTCTTAGAAACAAGAAGGACGAAAGAGGGATTGTGATCAGAAACAAGGCACATTTAGTTGCTCAAGGCTATACACAAGAGGAAGGGATAGACTATGAAGAGGTTTTTGCACCTGTTGCAAGGATTGAAGCAATAAGGATTTTCCTAGCCTATGCTTCTTGCATGGGCTTCACGGTTTATCAAATGGATGTGAAGAGTCCTTTTCCTTATGGCACAACTGAAGATGAGGTTTATGTAATGCAGCCTCCTGGTTTTGAAGATTCAGAACATCCAAGCAAAGTTTATAGGGTGAAGAAAGCAATGTATAGACTTCATCAAGCCCCAAGAGCATGGTATGGAACATTGTCCACTTATCTGGTGGAAAATGGATTTAAGAGGGGCACCATAGATTAGACTTTATTTACCAAGAAGATTGGTAAGGACTTTTTACTTGTACAGGTCTATGTGGATGATATCATCTTTGGTTCTTCAAGTCTAAAAATGGGTGAAGACTTTTCCAAGCTCATGACAGACAAATTCAAGATGAGTGCAATGGGAGAGATGAACTTCTTTCTAGGTTTACAAGTTCAACAGAAAGAAGATGGTATCTTTATCTCTCAAGACAAGTATGTAGCAGAAATCTTGAAGAAGTTTGGTTTATCTCCACATGAAAAACGGGCTAGCACACCCATGGATAGGGAACACCCTTGGGGAAAGATTGGAGATGGAAAAGAAGTGGATGTCAGACATTATAGGTCAATGATTGGATCATTGATGTATCTTATAGCTTCTAGACCTGACATCATGTTTGTTGTGTGTGCATGTGCACGCCATCAGGTGACTCCCAAAGAGTGTCATCTTCATGCTGTCAAGAGGATCTTTAGATACCTTAGGTGCTATCCCACCTTAGGATTATGGTATCCAAAGGATTCTCCATTGGAGGTTATTGGTTATTCAGACAATGATTATGGAGGTGACAAGTTTGATAGAAAATCCACAACTGGTGGATGCCAATTTCTTGGGAGTAGATTGATATCTTGGCAATGCAAGAAACAAACAATGGTGGCTAACTCTACAACTGAAGCACAATATGTAGCTGCAGTTGCTTGTTGTGGACAAGTCTTATGGATTCAGAACCAACTGTTGGATTATGGGTATAATTTCATGCATACTAAGATTTTTGTAGACAATAATAGTACCTTATGTATTATTAAGAATCCTGTACATCATTCTAAAACAAAACACATGGAAATTAGACATCATTTTATAAGAGATTGTTTTGAAAAAGGTTTAATACAACCAGATAGGGTTGACACAGAAGAAAATGTGGCAGATTTGTTAACTAAACCTTTTGATGCTGGGAGGTTTCAATACTTGGTAACAAGTATTGGAATGATCAATCTTACCTAAAATGTGTTTTTGAATATTATTGTAAAAGTATGTACAGGATATGCACTGTTATTGGTCTTTGTACAAAATTAGGTTTTCCACTTTATTTTTCTAACACTAACAAAGGTTATTTTAACACCGATAAGTGTTAAAATGGACGTTGACAACAATATGTTAGTTTTGTGGTTTTTGATCTAATTATGCAGGCATTATGAGCATTGTACAAATGGATACAGAGTTTCTTATGGATCTTTGGAGCTTACTAAGAGTGTGTTCAAGTTTATGGATGATGGTTGGAATGTTTACATTCCTATCTTGACATAAATTTTTATTGCATATTTTATTTTTGGCAACTTGTATATCATAGTTTAAGGGGAGGTTTAGGAAACCTTTAAGACTTTTTGGGTATTCTTATAATACTCTTATCATAATTCTAGATTGTGTCCACTGGTGAGTACGAGTTAGTTTACTAAGTCGTGAGGCACTGTAGCATGCAAAGTTGATATACTTTGCACGCTGCCAAGACTTTTTGACCTAGAATTGGTTGTGGTCGATTGGGAGACTTGGGTACATTTTTATTGGGCTTACCTGGGAAGTTACAAGGGATTTATATGGGATAACTTCATTGTTAAGAACTTTGGTTAGCAAGGGACACTTGAGGGCAATTATGTCTATCTTGTTTAAGCAAGTGTGCATGATTGGACAATGCTTGCCACCCTATAGTGATTTTCAGTCTATAAGTTATCTTCACTAGGATAAATTACTTTGTTAAGGTCCTTTTCTTTTTAATTGTTTTTATTTTTGAACACTGACATTTTTTTTTCCAAACGCTGTTATGACCAATTTTGACGTTGACATGGCAATTTCCAACGTTGACCAGAATATAGCCGTTGGGCGCTGATAAGCTATTTTTGACCGTTGATAAACATTGGGTCCTACCCAATTGTTATTTTTACGAAAATATGGGCCGTAATTTTAGGAGTTGGTAACTTTTTATTAATGTTTGAGATAAGTTATATATTTTCAAGATTTTTATAATTACTTTTTGAATATAATAGCCTCACATCTTGACCAATCACATATTTTCACCTCTCCTATATATTTGGCTCATTTCTTTTAAACAGGGTAACTGCTTATTCTTGTCTAACTAAATTTTCTCAAACCTTCATCTTCTATAACTTTTATCATAACTTTCTTACATCAATGGCACATAAGTTTAAACCTAGAGATTTGGAATTGGGGTTCAGGAGTCAACACAACATGGTAGCTTATTTACAAGCTGATGATACTCTGTTTCCCCAATATACTCAGATGGTTGAGTATTTGATTGTGTCCCCATTAAGTTATGCACTTTCACATACTCCTCTTATCCCTGTCACACACATTAAACAGTTTTGGAACACTGTTACTTCCTCAACAGTTAATGAAGTGACTACATTGACTGCTATTGTCCATGGGGTTCCATGGGTGGTTACTGAAGCTTTGGTTCGCCAAGCTTTGCATCTTAATGATGCAGATGGTATAACCACTGATAGGTGTGAAAACACCCATCCCTTTACCACTTATTTCTGGCTAAAACAAGACCAAAACACGTATTTAATATCATTTGTTTGGAATTATGCGTGGTTTTTGTGTTTATTGTGTTTTCAGAGTCAACCGGATGAATATTGAAGAAAACATGGGATTGCACGGGTTTTATCGAGGAAAAAGACTCAAGACGAAGTCAATTGTCCAAGAGATGCAAAAGATTTGAAGTCATTGTGCCTATTTAAAGATTTATCGAAGAATAGAGCCAAAGATGGAAGATTCATATATGTCGAAGAACTCGAGTCTATTAAACAAAAGATTATAAGACGAGTTGGAATTATTCACCGACACTTCTCAAAATCCAAAGTCGGAAACGTTTATTTAAAGAGACAAGAAGACTAAAGAAGAAAGAAGAAAAGAAGCCCGATACCAAAGCCCATTTACAAGCCCATATCACACGCCTATATAAAGATCCCACTTCACAAAAATTAGACACCTAGTTAGTTTTAGTTTCATTTTTCACTTTGTAGTTTTAAATCTAGAGAGAGAAAGCTTAACTTTCTCTCACTAGAAAACCTTCATTTCTTGTTTTAAAATTCTTGCTTTTAATATTAATCTTAACCTTTCAAGCTTAATCTTTTCTTAATCTTCATCTCTTAATCTTTCTTGTTAATTGTGTTCTTGATTTCGTCATCTTTTTCATCATAATCTTATTTAAAGTTGTGATATTTTTGAATTTCGTGTGATTGATTTGTTGTTTTTACAAGTCTTGATCTTTTCCTTAGCTTATTCATAGCTTATTGGAGTTTTTCTTGGCTTATTGTTATTGAAAAGTTACTAAAAAGTTGCTTATTTTCGTCATTTCACGTCTTCCTATTTTTTAGGGGTTTCTGTTTCAATTTCGCAATTTTTCCCCCATTGCGAAATCATATAGTTGCGAAATCCTTCCTATTGCGAAATGATATAATTGCGAAATCATATTCCAAAAATCCGCAATTATTGCGGATTTACACTAAGGCATTGCGAATTTGTATACTTCACATATTGCGAAATCTTCCTCTACCAATTGCGAATTTGTTGTTTCCACTATTGCGGATTTACCCCTTGAAAGTTGCGGATTTGAGTGTTCAACCTATTGCGAATTTATTGATTGCGAAATCTTCCCTAATGAATTGCGAATTCTTGAATTTTGCATATTGAGAAATCTTTGTTTACATATTGCGAAATTAATTAATTTTAATTGCGAAATTATTTCTTTAATTTTAAATTTAATTTTTAAACTTGTTTTTCCCGCCAATTTTCTTAGTGTTATTTTTACTCGTTCGTCTTAGTTTAATTTTCAAGTATTTAATTTTTCAAAGTCTTCATTTTAATTAAGTTTTCATATCTAAGTTTAATTAGTTTAATTTCTCATCATTTATTTTTCGGAAGCCTTTAATTTTAGTTTAATATTTCCTCGCTTTATTTTTATTACTCAACGACGCTCATTTATTTCTTTATTAGTAGAATAGAAAACCAAAATCCCCTATTTGTCACCAAGAACAACTATTCCACTTTGAACCGTGATCAATTCGAGAGGATACCGAGAATTAATCTGAACCATAGCAAAAACCCGTGTATCAAATGGCGCCGCTGCCGGCTCTTCTCGTTAAGATCAACAGTTTTTTGTGAGAACTTGGATTTTGGGATCCGTTCCCCGTGAACGTTACTTTTTCACAAAAATTTTCAAAAACCCTAAAAAAATATAAAATTTTCAAAAATCCTAAAAATTAAAAAACATAAAAACCAAAAATATTTTTGCTTTGTTTTTGCCTTGTTAGTTCTTTTGCAGGTGTATGCGCACTTGATAAACGTCTTATCAAGAGCCCGAGCCTCTCGATAACCTAGACATGGCCGGTGTACAAAACAACAATAATAACCCACCTCAAAACAATAAGAACAATAACAATCCACCTCTCAACAACATGCATAATAACAACAACAATGAGCCTCTACCAGACAATCGCCCGATGATTGAACTTCTTCAAGCACATGTAGATGGCAACACTGATCCAATTGTCATACCCGCGTTTGCAGCCAACAACTATGAGCTCAAATCTGGCTTTATCCAGATGGTCTCTGCTCAACCATTCTTGGGGCGTACCATTGATGATCCACATGACCACATCAAGAGATTCTTACAACTCACGAACACGGTCAAATTCAATGGTGTTCCACAAGAGGTAATCCGTTTGCAACTTTTTCCCTTTTCTTTAGAGGGACAAGCACGGCATTGGCTTGCTAAGGAACCGCCACAGAGTATTCTTTCGTGGACGGATTTGGAGACCAAGTTTATCAACTACTTTTTCCCACCCTCTCGTACTACCGCTTTGCGGAATGAAATTATAAATTTTGAACAAAAGTACGATGAGTCGTTTAGTGAATCTTGGAACCGTTTCAAAGATCTTTTAAGAAAATGCCCACAACATGGTTTTACCAAAGTGCACCAAATTAACACTTTTTATAATGGTTTAAGCATGAATGACCAAGATTCACTAAACAGTGCCTCGGGGGGTAATCTTTTGGCTAAGACTTCCAATGCTGCTTGGGATATCATTGAGAATAAGTCTCGTGTGCAAACCAAGAGTGTGAGGCCAATGTCGCTAGTGCTAGTACTAGTGACAGCGACAAGCGAATTGACAAAATCACTGCGCTTCTTGAATCGCTTGCTACCCAAACCGCCAGCAACACCAACAGCATCAACGCTAAAGACGCTCAAGTCAATGCTGTCAGCCAACCATGTGAGATATGTGGGGCCCTCATTCTTATACCACTTGTACCGCTACCCAAGACTACCCTTCTGAGAATGTGAATGCAGCATACGGTACCTATCCTCAACCCGCTTATCAAGCTCGTCCTCAAGGTGACCGCAACCTGCTTAGCTACCGCTCCAACAACTATCTCTCACCACCCGGTTTTACTCCTAACAACCCAAACCAACACCAAAACCTCAACCGACCTCCTCAACAACAACAACAATCTCGTGGACCATACATACCACCTCACAAACAACAACATCCACCTCAAAGAAACAACCAAGTTTACCAGCAACCTGCCTATCAACCACCCGCATACAATGCTCCTTCCAACCAACCCACCGCATTACACCAAGACATTGGAACCTACACGAGGACTAATGATGTGATCGTGGACAATCTCCAACAGGAAGTACGCAACTTGAAAGCAGACTTGGTGAAACAAGGGAACGATCTGAGAGCTGACATGAGAAACACTTTGGATAGTCAAACGAATGACTTAAGGAACATGATGGCTAGTTTCTTCCAAGGTAATCAACCCTCTTCTTCGGGTACTCTTAGGAGTAACACCGTTGCGAATCCAAGAGGGGAGATGAAAGCAATCACCACTCGCAGTGGCAAAGGTACCAAGGAACCCGAGCTTCCTATACCTCCACCGGTGATTGTGACTAAGGAAAATGAGTCACCTGCTCCTATTCCTCATCCTTCTCCTTCCCCAATTTCTCCACCTCTTACTTCTACCCCTCCTCCACCCAAGGATGTGAGTGATCCTTCGATCCCAAAGCCTTCCTCTTCTTCCGATATACCTTATCCATCTAGGTTGAGGAAAGAGAAGCTCAAAAGCAAGGATGATATTCAGGTTTCGAACTTTCTCAAAATGTTTAAATAATTGAATTTCAACATCTACTTCGCTGAGGCTCTCGCTCACATGCCTAAGTACGCGAAAATGTTCAAAGATCTTCTTAGCGACAAGGAGAAGCTTCTTGATATTGCTAACACCCAACTTAATGAGAATTGCTCTGCAGTGCTCTTAAGGAAATTGCCAACCAAGCTTGGTGATCCGGGTCGTTTCTTAATCCCTTGTAACTTCCCGGGAGTAGAGAATTGCATGGCCCTAGCCGATCTAGGTGCCAGTATTAATCTAATGCCTCTAAGCGTTTGGAATCAATTATCTCTCCCTGAGCTAGTCCCTACCAAAATGACTTTGGAATTAGCTAACCGTACAGTTGCTTATCCAGTGGGGATAGCCGAAGACGTCTTTGTAGGAGTCGACTAATGTAGAGATTTTGTATCAATTAAAGTTCGTTTTCTCGGAATCTCTTCGAATTGATCTCTGGTTAATTGTGCGACTCAGTTGTTCTTGGTGAATCAAATAAAAGAGGTGTCGTTGTCTAAAACTAATGAAAAGTAAAAACTTGAAACAAACTAAAAATAAAGTAAAGACGATAAGAAGAAACAATGAAAGATTAAAATTTAACGCGAAATAAATGACGAGAAATTAAAGGTAATAAAAGTAAATGACGCAAATTAAAACTTAAATTGAAAGGAAAGCAAGTAAAGGTATAAATAAAGAAAAGGCGGGAAAAAGTAAAGTTTAAAACTTGAAACTAAAAACTCTATTTGAAATAAAAACATGCTATGCGGAATAAATGCTCTATGCTGAATATTTAAGACCATGCGGAATAAAGGAGAAAATGTCCTATGCGGAATGTTTAAAAGGAACACCTATGCGGAATAAATTTTAAGACAACACTATGCGGAAAAAGTACCTTACTCGGAATAAAAATGCCTATTCGGAAAAACACATCTATGCGGAAAATTTGGTTCTATAAGGAAAGATAGACCCTATGCGGAAAACAGCTCTTATACGGAATAATCAATCATTCCGCATAGGAAGCCCTATTCGGAATAAATAAACATTCTGCATAGAACTCCTATTCGGAATAACTGATATTCCGCATAAGAAATAATTAAAACATGCTATTCGGAATAAAAGAGATATTCCGCATAGGGGGAAAACTAAGAAGCTTATTCGGAAAGTCTGGGAAAGAACAGTAACAGTAACGAGATTCAGGGAATGAAGAATAAAGCACGAATTTGAGCGAATCTAATCAAAACAAACCAAAAGATTAAACCAAAACAACCAACAAACATCAAATAACAATAATCAATCAAAATAAATCATCAAAACTAACAAATAAAGCCAAATCAATCAAAACCCACTTGATTGAAAATAAGAAAACTCAAGAACATGAACACAAAGATTAAGAACAAATCAAGCAAGAAAGGAAGAAGGAGATTAACAATAAAGTAAAGATTAACATCAATTAAATGGAAACTTACTTGGAATTAAAAGAAAATTAAAGGTGCATTACATGGAGATTAAGATGCATAAAAGTAAAGAACAAGAAAATGAAGAATGGGGAAGAAAGGCTTGTCAGGCCTCCAACACTTGAAAACTGAAGACTAATTGCCTATTTATAGTGGTGATTAGGGAGGAGCTTAGGAAGCTTCCTCCCTCTTTCCTCTTTTCCTTAATTGCAAGCTTAGGTCCTTCATTTTCTTAATCCTTTGATAATCTTCTTAATATTTGGACTTGTCTTGGGATTTCTTCAAACTCGTCTTGTATTTTCTTCATAAATAAGACTCGAGTTCTTCGGCTTTTAGTGAACTTCCGTCTTTTGACTTTTTCTTCGATAAATCTTCAGAATTGGTCTTGGACTTCCGTTCTTTTTCCACTCTTGATCTTTCGACTTCATCTTTCGTCTTTTTATTCGATAAAAGCCCGTGAATGCCGTGTTTTCTCCACTTTTCACCTTTTCGTCCTAAATTACAACAAAAACACAAACCACGCATAATTCCGACATAAATGACATAAAATACACGTTTTGGCTCGGTTATTATTGTAATTAAGTGGTAAAAAGGATGGGTGTTTTCACACCTATCAAATCCCCTACACTTATCCATTGCAATGTCCTCATGCAATGCTTAGTGATAAAGCAAGGTTTACACTTTCCATCATAATCAACCTACCTTGGCCTTTATTAAACAACTAAGAAAAAGATAGAAAATAACAAGATGCAACAAGGAAGAAACATGTAAAGAAATTTAAGACTTACATTAGGGCTTGTGTGTCATGAATGTTTATCACCCTCAAGTTTCACGTTCCCCATGCCAAGCTTAAAAACAAGATCATTGTTAGTACAAGTTAGCATAGCAAACATTTACTCATGCGGTTCAATTAATCACTTAAACTCCCTTATTCCTATGGGTATCTCTTATGTTTTATTGATGTCTTGAATGATCACGAGGATGCATTGTTGACTTATTTCGATAATTTATTTAAGCTGAAAGCAAAGTAGGACGATTTGATCAATAGTTAGCTAAAGGACAAAATCTCTTAAAACTGCTTCTCGGGATATCAAAAAGTTCATATCTTGGCATAACTCGGTTCACGATTTGAGACCTTTCTCGGGCCGATATTTGGCATGTACTTCATACTTCATATCTTTGAGAGACGTTCTTGAGATAATGGTCTTCTCATCATAATAGAGTTTCTTCACTTTGGAGACTTTTGAGGGGTACTCCAACTTTGTTGACCACGACTTCATGATTATTTCTTCAATCTCTAATTGGGATTTTGAGATACAACGATCCGCCTCCTTTTCGGACTTGGATCTATTTATCCTCATACCTTGTTAGGGTCTTTTCGGATAGACTTCTCCATGATCTTTATGGGAGTTGATTGCTTTTCGTCGTGAGTCTTGATCCTTCATATTGACTTTGGGAATAATGCTTTTCACATCACTTTTGGATCTTCAGCAATAAAATTGAATCCTCATGCCTTGTTAGGGCCTTTTCGGACTCGCCAATCTTCGCGCCCCGCTTCATAAGTTATGCCTTGGCTATGAACTCTTATCATTACCGAGCAACTTTTAAACGATCTTGGGCTAGAAGCTAAGTAACTTTTCAAATCGTACGACCTTACTTATTGCAGATAATTTATTAGCAAGCGATGGGAGAAAAAGATCATAATTAACTCACATAAGTTAATGAGAGAATACCAAACTTGTAACCAACTCTATCATTTCTCGTCCTCCATAATTTAAAATCTCAAGTAATGAGACTCGTGGATGCTTAGCCTAATAAACCAATTAAGGTCTACATGGTTAAGGATACTAGCTAGAGTGAACTTGGATAAGTAAACTCGGGTTGAGTCAAAATATTCACAACGGGCCTAATATATCTAAGATATCTAAACTTGCTAAAACCATTTTATTAAAATGCTAGAAAGTAACAAAAATAAAGGAGACTACAACTAGGCCAAAATAAATTAAAAATTTTGAAAAATGTCGAAAAACTGATTTTCCGGTTAAAATGAGGACAAATACAAGGAAAAGGCCACTTAACTTCGATAGAAGTCCCCCCTACACTTAATATAAACATTGTCCTCAATGTTTAAGCATGTGGGAGTAAACTACCCTACACTTATGACATTGTGCACTTTGTTTAAATCTCGTTAAGGAAAAGACAACTAACGAGATTCCTATTTTAATATTAAGAAATATAGAATAGTGAATCGAAAAGAGTTTAGGATAGAACCGGGAAGAAGGGAATACGGAGTCACGGTTCATCAAAAGTCATCAAGAGTGTGTCTTTGAAGCTCTAATCCCTGCATATGATAAGAAAGAGAACAAGAAACACCAACGGGGCTCCCCCCTACACTTATGATGAAAATAGATAGATAATTGGGTTGCCTCCCAAAAAGCGCTTGTTTTTGTTGACCGAGTCACGAGCCTGACTCGTCCCCGAATTAAATGGTCCATGGGGAAGCCTCGAATGTAATACCGGGATCAAAGACCTTGTCCTCGTTCCCGGAGGACATCAACAAAGGAGAGGCGGGGGGATAAGTCTTGAAAGGGAGAAAGGTCCTTTCAACATACGAAAAGTATGTGAAATCAAAGTCCACGGGTGGTGGGGTGGGTAAAGTGAGCACATTGTCCTCCCCCAAAGACAATAGATGCTGAGCAAGCGGCAAAGCCGTATTGTTATCAATCATAGCATAATCAATGTCACCTCCCGGGTCAAAGCACTCATCCTCCGTGATAGTGGCTAAAGGGGAGGATGAAAGGTGCTCGGGAGGGGGACTTGGGACAATATTTTCCTGCAGCAAATTATCAAAAATAATGTCCCCCTCCGTGTCAGAATCATCAATACCTGGAGGGATGGAGTGGATGTCGATTTCTTCCAGCAATGGGTCATTATCTTCAACGGGAGGAATAGATGGAGGCAAAGACTCGGAAAAAGGAGAAGTCAATGCTTCGATTTGAGTAATAAGAAGGTGCACTTTTCGTAATCTATCTCGAAGAAGCACGTCTTCCACCTCATCCACAAGATCATGTTCATCGGTGAACTGCTCGTAATCCGGAGAAAATAAATCGTCATTTTCTGCATCTCCCGGTGGAGATTGAGAAATTTCAAAAGTGAAATTCTCATAGCAGAGAGAAGAATCGTCATCACTAGGATCGACCTCGTCTGTAAGAGCAACGTCGTCCTCAGGCTCCATAGCAGGTAAGTCACAAACCTCATCATCCAATACTTTGTCAAGACCAACATCACTAAGCTCATGCAACGAATCTAGATCCTTAGACGCAGTAGGAACATCGAGAGTAGGAGCAGCAACTTCAGAAGATGAGTTGAAAGTGCATACAGCATCATCGTCATCATCATAATAGTATTGATGCACAAGCGGAGGGGTATAATCACTAAGATTAGATACTTGCTCTAGTCGCTTTTCCTCGTCCCTAAGTTCTTTAAACAAAACAACGACTTCTTGAAGTTGCAAAACAAAGGAGTGTGTTTCTTCATTCAAGGTAGTGAGTTGTGGGTCAAGATGAATTTGCTGAGAAGATTGATGATTGAGGGTGTGATGTGGGGGCTCATAGTGTTGAAAACCTGAATTATAGCAAGGTTGTGGCTCATAGTTGTTCATCGGTTGGGAATAATTAGAAACCGGGTTTGGTTCATAATAATCCATAGGTGAAGAAAACTGAGGACACGGATTTGGCTCATAACAATTCAGTGGTTGACAATAATAGGTATCGTGAGGACCCCCACAGTTGTTGCAAACCGGGTATGGAGAAAAATCAAGTGCGTCTTGTGGATAGCTATTATCATTGTCATAATTGTACCCCGGTTCTTGCCCGTGACCAGACGGGTATCGAACCGGGCACGAAACATGCCAATGAGAATCGCTTCCACAATAGATGCACGGGGGAACAGGAGGTGGGTTCAAAAAGTACGAATTAGTCGAGTTGCACAAAGGACAAAATCCGGATTGTGTGTAGTCGATATTGTTTCCGCACCGCTCACATGTACACCATTGACAAGAGTTGTTCCCAGATAATTGTTTCCCACACCGGACGCAATGGACATAAAAATCCATAAAGAAAGATAGATAAGCAAGAAGAATATTTTTGGTGCAAAACTTTGAAAAAGAAATGCTTTTTATGATTTTTCAAATGTTTTTGGATTTTTGAAAATTTTTGACAAGAAAAATAACGTTCACAAGTGAACGGGTCCCAAAATCCAACGCGTCACTCACAAAAAAACTTCAATCTTCACGAAAAGAGCCGGCAGCGGCGCCATTTTAATGTAGAGATTTTGTATCAATTAAAGTTCGTTTTCTCGGAATCTCTTCGAATTGATCTCTGGTTAATTGTGCTACTCAGTTGTTCTTGGTGAATCAAATAAAAGATGTGTCGTTGTCTAAAACTAATGAAAAGTAAAAACTTGAAACAAACTAAAAATAAAGTAAAGACGATAAGAAGAAACAATGAAAGATTAAAATTTAACGCGAAATAAATGACGAGAAATTAAAGGTAATAAAAGTAAATGACGCAAATTAAAACTTAAATTGAAAGGAAAGCAAGTAAAGGTGTAAATAAAGAAAAGGCGGGAAAAAGTAAAGTTTAAAACTTGAAACTAAAAATTCTATTTGAAATAAAAACATGCTATGCGGAATAAATGCTCTATGCTGAATATTTAAGACCATGCGGAATAAAGGAGAAAATGTCCTATGCGGAATGTTTAAAAGGAACACCTATGCGGAATAAATTTTAAGACAACACTATGCGGAAAAAGTACCTTACTCGGAATAAAAATGCCTATTCGGAAAAACACATCTATACGGAAAATTTGGTTCTATGCGGAAAGATAGACCCTATGCGGAAAACAGCTCTTATACGGAATAATCAATCATTCCGCATAGGAAGCCCTATTCGGAATAAATAAACATTCCGCATAGAACTCCTATTCGGAATAACTGATATTCCTCATAAGAAATAATTAAAACATGCTATTCGGAATAAAAGAGATATTCCGCATAGGGGGAAAACTAAGAAGCTTATTCGGAAAGTCTGGGAAAGAACAGTAACAGTAACGAGATTCAGGAATGAAGAATAAAGCACGAATTTGAGCGAATCTAATCAAAACAAACCAAAAGATTAAACCAAAACAACCAACAAACATCAATTAACAATAATCAATCAAAATAAATCATCAAAACTAACAAATAAAGCCAAATCAATCAAAACCCACTTGATTGAAAATAAGAAAACTCAAGAACATGAACACAAAGATTAAGAACAAATCAAGCAAGAAAGGAAGAAGGAGATTAACAATAAAGTAAAGATTAACATCAATTAAATGGAAACTTACTTGGAATTAAAAGAAAATTAAAGGTGCATTACATGGAGATTAAGATGCATAAAAGTAAATAACAAGAAAATGAAGAATGGGGAAGAAAGGCTTGTCAGGCCTCCAACACTTGAAAAATGAAGACTAATTGCCTATTTATAGTGGTGATTAGGGAGGAGCTTAGGAAGCTTCCTCCCTCTTTCCTCTTTTCCTTAATTGCAAGCTTAGGTCCTTCATCTTCTTAATCCTTTGATAATCTTCTTAATATTTGGACTTGTCTTGGGATTTCTTCAAACTCGTCTTGTATTTTCTTCATAAATAAGACTCGAGTTCTTCGGCTTTTAGTGAACTTCCGTCTTTTGACTTTTTCTTCGATAAATCTTCAGAATTGGTCTTGGACTTCCGTTCTTTTTCCACTCTTGATCTTTCGACTTCATCTTTCGTCTTTTTATTCGATAAAAGCCCGTGAATGCCGTGTTTTCTCCATTTTTCACCTTTTCGTCCTAAATTACAACAAAAACACAAACCACGCATAATTCCGACATAAATGACATAAAATACACGTTTTGGCTCGGTTATTATTGTAATTAAGTGGTAAAAAGGATGGGTGTTTTCACACCTATCATCGATAAATTCACTTTTCCTGCCGATTTCGTCGTCGTCGACTACGAGATGGACCCTCGTGTGCCATTGATCGTTGGTCGTCCATTCTTGAGGACCGGTCGTGTTGATCCCAAAGTCAGGTCTTAAACCTTAATAGCTTGTTTAAGGGTTGTGATAGAGAGAAAGAATTCAATCTAACACTAGAGAAACTTTGCAAAGCAAAGTAACTAAACAAGATGCGGAATATAATGTTTAGCACAAGAACAAGTATGATTGAAACGTTGAACTTTAATATATCAAAGATATACGAATACCCTAAAATGGTATTAGGGTTTACAAAACCTTAAAGTATGATAATGAAAGACAAATGAGAAAGACACACATTGCATGCTAACCTAGTGAGTCCTTTTATAGCCATAAGGACTCTCGTACAAGATCACTACTAACAAACTTGGAAAGTATTAAGGAATAATAACTGAAACGCGTAAAAATCTATTCCATGTTTATCTTTGTCAGCAGGGCCTTTGACTTCAGCAGGGGAACCAATCCCCCTGCCTTTGTTATTTAGCAGGGGGAACTTACTCTAGCAGGGGTAAAAATAATCAACTAGCAGGGGAAACAAATAAGCATAGATTTATTCCCAACAATCCTCCCCTAAACTTGTGCTTTCCCCTAAAGACAAGTTTCTGAATAAATACTAGTTGATGAGGATGCTTACAAACTTTCTGGCCAAATCTGACTATGAACCATTCTTACCAGATCATAAGCAATAGGCTTTTTAGCATTTACAATTAAGTTAGCCTGTGCTAGTTTCTTCAAGGTCTCCTGAGAGAAGGGATAATACCTATGATTGAGCAAGTACACACTCACGCCTTCCATCACTACCTCATAGACCCCAGAGTTGGTAAACAGCTTCCATGTAGAATCTTGATAACCTATGAATCTATGAAGTGGGTTGATGTTTTCTAGAGAGAGAAACTAGAGAGAGAAAGTGAGAGAAACTATGTGTCTTTTTATTCAAGTAAAAACAAGAAATGAACAACAACCAACCCCTTTCCATGGTGGAAAGGGGTTTTTATATCCAAGGCCTTATTTGGACTTGGGCCGGCCCATGACAAGCCCATGGGCCGGTTTCTTACTTAATTTAATAAGTAACACTAACTACGAGCTATTACAACATTAATAATATTGTGGAGTGACCGATACTTCTAATATACATAAAAACGTATTTCTAACAATCTCCCCCTAAGGGAGGTCACTCCACGTTTACAAAGTTCTAAACCTAGCATACTATACTAAGTCTTTGTTCTTCAGCTCGTAGTCTTTTCTTCTTTCTTTTTGTAGTGAATATTTTGATTTGATCTTTTAGGCTTTGGCTTGAGAGCATTGTTCTTTTGGCCAATCACGTGCGATCTTTGCCTTCTTGTGAAACTTGCCTCCTCGTGACTCCATGTTCCACACACTTATGTCTTTTTGTTGAATTCTCGAAAGCTTCAGAGTTTGGTACAGCGGAAGACTTCATTTTGCACTTTCTTGAATTTTGCTGAACTTTGATGCAGAAAAAACATAAGCATGTGGGAACGACTTCAACAGGTACACCACAACGCCACCGTCTTCAATTGGTACACAGCAACGCCACCGTCTTCAACAGGTACACAGCAACGCCACCGTCTTTAACAGGTACACAGCAACGACACGAATAAAATGGCTTTGACATTTTATTCTAATTCGGTAGCATTTTACCTCCGGTCGGTGAAGACCGTTGGACGATATTAGATATCGTACCCGTGACGGATAGTTTCAATAAAGTAACTTCCTGACAGGATTTCGCGGGTAAACCCGTTCTCTTTATTCGACCGTCCAAAGCTGACTGCGAACATAAAGAGTGAATCACTTGGATAAATTATCCTTGTGATTTGAAGCCGTCAATTCATGAAACCTGGAACAAGTGAATTTCAATTAAGATTTTCACCATCGTTGCTTTCCAGTTATCACGAGCTCAATTCATAAAGAATCTTGCACGTCACCTACCAAGTGCTGTTTGATGTTAACACAAGAAGGATTTCCACTCGTCAATGTGATCAATAAAGAGTCACTCTGAGTGTTCTAGCAAGATCGTATGATAATGCGTAGAGGCCTGGAACGAGTTTAAGTTCAATTAAGAATTAAACCACTGTTTCTTTCCAGTTTTTCACAAGATTGGTTCTAAAAGAACCGCACGTGTAACCTACCATGAGCTTGTTTGATGTTGGCTCAAGCAGGATTTCCATCTTCATTGTAATACTTGCGTATTACTCGGATGTTCTGGCAATATTACAGGAATACTGTGTAGGACTCATGAAAATCTATTACTTTTCACAGTGTGTGAGAAAGCAAGGAATAAATGGAAAGTGTCCTAATGAGTCTTTTGATGATCTCTTGGCTCTAGACTCGATGTGCGTTTTGATTTAGTGAGCGATGGCTGGAGAGGAGTGCCACCTTTTCAATACCAGTCTATTCGGAGTGAATAAACCAATAGATAACGTGTTGATCTCCGTGTGATTAAAACAAATACCTTTTGAGAGATATTTGAGTTAGCTGGGAAGGGTTGTGCATTGCATCACTGGGTCCATGATGTCTTTCTTCAATATCGAGAATCATTAACAAAAATGATCTCAATAGCATATGTATTGACCCGGTTTCTGCCTAAAAGTTGTAAGGAGGGCTTCTTTCTTTACACCCTTTATCTTTACAATTCTTTTTCATTCTTCAACCCCTTCAATGCTTACCAATACGTCATAACTAGCACCTTGTTGTGATTGTTCCAGTGCTAGCTTAAGTACTTGGTCGGCATTCAGCTACGTTCACAATCTTTCTCCATCTTTCCTAGGACTTCTAATTCTATCTAGGGAATTGTCCTTGGGAAGATTCCATCGGCTCTGATGAATCATTTGGACTAAAACCTATTCCTACCACCCTTTTGTCACCACATTCGTCGTGAATTAAGCGTGTTTTGGGAAAGTATAGCCACCATGAAAAATCATTGAAAATCACCTAAGATACTTGTGATATTGAAACCAAAAGTTTTGTACCTTAGGTGTTTTGTTCATCAAAAACGCTCCCCCTTAACACGTGCTTTACACATATTAAGTTGGATTATCGTTAAGTCTTTTTCATCTTTTAGCCAAGTATCATTTAAGTCTCCTTAATCCCATTTTCTCCCCTTATCCAAAATGTTAACCATTAATATTTGGGATATTGAATGGATTAACCGGTTTTTGGGTAAAAATGAAATCGATGTTTGGCCATAGAACATGTTAATGCTCCCCCTTAAATTAATAAGGGATATTTGTAGTGCTTTAGTATGATATATTTTGAAAGATTTAGAATCTCGTGAGAAATTCTTGAAAAATTATCATACCTTAACACTACATCAAGCCGCAAAAGCACAATATTCACAAATATACATATTCACAATTGAAAACCAATATAAAGTGGACCTAAAATGTACGACCCATTAGATGGATCGTTACAGTAGCTTGTGGTGCACTAAATATGGTCTACCACCAACGAATCTTTCCAAGCTCCTCATCAATCTACGTTCACGGAGCTTTTGATCAATCTTCTTGATCACATACTTCGCCATCTGCCGATAACCCTGATGCCAATCCTCAGTCATCTCTGGTAAAGACCCACCCGAATTGAGATGATCCAACTTTCCTCTGACATAGATGAGAGTCCCATCACTGTACTTATAAAGCTCACCCACCCTCATAAACTTCATTAACCCTCGACCGTTCAAGTAGAAAATCCCGTAATTCGGAACAGAAATACCGGTATAGGGACATCTGTTGACATGTTGAGGTAACACTTGATTCACTGGACGGGTTAGGTTAAGCTTCCTTTGGTAGCTTTCGACTCCGAACTGAAGATCTTTAACTCGTTTCTTGATAACAACGCTTCGTGTGAACATACGAAGTGCTGTATTCAAGGCAATAATGTCTTCACGAGCAATATGGGTGAGTTGATCCCGGGTCATCATAAGCAACATATCTTCGATATCCTCAAGGCGAATGATATAAAAATCTCCCTGCTGGATTTTGTATTCTCTGTCATCCTCCCTTTTCAGACGAATCTCCGTCACATGAAAGTAGCCATTCTTGGCTTCAGTTTTCAGCCCTAAAATACTGGAGATGCGAATATCGGATCTAACGTTGCTTCCTGAATTGGCTAAGCAGCAACCCCTGTATGCCCTTTGGACTCGTTCGTCCCAATGAGATGCACCTATAACAGCATACATATCATAATTACGAGTTACCCTTGGGACCCAGAGACGGTTTACCTTTTCCTCGATCCAGGGTATTGTCCCCCAGTTGGCAGCTTTCAGCAAGGTCAAGGAGGTTGCGTACTTTGATGAACCCTTCAGAAGATACTCAAGATCATAGGTGACGAAGAAGTCGAGAGCAATCTGATTATCTTGAGAAGGATCAAGTGGAGGTGGATCTCTTTCTGATTCATGGAGGCCTGGCCTTTTAACGGTGTTAAGAGCTTTCAGGACCTCGTCAGCATAATACTCGAACTCCATTCGGGTTAACCTGGTTTTGGCGCGAATTCTCTTATCCTTCAGCGCTCTCTTCAACAAAGACGGAGTAACCGAAGTCTTATACTCATGAGCCAGAAATGCACATAAGTCAATCGGACTGCGGATACAGAGATATAAAACATCTCTGTCAGCGTCTGTGATTGGATCATATTGCGCCGCTGCCGTGATCCAAGCCTGTGGCGGTGCAGTCTCGTCAATCTCCAACGTGTCTGCCCAGTCCCGTGTGCTTGATTCAGGAACAGTAGATTGTGGTTCTTGTTGTAGAGGAGTAGAGATATGAACACGTGCTGGTTCTGATTCAGGCATCTCAGCGGTGTCAAGAACGGGTGAGTGTTGTGCAGCTTCAGGTTCAGTTACCGATTCTGCAATCACAGGAGCAACAACAGAACTAACAGGGTTAGTGGTAACAGGTATAGACACAGCAATAGATGTACCAGGAATTGATGATGCCGTAGTAGCATTCACATCATGACGCCACTTGGATCGTCTTGATTCCGTGGAAGTAGATTTTTCCTTTGCTGCTGCATCTTTCTTAGACTTGGTTCCAGACTTAGAAGGTTTCTTTGTGTTGACAACCTTATCCCCCTTTTTAGGCTGTGTACCATCATCATCCTTATCGCTATCCTCGTTGCTCCCCTTAGCACTTTCCTCATTACCATCACCACCATCATCACCATCATCATCATCATCATCATCCTCATCATCATCACCATCATCGTCATCGTCATCATCCTTTTCTTCTTCTTCTTCTTCTTCACCTTCTTCTTCACCAGTACCCTCTTCTTCTTCACTTTCTTCCCTTTCTTCCTCAGGCAGAATGTGGTATGGTACCACACTTCCAAACGTTTTAAATAACCTATCATCCTCCATGATAGCGTCATTCAGGGATTTGTAAAGAGCCCGTTGAATCCTAGATTTATCAAACGATCCAAGTTCCCTCATACGAGCTTTGAGAATCTTCTTTAATTCAAAATCCGTCAAGTCATAGGCAATTTTGTAGGCGGATTCAGAAGGATTGGATGACTTGATCATCAAGTTATCAGCCGCGAGTGTCTTCAACTCATCACGCAGTTTAGGCATAATGGATTCAACGGATTCTTTCACTCTCTCTTCAACAGAAGCTTCAAGTGCTTCTTTTTGCTCCTTGTATTTATCCCTCATCGCTTGAAGTCTCGTGATACGTGCAGCATGCTTATCAGCTTCAGCCTGCTTAACCTGAGCTAGTTCTTCTGCATGAGCTTTTCGTGTTAACTCCATCTCTGCAGCGAACTTAGCAAGCATCTCTTCTTGGGCTTTCTTAGATGCTTCTTCACTTTGAGCTCGTCTATGTAGCTCTTTGCGAAGTTCATCCATCTCTCTTTTGTGATTATCCGTATGTTTATCCAACATTTCTGCCATCACAAATGCAGCCATTGTAGACGATGCAGAGCTGCTCTGGGTTGGTTGAAGAGGCTCGGTTGTAACTACAGTACTGATAATGGGAGTTATTGGAGGTGGAAGAAATGGTGTTGAAACCGGTCGGGTTGGTAAGGGTTGTATTGGTGGAGGTTGAGTTACTAAAGGTTGAGTAGGTACCATGATAATAGGAGCACCGGACTCCTTTTCAACACTTGCTGAAACTGGGATGGATGTCTCCTTCGAAGTAGAATACCGTTCAGGTGATCCAAACTCATAAACATCCTCTGGCTCTTCGTACTCTTCTTCAATATTCATCTGTGCGCCCGAACCACTACCGCCCGTATCTCTCCTACTCCTTTCAATAGCTATCTTCATTGACTTTCTCTCAGCCTTGTTAAGAGTAGGATCATCAACATCTTCTTCGTCGTGAAGAACTAACTCATCAACCGTACCCTTTCCCTTCTTAGCCTCAGTCTTCTTCTTCTTGGTTTCGGGTTCAGGTAAATCAGCTGCTTGCTTGCGTTTACCTTTACTCTTGACCGTAGTAGACGAATCTTCTCCAGTCTGAAGGCTTGCTTTTAGCTTCTTGATTTCTAGCAGCAGTAGCTTGTAATCAGCAGAACCTTTAATTTTATCCGTCAGAAGATAATCGGGAATAGGACCAGGAATCACACCACCAGATGGTCCTTCATGCCTTAGATCTACAGTATGATCAGCCTCTTTAGTGTGATGACGGCTTGCTGCACGCCTATCAATAGTAACATCATTCTTCATACAATAATTAATGATAAGCTTGATAAACCGAGGGTAAGGAAAGAAGTTATTCTTCAGCTTCTTGTTTTGGAAGAGTTGAAAGGTGAATTCTTCCCACAAAAATAATGCATAATCTGCATTTGCGCCTTTATACATTCCATGGAAGATGTTCATAATAGGACTGCGCAAAGCATCATGCCCACTTGTTTTCGGTGTAAGACATCTACTGAGAATACCCAACATTGCTCTCCAAGGTTGTCCTACTTAGCAGTGGTAAACTCAGACGCAACTCGTATGTCAGGACATCCAAGAGCATCGAACATCTCCATGAGTTCATCTTTGGTAGGATCCCTAGAAAATGCCATACCTTTGGGTGTATCCCGTATTCCAAAAATCTTGCGGAAATCTGAAACTGTAAGTGTCTGCTGCTTGTTGTCGAGAGTGAAGGTGATCTTGTTTGAGGTACTCTCCTTGGTAGCCCAAAACTCATACATGTAATCATAAGGCACCGAGGCAGTACTCCTTAAAGCATTCTTGAAATGAGAGTGATCAAGGATTGCTATGGCTACTTTAAATCGATGGTGAGTGGATTTTGAGACTTGCTTCAGCCGGTAATTGTTTGGTATGAACTTGAGTGTTCGTGCTTCGGCAATTGCGGCTGCTCGAGAGTCTTGGATTGCTTGTACTGTTGGATTAGTCATCATATCTACTTAAGATAAGACATGAAAGGTTGATGCACAAAAATATATAGATATGTATCATTATTACTTCTAAGCATAACACATTTCATAACATAATTCAACAAGTACTTATAACAGGCAAACACTATTAATCAAACAACTCTTCATCCGGAACTTTCCTTCATTCGAAACTCTTCATTCAGAAGTCCTTCATTCGGAACTTCTTCATTCGGAAGTTCTTCATTCGGAACTTCTTCATTCGGAACTTCTTCATTCGGAAGTTCTTCATTCGGAACTTCTTCATTCGGAACTTCTTCATTCGGAAGTTCTTCATTCGGAAGTTCTTCATTCGGAACTTCTTCATTCAGAACTTCTTCATTCGGAACTTCTTCATTCGGAAGTTCTTCATTCGGAACTTCGTCATTCGGAACTTCTTCATTCGGAAGTTCTTCATTCGGAACTTCTTTCATTCGGAAGTCCTTCATTCGGAACTTCCTTCATTCGGAAGTTCATCCGGAACTTCCTTCATTCGGAAGTTCTTCATTCGGAACTTCTTTCATTCGGAAGTCCTTCATTCGGAACTTCCTTCATTCGGAAGTCCGTTCGGAACTTCCTTCATTCGGAAGTTCATCCGGAACTTCCTTCATTCGGAAGTTCGTTCGGAACTTCCTTCATTCGGAAGTTCGTTCGGAACTTCCTTCATTCGGAAGTTCGTTCGGAACTTCCTTCATTCGGAAGTTCGTTCAGAACTTTCCTTCATTCGGAAGTTAGTTCACCATGTTCATCCGGAACTTCTTAAACGCAGCCTATGATGATTATTCTAAGCGTGATTTGGGAGTTTTAAGGCATGCTAAGGCAACATAACATCTATCTAAGGACATTCCGAGTATAACCCACCTAAAACCCCTAATTAATTGATCCCAAATTAGGCAAACGAACCCTAATTTGATAATCTTAATTCAAACGAATTAATTAAGTGGATTTCAATGATTTAAACGAATTAATGATCAAAGATTGATGCTTATTACCTTTTAAATCGAATGAACTGAGTTGATTGATTGAAAACGAAAGTTTTTGGGAGCTTGTGTGTGTTTTAATGGCGGAAATTAAACAAACAGTGAATAAGATAAGCTAAAGGGACGGGGGATATGGATTTGAATTAGGTCAAATTTTACAACTTTCAACAAATATCACCTTAAGTCCCTATACTCTTCTATTCTTTTCCTTTTTGGTTCTTATCTTTTCATTTTTCCTAACCATTATTAAATTTCGCCAACTTAACCTTCACACAACTTAAGCATCATAACCTATTAGCAAATCTCCAAGATCTTAAAGCAAATTCTATCACATTGAGCGAGCACTAGTCGTATTCTAAAGCAAGACCACTCGTTAGCCAATTAATTTTCCACAAACACTTTTGAAAATCGTTTTGATGACGAAGATGATTTAATATTTTCTCCCCCTTAAACGATGACCCGTTTTCTATTTAAAGAGCTGTAGTCATTGTTTAAAGAGTCAAATATTGATAAAAGCATTTCCAATTGATGTTTTGAAAAGATTGATTCGTGGTAGCAATAAGATTTCTCTTATTTTGACAAATTAATGCACTGAGACGTACACTAACTCGTGTTAGACCAAGTTGTAAAGTAAACTTGATCCCTTTGCATGATTTGGCTTGTAAATCATGCCCGAGAAAATTAATTCCCGTTGTGAGCCAACGTTTTCCAAGGAAATACGTGACTTTAATATGAAAACCTGGTTGCAGTATGAAATAACTACAAGCCATAATGGGCATGTTTTAAAAAATGTACAACTTTTATACGGACTCTATTTATGGCACCGTGTCAATATTGATCGACATTTCTAAGGCCGTAAATATTACCGTACTAAAAGACATGCCCGATTTAAAAACAAAAAATATTTTTGGTTTTTCTAGATTTTATAATTTTTATGGTTTTTCTAGGTTTTATATTTTTTATGGTTTTTCTTGGTTTTATATTTTTGTATTTTCTTTTTGTGGTTTATATATGTACGATAATATACATGATCATGAACAAAGGATACTCTGAATAGTTTACCACCACTATTCAACTGATTCTTCTGCCAATTCTTTGAGAGTCGCTGGAGTGAATGATTTCATGCCAAGCTTGTCGATCAAAAACTCGATTCGTCCTCGATCTAAGGCTTTGGTGAACATATCTGCCAGCTGATACTCAGTAGTGACAAAATACAGCTCGATCACTCCGTTCTCCACCTGCTCTTTAATGAAATGGTAGCGAATGTCTATGTGCTTGGCCTGGGAGTGTTGAACATAGTTGCATCAAAGGGCAATGGCGCTCTTGTTGTCACAATACATCGGGATTTTGTTGAAACCCAAACCATAGTCAGTTAGTTGTGATCTCATCCAAAGGACTTGAGCACAACAACCGGACATGGCGATGTATTCAGCCTCCGTGCTAGAAATTGCAGCGCTTTTCTACCTTTTTGAGGACCAACTGATCAATCTATCTCCAAGGAGTTGCACAGATCCAGAAGTGCTACGCCTCGTGTCTTGGCATCCAGCATGATCGGCATCTGCGTATGATATTAAAGCAATAGAGGAATCTTTCGGATACCATAGACCACGATGAAGTGTTCCTTTGAGATACCGAAAGATCCTTTTAACAACATGTAGGTGCTTTTCGGTAGGCCGAGCCTGATACCGGGCACACATGCATACAGCAAATTGCAAATCAGGCCTGCTAGCAGTCAGATATAGAAGGGTGCCGATCATCCCACGGTAAAGTTTTGGATCGACAATAATCCCATTCCTATCTTCATCTAACTTGGATTTGTCCACCATTGGAGTGTCCACGGGGTCACAATTTTCAAAGTTATACTTCTTTAAAGATTCTAGAGCATATTTGGATTGATTAATAAAGATGCCTCTGGGATTCTGAGAAATCTGTAATCCTAAGAAAAATGAAATTTTTCCCATCATTGACATCTGAAAGCGTGTGGACATTATCTTCTCAAAGCGATTTGACAATTCTATGTTAGTGGCAGCAAATATTATATCATCAACATAAATTTGTACTAGAATCATGTCGTTGTCCTCCTTGAGAGTGAATAGAGTGGGGTCCACCTTGCCTTTGGAGAAGCCTTCCGAGATGAGATAAGTTGAAAGGAGATCATACCACGCGCGTGGAGCTTGTTTCAACCCATAGAGAGCCTTCTTAAGCTTGTACACATGATTAGGAAACTCCGTGCTAACGAAACCATCCGGCTGACTAACATAGACTTCTTCCCTTAGTTCACCGTTCAAAAATGCCGTTTTCACATCCATTTGATAGACGATCATGTTCATATGAGCAGCATACACAAGGAATAGTCTAATGGCCTCCAATCTTGCAACAGGAGAAAAAGATTCTTCAAAGTCTATACCCAAGGCTTGTTTATATCCTCTAGCGACCAATCTAGCCTTATTCTTCAATACTGCACCCATCTCATCAAGTTTAACCTTATAAACCCACAACAAAGTAAGGATGTTAACCTTGTCAGGGAGAGGAACTAATTCCCATACTTCAAGTCTTTGGAATTCATTTAGTTCCTCCTGCATGGCTTCAATCCAAGATGATTGAGTCATAGCCTGCTGCCAATTTTTAGGTTCAACTTCAGAGAGAAATGCATCAAAGTAGCAATAGAGTGCACTCTCTTGTAATTGATGGCGTGTAGATACTGGTCGATCTAGATCTCCAATGACATTCCTAATTGGGTGATCTTTTGTCCATTTAGTGCTATGAATTTCAATCCTAGGTGGTCTGGAGTGAACAATAGAAGGAGCTTCTTCTGAGGTAGACGCGGCTGAAGGGTTTTCAGGTATCGCTACACCAAAGAAAGGAAGCTCTTGTTGATGAGCATATTCCAAATCGTGATCAATAGAATCCTCTTCAACATCATTAGGCACAAGTAAGGGTGACGATTCAGGTGTAGTTTGAGAATCACTTGGTAAAGGTGCATCCGGTTCAATGTTAATTGAAGATGCATTTGATAAAGCTTCATTAGCTTGAGCAACCACTTCAGGGATTGGAGCGATTACTACAGATGCTGGAACTTCATCATTCGGGGGATCAAAGAATTCATCAAACAACGGTTGAAACAGTTTATCCCACTCGGGCCTTGTTGGTGGTAAAAATGATGCAGAAGTAGGATTATTGGGAACTAATCCGGAACTAATAGCACCGGTTCCCATCTCATGAAGCGCGGGTTCAGAGCTGCGTTGCTCAGAAGCCATCGCTGTCAGCTCATCGAAATTTGCGTCCATAGTTTCTACAATCTTACCAAGACGACGGTTGTAAATTCGGTATGCTTTCTTGGAGGGTGAGTAACCAATGAAAATACCTATATCGGCTTTCGTTGAAGTTTGCCCAAGTTCTCACTATTAATGTTTGGATAACAAAGAGCACCAAACACATGAAAAAATGAAACATCGGGTTTACGGTCATGTAGAAGCTCGTAAGGTGTTTTTCCATGGCGTTTCCGAATGATAGAACGGTTTTGGGTGAAACATGCAGTAGATATAGCTTCTGCCCACAAGAACAGTGGAGCGTTCGCATAAATTAGCATAGTCCTAGCAGCTTCCATAAGCGTACGATTCCGTCTTTCAACGACACCGTTTTGTTGTGGAGTGCGTTCAACGGATGTTTCATGTGAAATACCAACATCTTCATAGTAAGCACGAAGAGTCTGGTTGACGAACTCTGTTCCATTATCTGTACGAATACGGCGGACAGTAGTATTCAAACGTACCTGAATGAATTTCAGAAAAGTGATGATAGCCTTCGGTGCTTCATCCTTTGTACGTAGAAATCTAACCCATGTAAACCTGGAGAAATCATCCACAATGACAAGAATGAATTTCTTACCGCTCACACTTTCAGTTCTCATTGGCCCACATAGATCCATATGTAAAAGATGAAGTTTTTCTTGATTGGTGTCTTCAGCTTTGGGCTTGTATGATTTCTTGGTACTTTTCCCCCTTGAACACGCGGAACAAAAATGGTCCTTGTGAAATTTGAGCTTAGGAAGACCACGAACTAATTCGTTTTTAGCCAGATGATTAATAGCATCAAAGTTGAGATGAGATAATCTGCGATGCCATAACCATGACTTGGTCTTAGATGCTTTAGAGAGAAGACATACTGGAGAGGCGGCCATCATGTCTTGTAGAGACAACGTATAAAGATTTGCACCACGAGAACCCTTCAACAAGTCTTTTCCTTCCAAGTTGCGGATGAAACAAGTATGTTGTCGAAAAGCAACCTCTAGGTTGGAATCACAAAACTGTCCTACTGAAAATAAGTTATGACCAAGACCTTCTACATAGTATACCCTTGAAATCGTAACGTTTCCAATCTGATATTCACCATACCCCATTATCTTTGCTATATGATCATTACCGAATTTAACCGTACCAAGAAACTTGCTGACGAAATTTCAGAGCATCGAGCGATCTCCGGTCATATGCTTTGAACAACCGGAGTCCAAATACCAGAGGATGATTTGGACCACCTGAAAATATCACCACACGAAGACAATGTAGAGGTATCGGAATCTGAATGTTCCTTGTTATTAGCAGGTACATATTTAATAATCTTAGATTTGCTAACTTTAGGTTTCTTAGATTTCCTAGCCTTCTTCTTCCTAGTTGGTGGTGTAGATTCTAGTTGGCTTAAATCCTGAGGTATTTCTTTACTGATAGGCACTATAGTGGGGACTGTCCTAATTAAAGGGCGTTGTTTCCATACTGTAGTGCTAGTGTGCCTAACTAAAGGACGCTCAGACCTAACCTCAATGGATGCATTCCTAGTTAAAGGGCACATTTTTTCTATTTAATGTAAAGGTCCTACCAGTGGGACGCCATTGCCATCCAACTTGGGCACGAGTTCTACCAATTGGCTTCCATTCAAGATTATTCCTAATGGCATTCATTTCATTCACATGATCAATAAGACACAAATCATGACGTTGGGAAAACATACATTCATTACAATTCCAACAATTCAAATTAGAATTCACGAATGGTTTAGGCTTCTGCACAGGCGCAGAGCTTTTAGTCTTAACATGATTCTTTTTATTTAAAACTGAACTAACATTCCTATGGTGAGCTTCTACTTTCTTCTTGTTGGTACTACTAGTGGAGGGCTTGATCTTATCTTTCTTGAGTGGCGATCCTTTAGCCTTAGTAGACTCTTTTACTCCTGTAGAAGGCAAAGTGGGAACATTAGCAACAGATTTTAAAGGTGCCTTACTTGATGGTGCCAATGATGGTTTTGCTCCTGGGGTCTTATTGAATGGAGTTACAGCAATGGGTCTATTAGTGAGTAGTGCAGAACCTGGCTTACCTATGTATTGCAAATATGCTAAGCAATATTGAACTCGCTTAATATATTCATGAGCCGAATAATAGTAGCTACTTGAGGGATCTAAGGCATAAAGATCGTCTAAAATATCCCTAACAAGATCTACATGCTTAATGGCATTCCTCATATAATCATCGTAGGTAACCGGGTTTTTCTTATGGAGCGGGTTCTTATAAAGCACTACTGACTTGGTTGTTGGAGCACTAGAGGACGGTGCAGAGTTGGTAGCTAAGTTATTAACAGCTTCTTGTCGGGTGAGAAGAAGTGTCTCCTTTAACTCGGCCAAAACCATGTTTTTGTCAATGAGCATGATGTTTAAGTCAGAGATTTCCTCACATTTTTGGTTCAATTGTTCAACATAAGATTGTTGCTGTGCCGCATTAAAAGCGAAGCGTTCTTCTAGTGAACCATAAAGTTTGGACATTCCCTGTCTTGCACGATCCATCTCCCCTAGAATAGACGAAAGTCTAATTTCTAAGTCATGGTTTTTTGACTCTGCGGCCTCTAGTTCCAATTTTAGTGTTTCATTTGATGACACATCTCACTTCAATCTCATAATCTCTTCCTCTAATGCATTAACTATTGCAATCATCTTGTCACTCGTCTCAACACCATTTTCACAACTATTTGTTATCAAAAGATCCTCATTTTGAGTTTGTTGTTTTAATTCTAAAGATATACAATGTTGTTCTAGTTGATTAAAGCGTTTTGAAAGTAAATTGTAAGAATCTTGTAGCTTTAAAAACTCAGCGTTAGATTCGTGACAAGAATGATTATCTACCTCATTTACAGTATTAGCAACATTTATAGAGAGATCACAAACATCATCACATATATGCACAGCATCACAGTTAATCATAGCGGAAGTAAGCTCATTCGAATAATTAACATTTACAGTAGTAAGCACATCACACGAAATTACTTCGGACAAGAATCAGTCATATTCGGATAAAATCTTTTCCTTTTCAATTAGTTGTAGTTCGTAAGCGGTGTCCATTTCATAAAACACTTTTTGAACTTCTCCAATTTCAAACTCAAGATTTTCCTTAAGAGATGCAAAACTTCCTTTTAGATTTTCGACAAACGGATTGATCTCATTCTTAAACACCTCGTTCATGTGTTCGAAAGCCCATTCTCCGGCGTTTAGGCCATTTGAAGTCGTACATTCCAAAATGACCTTATCAAAATTAGTAAAGTATTGATTAATCTCTTGCAAGTTTAACCATACAGTGCTAACAGGTGGAAGATCCTTTGGAATTTCCTTAGAACCTTCCATATTGACAAGTGTAGGAAATGTACTAGGGTTTTCTTCATTTAACATGTAGGTTGGTGCTGTGATAAGATCTTTATCCATATGGAAGCGAATTCTAAAATCCGTTTTAGCAAGCTCCTGATTCATTTTAAAATAATCACAATCGGGATATTTTGTAAAGTTGTATGACCGATCCTCATCAACTAGATCCTTACTTGTGCGATCATCGAAAATAACAATCGGGTCTAAGACCAATCCTAATTGGGTTGCATTATAAAGTCTAGGACTATGGATCAAAGCTTGTTTTGCATACCGTGGGTTAGGGGGAAGGCCTTTTTGATGTGATAAGTTAAATTCTCTAAACGAAGCATCAAATAAGTGCACTAGTTGAGAAGCAGCATATTGTCTTAAAAGCAAATAATCTAGACTTCTAATCTTATTAGCAGCATTAATCTCCATTTCATTCTTCTTAGACTCGAGTAATTCAAAATCCGTTTGAAGTTTTTGAAAATTAGTGACCACTAACTCTTTTTCTTTAAGTTCGTTAGAAAGATTTGCTCTTAAGTTTTCAATTTCTTGCAAATGACCCATTTGTTTGTTTCGAAAATGATCATATTCGGGATTTGTTAGAACACTAGACGAAGGCACTAATTCCAAAGTGTGAACTTTCTCGTTGCTTAAGGCAAGCTCATCAGACAAATTCTTATTCTTAGCTAGGGTTTCTAAGAGTGCAGCATTCATTTGGCTAAGTAATGTAGCAGGAACCATGACCAAATCTTGTTGAGCAGGAGTATGCGTATGCGAAATGGCTCCCGGTTGTGATTCACTCAAAGTCTGGGGACTCACATTGATATTACTATCATTGATTGTCTCCTCATTTGAAAGACTCACCACCGAAGACTCATTCGAATCAGCACTCTCTTGCACAACTTGATGTGGTTGAATACTAGCATCAGTGGTATTATCAGTGGTATTAATAAGTACCTCAGATCTCTTTTCTGGCCCTAAGCTGGAGATAGTTGCCATAAGAGCTGCCTGTGCAGATTGAAGTTCATCACAGTCTGAGTCATACGCATCAAGATCATCTGCTTGGTATGCTGCATTCTGTGTGGTGACAACGTCTTGTTCAGCAATCCCTGGATCAGCAAGAAATGCAAGCTCCTCTTCATCAAGTTCCCTTCCTTGTGCCTGAGCATTCACCAGATAAATCTTTTCTGCAAACCACTGACCATCCCTTCTCGTCTTGGGTTTCTTGCAATCCATGGACATGTGACCATCTTCCTTGCAGTTGTAGCATGTAATCATTCTCAACTTGCCTGTGGAATTAGCCCGTGGAGGAGTGTTGACCATTGGAGCAGGATTGACCGTGCGTGCATTGGTGGTTGATGTAGTAGGTCTCCCCTGATAAGGTTGAATAGGTTGAACCATTACCCTGCCATTCTCAATAGTAGCTTGTTGGCGAGAATTGGATGAATTCCTCAGCTGATTGTTAGTAGGAGTTGATCCTCTAAATCCTCGTTTGCTTAAAGTCCTTGTGAGATAAGCAGACATAGTGGTTAACACTTCAACTGGGTCAGTTCCTTGTTTGAATACAGGAATGGGGACTTCCTCATCATCACAATACATTACTTGGTCTTGTTGAGCTGCATAATCACTAGAAGGAATACTCATGTGATCAGAGTAGCTTGATGGATATGTTGCATTCTCTTGATAAGAGGAATATGAAGGCTGAGCATAAGGTGCAATGCTTGCTGGGTGAGGTTGTGAAGCATATTGTGATGAAGGTGCATTAAACCGATATTGTTGTTGATGTGAGGTGGGTGGTTGCGGTAGAATCAAATATTGGGGGAAGGTTGGTGTCATGTAAGGTGATGGGTGATAGGCTTGATGTCCTAAGATATAAGGAGTGTTGTTGTGTGACAAGCTTGGTTGATTCGCCATCAAAGCTAAGGAATCAGGGTACATACCTCGAGGCGAACGGTGCATAATCACATGTTTCTCATGCTGCTGAAGAAAAGCATAGAGTTGATCCAAATTTCACTTATGTAAATCCCTGGTTAACTTAACATCGGTAATATACTCACCCCATTCAGCTTGAGGTAAAGTATTCAAAAATTTGGTGTTAACCTGGAATGGAGCAATCACGAGATTGTATACATTCAGATCATTCATGAGAGTAGTGAATCTGAAGTAATAGTCGTGAAGCGTTTCCCCTGGGTTGTACGTGAATCTATCAAACAGATCATACAACTGACATTCCCTTTCCTGTTTGGTAAGAGACGTACCTTGTAGCAACACCTTTAGACGTTCCCATAAATCCTTTGCCACCGTATACTGACTTACCATCCGATAGATGTCATGTGGAAGAGCTTGGAGAATAGTTTGAAGAGCCTTTTCGTCTGCATCGGCAATAAGTTGTTGAGCTGGTGTAAGTTCTTCAAACTCCCTTGGTCGAGTCACATTGTTAACCACGATGGTACCATAGTCAAGTGGACCATTTAAAATTGACTTAACCATAAGCCTCCCATAAACCGGTTTTCCCTTAAGATAAGACATCATCCGGCCTTGCCATGCTTCAAAAACTTCTTTGATGAGCATTGGAGGGCGATTATCCGTTCCCGTAATGACGGAAATATCCGTAAGTGATGTCATCTGAGGCATTACTGAATTCAGATTCATTTTGTTCACTTCAAAGAGACAAAGATTATCGGTTGATCGAGCAGTGAAGTAAAGCTTGTGAATTGTGTTGAGTTTTTGTTGTAAGAAACCAAGATTAAATCCTCTAAAAAATCGTCGAAAAAACAAGTAAAATATCCCTTGATTCGGAACTTTTTGTTGATTCGGAAGATTTTGGCTTGGAATACCTTGATTCGGAACTTTTGGTTCGGAAGATTTGATCCGGAACTTTCCCTTGATCCGGAACTTTTCCCTTGATCCGGAACTTTCCTTTGATCCGGAACTTTCCTTGATCCGGAACTTTTGGTTCGGAACTTTCCTTGATCCGGAACTTTCCTTGATCCGGAACTTTTGGTTCGGAACTTTTTGATCCGGAACTTTTGTTGATCCGGAACTTTTTGATCCGGATGTTTTGGTTCAGAACTTTACTGGGTAAACAGAACTTGTTTCGTAATGAACAGTCGATCAAAAATGAAGATTAAACCCAGATTTTTACCAAATAACCCAAAAAGTTTTGTGATTTCTACAATAATAAGTAAAAACTAATACTTATCTACCAATCCCAATCACAAAAACACCAAAAACTCCAAGAATCAAGATGGATCTTCTTAAAGAACACTAATACAATCAAAAACTAAAAAACCACACAAATCATTACCTTAAATCACCCCATAGCTCTTGATACCAAATGTAGAATCTTGATAACCTATGAATCTATGAAGTGGGTTGATATTTTCTAGAGAGAGAAACTAGAGAGAGAAAGTGAGAGAAACTATGTGTCTTTTTATTCAAGTGAAAACAAGAAATGAACAACAACCAACCCCTTTCCATGGTGGAAAGGGGTTTTTATATCCAAGGCCTTATTTGGACTTGGGCCGGCCCATGACAAGCCCATGGGCCGGTTTCTTACTTAATTTAATAAGTAACACTAACTACGAGCTATTACAACATTAATAATATTGTGGAGTGACCGATACTTCTAATATACGTAAAAACGTATTTCTAACATTCCAATACAACAAATCTCCTTTATTCACTGCATCAAATATAGGATCAAATAACTCATGCTCATGCATCCTATGCATGCACTCCCAGATTACCCAATCCTTCTCCACACCATCCATGGTAGGAGGTTTTGCAGCAAACGTTTTCTTCAATATTTTCCACAGATCTTCTAAGTCTTCACTATCCAAAATTTGAAACATGACATCTAGACTTAGAAATGTCTGTGCTGTATTGTCAACCCTTGTAAGCTTCCACCAATTCCTCCCTTTGTGTTCATAAACAGCATATTCTATGATAGCAAACTTCTTTCCAAGTTCACTGGGTGAGATATCATCATTTTCCTACAGAATTAGCTGTTTATCAATTTCATCATTTGAAGGCCTTTGAGACTCTTTAGTAACTGTGCCCACTTTGTCCATTCTCTTGAGCCTTTTGGATGCTCTTTGTACATTAAGTACAGACTTCTCAATTTCTGGAAAACTTCCACCTGCTTGATGTAATGCCCCTGCTTGTGATGATGCACCTGCTTGGGCTGATGCACCTGCTTGTGTAGTTTCCAAAGTTGTTTCTCCAGCTTTTCTTTTCTTAGATTCCCTGGCTTTCTGTAGCATTTCACTTTGTCTCCTAAGATACTTAGCTTCCTCAGGAGTGTTGATAGTCATCCAATCCTCCACATCATACAATCTTAGGACTGGTCTGACTGCTCTTTTTATAGCTTCAAAACTCATATCTCTGAAGTCACCATCCTTCCACTTCCTATGTCTTTTAAGCAAAACTTTGTAATGTTCAAGTTGCCCTTTCTCTGAAGTCAAATACTTCTCTCTCTGAATTTGATTTGCCCTTCTTTCCAGATACTCAGTTTGATATTTGTAAACAAGGCAAGTCAACTCATACCTGTCTTCCAAAGGAGCATTTATTAACTCCTTCTCCCATTGATCAAGAAACTCTCCCACATGAGGTACCCTGTCATCTAGTTCTCTATGCATGATCTCAACCTGCTTGAGCATATCTTTGGGCCTCATCTTTTGCATCCTTTGGTCCTGCATATCCATCTCCTCTTGTTGTAGCCTGAGAGCTACTTGTGCATCATGTGCTTCTTGAGCCCTTTGCTGTTCAGGAGTTAGATGCTTGTATTTTCTCTTGGGCTGTTCCACCATGATTCCTTTTCCTTTGTCTTTTGGATCCACTGCTGGTGCTGGTTTCACTTTAGATGCAGGTTCTTTGATTGTAATCCCCTTCTGAGCTGGTTGCTTTCTGTTCTTTCTAATAAAAGTTTGAGTAATATTATTTGCAGGGGAATGACTTACAACAGTGGGATCAGCAATGGCAGGGGAAACTTTTGAAGCAGGGGCTTCTTCTGGATTGCCCATGGTGAGCAATGTTTGAGCAATATCTTCGGTTGCACTCCCCTTGTCACTTCCCTTATCAGCACTTCCTTTCTCCATCCCTTTCTCAGCACTTGCTATCTTTCCATGTACACCACCAGGATATGAATAGTACTCAGTAGACCCTTCTGTATGTGGAACTTCCTCCCCTTTGGAAGCATCCTCATCTGTTGAAATAATCAGTCTGGCCTTTCTCCTCCCCTCAAGAGTAGAAATTCTGGTTTCCAAGTTATTGATAATCAGGTCTTGCTTTTTGACATCTTGTACCAGTTGTGCATTCTGCCTTTTCAGACTCATACACATTTTCGTCAATTCTAAAGTAGTCAAAGGTTTCATACTGCTCTCAATCCTAGAAGGGAATTTCTCCCCTTTTTGGATATCATGGAGTGAGGGAGAGGACTTATTGATGGTGTCACTGTCCTGCTCACCCCTTGAGGATGAGACAGTAGTGGCAGCCAAACCCTCAGGTTGCTCCAAACCCTTGGAGACTCTCCTCTCTGCTGCTTGTGAAGATTCACCAGGCAAGGGAGACCTGGCAAACCTGGATTTAGATCGCCTTTCTTGTTGTGGATCAGCAGGGGGTAAAGGACTAGCAGGGTGTAGGTTTCTAGCAGGGGAATCAGAAGGTTGGTGTTTAGCTGTTTGATTCTTGGCTTCTTCCCGTCTGATTTGGTCCATCATAATTGTAGTGAGTGGAATGGTTTTGCCAGAAAACAGAGGTGATGGTGCAAGGAGTGTGGTGAATAGTTTTGTGGTATGTTTGGTTGCTGAAAAATAGTTTTTGTGTTTAATTGGACCATGATCACTCATATTCAGCAGAAGTTCTATAAACCTTGGGTACATACAAAACTTTGAGTTGCTTGAAACATTTTTAACCATTCCTTTAAAAATCATTTGAGAAAAACAATACTTCCTCCCTGTTGCAAAGCAGATCAGGGCAGAAGCCATCTCACTACCAAACTCATTAAAAGCAGTGGTTTTTGGTGACAAACATTGCAAAATTGTATGAATCAAATATTTCCAATGAGGGGCAAACTGGCCTTTAGCAAACTTACATTTTTTATTTTTAGAAAGTTTGTACCCCAATTTAACAAGACCTGCAAAAATTTCAGCCTCAGAAAAGTTGGTTATCCCATCCTCATCATCAAGGAGAAGATTCTCCCTGATGGAGGCAAGTGTAATCACCTTGGGATGACCATCAACAGTGCTTTGAATTGTAACCTCTCCATTCACTGTTTTGGTCATGGCTTTAGACCAGAACTGTTAAATGTGTGAGGTATAGATTCAAGGATTGATGAGAAGGGCCACTCTAAAGTATGATGACTTTAGAAAGGCCACAGCATCAGCAAACTCGGCTGGTTCATCATGTAGCAAAGCGATTTGGTTGTGATTAGCAGCAATTTTGAGAGTCATGATAAAGTTTGAAAATAGTTTGAAGGTTTATAAAGGTGAGAGGTAGGTGGGATTAAGTCGAGAGAGAGAGATGGACCTGCTGGTGAAGGGAATTAAGTTTTTATAGGCGAATTGAAGAGTTGTGATTGGACCAAAAGTTTCAAATTGCAAAAATATCAAAGATAAATCTTGATAAAAAAATAATTTATTTGAAATAATAAAGGAAAGATTACCAATCAGCGAAGAAAGCGCCTTAAATATCTTTTAAAAACAATAAAATATTCCTTAACCAAAATTTGTGCAAGCAGGCCCAACGGCTATGAACAGGGTAACGGTATTGTCGGTCAACGGTCAAACAGGGGAATGTTATGAAGGCAGGGGAAGCAAAAGATGAAAGCAGGGGAAACTTTCCTAGGGGTATTGTACTAGTCATGGAGATACCAATGCTAACTAGCTCTACTCTAATGCACACACTTGTATACACAAGATAGATACATAGAAACTCAAGAGTCCTCTATTCAGCAATGGTCCCAATACAAGAAGTCAATACATAAGTCCCCCTACACCAGGTTAACCCAAGAAAACATGCATACCCCAGTCACCATCCCTACCTTGTCCCTTACCTATGGTCAGTCAGTCTTGGCAATGTGTGCCACATATATGTATTTGAACAGCAAGCTGTTTAATAAAGAAATGTAAGCACTCACTACAGTGCCTCAAGGTTTCAGAGTTTTGACAAGCTTTGCAGCAAGTCCTCATTACCCTGAACCCTCACTCACCAGTGGATATGATCTAAGATCATATATGAGTATCCTAAGGATACCCTGAGTCCTAAAGGTGTGACCTAACCTCCCCTGAAACATAGAGTATATACCTGATCCACCAATGAGAATAGTATGCACCATATGAACCTCTGCATTGTTAGTCTAAAACCACATATAACCACTTTTGTAAAAAGAACACACCCAGCTTAAGAGAAAGATTCTCTTAGCAGGGGAATGAACCCCCAGCAGGGGAATCTGTGTTAAAAAGCAGTGGAATAAAAAGTGATGGAAAAATGGCCTAACAGTTATACAACAACAGCAGTGAAGCAACCCTGATCACACAGGACAAAATAGACATCAGTTTTTAAGGGGTAACCATTCCAATACCTGTAACCAGATACTGAAACCTCCCTACTTCAAAAGCTTTTGTTAAAAGATCAGAAACATTAAGTTCTGTATCAATTTTCTCAGGGACAATTAGTCCTTTTTCAAAACAATCTCTGATAAAGTGATGTCTAATTTCAATGTGTTTAGTCTTGCTATGAAAAACAGGGTTCTTAATAATGCAAATGGTGCTGTTGTTGTCAATGAATATCTTGGTTTTAAGAAAGGTATACCCATAATCAAGCAGTTGATTTTGCACCCAAAGTACTTGACCACAACATGCAGCAGCTGCTACATACTCAGCTTCAGTTGTGGATGTTGCCATGATGGTCTGCTTCTTACATTGCCAAGATATAAGTCTGCTTCCCAAAAATTGGTATCCCCCTGTTGTAGATTTCCTATCATTGTTGTCACCAGCATAATCACTATCTGAATAGGCTATCAGCTCAAATGGTGACTCCTTTGGATACCAAAGTCCTAAGGTGGGATGACACTTTAGATACCTAAAAATTCTTTTCACAGCAAATACGTGACACTCTGTTGGTGACACCTGGTATCTTGCACATAAGCAGACTGCAAACATGATGTCAGGTCTTGAAGCAGTGAGATACATAAGAGACCCAATCATAGACCTGTAGTTCCTGACATCTATAGGCTTTCCAGGACCATCTTTACCCCATGGATGATCCTTGTCCATTGGAGTGGACACCTTCTTTCCATCAGACATGCCAAACTTCTTCACAATCTCAGCCACATATTTGTCTTGTGAGATAAATATCTCATCTTTCCGCTGCTGAAATTGCAACCCCAAAAAGAAGTTTAGTTCTCCCATGGCACTCATTTGGAATTTATCCTGCATCAGTTTGGCAAACTCTTTGCTAAGCATAGAGTTAGTGGATCCAAAAATGATGTCATCAACATAGACTTGTACTAGCAAAAGGTTACCCTTTTGTTTCTTGGTAAACAGGGTCTGATCAATCTTCCCCCTACTGAATCCATTGTCTAAGAGATATTTAGAGAGAGTACCATACCAGGCTCTGGGAGCTTGGTGAAGTCCATACATAGCCTTTTTCACCTTGTATACTTTGTCCGGATGTTCTGGGTCTTCAAACCCTGGAGGTTGCATAACATAGACTTCTTCATCAATGGTTCCATATAGGAAGGCACTTTTCACATCCATTTGAAAAACAGTGAAGTCCATGAATGAGGAATAAGCAAGGAATAATATAATGGCTTCAATCCTGGCTACTGGAGCAAATACCTCTTCATAATCAATTCCTTCTTCCTGAGTATACCCTTGTGCCACTAGTCTTGCTTTGTTCCTGACAACTATTCCCCTTTCATCTTTTTTGTTCCTGAGTACCCACTTTGTCCCAATAGGCCTTGCCCATTTGGGACAATCTACCAGAATCCAAACCTCTTGTATGTCAAATTGTAAGAGCTCCTCTTGCATGGCTTCAACCCAGCTTGGGTCATTTATAGCCTGAAAAATCTTCTTTGGCTCTTCTTGTGACAAAAATGCAGTAAAAAAACAACATTGTATGTTGTCATGATTGAACTTCATGGTGATGTTAGCAATGAAGCTGTGCTCCTTTGCTGTGTACCTTGTATGTCTAGGGGCTTCAGGATTACCAATGATTTGAGAGATAGGGTGATCCTTATTGATTCTGTAGGTAGGCTGCATGATTACTTCTGTTTCATCTTCTTCCAAATCAGAATTGATGGGGCTATTTTGATTAGGAAAGAAGTCCTCAAAAGAACTTCCAAATGATACAACATGACCTAGAGATGGGTGCTGGTGAGCAGAATGAAGCTCTGAGTAACTAGGACCTCCACTCTTGATGATTCTACTTCCACTGCTGGATATAATAGGACCATCAGTTATGGGTGTAGATGATGAAATGAGTGGGATTCTCTTTCTGCATCATTAGTATCATTAGCAACAGGATCCTTTGTGGAAGAGGAAGCAATTGATCTAGCAGGGGAATCCCAGATTCCACTGCCTTCAGTTATTCCGCTGCTTTCAGGAGGTGACATAGCAGGGGATGAGATTGGCTGTTCTTTTCCTAGAGAAGAATTATCTTCTTGAACATCAGCTTCAATAGGAAACAATGAGGGTACATTCATGTACCTCAGAGGTGACTTCTCTGCATCAGTTGTTTCTTGAGTACCTGAAATGTTAGTGTTCTGCAAAGAAACAGGTACATAATTCATAGACTTTGAAAGTACTTCTATATCAAAGAACCAGTCAGGACCTGTTTGAACATCTTCAGGTTTGTCCTCAAGAAAGTTCACATGAAGATTTTCTGTGATTTTGCTTGTCTTCTTGTTGAAGACCCTATATCCTTTGCTGTTTAATGAATAACCCACAAAGTATCCATCATCACCCTTTTCACTAAACTTACCTAGATTGTCAATAGTGTTCAAGATGATCACATGACATCCAAAAGGTCTGAAAAAGTCAATTAAAGGAGGTCTTCCATTGAACAACTGATAAGGGGTCTTGTTGTGTGCCTTAACCACCAAGGCCCTGTTTTGTACATAACAAGCAGTGGATACAGCTTCAGCCCAAAAGATAACTGGAAGTTTGGAATCAGACAGCATAGTTCTTGCAGCTTCAATGAGTGTCCTATTCCTTCTTTCTGCCACTCCATTCTGTTGAGGTGTTCTTGCAAATGCTGAATTGCCTCTTGATGCCTTTGTTTATGCAAAAAGAGTCCAGTTTCTGATTTCTGAACTCACCACCATTGTCTGATCTCATGGTGACTACCTTCATGCTTTTTGATAGTTCAATTTGATTGATGAACCCAATGAGTACATCAGCTGTGTCACTCTTCTCAAATAGAAAGAATGTCCATGTGAACCTTGAAAAATCATCAGTAATCACTAGGCAGTACCATTTCTTCATTATGCTTGCCACAGAAGTAGGACCAAAGAGATCCATATGCAGTAGTTCCAATGGCTTGGTGGTGGACATACTTGTTTTAGATTTGCAAGATGCTCTGTGTTGCTTCCCTTTCAGACAGGCAGCACAAGTATGTTCATTGGCAAAAGACTGTGAAGGAAGACCATGAACCAGATTATACTTTACTAGTTTGTTCATGTTCTTGACATTAAGATGACCAAGACTTCTATGCCATTTCTTACATTCATCTACTGAAGCTTTGGCAATGAAACATGTTTCATTGTCTTGGAGAGATATGTCCTTGAGATCAATTGTGTACATATTCTTCTGTCTTGGTGTTCTGAGTACAATAGGAGTGTCTGGTGGCAAGACAAACTCCTTTCCTAACACCAAGCATTTAGTGTCAGTAAACAAGACAAAATTCTTGTTATCAGTCATCTGTGACACACTGAAGAGATTGTACTTGAGTTCTTTCACCAAGTATACATTATCAAAGGTCATCCCATTAGTGACAATAGTTCCTTTTCCTGCTATAGTTCCATGCCCATCTCCAAAAGAGACACCATCATTATCATGTAGGGGCACAAAGTTAGACAGGTAAGCTTTTTGTCCAGTTATACTTCTTGAGCATCTGCTATCCCAATATGCTCTATCATCCCTTGTCTTCTTTGTCACCTGCAAAAAGAAAAACAAATTAGTTTTTCTTGGGGACCCAAGCCATTACAGACTTGGATCTACCTCGTGTATCAATGTAGGATAGCTTATCAAAAACTAAAGATACACCATTAGATTGAGTACCCCTTTTGGGTACCCACACCCAACGAGTTGAGGCTTTCACAGCTTTTCCCCATCTTCCCATGTTCCTAGAAGGCAAAATTTTGCTAGCAGCGGATACCCCAGTTTTAGCAGGGGAATCCCTATGCTTAGCAGAGGGAACCCACCTTTTGTTTTGGCCTCTATTCATGTGTTGGTAAGGTCTAGATCCAGATCTATATGCATTCTGAGGTGTTGGGATGGTCACAGAGGTGCTGGGCTTGGTGTGAACATCATTCTCCTTTCTAAGTGCAGGAACAACATATTTGTCAGTCACCCTGTTTCTCAAGGCAGGGGCAACATACTTGGCAGGGGAAAAGGATTTTGCCCCTGCATTTAGGAGAATGGTTTTAGGTTGCATATCCTTTAAGGGATTTGCAGCCACCATCTCCATTGGTGCCTTACACTTTTGATAAGTGTGTTCAAAACTGCCACATGTGAAGCAGGGTTTGGTGTTAATCACAAAGTCTTCTCCTAATTGGTGAGACTTTTGGTCATTCCAATTTCTTTGATTACCTCTTACAGTCCTGTACATACCAGCATATTTAATGGTGGACTTAGGAGACTGTGATCTTGACCTAGATTTGGGAGAGCTGCTCTTAGAGCTAGAGTCACTACCAAAAATTCCTTCTCTTGAAAATAGAACAGGGTTATCAATTTTCCATTGTTTTAAAGCAACCTGTTCCTTTTCAAAATCCCTAATAGCACTAGTTTTTACTAGGGACTCTTTAGTATCAAGATTATTAGGTATATAAGCACTTAGGTCAAACTCAATATCATCCTGTTTTTGAAAACAAGGGAGACCAGTCCAGGACAGGTCTTTTCTAGGAAAAGGTGCATGGATGTTGGCAGGGGGTGGGGGTATGGTGGCATGCTCATTTTTAATCCCAAACCCTGTTTTGTCCCTAGGAGATTGACCAATTTCAACTGCTTTGGTTAAATCTTTTGAAGCTTTTCCAAATTTTTCAACAGTTTCCTCATCTATCTTTTGGTTAGCTTTGAAAATTTCAAGTTCAGCAGTCAATTCTTTTATAGATTGGTTATTCTCCTTGGCATCTCTTTCTAGAATCACAATGTGATCCCTATAATCACTTTCTCTTTGCTTAAACTCTCTTATGGTGGACTCTAACTGTTCTAAAGCACGTTTATAATTATCAAGATCATTATCACAATTAATATAATCAGCTTTTACCTTTCTGATTTGATCATTCAAAGACTCAGTATTTTTCTGTGACAATCCGTCAATTTCAGGTCGTTGTTTTAATCTCGACTATTAAGTATCATATATTTATTTTAATGAGAATTTTAAATTATCGATTAACCGAGAAGGTTATGGCTTGAAACTTAACGTAAGAATGTCGTTTCGATGAAGACCGACAAGAAAAACATTAAGTATCGATAATATATTCTCAAATTTATCATATGAATGATTTTATTATATTTATTTTCATTTCTCGTATTTTGCGTTTTAACGAATGACGAGAACTACGAATGATCGCGATACCGACGGATGCCCAAAAATTTACGTTTTATTATCGATTGTCTCGATATTTAATATTTTCGACGTTTTCGATTTAATTACGTTTTAAGTCGTGTCGAAGTTATATTATTTTATTTTTGAAACGTTTTAACTTTTAAAAAGTATTTTTACGAAACCCGAGTCCCGTAAATATTTTCAAAATGTAATTTTTACATTTTCTACCCTTACAACTATTTAATTGTATTTTGGATTAAAACTATGCAAAATTGGCAAAACAAGCCCCTCCACCCCACTATATAAGGTTTTTCCACTATCAAATTTCATTATAAAATTCATTTTAACAAAACAAAAAAAATCTCTCTCCTTGTTCTTGCTATTTCCGTCCCAAAACACAACACCAAACCCTTTGATTTTTCAATTTTTACTTTGAATCCATAAAAACTAAAACATATCCCATGTTGCAAATTTGATGGTGTTCATTTTGGTGTAATTTTTACACACATGCAAGAACTTTCAACTTTTGATGAAGAACAAGGGTGTTTGATCTATTTCTATGCTTGTAAGTAGTGTTAAAATTATTATATTTAAAATTTTGAGTGCTTGCATGTATAATTTTTGAGTGGGTAATTTTTGAATGATTATTCTAGTGTGTTATGGGTTAGATAGATGGATGAGGATGATTGTAGGATGATATTAGGAGTATAAGATTGGCTAAAATTGATTGAACGATTGATTTAACATGATTTTTAAACATGTGTTTTAGACCAGTAGGTAAAAGGTAATTTTCGAAAATCGTTCTTCATTCGGGACTTCCTTCATCCGGAAGCTCTTCATTCGGAACTTCCTTCATCCGGAAGTTCTTCATTCGGAACTTCCTTCATCCGGAAGTTCTTCATTCGGAACTTCCTTCATCCGGAAGTTCTTCATTCGGAACTTCCTTCATTCGGAAGTTCTTCATTCGGAACTTCCTTCATTCGGAAGTTCTTCATTCGGAACTTCCTTCATTCGGAAGTCCTTCATTCGGAACTTCCTCATTCGGAAGTTTTTCAGAAAAAATCCTTCATTCGGAAGTTCTTATCCATGTTCATCCGGAACTTTTACAAACGAAACTCAGATGATTATTCTAGCGCGTTTGTGAGTTTCTAAGGCAAACTAAGGCATTTAAACATCATATCATACTAATCCGCACAAAACCCACCACAAATCCCTAGTTAATTAACCCTAATTTAATCATAAACCCTAAGTGGATTAAAGTGATTAATTGAGCACTGTTAACAGAATTATATGATAAGTAAGGTGGATTTAGAAGTTAAAATATTGATGTATATACCTTATTTAGTCGAAAGAACAGGAAGGATAAATAAGCGAATGATTTTTAGATCGTGTGTGTGAGATTCAACAATGGCGGCAAAGTGTGTGTGATACAGTGAACATGAATAGTGAGGGGCGGGGGGTTTTGTTTTTTGACTTAGGTCAATTTTTGCCTAGTTTCATTAAATATCACCTTTAGTCCCTCTATTATCTATTCTTTTCCTTTTTGTTTCTAACTTTTTCATTTCACTTATCCCTTGTTTAACTTACACACAACTTAGCAAACGCAATCTATTAGCATATCTCCAATATCTAAAAACAATGCCTATCACTTAGAACGAACACAAGTTTTATTCTAAAGCAAAACCACTCAAATACCATTTAGCCATTAATTTTCACAATCACTTGTGAAAAAATCAATTTTAATGACGAAGATGATTTAATATTTTCTCCCCCTTAAACGATGACCCGTTTTCTATTTAAAGAGCTGTAGTCATTGTTTAAAGAGTCAAATATTGATGAAAGCATTTCCAATTTATGTCTTGAAAAAATTTGATTCGTGGTGTCAATAAGATTTCTCTTATTTTAACAAATTAATGCACTGAGACGTACACAAATTCGTGTTAGACCAAGTTGTAAAGTAAACTTGATCCCTTTGCATGATTTGGCTTGTAAATCACGCCCGAGAAAATTAATTCCCGTTCTGAGCCAACGTTTTCCAAGGAAATACGTGACTTTAATATGAAAACCGGGTTGCAGTCAGAAATAACTACAAGCCATAATGGGCATGTTTTAAAAATGTACAACTTTTATACGGACTCTATTTATGGCACCGTGTCAATATTAATCGACATTTCTAAGGCCGTAAATATTATCGTACTAAAAGACATGCCCGATTTAAAAACGAAAAATATTTTTGGTTTTTCTGGATTTTATAATTTTTATGGTTTTTCTAGGTTTTATATTTTTTATGGTTTTTGTTGGTTTTATATTTTTGTATTTTCTTTTTGTGGTTTATATATTTACGATAATATACATGATCACGAACAAAAGGATACTCTGAATAGTTTACCACGACTATTCAGCTGATTCTTCTGCCAACTCTTTGAGAGTCGCTGGAGTGAATGATTTCATGCCAAGCTTGTCGATCAAAAACTCAATTCGTCCTCGATCTAATGCTTTGGTGAACATATCCGCCAGCTGGTACTCAGTAGTGACAAAATACAGCTCGATCACTCCGTTCTCCACCTGCTCCTTAATGAAATGGTAGCGAATGTCTATGTGCTTGGCCCGGGAGTGTTGAACATAGTTGCAGCAAAGGGCAATGGCGCTCTTGTTGTCACAATACATCGGGATTTTGTTGAATCCCAAACCGTAGTCAGTTAATTGTGATCTCATCCAAAGGACTTGAGCACAACAACCGGACATGGCGATGTATTCAGCCTCCGTGCTTGATATTGCAGCGCTTTTCTGCCTTTTTGAAGACCAACTAATAAATCTATCTCCAAGGAGTTGCACAGATCCAGAAGTGCTACGCCTCGTGTCTTGACATCCAGCATGATCGGCATCTGCGTATGATATTAAAGCAATAGAGGAATCCTTCGGATACCATAGACCACGATGAAGTGTTCCTTTTAGATACCGAAAGATCCTTTTCACAACATGTAGGTGCTTTTCGGTAGGCCGAGCCTGATACCGGGCACACATGCATACAGCAAATTGCAAATCAGGCCTGCTAGCAGTCAGATATAGAAGGGTGCCGATCATCCCACGGTAAAGTTTTGGATCGACAATAGTCCCATTCCTATCTTCATCTAACTTGGATTTCTCCACCATTGGAGTGTCCACGGGGTCACAATTTTCAAAGTTATATTTCTTAAGAGATTCTAGAGCATATTTGGATTGATTAATAAAGATGCCTCTGGGATTCTGAGAAATCTGTAATCCTAAGAAAAATGAAATTTTTCCCATCATCGACATCTGAAAGCGTGTGGACATTATCTTCTCAAATCGGTTTGACAATTCTATGTTAGTGGCAGCAAAAATTATATCATCAACATAAATTTGTACCAGAATCATGTCGTTGCCTTCTTTGAGAGTGAACAATGTGGGGTCCACCTTGCCTTTGGAGAAGCCTTCCGAAATGAGATATGTTGACAGGAGATCATACCACGCGCGTGGAGCTTGTTTCAACCCGTAGAGAGCCTTCTTAAGCTTGTACACATGATTAGGAAACTCCGTACTGACGAACCCATCTGGCTGACTAACATAGACTTCTTCCCTTAGTTCACCGTTCAAAAATGCCGTCTTCACATCCATTTGATAGACGATCATGTTCATATGAGCAGCATACGCAAGGAATAGTCTAATAGCCTCCAATCTAGCCACAGGAGCAAAAGATTCTTCAAAGTCTATACCCAAGGCTTGTTTATATCCTCTAGCGACCAATCTAGCCTTATTCTTCAATACCGCACCCATCTCATCAAGTTTAACCTTATAAACCCATAACAAAGTAAGGATGTTGACCTTGTCAGGGAGAGGAACCAATTCCCATACTTCAAGTCGTTGGAATTCATTTAGTTCCTCCTGCATAGCTTCAATCCAAGAAGATTGGGTCATAGCCTGCTGCCAATTTTTAGGTTCAACTTCAGAGAGAAATGCATCAAAGTAGCAATAAAGTGCACTCTCTTGTAATTGATGGCGTGTAGAGACGGGTCGATCTAGATCTCCAATAACATTCCTAATTGGGTGATCTTTTGTCCATTTAGTGCTATGGTTTTCAATCCTAGGTGGTCTGGAGTGAACAATAGAAGGAGCTTCTTCTGAGGTAGACGCGGCTGAATGGTTTTCAGGGATCGCTACACCAAAGAAAGGAAGCTCTTGCAAGTGAGCATATTCCAAGTCGTGATCAATAGAATCCTCTTCCACATCATTAGGCACAAGTGGGGGTGACGATTCAGGTGAAGTTTGAGAATCACTTGGTGAAGGTGCATCCGGTTCAATGTGAATTGTAGATGCATTAGATAAAGGTTCATTAGCTTGAGCAACCACTTCAGGGATTGGAGCGATTACTGCAGGTGCTGGAACTTCATCAGTTGGGGGATCAAAGAATTCATCAAACATCGGTTGAAACAGTTTATCCCACTCAGGCCTAGTTGGTGGTAAAAATGATGTAGAAGTAGGATTATTGGGAACTAATCCGGAACTGATAGCACCGGTTCCCATCTCATGAAGCGCGGGTTCAGAGCTGTGTTGCTCAGAAGCCATCGCTGTCAGCTCGTCGAAATCTGCGTCCATAGTTTCTACAATCTTGCCAAGACGACGGTTATAGATTCGGTATGCTTTCTTGGACGGTGAGTAACCAATGAAAATACCTATGTCGGCTTTTGGTTGAAGCTTACCCAAGTTCTCACTATTGATGTTTGGATAACACAGAGCACCAAACACATGAAAAAATGAAACATCGGGTTTGCGGTCATGTAGAAGCTCATAAGGTGTTTTTCTATGGCGTTTCCGAAGGATAGAACGGTTTTGGGTGAAACATGCAGTAGAAATAGCCTCTGCCCACAAGAACAATGGAGCGTTCGCATAAATAAGCATGGTCCTAGCAGCTTCCATAAGTGTACGATTCCGTCTTTCAACGACACCGTTTTGTTGTGGAGTGCGTGCAGCGGATGTTTCATGTGATATACCAACTCCTTCATAATAATCACGAAGAGTCTGGTTGACGAACTCTGTACCATTGTCTGTATGAATACGGCGGACAATGGTATTCAAACGTACCTGGATGAATTTCAGAAAAGTGATGATAGCCTTCGGTGCTTCATCCTTTGTACGTAGAAATCTAACCCATGTAAACCTGGAGAAATCATCCACAATTACCAGAATGAATTTCTTACCGCTCACACTTTCAGTTCTCATCGGCCCACAAAGATCCATATGCAAAAGATGAAGTTTTTCTTGATTGGTGTCTTCAGCTTTGGGCTTGTAAGATTTCTTGGTACTTTTCCCCCTTGAACACGCGGAACATAAATGGTCCTTGTGAAATTTAAGCTTTGGAAGACCACGAACTAAATCGTTTTTGGCCAGATGATTAATAGCATCAAAGTTAAGATGAGATAATCTGCGATGCCATAACCATGACTTGGTCTTAGATGCTTTAGAGAGAAGACATACTGGAGAAGCGGCCATCATGTCTTGTAAGGACAAGGTATATAGATTTGCACCACGAGATCCCTTCAACAAATCTTTTCCTTCCAAGTTGCGGATGAAACAAGTGTGTTGTCGAAAAGCAACCTCAAGGTTGGAATCACAAAACTGTCCTACTGAGAATAAGTTATGACCAAGACCTTCTACATAGTATACCCTTGAAATCGTCACGTTTCCAATCTGATATTCACCATACCCCATAATCTTTGCTATATGATCATTCCCGAATTTAACCGTACCAAGAAACTTGCTGACGAAATTTCGGAGCATCGAGCGATTTCCGGTCATATGTTTTGAACAACCGGAGTCCAAATACCACAGGATGATTTGGACCACCTGAAAATATCACCACACAAAGACAATGTAGAGGTGTCGGAATCTGAGTGTTCCTTGTTATTAGCAGGTACAGATTTAATAATCTTTGATTTGCTAACTCTAGGTTTCTTAGACTTCCTAGCCTTCCTATTCTTAATAGGTGGTGTAGATTCTAGTTGGCTTAAATCCTGAGGTATTTCAGCACTGATAGGCACTATAGTGGGGGCTGACCTAATTAAAGGGCGATGTTTCCATACTTGAGTACGAGTGTTCCTAACTAAAGGACGCTCAGACCTAACCTCAATGGATGCATTCCTAGTTAAAGGGCACATTTTTCCATCTAATGTAAAGGTCCTACCAGTGGGACGCCATTGCCAGCCAACTTGGGCACGAGTTCTACCCGTTGGCTTCCATTCAAGACCATTCTTAATAGCATTCATTTCATTCACGTGACCAATCAGACACAAATCATGACGCTGGGAAAACATACATTCATTACAATTCCAACAATTTAAATCAGAATTCACGAATGGTTTAGGCTGCTGCACAGGCGCAGAGCTTTTAGTCTTAACATGATTCTTTTTATTTAAAAAAGAAATAGCATTCCTATTGTGGACTTCTACTTTCTTCTTTGTGGCACTACTAGTGGAGGGCTTGATCTTAGCTTTCTTGAGTGGCGATCCTTTAGCCTTAGTAGTCTCTTTTAATCCTGTAGAAGGCAAAGTGGGAACATTAGCAACAGATTTTAAAGGTGTCTTACTTGATTGTGCCAATGACGGTTTCGCTCCTGGAGTCTTATTAAATGGAGTGACAGCAATGGGCCTATTATTAAGTAGTGCAGAACCTGGTGTACCTATGTATTGCAAATATACTAGGCAATATTGAACTCGCTTAACATATTCATGAGCCGAATAATAGTCGCTACTAGAAGGATCTAAGGCATAAAGATCGTCTAAAATATCCCTAAGAAGATCGACATGCTTAATGGCATTCCTCATATAATCATCGTAGGTAACCGGGTTTCTCTTATGAAGTGGATTCTTATAAAGCACTACTGACTTGGTTGTTGGAGCACTAGTGGATGGTGCAGAGTCGGTAGCTAAGTTATCAACAACTTCTTGTCGGGTGAGAAAAAGTGTTTCCTTTAACTCAGCCAAAACCATATTTTTGTCTATGAGCAGGATGTTCAAATCAGAGATTTCCTCGCACTTTTGGTTCAGTTGTTCAACAAAAGATTGTTGCTGTGCCGCATTAAAAGCGAAGCGTTCTTCTAGTGAACCATAAAGAGCGGATAATCCCTGTCTTGTCCGATCCATCTCTCCTAGAACAGACGAAAGTCTAATTTCTAAGACTTGGTTTTTAGACTCTGCAGCCTCTAGTTCCAATTTTAATGTTTCCTTTGATGATACCTCTCTCTTCAATCTCATAATTTCTTCCTCTAATGTCTTAACAATTGCAATCATCTTGTCACTAGTCTCAACACCGTTTTCACAAACATTTGATATCAAAAGATTCTCATTTTGAGTTTGTTGTTTTAATTCTAAAGATATACAATGTTGTTCTAGTTGATTAAAGCGTTTTGAAAGTAAATTGTAGGAATCTTGTAGCTTTAAAAACTCAGCGTTAGATTCGTGACAAGAATGATTATCTACCTCATTTACAGTATCAGCAACATTTACAGAAAGATTACAAACATCATCACAAATATCCTCACAAATATTCACAGCATCACAATTAATCATAGCGGATGTAAGCTCATTCGAATAATTAACATTTACAGTAGTAAGCACATCACACGAGATTACTGCAGACAAGAATCGGTCATATTCGGTTAAAATCTTTTCTTTTTCAATTAGTTGTAGTTCGTAAGCGGTGTCCATTTCATAAAACACTTTTTGAACTTCACCAATTTCAAACACAAGATTTTCCTTAAGAGATGCAAAAATTCCTTTTAGACTTTCGACAAACGGATTGATCTCATTTTTAAACACCTCGTTCATATGTTCGAAAGCCCATTCTCCGGCATTTAAGCCATTTGAAGTCGTACAATCCAAAATGACCTTGTCAAAATTAGTAAAGTATTGATTAATCTCTTGCAAGTTTAACCATACAGTGCTAACCGGTGGAAGATCCTTTGGAATTTCCTTAGGACCTTCCATATTGACAAGTGTAGGAAATGTACTAGGGTTTTCTTCATCTAATATGTAGGTCGGTGCTGTTATGAGATCTTTGTCCATATGGAAGCAAATTCTAAAATCCGTTTTTGCAAGCTCCTTATTCAATTTAAAATAATCACACTCGGGATATTTTGCTGAATTGTATGACCGATCCTCATCAACTAGATCCTTACTTGTTCGATCATCGGGAAAAACAATCGGGTCTAAAGCCAATCCTAATTGAGTTGCATTATACAGTCTAGGACTATGTCTTAAAGCTTGTTTTGCATATCGTGGATTAGGGGGAAGGCCTTTTAGACGAGATAAGTTAAATTCTCTAAATGAAGCATCAAATAAGTGCACTAGTTGTGAAGCAGCGTATTGTCTTAACAGAAAGTAATCTAGACTTCTAATCTTATTAGTGGCATTAATCTCCATTTCATTCTTCTTAGACTCTAGTGATTCAAAATCCGTTTGAAGTTTTTGAAAATTAGTGACCACTAACTCCTTTTCTTGAAGTTCATTAGACAGATTTGCTCTTAAGTTTTCTATTTCTTGCAAGTGACCCATTTGTTTGTTTCTAAAATGATCATATTCGAGATTAGTTAGAACACTAGACGAGGGCACTAGTTCCAAGGTTTGAACTTTCTCATTGCTTAAGGCAAGCTCATCAGACAAATTCTTATTGTTAGCTAAGGTTTCTAAGAGTGCAGCATTCATTTGGCTAAGTAATGTAGCAGGAACCATGACCAAATCTTGTTGAGCAGGAGTAGGCGTATGCGAAATAGGTCCCGGTTGTGATTCACTCAAAGTCTGGGGACTCACATTGATATTGCTATCATTGTTTGTCTCTTCGTTTGAAAGACTCACCATCGAAGATTCATTCGAATCAGCACTCTCTTGCACAACTTGATGTGGTTGAATACTAGCATCAGTGGTATTATCGGTGGTATTAATAAGTACCTCAGATCTCTTTTCTGGCCCTAAGCTGGAGATAGTTGCCATGAGAGCAGCCTTTGCAGATTGAAAGTCATCACAGTCTGAGTCATACGCATCAAGATCATCGGCTTGGTATGCTGCATTCTGTGTGGTGACCGTGTCTTGTTCAGCAATCCCTGGATCAGCAAGAAAAGCAAGCTCCTCTTCATCAAGTTCCCTTCCTTGTGCTTGAGCATTCACCAGATAGATCTTTTCTGCAAACCATTGTCCATCCCTTCTCCTCTTGGGTTTCTTACAATCCCTGGACATATGACCCTCTTCCTTGCAGTTGTAGCAAGTAATCATTCTCAACTTGCCTGTATTAGCCCGTGGAGGATTGTTGACCATTAGAGCAGGAGCAGGATTGACCGTGCGAGCATTGGTTGATGTGGAAGGTCTCCCCTGATATGGTTGAATTGGCTGAACCATTACCCTACCATTCTCAATTGTAGCTTGTTGGCGAGAATTGGATGAATTCCTCAACTGATTGTTGGTAGGAGTTGATCCCCTAAATCCTCGTTTGCTTAAAGTCCTTGTGAGATAGGCAGACATAGTGGTTAACACTTCAACTGGATCAGCACCTTGTTTAAATACAGGAACGGGGACTTCCTCATCATCATAGTACATTGCTTGATCTTGAGCTGCATAATCACTAGAAGGAATACTCATTTGATCAGGGTAGCTTGTTGGATATGCTGCATTCTCTTGATAAGATGAATATGAAGATTGAGCATAAGGTGCAACATTTGCTGGGTGAGGTTGTATAGCATATTGTGATGAAGGTGCACTGAACCGATATTGTTGCTGATGTGAGGTGGGTGGTTGTGGTAAAATCGAGTATTGTGGAAAGGCTGGTGTCATGTAAGGTGATGAATGATAGGCTTGATGTCCCAAAATATAAGGAGTGTTGTTGTGAGACAAGCTAGGTTGATTCGCCATCAAAGCTAATGAATCAGGGTACATACCTCGTGGAGAACGGTGCATGATCACATGTTTCTCATGTTGCTGAAGAAAAGCATATAGTTGATCCAAATTGCACTTATGCAGATCCCTGGTTAACTTAACGTCGGTAATATACTCACCCCATTCAGCTTGAGGTAAAGTATTCAAGAATTTGGTGTTAACCTGGAATGGAGCAATCACCAGATTGTATACATTCAGATCATTCATGAGTGTGGTGAATCTGAAGTAATAATCGTGAAGTGTTTCCCCTGGGTTGTAAGTGAATCTGTCAAACAGGTCATACAACTGACATTCCCTTTCCTGCTTGGTGAGAGACGTACCTTGTAGTAACACCTTAAGACGTTCCCATAAATCCTTTGCCACTGTATACTGACTCACCATCCTATAGATGTCATGGGGAAGAGCTTGGAGAATTGTTTGAAGAGCTTTCTCGTCTGCATCGGCAACAAGTTGTTGGGCTGGTGTAAGTTCTTCAAATTCTCTTGGTCGAGTCACATTGTTAGCCACAATGGTACCATAGTCAAGTGGACCATTTAAGATTGACTTAACCATAAGCCTCCCATAGACCGGTTTTCCCTTAAGATAAGACATCATCCGGCCTTGCCAAGCTTCAAAAACTTCTTTGATGAGCATTGGCGGGCGATTATCCGTTCCCGTAATCACCGAAATATCCGTAAGTGATGTCATATGAGGCATTACTGAATTGGGATTCATTTTGTTAACTTCAAAGAGACAAAGATTATCGGTTGATCGAGCAGTGAAGTAAAGCTTGAATTGTGTTGTGTTTTTGTTGTAAGAAACCAAGATTAAATCCTCTAAAAAATCGTCGAAAAAACAAGCAAAATAACCCTTGATTCGGAACTTTTTGTTGATTCGGAAGTTTGATTCGGAAGATTACCTTGGAATTACCTTGATTCGGAACTTTTGGCTTGACCCGGAACTTCTTGATTCGGAAGTTCTTGGTTCGGAACTTCGGCTTGATCCGGAACTTCTTGATTCGGAAGTTATTGGTTCGGAACTTTGGCTTGATCCGGAACTTCTTGGTTCGGAAGTTCTTGGTTCGGAACTTTTTGGCTTGATCCGGAACTTCTTGGTTCGGAAGTTTCCTTGGTTCGGAACTTTCTTGATCCGGAACTTCTTGACCCGGAACTTCTTGACTCGGAACTTCTTGATCAGGAACTTCTTGATCCGGAACTTCTTGATCCGGAACTTCTTGATCCGGAACTCCTTGATCCGGAACTCCTTGATCCGGAACTCCTTGATCCGGAACTTCTTGATCCGGAACTCCTTGATCCGGAACTTCTTGATCCGGAAATTTTGCTGAATAAACAGTAACTAGTTCCGATGAACAGTCGAACACCAAAAATGAAGATTAAACCCAGATTTTGACCAAATAACCCAAAAAGTTTTGTGATTTCAACAATAATAAGTAAAAACTAATACTTATCCACTAATCCCAATCACAAAAACACCAAAAACACCAAGAATCAAGATGGTTTTTCTTAAAGAACACTAATACAATCAAAAACTAAAAAACCACACAAATCACTACCTTAAATCACCCCATAGCTCTGATACCAAATGTAAAATATTGATAATCAATGAATCTATGAAGGGGTTTGTTGATTTCTAGAGAGAGAAAGTTAGAGAGAGAAAGTGAGAGAAACTATGTGTTATTTCAATAAAATGGAAACTAGTAAATGACAACAACCAACCCCTTTCCATGGTGGAAAGGGGTATTTATAGTTCCAAGCATAACATGGGCTTGGGCCGGTCCATGACAAGCCCATGGACCGGTTCTTACTTAAGTTAATAAGTAACTAATGACTATTTTCTAACTACGAGCTATTACAACATAAATCATATTGTGGAGTGACCGATACTTCTAATATACGTTAAAACGTATTTCTAACAAATCTTACTGTTTTAAAATGAATAAACTAATAGGATAGGCTTGTAGAGAATTCTTTTAGCTTCGATTTGCCGCTTGAATGAGCTTCTAACTCATTACGAGCGAAAAGTTATGCTACTTTTAGTATTTGTGTACCGGGAGACGGGTATCGGCACAATCCGAAAATTGTTGTCGATATTTGGATCGAATCTCGGGGACTATAGAATGAGTTTTAAAAATGTTCAAGGACTGATGTATGTTGCTAAACCTCAGGTCATGAGTCTATTTTCAAACCCGAGTGTCGGCTTTATAAATGGAGTTGTTTAGATATGTCAAAATGGTTTTACAAGTAAAAGACGTAAATCTGTCCGGTTTTTATAACACGAAGATGTGTCGGGCAGAAGGTCTTAGAAGTAATATTTTTGAATGAAATTTGAACTGATTCTTATTCACATTATAAGTGAGTTTGTGACCAAGTTTCGTCGAAATCGGACAAGTGTAGATAGGGTAGATTGGTGTGTACATTTGGAGTATACATGCTGATTGGTATTTTGGACATGTAGTTCAATAATTATGTGGCGTGAGTTGAGTATTCGCCATTGGACATGGTGATTTACTCAAGTGTTAAGTCATTATGTAAATGACTTAGCTACTGGTCCGAGGGAAGTAAAATGAGAATTTGACTTGCGTTGACTTGGCGTCTTAAGAAGAGTCAATATCGAAAGTGCAATGGTTTAAAAGAATAGTGTTGAATAAAAGGGTATAGTAATAACACTTGTATTATTAAATTTTTCGGGATTGTCTTGGTTTTGTAATTTTGATTTTTTTTATATTATTTAAGTATGATTTATACTTAAGTCGATTTTTAACGAACGCGCCTTATTTGGTAGGTTGCGATTTCGTGTTTAAACGGGCATCACTAATCGTCGGCGATCGTCTCATTACCACTATTGGCTAAGGTGAGTCTATAGCCTCGCTTTTAACATGTTTACTTGTTTTATAAACCCGCGAGGGGGATAACATGCTTGTCTTATTAAAATAAAAGGGTACAACGATAAGTTGTGGAAACTCTATTTATTGGAAAAGTATGGGTGCAACGAGAAGTTGTGGAAACCCTTATTATTGGAAAAGTAATTATTATAAATGAAGGGTACAACGAGAAGTTGTGGTAAACCCTCTTTGTTTTAAAATTGAACACAAGGAACTGGATTGTATGCTTAGATGAAAGTTATTACATAAGTTTGTTTAGCCTTAAAAGACCCATGAATCGTGAATTGTTAGTCGAGGTAACGTTAATGCTATGGATAGATCTATCGGGGTGACGCCCAGTCCGGTCGCGATTAGCTCTCGCGTAGTGTTGTGATGCACTAGTAATGAAACATCGGATGCATTGTATAAGAGAAATATACGCACTTGGCTAGGTGTGTTGGGCTGAAATAATATATGTTAACGTTCAATGTCACGAGGCTTATGTAATGAAACCGATAATTATGTCCGTACAACATAATGGTATTTCGGTAAATTATTAACCATGGAAGGTTATTTTGAATACTTGTGTTCTCTTTATTTAAATTTAAACTCTATAGATTCACTCGGCAAATTTTGCTGACTTTTTAAGCATGTTTTATCTCAGGTCCATATAGAAGGCACTCGAGGAAGACGGTTTCGTGAAGCTTGCATATTTGAAATGTTTTGGCCCGCTTTTCTAAAACATATCCATTCAAATAACTTTTATCATTTATAATAGTTTGTAAACTTTTTAATCATCTGGGACGGTGTATGAAATTATACTTTTATGGAATGAAATTGAATGGATGTTTATTAAAACATCTCGTTTTGAGCCGTTTTCTATGATTATGAGATTGAACCATGATAGTAACACCCAATGACCCTTCCGCTGTTATGACCGAAATTGGGGGTGTTACAGATTGGTATCAGAGCTCAAGTTATAGAGAACGAAAAGATTTTCCAAAAATGAATTTTTGAAATCTTTTAACTATAACTGTTGCAAGCGAAACCTCCGAGTGGCCAATGGACGAGAATGATAGTATTTATATATATATATATGGGATTATATATATGTTGTAATCTTTATCGATTATTTGAACTTGTGAATTACAAGGTATGTTTTCATTTATTTAATTATAAATGATAATTTTATATTTATACGAGATATTTATACGACGTCGATTGTCACGAAGCCACCCTAGTCATTTATGCTAGCGCTGAAGCTATTCCTGAAATGAATCCTGTTATTCTCGAGATTAACTAAGTTGTGGATAGACATGATCCAAACGAAATGGTTAATATTCTTGCTGATATTCTTCTGATTACGAGGATTTTGATTTCCTTGGTTCTTATTCTTGATTTATCGATCCGTTCATTTCGTTTAGCAAATTTAATTTGCCTTTTCATTAATCTTCGACATTCTATTGTTTTGATAAAAACAAGTTTGTCCGAGATGGTACTATTGATTGTTAGGAATTGAGATTGATTTGTATGGTATTCACATGCCAACCAGGATTCCATAGCATATCACTGATCATTTTCTGTTAAGTCAGTTTCTCATTTGTTTCGATCTTGATCTTTTGCGTTGAGCTGGCGATGCTTGAATAAAGTGATTTATAATCGTTGAAATAAATTGGCCATTTATTTGAACAAGGAAATTATAAATTGTTGAACTACAAATTTCTGAATCTTATTTGGAAGGACTTGATCAATCCATGGAATAATGATTCATAAAGGTGTGGGCTTAAGCATATAGCATCTGCGTGATTAAACTCTTATTAAATTGTAATTCGTTTGCTCGATTCATTCTTTGATTTTGTTCCTTAATTCCTTGATCGTGAAATGGTTGTATTGAGATTGTTCCAAAAGCACCAATTGAGGAGGATATCAAGCGTCTCTGAAAGACATTGAAGAAATCTTCTTCTTTTGGGACCGAGGAGCTTTCTTAGCCATGTGAATTACCTAATAACTCTTAGTAGATTAGTTTATCAATTGTAGTATCTTCTTATTAATCCCTAACTAAACTGTGACAACAGTTAGTAGGACTAGTCTTTTAAGTTGTATGGCATTAGACGATGATTATCTATAATGTTTGACAATATGACTTGTACTAGTTTGTGATCAATGGAATGACTATCTTTTGATTCCTAATTCTACATCGTTCTATTAATTATCTTTCTTTGCTTTTCTCTTATAAATTCATGTGGTATAAAGCAATCATTGAATGAATACTCATTATGATTTGATTTGCGTTACGCACAAATCATGCAGTCAATGAAAGCTATGACTGAGGCACGAATGCGCCAAGTTATTAGTGAATAAGTTGCTATATCTTTACTTAAATTCATGGCCAACATGAATGATGGATCTAGAACTGGAGCTGAAGCTAAAACTGGTGGAACTGGAACCGGTGGAGCTGAAACTGGAGCCGATAATGTTCGTGGTACGGATGGAACAGGTGTGCCCAAAGTTAGAGGCTATAACTACACTTCATTCGTTAAGTGCAAACCGTAGACTCTTAAGGGGACTAAAGATGATGGAGGATTGTGTCAGTTGTTGAAAAGCTGGCGTTAGTCTTTCGAATCTGTGACCCTAATCAGGAGGATAAGGTGCAGTTTAAAATCGCTACTCTCTAAGGTCGTGCATTAATTTGGTGGAATGGAAGACTTGCTTCCATAGGTATCGTTACTTATGGGACACCATGGACTAAGGTGAGGAAACGGTTAACTGGGGAGCTTGTCCTCGAAGCATTTCCAAAGTATGGAGAAAGTGTTGTACAATCTGATACTGAAGGGAACTAATATTGGTAGATATATCAAGTGTTTCCATAAGTTGACTCCTTTATGTCTAAGAATTTTGGAACCTGAACCATCAAGGTCAAGCAGTGTATTTACGGCTGACCAGGAATATATGCGGTGATGTGACTTCTTCTAAGCCGTTTACCATTTGTGAAGTTGTCTGCATGGCTGATTAGCTCTTGGGACACATAATTCAAGGCAAGGCTGATGTTACTGAAGAGAAATATAATTCCAAATTGAAAATTCTTTTCGTGCATTAGAGCTCGTAAGTATATCGAAAAAGGTTGTGGATTATTCATGGCTTAGGAATCGTAGAAGGAATCGTAAGAAAAGTAAGTAGAATTACTCTAGTCACTTGCGACTATTCTGAAGTGTTTCTGGAAGATTTGCCAAGGCTTCCGCCTCCAAGGCAAATAGAATTCCAAATTTATCTAATTCCTGGTGTTGCAGCTGTGGCACATGAGCCATATTCATTAGCACCCTCTGAGTTGAAGGAATTAATTGTGCAGTTTTAAGAATTATCTGATAGAAGTTTTTTTTTTTCGACCGAGCTTGTCAGTTTGTAGAACTCCTATTCTATTCATTAAGAAGAAGGATTATTCGTTTCGTATGTGTATCGATTACCGAGAGCTGGATAAGCTAACGATCAAGAGTCGTTATACGCTTCTAAGAGTTGATGATCTATTTGATCAACTTCGAAACTCTCGTGTTTTCTCCAAGATTTTGGTGTTTTCTCCTAGATTGATCTTTGTCTTGCTTATCTATAACTTCGCATACGCGAGGAATATTTTCCTATTACGGCGTTTAGAACTTGTGATGATCATTATGGGTGTAGTGTTATGCCTTCTGGTTTGACCAATACGCCTGTTGTATTCATTGACTTAATGAATTATATCTGTAAGCCGTGTCTTGATAACTTCGTGATTGTTTTCATTGATGATATTCTAATCTGCTCTAAGAGCGAGGAAGAACATGCCGAACACTTAGGGATTATCTTGAACTTGTTAAAGAATGAAAAGATGTACCCAAAAATTTTAAAGTGTGATTTTTGGCTCTGTTCTGTGCAACTTCTCTGTCATGTGATTGACAAAAGTGGCATACATGTTGATTCTGCGAAAATCGAAGCCATCGAAAATTTAAATGTTCCAACTATTCCAACTGAAGTACGACAAATTCTAGGTTTGGCTGGTTATTACTGAAGGTTTAACGAAGGATTCTCTTTGATGTCAAAACCATTAACTAAGCTAACTAAAAAGAATGAACCGTTGTGTGTGGCGATGATGAAGAGAAAGCTTTTCAGACTATGAAAAGAAAACTCTGCGACACGTCGATCTTATCATTACTCGAAGGAAGTGAAGATTTTGTTGTTAATCGTGATATATCTCTTGAAGGATTTAGAGCTGTTTGATTTGTATAGGCTTGTAGGAAACCTAGGAAGAATGAGGAAACTGCACAACCCATGACTTGTAATTGGGTGCGGTGATTATTACTCTTCGTCTATTGAGACATAAATTGTATGGCGCTAAGGTACGGTATTCACCGATAGTAAGAGCCTACAATGTAATCTGGATTAAAAGAGGTAAATAAGCCTTTAAGTGATTACGATTATGTTATTCGTTATCATTTGAGAGGTAGGAGCAAATTACGATGGAATTCATTGTTAAGCTCTCGAAAACTCAGCCTGAATATGACTCGATTTCTGTCAATGTTGATTGATTGACTCTGCTCATTTTATTTCGATAAATAAATCGATCGTGCTAATTAAGGATCGTTTGTGAACCACTCGTAGTAGACATAGAAGTTATGATAATGTGAAGCGAAAACCTTTGAAATTCGAGGTAGGTGGAAAAGTTATGCCAAGTTATCACCATGGAAAAAGGTGTTATATATTCTGGAAAACGTGGGAAGTTAAGTCCCCGTTAGTTTGTACCATTCGAGATGATATCGATGGTAGGTCCGAAGGCATGAAAACTTAAATTACCTCGAGAGCTACAAGAAATTCACAATACTTTTCATATGTCGAGCCTAAAGAAATTTCTTTCTGACGAAGATCTTATTATCTCTCTTGGTGAAGTATGAATAGACGGTAAGTTGCATTTCATCAAAGTACTTGTTGATATTATCGATAAGGAAGTTAGGCAACAGAAACGAAGTCGAATTCCTATTGTCTTGTGTGATGGAACTCAAGACGAGGACCAAAATTTATTTAACTCTTTGATTTCAACGAGCGGTCGAGGAAGAACGCAAGTTGATCTTCGGGACGAAGATCCCAATTTGGTGGGGATAATGTGACAATCCATCAATTTCAGGTCGTTGTTTTAATCTCGACTATTAAGTATTATATATTTATTTTAATGATAATTTTAAATTATCGATTAACCGAGAAGGTTATGGCTTGAAACTTAACGTAAGAATGTCGTTTCGATGAAGACAGACAAGAAAAACATTAAGTATCGATAATATATTCTCAAATTTATCATATGAATGATTTTATTATATTTATTTTCATTTCTCGTATTTTGCGTTTTAACGAATGACGAGAACTACGAATGATCGCGATACCGACGGATGCCCAAAAATTTACGTTTTATTATTGATTGTCTCGATATTTAATATTTTCGACGTTTTCGATTTAATTACGTTTTAAGTCGTGTCGAAGTTATATTATTTTATTTTTGAAACGTTTTAACTTTTAAAAAGTATTTTTACGAAACCCGAGTCCCGTAAATATTTTCAAAATGTAATATTTACGTTTTCTACCCTTACAACTATTTAATTGTATTTTGGATCAAAACTATGCAAAATTGGCAAAACAAGCCCCTCCACCCCACTATATAAGGTTTTTCCACTATCAAATTTCATTATAAAATTCATTTTAACAAAACAAAAAAATCTCTCTCCTTGTTCTTGCTATTTCCGTCCCAAAACACAACACCAAACCCTTTGATTTTTCAATTTTTACTTTGAATCCATAAAAACTAAAACATATCCCATGTTGCAAATTTGATGGTGTTCATTTTGGTGTAATTTTTACACACATGCAAGAACTTTCAACTTTTGATGAAGAACAAGGGTGTTTGATCTATTTCTATGCTTGTAAGTAGTGTTAATATTATTATATTTAAAATTTTGAGTGCTTGCATGTATAATTTTTGAGTGGGTAATTTTTGAATGATTATTCTAGTGTGTTATGGGTTAGATAGATGGATGAGGATGATTGTAGGATGATATTAGAAGTATAAGATTGGGTAAAATTGATTGAAAGATTGATTTAACATGATTTTTAAACATGTGTTTTAGACCAGTAGATAAAAGGTAATTTTCGAAAATCTTACTGTTTGAAAATGAATAAACTAATAGGATAGGCTTGTAGAGAATTCTTTTAGCTTCGATTTGCCGCTTGAATGAGCTTCTAACTCATTACGAGCGAAAAGTTATGCTACTTTTAGTATTTGTGTACCGGGAGACGGGTATCGGCACAATCCGAAAATTGTTGTCGATATTTGGATCGAATCTCGGGGACTATAGAATGAGTTTTAAAAATGTTCAAGGACTGATGTATGTTGCTAAACCTCAGGTCATGAGTCTATTTTCAAACCCGAGTGTCGGCTTTATAAATGGAGTTGTTTAGATATGTCAAAATGGTTTTACAAGTAAAAGACGTAAATCTGTCCGGTTTTTATAACACGAAGATGTGTCGGGCAGAAGGTCTTAGAAGTAATATTTTTGAATGAAATTTGAACTGAGTCTTATTCACATTATAAGTGAGTTTGTGACCAAGTTTCGTCGAAATCGGACAAGTGTAGATAGGGTAGATTGGTGTGTACATTTGGAGTATACATGCTGATTGGTATTTTGGACATGTAGTTCAATAATTATGTGGCGTGAGTTGAGTATTCGCCATTGGACATGGTGATTTACTCAAGTGTTAAGTCATTATGTAAATGACTTAGCTACTGGTCCGAGGGAAGTAAAATGAGAATTTGACTTACGTTGACTTGGCGTCTTAAGACGAGTCAATATCGAAAGTGCAATGGTTTAAAAGAATAGTGTTGAATAAAAGGGTATAGTAATAACACTTGTATTATTAAATTTTTCGGGATTGTCTTGGTTTTGTAATTTTGATTTTTTTTATATTATTTAAGTATGATTTATACTTAAGTCGATTTTTAACGAACGCGCCTTATTTGGTAGGTTGCGATTTCGTGTTTAAACGGGCATCACTAATCGTCGGCGATCGTCTCATTACCACTATTGGCTAAGGTGAGTCTATAGCCTCGCTTTTAACATGTTTACTTTTTTTATAAACCCGCGAGGGGGATAACATGCTTGTTTTATTAAAATAAAAGGGTACAACGATAAGTTGTGGAAACTCTATTTATTGGAAAAGTATGGGTGCAACGAGAAGTTGTGGAAACCCTTATTATTGGAAAAGTAATTATTATAAATGAAGGGTACAACGAGAAGTTGTGGTAAACCCTCTTTGTTTTAAAATTGAACACAAGGAACTGGATTGTATGCTTAGATGAAAGTTATTACATAAGTTTGTTTAGCCTTAAAAGACCCATGAATCGTGAATTGTTAGTCGAGGTAACGCTAATGCTATGGATAGATCTATCGGGGTGGCGCCCAGTCCGGTCGCGATTAGCTCTCGCGTGGTGTTGTGATGCACTAGTAATGAAACATCGGATGCATTGTATAAGAGAAATATACGCACTTGGCTAGGTGTGTTGGGCTGAAATAATATATGTTAACGTTCAATGTCACGAGGCTTATGTAATGAAACCGATAATTATGTCCGTACAACATAATGGTATTTCGGTAAATTATTAACCATGGAAGGTTATTTTGAATACTTGTGTTCTCTTTATTTAAATTTAAACTCTATAGATTCACTCGGCAAATTTTGCTGACTTTTTAAGCATGTTTTATCTCAGGTCCATATAGAAGGCACTCGAGGAAGACGGTTTCGTGAAGCTTGCATATTTGAAATGTTTTGGCCCGCTTTTCTAAAACATATCCATTCAAATAACTTTTATCATTTATAATAGTTTGTAAACTTTTTAATCATCTGGGAACGTGTATGAAATTATACTTTTATGGAATGAAATTGAATGGATGTTTATTAAAACGTCTCGTTTTGAGCCGTTTTCTATGATTATGAGATTGAACCATGATAGTAACACCCAATGACCCTTCCGCTGTTATGACCGAAATTGGGGGTGTTACATTTTCCTACAAGCTTTAGTACAATATGAGTCATCATATACCTCATTGTCAGAGCTGGAACTTGACATGGCCATAAGTGCAAAGTCTTCTTCTTTTTCCTCAGCAATCAAAGCTTGATTTCTTTCCACATTCTCTGTCATAGCACTCCAGTCCCATCCACTTGCTCCATCTATCCCCTGCATTGCTACCATGGCTTTAGCACCAGAATCATCATCTCTCGTTTCCTTTCTGTAGCTATTTCCAGTCTTAGGTCCTCTGCATTCCCTGGCAAAATAACCCTTCTTGCCACAGTTGTAGCATTCAACTTTTGTTTTATCAAACCCAGCCACATCATAGGGATTAATTGAGATCTTCTTCCCATACTTATTGTAGAACCTATTAGCTCTCATGCTGAGTAGAGCCATATTCCACTTGATATCCATCTCTTCTAGCCCTTGCTTACTGATTTGACTTAGATCTTCATGTAACACAGTAGATCCTTGTTGCCCTTGAGATGCTATAAAAGCACAAGCAGTATCAAGGCTGAATGTAGCTGGTCTTTCTTCATCATAGGAAGGTCCAGACCTGGTAGCAGGGGAATAGGTAGCAGGGGAATAGGTAGCAGGGGCTACTTCAATTCCACTGTTCTTGGAGATTCCACTGCTTTGTGATATGAATGCCATGTTAGCAGGGGAATTAGTGGATCCACTTGAGTTGGTGGGAATCGTTCCTTTTGACTTCATCTCATTGACAACAGGTTCAAAAACTTTTAAGTTATTGTATATGTCATCAATGTCCTTGTCGTCCAAGTCATCCTTATTCTGCCAAATTGCCTTATAGACAAACCATTCTTTTTGGAGGCTGTTAAGAAACCTGGTATTCACCTGCTCTTTTGATACATCAATATCAAAGAATTCCAACTGGGCCACCATATCTTGAAGCCTATTGTAAATAGCTCCAATTGATTCATCACCAATTGCTTTGAAAGAAGCAAAATCATTCAGCATTTGATTTTTCTTCTTCTTCTTTGTGGCTTCATTTCCTCCAAATGTTTTGCCTATGGCTTCCCATAGATCCTTAGCTGTTTTGTATTTCCTGAATCTGAGTTGATGTCTATCAGGTAGAGCCAACAGCAATGAGCTGTGAGCCCTGACATCATGCCTTCTAGCTAGTATTTCCTTATCACACAGAGCAGCAGATTTCTTCTTGTCCTTACCTTTGGAACTTTCACCTTTTTCTTCTTCCTTGCCATCTTCAACCGCTATAGTTTTGGTGAATTGATCACCAAACTCTATGATCTCCCAAAGAACATAGTGTTCCATTTTCAGGTATTGTTGGATTCTGAATTCCCATAATTCAAAGTTTTCAGGATCCAACATGGGTAACTTGAGGTTATTGTGGTTGTTGCTGTTTGAGGATGAGTCTGAAGACATGTTTGCTATGAGGTTTTTGTTCTTGATTTAGACAAAGTTTCTCAACAAGCTCTGATACCACTTGTTGATCCCAAAGTCAGATCTTAAACCTTAATAGCTTGTTTAAGGGTTGTGATAGAGAGAAAGAATTCAATCTAACACTAGAGAAACTTTGCAAAGCAAAGTAACTAAACAAGATGCGGAATATAATGTTTAGCACAAGAACAAGTATGATTGAAACGTTGAACTTTAATATATCAAAGATATACGAATACCCTAAAATGGTATTAGGGTTTACAAAACCTTAAAGTATGATAATGAAAGACAAATGAGAAAGACACACATTGCATGCTAACCTAGTGAGTCCATTTATAGCCATAAGGACTCACGTACAAGATCACTACTAACAAACTTGGAAAGTATTAAGGAATAATAACTGAAACGCGTAAAAATCTATTCCATGTTTATCTTTGTCAGCAGGGCCTTTGACTTCAGCAGGGGAACCAATCCCCCTGCCTTTGTTATTTAGCATGGGGAACTTACTCTAGCAGGGGTACGAATAATCAACTAGCAGGGGAAACAAATAAGCATAGATTTATTCCCAACAGGTCGCACTCTCATCGATGTTGAAGCCGGTGAGCATATCATGAGAGTGGGTGACGATAAAATCGTCTTCAACATGGGAAAGTTGTCTAAACAACCTTATTCATACGAGAGTGTTAATTGTATTGACGTTCTGGATGAGGCTTGTGAAGAACACTTCAAAGATGCTTGTAAAAGTATTCCTACCTCTCTTCCCAATGTTGAGACCGTTTCCTCTATTGATTCATCACTGTCTCTATTTGGAGAAAGTGATTTCTTTTGGAAAGATCTTGAAGCCACCATGGGAGATGTGAACTCAACAAATGACGATTCTCCCACCGATTGGGATGACGACATGCGTTTCTTTGAAAACATTCTCAACGAAGACAATCTTTCTCAACCATCTCCCACGGTTATTGCTATCGATACTCCGACTTTGAAAACTCCTCCCATCGAAAATCCTCCGGACTTAGAACTTAAGGAGTTGCCGCCCCATCTCGAGTACGTGTTCCTTGAAGAAGAGAAGAAGTCGCCCGTCATTATCGCGAAGGACTTGAAAGATGAAGAGAAAACTCGCCTCATCGCCGTGCTTAAAGATCATAAGAAGGTAATTGCTTGGAAAATTTCCGACATCCACGGAATTGATCCGAACTTTTGTACTCACAAGATTCTCATGGAAGATGACTTTAAACCCGCAATCCAGAGCCAAAGAAGGGTTAATCCTCGAATTCATGATGTCATCAAACAAGAGGTTATCAAACTTCTAGATGCCGGCTTGATTTACCCTATTTCGGATTCGCCATGGGTAAGTCCCGTCCATTGTGTGCCCAAGAAGGGCGGAATAACCGTTGTTCCCAATGAACACAACGAGTTGATTCCCACTTGTCTCGTTACTGGGTGAAGAGTTTGTATTGATTATCGCAAACTCAATGATGCCACGAGATAAGACCACTTTCCTCTTCCCTTCATGGATCAAATGCTCGAGCGTCTAGCGGGTAATGATTATTACTGCTTTTTAGACGGTTTCTCCGGGTATTTTCAAATTCCCATCGATCCCAAGGACCAAGAAAAGACCACATTCACTTGTCCCTATGGAACATTTGCTTACAAACGCATGCCTTTTGGTTTATGTAATGCTCCTGGGACGTTCCAAAGGTGTATGATGGCTATCTTCCATGACATGGTGGAAGACACTATGGAAGTATTCATGGATGATTTCTCGGTTTATGGCGATTCTTTCTCTGCTTCCCTTGCCAATTTAGAACGTATGCTGAAGCGGTGTGAAGACACTCGCCTTGTTCTTAATTGGGAAAAATGCCATTTCATGGTAAAAGAGGGTATTGTGCTAGGACACAAGATTTCCAAAGCCGGTCTCGAAGTAGACAGTGCTAAAGTCGATGTTATCGCTAAGTTGCCTCCACCTTCAACAGTGAAGGGTGTGAGAAGTTTCCTGGGTCATGCGGGCTTCTACCATCGATTCATCAAAGATTTTTCTCAAATCGCTCGCCCGATGACCCACCTCTTGGAAAAAGATACTCCTTTTATCTTTTCCAAAGAGTGTCTTGAAGCCTTCAACTTGCTTAAGGATAAGATAACTAAGGCACCCGTCTTGGTTACCCCTAATTGGGAGCTTCCCTTTGAGTTGATGTGCGATGCTAGAGACTTTGCTATTGGTGCGGTTCTGGGCCAAAGAGTGAATAAACACTTCCAACCAATCCATTACGCTAGCAAGACAATGACTGGGGCTAATTTGCATTACACGACAACAGAAAAAGAGCTTTTAGCTGTTGTCTATGCCTTTGAAAAATTCCACCCCTATCTTGTCCTCTCTACCACAATCGTGTATACCGATCATTCCGCGTTGAAGTACTTGTTGACTAAGCAAGATTCCAAACCAAGACTTCTTCGCTGGGTTTTGCTACTCCAAGAATTTAAAATCGAAATTCGCGATAAAAAAGGAGCTGAAAATCTAGCCGCGGATCATCTCAGTAGACTTGAGGATCCTTACCAAGGGGATCATCCGAACAAAGAAATCAATGATTCTTTTCCCTTGGAGACCTTAATGTCTATCAACTCGACTGCTGATGAAACCCCGTGGTTTGCAGACATTGCAAACTACTTGGCGGGTGGAATTCTTGTTGACGGGTCAACATCCCAGCAAAAGAAAAAGTTCTTCAAAGACATTAAGACTTACTTTTGGGATGACCCGTATCTTTTCAAACAATGTGCCGACTTGATTATTCGCCGATGTGTTGATGGACAGGCAGCTTTAGAGATCCTTGACGCTTGCCACAAAGGACCCACCGGTGGTCACTTTGGTCCCAACTACACCGCCAAAAAAGTGTTTGAATCGGGATTTTATTGGCCCACCATCTATCGTGATGCTCACGAGATGGTTAAACGATGTGATGCTTTCCAAAAACAAGGCAAGATCACACATAAAGATGAGATGCCTCAAAATTTCATACAAGAATGTGAAATCTTTGATGTTTGGGGTATCGACTTTATGGGGCCATTCCCTTCCTCTAAAGGAAACAAATACATCCTTGTAGCCGTTGACTACGTTTCAAAGTGGGTTGAAGCCAAAGCTTTACCCACTAATGACGCAAGGGTGGTTTGTAACTTTTTGAAATTGTTATTCGCTAGATTCCGTGTGCCTCGTGCCATTATTAGTGACCGCGGGACTCATTTTTGCAATGACCAATTTGCTAGAGTCATGGCTAAGTACGGTGTAAATCATCGTCTTTCCACCGCGTACCACCCACAAACTAATGGCCAGGCTGAAATATCCAACCGAGGATTAAAGCGGATTCTTGAACGAACCGTGGGAGAGCATCGTGCCTCATGGGCTGATAAACTTGATGATGCTTTGTGGGCTTTTCGTACCGCATACAAGACTCCGATTGGTTGTACACCATATTGTCTTGTGTACGGGAAAGCTTGCCACCTCCCCATTGAGTTGGAGCACAAGGCTTACTGGGCCTTGAAGTGGGCTAATTTTGATATCAACAAAGCCGGTGACCTACGCAAGATCCAACTCAATGAGCTGAATGAACTCCGTAATGAGGCTTATGAAAATTCTTTGATCTATAAGGAAAAGACTAAGCTCATTCACGACTCCAAGATTAAAAACCGAGAGTTCCAAGTTGGAGATAAAGTTTTACTCTTTAACTCTCGGTTGAAAATCTTTTCGGGCAAGCTGAAATCTCGTTGGTCCGGCCCATTCACCATTGCCCAAATTTTTCCATATGGTACTCTCGAGCTCGCTCAACCTAATGGACCAAATTTTAAGGTGAATGGCCAACGAGTGAAGTTGTACTTTGGTGAGGACATCTCTCAGGAGATGATTCCATCCCTCACCACGTTCCCCATGAACTAATTTTGGGTCGAGTCAGGCTCGTGACTCGGTTATCAAAAACAAGCGCTCCTCGGGAGGCAACCCGAGTATCTATCCTTTTCTGTTTTAACCTCCTAAGTGTAGGGGGACCTATATAGGTGTTTGTATTTGTGTGGTGATGTGATTACAGGGAAGAGTGTACTCTTGGAATCTCTGAAGAACCGTGCTCCCGTGTTATCCGAAATCCGGTTCTATCTCTCAACTATCGTGATTCAATTTTCTTCATACTCACATTTGAAATTGATCACTTTAGTCGTCCCTTCCTTAACTTGAGTTAACCAACGTGCACAATGTCATAAGTGTAGGGGAGATTTATCCCACATGCTTAAACATTGAGGACAATGTTTATCTTAAGTGTAGGGGGACTTCTATCGAAGTTTTAAGTGGACCTTTCCATGAAAATGCCTTCATTTAACCAGAAAATCATCTTTTTCAGCATTTTTCAAATTTTTTATTAACTTTGGCCATTTAGTCGTAATTTTTGAATTTTTATCGTTGCTTTCATATGTATATATCCCGCAATAAAGTTAAAAATATTAATAAAGTGGTGTAGCTAGGTTAGAAGTCTTTGACATATTAGGCCCGTTGTGATTATTTTGACTCAACCCGAATAGACTTGTCTAAGTTTATTCTAGCTAGTATCCTTAACCATGTAGACCTTAATTGGTTTATTAGGCTAAGCATCCACGAGTCTCATTACTTGAGATTTTAAATTGTGGAGAACGAGAAATGATAGAGTCAATTATAAGTCGGTATTCTTGCACAAGCTCACTTGGTGCAATTATTTGCCTATTCTCCCATCACTTGCTAATAAATTATCTGCAATAAGTAAGGTCGTACGATTTGAAAAGTTACTTAGCTTCTAGCCCAAGATCGTTTAAAAGTTGCTCGGTAATGATAAGAGTTCATAGCCAAGGCATAACTTATGAAGCGGGGCGCGAAGATTGGCGAGTCCGAAAAGGCCCTAACAAGGCATGAGGATTCAATTTTATTGCTGAAGATCCAAAAGTGATGTGAAAAGCATTATTCCCAAAGTCAATATGAAGGATCAAGACTCACGACGAAAAGCAATCAACTCCCATAAAGATCATGGAGAAGTCTATCCGAAAAGACCCTAACAAGGTATGAGGATAAATAGATCCAAGTCCGAAAAGGAGGCGGATCGTTGTATCTCAAAATCCCAATTAGAGATTGAAGAAATAATCATGAAGTCGTGGTTAACAAAGTTGGAGTACCCCTCAGAAGTCTCCGAGTGAAGAAACTCTATTAACGATGAGAAGACCATTATCTCAAGAACGTCTCTCAAGATATGAAGTATGAAGTACATGCCAAATATCGGCCCGAGAAAGGTCTCAAATCGTGAACCGAGTTATGCCAAGATATGAACTTTTTGATATCCCGAGAAGCAGTTTTAAGAGATTTTGTCCTTTAGCTAACTATTGATCAAATCGTCCTACTTTGCTTTCGGCCTAAATAAACTATCGAAATAAGTCCAAAAATGCATCTTCATGATCATTCTAAGACAAAAATAAAATATAAGAGATACACCTAGGAATAAGGGAGTTTAAGCATTTAATTAAGCCATGTGTGTAAGTGTTTGATTTGCTAACTTATAATAACAATGATCTCTTTTTTAAGCTTAGTTTGGGGAACGTGAAACTTGAGGGTGATAAATCTTCGCAACGCCAAAGCCCTAATGTAAGTCCTTGATCTCTTTGAAAGTTATTTCCATATAGCTATTTTCAAGTGAAAATGGTTTTCTATCCTTTAGTTTATTTTAAAGTTTTAATTTCTCTTATTATTTAAATTTTTGTTTAGTAGTATTTTAATAAGGCCAAGGTTGATTGATTATCAGAAAAGTGTAAATTTGCTTTATCACTAAGCATTGCATGAGGGCATGGCAATGGTTAAGTGTAGGGGATTTGATAGGTGTGAAAAAACCCATCCCTTTACCACTTATTTCTGGCTAAAACAAGACCAAAACACGTATTTAATATCATTTGTTTGGAATTATGCGTGGTTTTTGTGTTTATTGTGTTTTCAGAGTCAACCGGATGAATATTGAAGAAAACATGGGATTGTACGGGTTTTATCGTGGAAAAAGACTCAAGACGAAGTCTATTGTCCAAGAGATGCAAAAGATTTGAAGTCATTGTGCCTATTTAAAGATTTATCGAAGAATAGAGCCAAAGATGGAAGATTCATATATGTCGAAGAACTCGAGTCTATTAAACAAAAGATTATAAGACGAGTTGGAATTATTCACCGACACTTCTCAAAATCCAAAGTCGGAAACGTTTATTTAAAGAGACGAGAAGACTAAAGAAGAAAGAAGAAAAGAAGCCCGATACCAAAGCCCATTTACAAGCCCATATCACACGCCTATATAAAGATCCCACTTCACAAAAATTAGACACCTAGTTAGTTTTAGTTTTAGTTTCATTTTTCACTTTGTAGTTTTAAATCTAGAGAGAGAAAGCTTAACTTTCTCTTACTAGAAAACCTTCATTTCTTGTTTTAAAATTCTTGCTTTTAATATTAATCTTAACCTTTCAAGCTTAATCTTTTCTTAATCTTCATCTCTTAATCTTTCTTGTTAATTGTGTTCTTGATTTCGTCATCTTTTTCATCATAATCTTATTTAAAGTTGTGATCTTTTTGAATTTCGTGTGATTGATTTGTTGTTTTTACAAGTCTTGATCTTTTCCTTAGCTTATTCATAGCTTATTGAAGTTTTTCTTGGCTTATTGTTATTGAAAAGTTACTAAAAAGTTGCTTATTTTCGTCATTTCACGTCTTCCTATTTTTTAGGGGTTTCTGTTTCAATTTCGCAATTTTTTCCCCCATTGCGAAATCATATAGTTGCGAAATCCTTCCTATTGCGAAATGATATAATTGCGAAATCATATTCCAAAAATCCGCAATTATTGCGGATTTACACTAAGGCATTGCGAATTTGTATACTTCACATATTGCGAAATCTTCCTCTACCAATTGCGAATTTGTTGTTTCCACTATTGCGGATTTACCCCTTGAAAGTTGCGGATTTGAGTGTTCAACCTATTGCGAATTTATTGATTGGAAATCTTCCCTAATGAATTGCGAATTCTTGAATTTTGCATATTGCGAAATCTTTGTTTACATATTGCGAAATTAATTAATTTTAATTGCGAAATTATTTCTTTAATTTTAAATTTAATTTTTAAACTTGTTTTTCCCGCCAATTTTCTTAGTGTTATTTTTACTCGTTCGTCTTAGTTTAATTTTCAAGTATTTAAATTTTCAAAGTCTTCATTTTAATTAAGTTTTCATATCTAAGTTTAATTAGTTTAATTTCTCATCATTTATTTTTCGGAAGCCTTTAATTTTAGTTTAATATTTCCTCGCTTTATTTTTATTACTCAACGACGCTCATTTATTTCTTTATTAGTAGAATAGAAAACCAAAATCCCCTATTTGTCACCAAGAACAACTATTCCACTTTAAATCGTGACCAATTCGAGAGGATACCGAGAACTTAATCTGAACCATAGCAAAAACCCGTGTATCAACCACCCTACCCATTGCAGAGGTAGAGCAAGGACTCCAAGCCTTGGTTTAATCCTTTGCCTGAAGAAGGCCATTTAAACAAATATACAAAACAGGAATTTCCCCCGACTTGGAAGTACTTAATACATGTCATTCTTTAATGTTTGAGTCCCAAATGTACTGCACACAATGAAATCAACTGATCTATTGGGAGTGCCATTGTGTGTATTGCAACTGGGCAAAAGTATAACTTTTCAAAAATGATTTTTGATGGCATGTGTCATAATAAGGGTAACAAGATGACTCTTGCTTATCCAAGGTTTTTTCAAATGGTTTTTGATTTACAAGAATACTGCAATAGGGATCACAATGATTTTTATATGATCCCTGTTCAAAAGAAAGCAATTTTTGGGAAGATGAAATCTAAACCTTATAGAGACCTACCCCTCACCCAAACTATGCTGGCTGTTATTGAAGCAGCAAACCCACACCCTCACCCACAACCAGACCCATTACCTGAACAACCACCATCACCCCAGCATATGGAAGTTGACCAAGAACAATTCAACGCTGACACTCCAAATGTTGGCGTTGACACTCCAAATCCAAACACTGACACCCTTTTACCACAAACCCAAACACCCCTTAACCTTCGAACAGACTCTCAATCCACTCCATTTTCTACAACACCAGAGTATAGGTTGATCAAACGCCAAAGGACTACTGGAGTGTTCTCCTCTAGTGGTCCTAGCCATGTAGCATAGAGAACCACCACCACAAGTGTGGTTGGTGACATGGGTGGGGGTGGGACTATTGGTTCTAGCTTAGAAGCAGGCCAAGACAGTCCTAACATCATTAAGAACCCATCCATGTCCCATGAATCTACTGTGGGAGGTCAAATTCCCATTCTAGAGGAGGGCAAATTGGAACCTTACAAAATTTTGGAATTGACGGCTGTCTGCATTAGCTTGCAAAAGCTAAATGCAGACCTTGTACAGATTGTGAACACAAAAGGCCTTGAACTCAAGAAATTGAGGGAGAGGATTGTTATTTTGGAAGCTGCTAACACTAGGCGTAGGCAGGAGGATTCTTCCAAAGGGAAGGATGAACAGGTCCATATGAGTGATAAAGGCTCACAAGAAGGTACTTCTTTTGGTGATTCTTTGGGTATAGCTGAGGCTCTTACAGATTTGAAGAGGCAACCAGGTTTTGATGCTTCATTGGTTACTCCTACAAATTTGTATTTTACTAAAATGATGGAGCAGTTCAAAAAATTAAGCGCTGACAAGAGTAAATTAGGCGTTGACACTCATAGTTTGGACGCTGAGAGACTTGTAGATGTAGTTGGTGTATCCCAGTCATCAACTATCATCAAGGATGTGTCTACACATGTACCATCAACTTCTTTACCCACTATTGATATATTGGATAAAGGTAAAGAGATTATGGTAGAAGCAGAAGTTCCCAAGGATGCAGCCCAAGTACATTTTGATTCCATTTTGGCTGCACAACTTGAAGAAAAGGAGAGGATGAAGGAGACTGCTATTGAGTCACAAATTGTGGCTACTCCTGAAAGTAATAAGGGAGGCAGTGATGATGAGAGTACTGATTCAAGTGTGATGATTATTGAAGATCCAGAAAGGATTGAATATGGTGATGAGTTGGATAAGGAAAGGCTTGAGGAGTTGAAAATGCAAGTTGATTATGAGATGTCTGAAGTAGCCAAAATGTACTTTGCATGGGAGAATACAGTTATTGAGAATCCAAACATGACAATTTCTGATCAAATTTGGGGTTTAGAGATTCTGCTAAGAGTTCAAAGAGATTACAAGGTAATTTTGAAGTATAAGGCTAGTAAGGTTCTTTCACAAATTAAGAAGGATAGAAGGGAGCTCTACTATATGCTTCTCAGATGTCATCAAGGGGGTTGGACTTTAAAGAAATTGCAAGATTTGTCCTTTGATGAATTGGAGTTTCGTGCCTATCCCATATGGGCACGTATTCAAGAGGAGAATACTATCAGACTTCATTCTGATAAAAGAAAGGAAGAACTTGAAGAAGAGATGCAGATTCAAAAGGCTTCAATTGCACCAAGGCCAGTGAAGAAGGGACTTCCTATTGAATTCCCAGCTTTGGATAGAGTGAACCCTAGTGAAGCAGTTATTAGAAGGATTATTAAGCTCTCACCTTTGGAAGCTTCACATATTGCAGAGGTATTACCTTTTGATTCCAAGAACCCTATAATTCACTATGAAGAAGATGCAAGTGGGTTCTGGATGATCACCAGATACGAAATGAAGGTACATACTTTTACTACTCTCATCTCTTTGTTTGCAAGTCTGGATAGGGAAGACTTGGTAGATCTTTGGGTATTAATGAAGGCCAAGTATGAGGCTGAAGCACCTACTTCAGTCAATGGAATAAAGATTTGCTCCACATTCAAGATAATGTGTGAACCAAATGAGGCAGATCCAGTATGGTTAGATTTAGATGATATTAGTGGACTTCAATGGCGTCTACATTCAGATGCTGGTGTTTACCATTTGAGTACTACAAAGTTTTCAGAATATCTTCTTGTAGATGCTGAATATCTCATGTCCAAGGAAGTTTTGAAGAAAATGGTGTCAGCACAGCTGGAAATGGATTATACAAGTGATGTTGGCAAAGATTTAATTAGGTTTATTTATTTCCTAATTAACAAGTGATTTGTATTTGTAAGAATCCTCCTTGTACTTAGTTTTTATTCAGAAACTTAATTACTAGAGTAGATATCAAGTTTAGGGGAGGATTGTTGGGAATAAAAAGAGCCAAGACACTTAGACGCTGACAAGAGTTAATTGGACGTTGATAGGAATAAATCAAGCGCTGACAGATCAAGCGTTGACAGGAAGTATCCAAGCGTTGATGAGAAGAAGTCCAAGCACTGATAGAATACTTAGTCTACACGTTTTATATTTCTAGCAAAGATATGTTCGACATTGTATTTTCTATGTTTATCTTTACCTATAATAGTTGATACATAGACTCTTGTACAATGTTCCTTAATCTATAAAATGAGGCCTTTAGGTTTTAGTTTAATATACGTTTTACACTTTCATTGTATGCAAGTTTGCTTTATCAATCAAGAGTGAAAGTTTGGTTTATTTGTTTTGCTTGTTCTGCATTCAAGTATTAATTCCGCATAGTACTTGATCTGTTCATACAACAAAGTTTCTCTAAGTGTTTAACTTGATTTAATCTCGTTTACACAAAGCTAATCGATCTAAGTTTGGGATGAACAGGCTAGTGTTTGGATCCATCTCAATCTTAAAACAATAACACATCAAAAGAAACATTAGTATGTTAGTGCCATAAAATCAAAATAATAATTCATAGCCTAAAGTTTTCAAGCAACTCATTAGTTTCAATGAATAATTCCATTTGATCATGTTACTAGCTTTTCTGTTTTCTGTTTCTCCAGTTGTGCGGCGCACTTCTGAAATGTACGGCGTACTTTTGCGCGATCCAGAAAAGCCGGCGCACTTTTTAAATGTGCGGCGTACGTTTTGTAATCAGAATAATGTTCCTCCTGTTCTCTATTTGTAAACTAACTAATCCAAGTTTTCAAGTATGCAATATAACATTTTCTCATCAAGTGATCAATCATAGATATCATAACCAAATTTGGGACATTTTCCACAAGCGTCTTGAATAAAATGACCATTTTTTTTTGTTTTTGCTTGTTTTCTCACTTTTTTGTATTTTTGTCGTGTTCAAAAATTTAGAACAATTACCATAAATCATGATAAATACTAAACAAGTCATGCCAAAGCAAATTATTCTACCAAAGAGCAAATAAATTGGAAAATAATATTTTGAAAGTAAATATTTTTGGTTTTTCTTAAGATTTAATATGAACAAACAGAAAAGCTCAAAAAGCATAAGTACACACAAAGCAATTCTTTTCAGCAGTAAGTGTTGAGAGTAAAAGGTTTTGGTGGTGTTTTGGGATTGTTTCTTCAAACATTTTGAAAATTCGTCACGAAATGTGCGACACACTTTTGAAATGTGCGGCGCACTTTTATGCTGTTTTTGTAAAAACTTTTTCAGATTGCCAGAAATCTGTACGGCGTGTTTAGAAATTTTAGTTTACCAAGTATTTTAGAATGTTTTAAACCAATAACAAATCAATCCCCAGCAACAGCGCAAAAAACTTGATGTTCGTTTTGCAAGTCTTAAAATTTTTCAAGATATTACCACACGCAAATGACTAGAAACACAAACACGGGTAAGTTTACCCTATCATGTATAGCATAGCTTAATGGTAAACTCCAGTTCGTTCCACGGGATTGATGCAAAAGAATTATAAAACAATTACCTCCAGAGTGTCACAAGTTCTAAAGATATACTTATCAAATGGTTTAAAGGTGTGTTTGGTTAAGTTTACAAACATATGAAAGATAGATGACAATGATGATTGTAAGCTCATAAATAATGTAAGACAACATGGCGATTACTAGTCGCACACGCAACATCCAATTAACATAACAAAAAACTGACTAAAGATTATGTCATATCAAAAGCATTAAGAATGGTTTATGTTTGATTTGATAACTAAAATATTAGATGCAACTAAGTAAGAGTTTGTTATATGTTTTATTCCACTAATCGCGACAAAAGAAAATAACAAGGTTCATTTACTAGATGACATGAAATTCATTCATTCACATGAGTACTAGTCATGGTCATGAACAAATCCAACATATAACAATGTTCTTACTTAATAACATAAAATACAAGAGCATCTAAATCATACTTATAATCAAGTACCTAGGGAGAAAGTGCGCCACACAAATCTAATTGTGCGCCGCACTTGGCCCTAGCAAAGTCGAAATTCGTATCTAATCATAGGCTGTAAAAACCTTAACCAAAGTGCACAACACACTACTCTATAATAATAGTAAAGAAGTTCATTTCGATAATATGTAAATCAAAGTAAAGAAATAACATAAAGGAAATGAGAATTATACCACAAAGTATTAATCAATGATTGCTCCAAAAGGTTATAAGCTTTGTTCCAAACTTATTACAATCACAAGCAATATTCTGAGATCCTTGTTACAACAGCAATGGTGTGAACCAACTAAGGTTACCCTTATACTAGTAACAATGATCAAGGATTTGTTAAATCCTTGATTTTATAAAAACCCTAATAACAATGGAGTAAAGTGGGATGAGATATATGTTTATGCTTGGCTTTGGGCCACTTTTTATAACCACAAAATGTAGCTAAGAAGTCCTAGAGTATGTCAAAAGGTTTCTCCCATAATAGCCATGCATAATGATACTTAATGGTGTAACTACAGCAAATGTTCGCCTCACTTAGTCAAATGTGCGCCACACTTTCATTTTGTAAATGTGCGTCGCACTTTCTATTTTGTGTGCCGCACTTTGGGTAGTTCTCCAAAATCGTGTTTCATAGAATGTGTGCCGCACTTTGGCTCTTTTTCAGCATTCTTTATTTTTCATCTTATTTCTTAATATATTTGGTCCATATGATTATTCCATCACTACAACCAAACAATACACATTATTAGTAACATTTCAACACATAATTTATTTATTTACATAGCGAACAAGGACAAATGCATCATTACGAGCATGTATAAATGAGGCGTTATCAACCGGAAACAAACATCGGTAGTCCAAGTAACTCAACACAAGCAAATATAAGTAATGTAAAGGAAAAGGACTAAACAATGTCCAACATGAAATAAAGTATGATAAAGTATGATGAATGCATAAGATATAGAAGGCTGGATAGCTTCCATCAGAATGCACATACTCTTGAGATCCTACTTGCGACCGTGGGTACCTGCCGTTTGGGAACATGGAAATGGAAAACGGCTGAGCATAACGCCCAGTGCACGGCAATAAAGCATGGAAACATAGAATAATGTCATCATATAAAGAACATAAAGCATGAATGCCAACAAAAATGAATAAGTCCTAGGAAACCTAGACGTATAACAAGTTTACTGGTTTTAGTTCTGAAAACATTGCTTATGTTTACTTTTAAATATCTGTATTAGTTTAATATACCAAAAGCCAATATAGGTCATGAGGTCAACAACGTGCATGAATACTTGGAGGGGTGACCTCGTCATGCAATTAGAGGGGATGCCTCTAATTAATATGGTTTGGGTAGGAGGGATCAGCTCCTTGTGAAGGATGCAAGGCACACACCACATTCACCATAAAATCCTGACTGACACTGTAACTAGGATGCACCCATACGCCCCACATGATAATAAATAATAATAATAAAGGCCAAATAAACTGAAGGGACGCCACGAGCTATCACTCCGTCGTGGTGAAGTCATAACACTAGTGCCTCCAGTGTTATGGTTATGGTACCTCCATAACTAGGTGAAACTGGCATGCATGTATATGGCTAAGATAACTAATAAAACATAAGCATTTAAATCTATAACTACTGGGGAAACAGTTGGTTGCATACGGGAAATCCTAATAAAGGAATATATTGTCCTTACTAAAGGACGGGAAATCCTTACCTTGCGTCCAGTAGAAGCTAACGGAAACGCTTAAGAACCTACTCTGCCTTGACGGATAATACTACATAAGAATAGGGACGTGTATGAGTTGTCTGATATACATGTGTTTTACTGGTTATGTGTGTTCTTAGCTTTTATTCAGGTTCTGTCATGTTTTAACTGTTTTAGGTATTAACTGTAGTTATTCTTGTATTCTGTTGTTTACTATTCATGTAATATGGTATTATAATACTTATATTGTAATACTAAGTAACTTTCTTAAAATAGCAAGTTTCCTAAAATAGTAAGTTTCTAAAAATAGAAAGTTTCCAGAAATAATAAGTTTCCATAATTAGAAATAAGCTGGATTAAAATATAAAGTAAAGTTTATTAGTAAAAATACAAGTCATGAATTAAATATTATATCTTATTAGATAATTAACATGGTAGATTTTATAAACTATACGTTATATGAATTTAATTAAAATACATGTTTAATTAAATTAAGCTAAGTAAATATTAGGTTAGTCATGAAATATTAATTTTAATATTATAACCTAAGTCATGTATTTAATTAAATTAAATAGTCTTGAAAATAATTTAATTAAAATAATAAAATGCTTTTAAAAATTCCCGAGCCCGAACACGTGTTAAAAAGTTATCCTGAGCCCGAAAAATGCCTAGCCAACACCATATAGCCGGCGGCTAGTGGTGTCAGCCGGTGGCTAAAAACCAAACGCAGCCTCACCAGTGGTTAGACCGGTTAACCAGTTGCCACTGGTTAGCCATTGTTCCCACTGCCAAGCCTCGGGTAGCCACTGCCGAGCCCGGTTCGACCCCGACTTAGGCCGGTTCCCATTGTTCTTGTTGTTAAGTCCTACCGAGACCCTATTGGTCTCGGTTGACACGAATCAAACCAACCAATTGCTAAACCATACCCCGACCTTGAGTCGGGGTTCCCTTGTGTTGTGGTCGAGCCAAAACCGAACCAAACGAAGACCCTTGTGGTCTTGGTGGTGGTGCAATAGCCACGCCGAGAGCCTTATGGCTCTCAGTTTGTGTCACGGTCGAGCAAAACCAACACCAAAACCCCCTTAAACATGTTGTACAATTAATCTTTACATGTTCTTATGATTGTTTTTAAGATTAATTAATATGACATCATGAATTCAATAAAAAATTAAAAAGAAAAGGTTATGTTGATTACCAGATGCGTAAAAGAAAAAGGATTAATGACATGAACACGTACAACCAATTATCAAGATCAAATCGACCCGAACACCCCTTTGGTGTTGATGTATACCAGCGACAAGGAGGAAGGAGGCACAAGGGTTTTCTTGATTTTTGTGTAAACCTAAACTATGATAAAACTCTCTTGTGTTTTAATTGTTATTAGATTGGTAATGGGTCATGGGCCAAAAGGCCCATCTTTCTCCTCTCTTGCTCTCTAGTCGTGGCTCCCTTAAAGCCCACAAGGCAACCGTAGTTTTTCTAAGTTAAAATAATAGTCGTGTACGTTCGTGTTTTAATCATCGTGAATTAATATATCGTGAACACGTCACATTTATAATATACGTAAATACATGTTATTTAATGTCGTGACACGTGTAATATATTATAAATGGAAATTTTTAATTTTATCGTATTTTCGTGTATTCACTGTTCATGTTTACTGTTCATGGTATTTTAATGTGGGTTTTACAACTCTTCCCCTCTAAAAGAACAATTCGTCCTCGAATTAGAGAAAACATAAACTGAAAGAAACATACCCGAATCAGGACTGGAAATGAGGGTAAGAAGTCCGTATAGACTCCTCCGTCTCCCAAGTGGCTTCCCGCTCAGGATGATCCCTCCAGAGGATTTTGATGTATGGGATCGTCTTCCTCCGCATGACACGATCTTGTCGTTCAAGAACTCTCTCAGGTTCTCGACATATGAAAGATCCTCTCGAATCTGATCAAGTAGATACTGAACAACATGAACGAGATGATAGTTGTATCCTCTGAGTAAGGACACATGGAACACGTTGTGAACGTGTGATAGCTGAGGCGGTAACGCTAAATGATATGACACTTCACCAACGCGTTCTATGATGTCGAACTATCCGATGAAGCGAGGACTGAGCTTCCCTTTGATTCCAAAATGCTTAACTCCTCATGCAGGTGATACCTTGAGGAAAACGTGATCACCAACGGTGAAAGATACATCTCTACGACGCTTATCAGCATAACTCTTATGGCGAGCACGAGCTTCCTGAAGCTTCGCCTTGGCGACGACCTTCTCATTAGTTAACTCAATCATCTATAAACCCTCAATCAGTCGTTCACCCACCTAATCCCAGCAGATTGGGGCGCGACACTTCCTACCATACAACATCTCAAACGGTGCACACTCGATGCTAGCGTGCCAACTATTGTTGTATGCAAACTCCACTAGATAGATATAATCATCCCAGCTTCCTGTCCATTCCAGAGCACACGCTCGCAGCATGTCCTCCAATGTCTAAATGGTATGCTCTGACTGTCCGTGGGTCTGAGGATGAAAGGCAGTGCTGAGCTTAAGTCTGGTGCCCCAAGCTTTCTGCAGACTCTGCCAAAAACATGAGGTGAAATGGGGATCTCTATCAGAGATGATTTTTGATGGAGTACCATGCAGTCTCATGATCTCCTTCTGAAAAGTGTCTGCCAATTTGCTAACCAGATGCTCCTTGCGGATTGGTAGAAAATGAGCAGATTTGGTCAATCTATCAACAATAACCCAGATGGGATCGTGTTTCCTCTAAGTCACCGGAAGGCCAGTAACAAAATCCATGGAGATTTTGTCCCACTTCCATTTTGGAATATCCAGTGGTTGCAGTAAACCATGAGCTCTCTGGTGTTTGATCTAGAAACAAAGGTGGCAGATCATACATGTAGAAACGAAGGTGGAAACATCCTACTTCATACCACTCCACCAGAAATGTTGCTTGATGTCGTGGTACATCTTGGTGGAACCAGGATGCATGGTAAATGGAGAGCTGTGAGATTCAGTCAACACAACTTTCCTAAGTGTAGAGTCATTAGGAACAACTAGTCTAGTACCCTGCCATAAGATACCCTCATCGTCAACACGAAACTCCGTCTGCTGATCAAGGTTCTGAATGATAACCCAAATCTCACCATCATCCTTCTGAGCTTCCTTGGTCCTAGAATGTAAGTCTGGTTCCACTCTAAGATTCGCCCAGTAACCATGTTGTCCTCGTCTACAAAACTCAATATAAGTCGTCTCCTGGTCACGGATGATCTCCTTTGCAATCCATATACCAGCAATCATACCCGACCTTCTGCTTAGAGCATCTGCCACCACATTCGCCTTACCAGGATGGTACTGAATGTTGGTGTCGTAATCCTTCAGTATCGCTAACCATCTTCTCTGTCTCATGTTTAGTTCCTTCTGGGTGAAGATGTACTTGAGACTCTTATGATCTGTGAAGATGTCACATGATTCACCATACAAATAATGCCTCCAGATCTTTAATGCGAAAACAACTGTTGCAAGCTCTAAATCATGAGTAGGATAGTTTTCTTAATAAGGTTTAAGCTGTCGTGATGCGTATGCAATAACCTTCCCATGTTGCATGAGAACACAGCCTAGACCCTTTCCTGAAGAATAGGTGCAGTCATTAACTTCTTCTTTAGGTCTTCGAAGCTCTTCTCTCCTTCCTCCGTCCAGACGAATTTCTCTCCTTTCCTCGTCAGCTTAGTCAAAGGTAAGGCTAACCGTGAAAAGTTCTCTACAAACCTGCGGTAGTAGCCAGCTAAACCCAGAAAACTTCTGACCTCTGTTGCAGATGTAGGTCTCGTCCATTTAGTGATAGCTTCAACCTTTGCAGGATCTATGGTGATCCCTTCTACAGATACGATATGGCCCAAAAATGCCACCTTGCTTAACCAGAGCTCACACTTGGAGAACTGGCATACAGCTGCTTCTGACGAAGAATCTGCAAAACTGCACGAAGGTGTTCCTCATGTTCCTCCTTGGATTTGGAGAAAATCAGGATGTCATCAATGAAAACGATAACGAACTTGTCAAGAAACTCATGGAAGACACGGTTCATCCAATCCATGAAGACTGCTGGAGCATTTGTGAGTCCGAATGGCATGACTACGAACTCGTAGTGCCCATAACGTGTATGGAAAGCAGTCTTAGAAATATCCTGCTCTTTAACCCATAACTGATGGTAGCCGGACCTCAGATCGATCTTGGAGAAATACTTGGCGCCCTGAAGTTGATCGAACAGGTCATCAATACGCGGCAAAGGATAGCGATTCTTGATCGTGATCTTGTTCAGCTCATAATAGTCTATACACAAACGCATGTTGTCGTCTTTCTTCTTCACGAATAGAACCGGTACACCCCATGGCGATGCACTAGGACGGATGAAACCTCGCTCCAGAAGTTCCTGCAGCTGATCTTTTAACTTCTTAATATCTATGGGAGTCATGCGGTAAGGAGCCTTAGAAATTAGCTCTGCTCCTAGGATGAGCTCAATTCCAAACTCGACTTCACGAAGAGGTGGTATGCCCGAAAGTTCATCAGGAAATACGTCAGGAAATTCTGACACAATAGGCTGATCTTGAATCGATGGAGACTCGGCAGTAATGTCATGAATGTTGGCTATGAAGCCCTGACAGCCATGTGTAAGTAATGCACGCGCCTCCATAGATGAAATAATTTGTACAGACCTCCCTGGCAGAAAACCATGGTGTATGTACTCTGTAGATTTAACATCACCGAAGATAACCTGATAAGTGTGGCAGTCTATCATAGCCTGGTGTTTGGATAACCAGTCCATGCCCAATATCATGTCAAAGTCGCACATGGCCAAAGGAAGTGCGTTAACTCTGCGGATTTTATCATCAAATTCTAGGGGAAGATCTCTGTACACCTAGGTGATTCACACAGAGTCCCTAAGTGGCGTGGAAATGCTTAAAGCATTATCTAATAGCATAGGGGAAATCCTAACACGTGTAGCAAAAGTAGCGGATATGACTGAATGAGTCGCTCCAGTATCAAACAGAACGCATGCTGCCAAACCATTCATAAAGAGATTCCCAGTGATGGTACCTGTAGTCTTGTTCGCCTGGTCTCTAGTAGTAGCGAACACACGACCGGAAGTAGGAGGTGGTTTGGAGTCGGCATGTCTAGAGGTGCCTTCTATCTCACCTTGGCGACAATCCTTCTGCTGATGGCCTTGCTGGCCACACTTGAAACAACCACCAGTACCTCGGCGGCAAACACCAGAATGTCTACGCGAACAAGTAGGGCAGATAGGATGCGTGAACCCTCCAACAGGCGTCTTAGCTAGATGAGAGTCTGTTTCAGGATTACATGCATGAGACATGATCATGGAACATAAGCTTGATTACATAAAAGGTTTAATAGTTACCAGATGAAGTAGAACGGTTAGGCTGCGAACCTCTACGGTCCTGATCCGTGCCGTTGCTATTGTTCCTGAATATGAGTCGATGGAGTGTCAGAATACCATAACATAGGACAGTTTAATCATGAAAGAAAGTAAATGTAGGAACCTGTTATTGTTCGAGTTATTGGCATTGTTACGGTAATTATCATTACTGCCACGCCTATCTGAACCAGAACGGTCATTGGTCTGACCGTTTCCCTTAGATGATTGTTGCTGAGCGACCGCAGGTTTCTGGTCGTCAGTCTTCTGTCTAAAATATAAAGTTGAATAGAGGATGATATAAGAATGAAAAAATAAAAAAATTTGAATGGTTTACGGTTGGTGATTGAAGATACCTCTTCACTGATCGGTCATCACCAAACTCCTCTCGTTCTTGAAGCATCTCAAGCTTACGGGCTGCATCGGCCACCTGTGCCACTGTAGTGAACATAGCACAAACCAAACTGTTGGCAACCAAAGTGCGAAGAGACCAACGAAACTTCTCAGCTTGCTCCTCAGTAGTACCAGCTGCTTCTCCCAAGAATCCAACCAAACGAAGAAACCTCTGCATGAATTCATTGTTATTCTCCCCAGCAACCTGACGGATATTATGATAATCCCTCTTAAGTTTCTCCAACTCAGCATGTGTAAAGTACTGATTAAGGAAGAGCTCCTTAAACTGGTCCCATGTCAGCAGTGCAACCCAATCATCACCACTGTTGGACTGCTTGACTGACTTCCACCACTACAGTACATCACCTTCAAACTTATAGCAAGCCATCCTTGCCTTGAAAACATCGTCACAACCAATCGCATCAAATATCTTCTCTATGGGAGAAATCCAAGCTTCAGCCTCAGAGGGGCAGTCAGTCTACTCAAACGAACGGGGTCTCTATTTGTTGAATCGCTACAACCAAGTCATAAGGGTAACAAGCGGTGGAGGTGGAGGATTGTTGTTGTGCTGCTGATGAGGGCCGAACTGAACGCCCTGAGCCTGGAATTCAGCATGAAATTCCTCACTGATTTCATTGCGAAGTTGGGGAAGGAGGGCTTGCAAAGCTGCATTGACGGCTGCAGCCAACTCTTGAGCATTGCGTGTGTTCACCATCTCACAGTTTAAAACAAAATACACATAAATAGTGAGTCTGATAAAATATGACATGAGTAGAAAAAATTGCATGAACAGTGTATAAGACATGAATTTATTGATGATGCATAAAATAGTTTTAAAATGCATGATCAATTAAATATGATGATATGTCCATGAGTGAACGCCTATGGGTCGGTTCACAAAATAAAAAGGCAAGTATGGACGCCTATGGGTCGGTCCACTAAATAAATAAAATGTTTCGATAAAAACCACATGCGACTAAATAGGGCCAGTCCTGTACCAACCATTACTTAGTCAAAATTCATGCGACAGTGAGATGAATGCATGAAACGAATACATGAAATGAAAATGAAATGAATGCATGAAAACCAACTGTCAGTTCTAGGAAGACGCTGGTGACTACCCGTAAGTCACAGGTCATGTTTTACAGAGCTACAGGTCGAAACCTTGTCTCTGATACCATAACCGTAACACCCCAATTTGGTAAAATGGAATATCACATTAATATATGACGTGTCATCAAAGCATGCAAGGTAAATGTCTAAACATTGATGACCATAAATGGAAATACCAGAAATAAACATCAGTAGTCCAAGTAACTCAACACAAGTAAATATAAGTACTGTAAAGTAAAAGGACTAAACAATGTCCAACATGAAATAAAGTAAGATAAAGTATGATGAATGCATAAGATATAGAAGGTTGGATAGCTTCCATCCGAATGCACATACTCTTGAGATCCTACTTGCGACCTTGGGTACCTACCGTTTGGGAACATGGAAATGGAAAACGGCTGAGCATAACGCCCAATGCCGAATATACAATAAAGCATGGAAACATAGAATAATGACAGCATATAAAGAACATAAAGCATGGATGGCAACAGAAACGAATAAGTCATGGGAAACCTAGACGTATAACATGTTTACTGGTTTTAGTTCTGAAATCATAGCTTATGTTTACTTATGAAAATCTGTATTAGTTTAATATACCAAAAGCCAATATAGGTCATTAGGTCAACAACGTGCATGAATACTTGGAGGGGTGACCTCATCATGCAATTAGAGGGGATGACTCTAATTAATATGGTTTGGGTAGGAGGGATCAGCTCCTTGTGAAGGATGCAAGGCACACACCACATTCACCATGAAATCATGACTGACATTGTAATTAGGATACACCCATATGCCCCACATGATAATAAATAATAATAAAGGCCAAAAAAACTGAAGGGACGCCACGAGCTATCACTCCGCCGTGGTGAAGTCATAACACTGGTGCCTCCAATGTTATGGTTATGGTACCTCCATAACTAGGTGAAACTGGCATGCATGTATATGGCTAAGGTAACTAATAAAACATAAGCATTTAAATCTGTAACTACTGGGGAAACATTTGGCTGCATATGGGAAATCCTAATAAAGGAAGAGATTTTCCTTACTGAAGGACGGGAAATCCGTACCTTGCGTCCAGTAGAAGCTAACGGAAACGCTGAAGAACCTAATCCGCCTTGACGGATAATACTGCATAAGAATAGGGACGTGTATGAGTTGTCTGAGATACATGTGTTTTACTTGTTATGTGTGTTCTTAGCTTATTATTCAGGTTCTGTCATGTTTTAACTGTTTTAGGTATTAACTGTAGTTATTCTTGTATTCAGTTGTTTATTATTCATGTAATATGGTATTATAATACTTATATTGTAATACTAAGTAACTTTCTAAAAATAGCAGGTTTCCTAAAATAGTAAGTTTCTAAAAGTCGAAAGTTTCCAAAAATAGTAAGTTTCCATAATTAGAAATAAGCAGGATTAAAATATAAAGTAAACTTTATTAGTAAAAATACAAGTCATGAATTAAGTATTATAGCTTATTAAATAATTGACATTGTAGATTTAATAAACTATAGGTTATATGAATTTAATTAAAATACATGTTTAATTAAATTAAGCTAAGTAAATAATACTTAGGTTAGTCATGAAATATTAATTTTAATATTATAACCTAAGTCATGTATTTAATTAAATTAAATAGTCTTGAAAATAATCTGATTAAAATAATAAACTGCTTTTAAAAATTCCCGAACCCGTGTTTAAAAATTATCCGAGCCCGAAAAATGCCTAGCCGACACCACATAGACGGTGGCTAGTGGTGTCAGCCGGCGGCTGAAAACCAAACGCAGCCTCACCAGTGGTTAGACCGGTTAACCGGTTGCCACTGGTTAGCCACTGTTCCCACTGCCGAGCCTCGGCTAGCCACTGTCGAGCCCGGTTCGACCCCGACTTAGGCCGGTTCCCACTGTTCTTGTTGTTAAGTCCCACCGAGACCCTATTGGTCTCGGTTGACACGAATCAAACCAACCAATTGCTAAACCATACCCCGACCTTGAGTCGGGGTTACCTTGTGTTGCGATCGAGCCAAAACCGAACCAAACCGAGACCCTTGTGGTCTCGGTAGTGGTGCAATAGCCACATCGAGAGCCTTATGGCTCTCGTTTTGTGTCACGGCCGAGAAAAACCAACACCAAGACCCCCTTAAACATGTTTTACAATTAATCTTTACATGTTCTTCTGATTGTTTTTAAGATTAATTAATACGACATCATGAATTCAATAAAAGAATTAAAAAGAAAAGGTTATGCTGATAACCCGATGCGTGAAAGAAAAAGGATTAATGACACGAACACGTACAACCAATTATCAAAGATCCAATCGACCTGAACACCCCTTTGGTGTTGATGAATACTGAAGGCAAGGAGGAAGGAGGCACAAGGGTTTTCTTGATTTTTGTGTAAACCTAAGTTATGATAAAACTCTCCTGTGTTTTAATTGTTATTGGATTGGTAATGGGTCATGGGCTAAAAGGCCCATCTTTATCCTCTCTTGCTCTCTAGCCACGTCTCCCTTAAAGCCCACAAGGTAACCATAGTTTTTCTAAGTTAAAATAATAGTCGTGTACGTTCATGTTTTAATCATCATGAATTAATATATCGTAAACACGTCACGTTTATGATATACGTAAATACATGTTATTTAATGTTGTGACACGTGTAATATATTATAAATGGAAATTTTTAATTTTATTGTATTTTCGTGTATTCACTGTTCATGTTTACTGTTCATGGTATTTTAATGCGGGTTTTACAACGAACCTCCACTCCTTGAGGCCACTGCGAACATCATTATCCCCTTGGTCGTGAATACCCCAACACACTCTGACATATGGGATACTCATATCCAAATGTCCCCCCTAGACTTTTCAAATGAAGACGGCGAGAAACCCCTTCTTGAGAATGAGGCCAGTTCAACCGTAAACAGAATAACCACGCAACCAGCTGAAGGGAATTCCGCCGCCGAAGAAGAGGAATTCCTTACGGTGAATGATGATAGTGAGGACGAGGCAACTGAGAGTGGTGGGGAAAAAGGTATACATGTCGTACACCACTCGAGGAAGCATAAGACTATGAAGAGGAAGGTGCCGATGATGAAGTATGACCAAACAAACGCGCCCTTGAAAAGGTTGCGAAAGGATCACCAATTGCACCAGGATAAGCCAGGAACAATCCTACCTGCTGAAGAGGGACCCTCCCAAGATGCGGACGGGGTGGTGAGAAACCCAACGTGGTCTGGAACCCCACCCCTTTCACTGTCGCGCCACCCTCATCGTCAAATCTGGGAAAGGACAACATGTAGGTAACCCTTTAATATTTTCATACTCTGATCGTATACTTACTATCATAGATTCCAACGTGATCCGTACCCCAGGAATGATCAATCTAATGCCATGGCAAACAAGGAAGGCATAGGGAGGGAGAAGACCCCTCATATTGAAACAAACGCAAGGACGCCTTCTCCCATTCTCGAGGATGTCCCCAAGTCTCCCCCTAATACGGTACGCTCCCAACAGCCTTCCACCAGTGAACAGGCACCACGTGTCTTCCACCCCTCATGGAACTTGATTGAGGAAGATAGGTTGGACACGACCGTAGCCTATAAAATCTTTCTCGACCACTAGACTCCCCCGCTTACGCGACTGACCTTAATGACTTGTCACACGACAACTTAATAGAGGAGTTAAATGTGTCCTTTGCGCATCAAATCGTCATCGGTGTGTCCATGCGGTCAAGATTTGAAGAAGCGTTGCACCGCCTGGCGAGTGTCGACCGAAAGTTAGGCCGTAGGGAACAGGTCATCGAAGAACAAGACCAGGTGATAGCTTCCCTCAAGACGAAGCAGGTCCAGTACGCCACAAGTCGTGACGCCCAGATTGCTGAGTTAGAGGCTGTGGTCGGATCCGCAAACGAAAAGGTAACCGTGAAGAACTCCCTTTGTGTTTTTTTCGTCCTATATATATATATATATATATATATATATATATATATATATATATATATATATATATATATATATATATATATATATATATATATAGAGAGAGAGAGAGAGAGAGAGAGAGAGAGAGAGTTGGGTTATTGTAGTGTAGTACCTTAAAGTTGTTAAAATAAAAAGTCATCATAGCCATTGATTTTGTCAATTAACATGTGATTTATTTAAGATTAGACACAAAATAATAAATATTATACATAAAAATTTGATATAAAGCCACTAAAATTTTTATACGTTAAAATTTACAACTGATACATATGATACATAGTTTTGCTTTACAAAAAATTATTAACATAAATAATCATTTTATTCGAAAATTAAGTGATACATTATCAGAAATTACATTAGAGTTGAAAATAAATTGTTAAACTATGAGACACAACTGATACACGAGAAACTAGTAATATGAAAAGACGTGAACCGACTACTCGTACACGAACTAAAAGTTCCAAGAATACTCGTACACGAACCAAAAATTCATAAACGAACCAAAACTAATCAATAATGTGACATTTAGCCATTTTTTATTGCTTCTTATTTTAACAACTTTAAGCACCTACACCATTTTATCTAAATTCTATATTATATATAAATATATATATATATACGTATATATACATACATATATATATATATATATATATATATATATATATATATATATATAGGGATGGGTTCTAGAGAAAACCTATCATTGGTGAAAAACCTAGAAAACAAAATAAAAGGTACGTTTTGAAAACTGATCAAACTTCAGGGAAGAAAATGAAAATATCAAAACAAGGAGGGGACAAAAATGCCAATCTCCAATTCATGGACCATTCACACCCAAACAACCCCGATCTGTTTTTCACATACACTCACAGACACCACACCTTCATTTCCACCATGACAACTCCGATCATCACCACACCGTCACACCGTCACACCGTCACCACTATACTAGCTTCATCTCCGATATCGATAGCCCATCACCGCCTCGGTCATTTTCAAACGAAAAACACAAAAGTTCACTATTAAACACATCAAACCGGTCAAGCAATTTTCAAGTGGAATCGATATAAGCACATTAAAAATCCTAGTTATTTAGTAAAATCGTGGTTCAGATTATACAATAATCCAGTTTCAAATCAGAAGTTATTATGTTGAATCACGGCTCAAATCAGCAATTAGAAAGTGGAATCACATCCCAAATTGATGTAGGTATTCAGGTTATATGTAAATTTTACTACTAGTATGATTTCTTTCTTATGATTGTGAATTTGTGTTAATTTTTTTTGGCATTAATAATGATTTTGGAGTTTTAAAATAAATATTATTGATTAAAAGGCACTAGTTTGTAATTTGTATGTTTATTGCATCCGTTTGTATTTTAGTGAATCGTTGGCCGGACTGCCTTGGGCATAGCGTTTAATAGTATAACTTGGTGCATCGAGTTGAGTTAATTTAATGAATCCTTTCGAGGTACTTTGGTAAAGAAAATAGTGAATAACATGTTTGTTAAAACCGCACACGAAGTGTTTGAGAAAATGTTTGAATAAAAATTTGTAAATGTGATGCAGTAATTTTGTATTTGTATATGTCAAATGTTGATGTTTACTTACTTTGTTATGATTGTACAAGAATGTTAATGTTGAAGTGTTCGCTTGTTAGCTATGTTATGACTAGAAAATGCATGTATGTATTATGATTAGTGCTTAAAAAATTTGTCATTAGTGCATATAAGAATGTGTTATTACATCTCTTATTTGTTTGTTTGTGTGGTTAGTAATTTACTTTCTACAATTGATGCCCATATAGGTAAAAGATTTTCTAAAAGTCAAGAGGAGCCTCAATTCGAATGATGATTAGGCAACTGTTTTAGACGGAACTGATGTAGGTGTTAACCAATTGAGATACTTACTTTCTACATGTTCATAAATACTATGTTGTTAGCATAATAAGTGGAACCATTTTATGTTTTCTCATGGATTAAGAAATAACAAAGAAACTTTTTTTGAACGATTAACAAAGAAAATTAACTGACCTTAGTTTGGTGCTTTAAGCATAGGTTACTACTGACTAGATTTCGATGGGTATATAATATTTCTTAAGATGGTTGGTTCATTGCATCTTCAAATTGGGTGTCCGTTATAAGTCTCAATAAGTATATATTCCATACAATGAATGAAAAAAATGTATTAAGGTATCAATTTATGTGTTTTGTGCGTAAGTATGGAGGTTATATTGGGGCATCAGTTTTATTATTTCATTACGGCATCGGTTTTATTATTTTATTATGGCATCAGTTTTATTATTTTATTACGGCATCGGTTTTATATTTTATTACGGCATCGATTTTATATTTTATTACGGCATCGGTTTTATATTTATTACGGCATCGGTTTTATATTTTATCATGATATCAGGGTACAATTAACTAAATTAATAAGATAGTATTTAGTGACCTTGCAGGAAAGTTGGACCACGTAATATTGGGGCCGCACCAACTGATTTGGCACCAGGGTCCATGGTAAGACGAACAAGCATATTGGTTATTGAAGTTACCGGAATATTGGGAAGGCAGGTTGTTAGACGGGTACTAGATGGGAGGACGGGTGCTAGACGGGTACCTTGGCATCTAAACCCAAAGGTACGCCTTGAATAACTTTTTCTTGCCTCGGTTTCAAGACTATTAATGAAACTGTTCATTGATCTAGTTCCATTGACTTTAACTGCTTTAAATGATTGGTTTTGAGGATATGTTGTTCGTTTTTGGTAACCGAGCACAAACAGGAACCAATAAAAACTATGCAATATGAACAGTAGCTGCACTGATAGAGGTGAATTGATGAAATTTTACTGCGGATTAAGTTATCCTATAAGCCGTTATCCTTACAGCAAATTAGAATAGAAAAACTAGGCCATTTTAACTACGTAAATCCTAGATTGTAGGGCTTGAATCTTCAAATCAAATTAGGAATAGCCGCTTATGTCTTTTGGTCCAAATATGGCCAAAAAGGGCAAACCTATGTGCTCAAATTATTCCCTATGTAATTACAAGCACCACAAACTATCTGAGATATCTCTATATCAGATAACAAGCGAAATTCAGCAGCTATAATCAACAAATAACATGAAATAAGGATAGTTCTATACCTACTGATCTAGAGTTGCATAAAATGAAAAACATGTATTATTGCGCATGTTCGGGTTTGATGGGGTGTTTATTTCGACTTATATAGCCGGCTTATGGCTTATTTGGTTTTGTAATTATGTTTCATAACGTCACTTTTTGAGCCTTATTTGAAACTTTCTGGCCTTTGCAAGTTTATTATGAAATGTAAATTTTTCTAAGCCGGAAAGTTTCAAAATAAGCCAAAATTAGTGAGGTTGTGAAACATGAGCCCAAAACCAAATAAGCCATAAGCCGCCTCTATAAGACGAAACAAACACTCCCTTAGTTTGTGATAACGAATGAAGAAAGTATTTTAGTGTTGCAAGTAGTGGTTTAATGTGGTTAGTTTTTATTTCAGATTGTGCTTACTAATAAGACGTGTGTTAGGAGGTTTGACTAAGATTGTATAAGTGATGCCCTCCGACCACCACCGCGCCGCCATTGTTCAGGCTACTTTCAGATAATACAAAACCTAACTAATTGTGTTGGTAGTGCAACAATTGATAATGTTAGGCATCTTGTTAAGAACGTATTAGGGCGTCAGTTTAAGAACGTATTAGGGCGTCAGTTTAAGAATGTACCAGGGCATTAGTGTAAGACTATATTAAGGCATCAATGCAAGTATGTATTCCGGCATATTTTAAAGAATATATATTAAGGCATCAATTTAAGAATATATGATGGCATCAGTCTAAGAATATACGCAAACAAGTGTTTTATGGAATGATATAAACACTTATATGTGATTAGCGAATTGAATGAAAAAGTAAGTCATGATTAGAACATATCACTGAACATATTAATGCACCAATGAGTATGATTAGGGGATCACTGCGTATGTTTAGTGCACCTGTTGGTATGTATAGGTCATTCTTTTGATGGCTGAATTATTTTTCATGAGATGTATGTACTAATAATCTACGGGTTTTGCAGGGATCAATAATCTGGAAGTAAAACATAGCCTGAGGAATCTTTGGTGTATCCCTTACCGCTGATCTTTCTGTTGAAAATCTGCCAATATCGTTATAGCCTCCTCTTCCTAGTCCCCATGGCTCATCCACTCAAATGCTTTCTCATTTCTAAGGTGCCATGCCTTCTCACTTTCCGTTCTATGTTATGAATGATCCCTTGATGAGTTGTCCAGTTTTTGCCTCTGGCCCACATAGAGAATCTGGTGAGACTCAATCACAATCACAAAAGAACACTAGTTTAGGCTCAAGACATATTGGTCCCTAGAAAAACAACCATTTTGGCATTAACTTATTTTATGGTGGTCCTACCCTCTCAGGTCCTTTCATTGGTAAACCAGGAGACGTGTCCGGCGTTCAAGCTCCACTACATATGGTTGTTTATAATCATCATGCTCAAGTTGGTCAGTTTTCTTGAGCTTTATGGGTGCCACATACATCCCCTCTGGAAAACAACCTTACTGTAAGTATGATCAAACATCCGCTACAGTGAAAGTGATGATATGAATTTACTAAATATGGTTTCTGGACCAGGTTATCCTTTGAAGATGCATCTTGCCCCTGGCTCTCCGCTAATGCCAATGGGTTCGCCTTTGACCATGTTTGACGTGCCTCCATTTCAGGTAAAATTTCTCTTTAGTACTTGTTTATTCTAATAGCGTTAGTACTAACAAAACTCGGTTAAATATCTAAACAGATTGCACCAGACATGTAGGTCCAACCTCGATGGTCTCATGCACCTGCATTGCTTATTAAATCAGTGCCAATCTCGCTGCCATTACAGAGCAAAGCATAAGCCATGACCGGGCCTTCCTATCTCAGCAGCCATGGAGGACACCCTGTTGACCTATCCGCATTTCCTCCCAATAGATTTTCTGAACATCAAGCTTTATCGATTCATTTAAGGTGGTGGTTCTGGACAAAATACAAGGTACTTATTTGATAATGGTCATCCAATGCTATCTTCAATTGGTCTCATTATAAGGTATGTTTAGTCGTTATTGTTAGTATATTATGTACCTCCAAATAGAAAGTGTGTTGTTAGATGCCTATATCAAGTTTCTTCAATGGATCAAAACAAGCACTTTTTGATTTCTATGTGATACTAACATGTTTGGTACATTAAACTGGTACTTTTGCTCCCAATACTAGGAAGATAAGCGCAAGCAGTTGGTTCTAGCGCTCCAAATTGCCTATCTGCTTACTAAGCATATATGATTCCTGAATACCATGTTGGCTGTATAATTGAAGATTTTTTTTAGTAAGTTTGTTAGGAAATTAGAAATTTAATGAAGGTTTATAGTTTAGGTTTTTTGTTTAAGTTTTTTGCCTCTTTGTTTATCTAGTGGCATAACTTTTTTAGCTATATGAATTTATGGGTTCTTGTGGAGTGCTTTTTAGGTTGGTATCACGATGTTTGCGTTAAATGCGAGTGTTGTTCCTAGCTCCACCTCACAACTAGGTATGATTTGCTATACAGAACAAGCTAAATTGTTGAATACCCCTGTTTTATATTAATTCTTTGAGATAAAGTTTGTAACTTGTTTTGTTATGTATTGAAATATTATTTAGCGGCTGACTTTAAGATTTTTCAAATGTTGTTATTTACTGTATGTTACAGCTAAGGCGGAATTACAAAGGGTGGGACACACTAAGACTATTGTGAACAGCTCTTTTCCACTACTCATACCAATTAAATTACAGCCTGCAACTTTTGGAGGGAAAAGCAAAGTTTATAAACCAAGTCTGCAGCTTTCATCTGCGCGGCAGCATTGGTGAGTCTTAGTTCTATAACTCGCAAATCTCTTATCTTAACTAGAAAGTCCTTAAATATTGCATCTTCATTAGTCTGAATGTAGTATTAACACACTATCACAGTTCCTGACCTACTGCCGATATTTAAAATTTACTGATAAGTAATGCTGCTAGAAGATTTATACGGTCATATCATATACTCTACTACATAGTAATCTAAATCGTAAAATTTAGAGCAACCGAAGAGGAGACACCTATTGATATTGATAATCTGATATGGGTGAACTCAGTGACAGAATTTCTTAGATGTAAGGGGGTGTTTAGATTGATTATTTCTTAGCTATAAATAAGCATGGAAGGACCTTCATGTTTAATTTAAAATATTTATAAATGAATTTGATCAAAACATTTGAACAAATTGTTATTTTTTTAACTATTATTGCAATCTTCACAAACCAGGCAGATTCAAGGAGTAGATCCAGTAGTAATTGTTCAGTTATTTGTAAGCAGCTTAAAAGTACTAATTTTTAAGTAGTGGCGCAAGTAGAAGAATAAGAAATTTTAAATATCCTTTAGAATGAGAGACATGATTGAGTATATGTATCATGCATATTATAGGGTATCAATTCATTACAATTTAATAACATCGTGTTTTGGCAAAAATTGTTGCATCTGTTTATTAAATTTTGTTGCATCTGTTTATTAAATTTTGTTGCATCTGTCATAGTTTTGTCATCGCATTAGCTTGGGTTCTCACAAGGAAGTCCGAGAATCATTTTGTTTAACCTTAAAAATCATCCGGTCATAGTTTTTTCATCTGTCGCTATTTCTAATTTGTAAATTTTCATAACTGATTTTCAGTGGTTACAATCTAGCTGCCATAGTAAAACTCATTGCTTTCATTTTTAGTTTCAAAAACTTTCACTGTCGTAATTGTTAACTGTCAAAAAAATATTGTTGTCCAAAGTTATGTTTGTGTCAAAATATATTTGTAATAATTATTTGTTGTCACAAGATTATCCATTATCGGTTTGTGGGTTAAAGATAATGCATCTGTGTGTTTAAAAAGATAATGCATCTGTGTGTTAAAATGACGATGCATATGTGTTTTTAAAACATAATGCATTTGTGTGTTAAGAAGATAATGCATATGTGGGTTAAAAATGTTGCATCTGTTTGTTACTGATTAAGATGACAATCAAAGTGACATTAAGGAACAAGTATTAAGTTCCGAAAGCAATTTGTTTGAGTATGCAGCTTCTAATGTCTACAAGCTTATTATTTCCTTATACTCATATGGCGTTATAGCGTTTCTTTAAACAATTTAAGGTTAACTACCACCAAACATGCTTAGGTTTATATATCCATAAAAGCCTGGTTTTAAAGATCAGAACAATAGCTAGTTTCTAACTCCCACTGCCATGGATATATATAATTCATGGTCTACACAATAGTTATGATTTGCATAATCGTTCATATAGTGTAGTTTTAGGATTATCATTGCTGCATACGAGTTTCAGTTGGTCAAAACGTAGTATTACTTGCAAGTATATTTTTAACGGATGTAAGATTCCTACAGATGGATCTAGTTTCGACTGTCTGTTAATCTTTTTGGGGGAAAGCTTGCTCGTGCGATGATTCAGAAGCTAAAACTTGACATTGAAACGTGAGTCTAGACAAAAAAGATTCTAATTGATGTTTATACCATATGTTAATTAACAGTGGTAATATAAACAGGGCAATGCTTAAGTTGAACCAGATATTAAGGGCCAATGAGATAAAATTTTCCATTCTTGTGTGCTCATGTTATTCGGTGAGTGCCATACTTTCCATTTTTGGGTATTGTTGGGAATCATACTTCAAACTTTACTTATTGGTATTAATTTGCTTGTAATTTAGGTTATACGTGGTATTATTTTTTCTGGTATGTGTCTCAGTTTCAGGACAGAAGAGCATAAGGTAAAGGGAGAATCGCTCAAACACAAAGAAGACTCTTAATAGTGGAAGTGCTCATCAGCGAGTATAAAGTTGGCTTCTTTGCATTTAAATTTGAGACAAATGGGAGTAGAATCATGCAAGCTGTATGCTTTAGTTGTAGGTGCAAGCGGATGTGGCACTATTGCCGTTGTTTATCTTATTTAAAGGTTGGTACCCCCCTCTTTATAGCAGTTATAACCTGTTTATATGAAAATGGTTCAGTTTTTTTTCTAATGGGTATAGTATAAAAAACAATTAAACAGTTATTATTATTTGGCCATCTGTTTGTAAGTCGACTTAAGTGGGGATGATGAACGACTATTTTTAATATCGTCTGCTATAGAGTTCTATATTGGTCAATCTCTTTCTATGGATTATACATTACTCTCATTAGTCTATATTTTGTGTCTAGCGCTACCTTTGAATTAGCACTTTCAAGCAAGAAAAGCTTTGGGTCATTTGGTTGTAAGAACTGTGCCGATGAAGTATGATACCCGTGAGAATCTAGTCACTGTTGTCAATGTAAGCCTCTTTACAGTCTACTCTACGCCTTGTTTGATCTCATTCGTCATATAATTCTGGTTATTTGATTATTTTTTAGCAAACAAGCACTTTAAAAGTCAAGAGGTATCAAGCTTATAATCAGTTCAAATAAGCAGTTCCAAACATCCCGTTATAACATCTTTTGTACCTATAAACTTAAAATGGTTTGTTGTTTGATGCTTCTTTTGTAAATGAATAAGTACATGTCCTTGAACATGATTCAAATCAAAATAATAAGTCAGAAGTCGATTTGGTGGCCGATGCTGCTTTCGTATATACCAATAAGTGTGGCATCATCTGCATCTCAGGTAACCTCAATTGATTTTGTATATGCACGAATTGTAAGATCCTTTATTGAGTCATAAATGTTAATTAGTTTAAAAAAATTGACATGTTGTGTATTGTGCAGAACTGAAGTGTATCTCATCGCGTCTCCACCTACTTTTTGCATTCTTTTTTTGCAGCTCATGAACCAGTAGTCGCACGTGATATGTAAGCCAACATAATCTAACATCCAATTACCTGAGAAAGGTGTGTCTCATGGGTTTAGGTTTGGGTAACGGGTTGAAACAAGGCATTTCAGTGCAGCTCGTGAACTAGTAGTGGCACCTTTAAAAGTTTGGCATGTTGATTTCTTTTAATCGTTGTCATTTTCATTATAAAAAACTTGTTTACCATTTGAACCATGAGTGGTCGATAATAAAACACTTATGCAACTATGTTTGTTGTCATCATATCATGTTTATACACCTCGTGTACTACTAACGATCTTTTTAAATAATGCCTTTAGGAACTTGAACTCCTCGTGGGCTCAGATGACATTACTCTTGGTTCAGTGGCACGCTCAGGATTTGATTTACGTTCGTAACAAATTTGATTTCCAGAAAATGGTGATCGGGGTTGCTTCCAAACCGATCCAAAAAGCATAAGAGAACACGCCCACGAGTTGTATTGTGAAACATATTTTGTTTAGTATTTCGTGACGTAATTGATGTAATCGCTTTTACGTTTCTTAGTCTAATTTTCATTCGTACGCTTTTGCGTCTCATAGTGAAAATCTCATTTGTAATTTATAAAACATTAAAAAAAATGTGGGACCGTTGAGAACCTGATAACAATCACAAACTTCAAAAAATGTTAATATCGACAAAAAAACGAAACCCCTACCATCCAACTTATAAGAAAACAGAAAATATACAAATAACCCTTAAAAATTAAAGAATGTAACAAAAAGGCCCCTGTACTTTAAAAAATTAAAAAAAGGAAGGGAAGGGGTTTGATCCAATGGTTGGAAAGAAGTTTTCTAGGTTTTCTATTGAGATGTTGTTTTCTATTGATCCCATCTATATATATATATATATATATATATATATATATATATATATATATATATATATATATATATATATATATATATATATATATATATATATATATATATATAAATATCTATATATATATATATATATATATATATATATATATATATATATATATATATATATATATATATATATATATATATATATATATATATATATATATATATATATATATATATACGTATATATATATATATATATATATATATATATATATTTATATATATATACGTATATATATATATATATATATATATATATATATATATATATATATATATATATATATATATATATATGTATATATGTATATATATATATATATATATATATATATATATATATATATATATATATATATATATAAATATATATATATATATATATATATATATATATATATATATATATATATATATATATATATATATATATATATATATATATATATATATATATATATATATATATATATATATATATATATATATATATATATATATATATATATATATATATATATATATATATACTAGTTACAAAACCCGCCCGATGGGCGGGTATGACTTATGGATTTGATTTACCTTTTTAAATTTGGCAAATTTTTGTTGTTTTAAACTTTTGTTTTTAAGGATGGTCAATTATAATCATATAACATTTTGTTTTTTAGGTTGGTCAATTATAATCGTCATATATATCAATTAAACTTTACGTTAAATAAAAAACCCTAATTTTTTCTCTCTAAACATGGGGATTTCTGGCCGTCCTAAATGTTTTTTCCGATCATAAACCATGCTTCTAATCCTTGTCCATCTATTGTCGCTTTATTTTGTATCATTGTTTCTTGAATCTATTAGGGTTTCATGTTTCAATTAGGGCTTTTGTTTCACGAAGCTTTATCTGAGCGTGAAATTGTGACTGATATAAGTAATAGGTATCATTATCTTGCGTGATAGATTGGATTTGTTTGAGGTTAGTGTTGTCCCTTTTATATGATGATTGTAATACACGAATTTAAAGAAAGAAAGGTAGAATGAGAAGAATTCTAGAGAGAGAAAGTAGTGAGAGAAAGTAGAGAGAAAATGGTTGGTGAAACTTGTGGAATATTAGATTAGAGAGAAAATGAAATGACCAACACCCTTCCTAACATGCTAGGAAGGGTTTATATAGCCTTTGCTTACATGTAGCTTAATGGGCTATATGATCATGGGCCGGGCTTTCCTTTTGGGCTTTGGTTACTTATTAATGAACCTTAGCTTAAAGTTAAGCCCGTAATTACACGACTAATATACTACCTATTACAACGTTCTAAAATACGATACATAATAAACATATGACCGAGCATTCTTGTTTGGCTCAATATTTTGAGGCTAACAATCTCCCCCAATGAGAGGTCATAAACCTTGGTCATTTAGGAAATTTGTATAGATTACTAATCTCGCCATAAAGGAGTCTTGAACGTGTAATAGTAGTCTTGTTCCTTCATGCTGTGATCTTTGAGCCTTTGTCGTTGTCTTGCGACTTTGTCTTTAAGCTTGAGATCTTAAAATCATCCTTGACTTGTCTTTGCCATCTTGCGATCTTGTGTCTTCATCCACATGCTCACACTATTAATTGTTGAATATGTCTTTAGGCATGAGTATGTGGTTTTCTGAATCATTGACTTTGCTGTGTACACCGTGACGCCACCTTCTCGAGACAAAACACAGACACGGACTGAATGGCTTTGACATTCGTCCTAAATCGGTAGCGTTTTACCTCCGGTCGGTGAAGACCGTTATACGATATTAAATATCGTACCTGTGATCAGGTAGATTCAATTAAGAATCTCCTTGACAGGGTTTCGCGATTGTACTAGCCGTTCTCTTTACTCGACCGTCTCAAAGCAAGACTGCGAACATAAAGAGTGAATCAATTGGATAAATATCCGCTTGATTAAAGTCGTCAATTCAAATTCCTGGAACAAGTTTGATTCATTAAGAATCTTACCATTGTTGCTTTCCAGTTGACACAAGCTTGATTCATAAGAATCTCGCAAGTTACCTACCGTAGCGCTGTTTGAGGTTGACGCTAGAAGGATTTCCATTCGTCACTGTGAATATTAATGAATATCACTCTAAATGTTCTGGCAAGGCCATAAAGATATTGCGTAGAAACCTGAAACGAGTTTGAATCAATTAAGAATCAAACCACTGTTGCTTTTCAGTTTTGCACATGTTCAATTCATAAAGAATCTTGCATATGACCTACCGCAGTGCTGTTTGATGTTAACACTGGAAGGATTTCCACTCATCATTGTGAATACTAAGTAGTATCACTCTGAGTGTTCTAGCAATATCACAAGGATATAGCGTAGGACTCTCTTGATCTTCATCCGTGTGTCCTAACGAGATTTGATTGATCTCTTGGCTCTAGACTCTATTTGTGCACTTTTAGTGGTCGGAGGCTGGAGCAGATGCCACCTATTCAATATCAACTATCTCGGAGTGAGAAAGTCAATAGAAGTCGTGTTGATCTCCGTGACAATAAAACAAACTTCTTTTGAGAGAAGCCTGAGTAGCTAGGAAAGGGTTGTGCTTCACATCACTGGGTCCATGATGAGTTTGTATTCATGATGAGTTGACCCGGTTTCTGCCTAAGTTGTATGGAGGGCTTCTTTCTTTAGACCCTTTATCCTTACATTTCTTTTTCATTCTTCAACCCCTTCAATGCTTACCAAGACATCATTACTAGCACCTTGTTGTGATTGTTCCAGTGCTAGCATCAGTACTTAGTCGGCATTCTGCTACGTTCACATTCTACTCCATCTTTCCTAAGGACTTCTAATAATCTATTGGATTGTCCCTGGGAAGATCCCTCCGGTTCTGGTTGGATCATAGGACTTAAACCTAACCACCCTTTTGACACCAATGACGTCGTGAATTAAAGATGTTGTGGGTATTTGATCGTAACCATGAAAACCACTTTAAATTCTAACAAAGTGTTTGAAAAACATTTAACACCTTGCTAGTTTTGTCGTTTCAGAAATGCTCCCCCTTCACATGTGCATCGATAATCGAAAGTGTTTCGCACATGTAGGTAAGAGTTAAAGTGCTTGAGTCTGATATTAGATCACATTTTAATCACATTTTCTCCCCCTATCTCTAATATATAAAATCTTTTGATATTAGAGATACCAAATTTGATTAAAATATATTTAGAAAAAATAGTCTTGAAATCTCTAGGAGAAAGATGTGTTGATCTTTTGCATGAAGTTAAAATGCTCCCCCTCAAAAATTGATCCAATTGAATTGTCATTGTGAGGATATGATCCACATTTCGCTTTTTGAGGATGGGAGTTGTTGAACACACAATTTTTGAAAGATTTTGAATATCATTGAAAAATTCTTGAAAAAATTGTGTTCAACGCTTTTTGAAAAATCAATTCTTTTTGTCGAAAGGTTTTTCTAAAGCATAAACTTGAGTTCATAGACTTTGAATGTCTTGACGAATCCACTCAAGTGTAAGAAGATTTCTCTTCTTTTGCTGAGGGTAAGGGTACTAAATCGTACACTCCCCCGTGAATATCGAGCCGGGTTGCAATCTGAAAGTGATTACAAGCCATTGTGTTGAGCTCAAAACGTTGAATGTTTTGTGACAAGCTCAACCCGTGATAGATTGCTCTACCCGTTGTTTGGAAATATTTGTCCAAAATAGACAATTTCCTTTATTAAAAGAAGAAATGACATGTTTTGAAAAATATTTACAACTTTCATTCGAGCTTTATGTACACACCCGTGTCGTTATTGAGCGACATTTCTAGGTATGTCCATATTATCGATACTGAAAGACATGTCGAAAAGAATATTTTTGGTCTTTTGAAAGTTTTTCCATTTTTTATTTGTTTTTTATTTTGTTTTTCTATGGATATTTACATTTTATTATATTTTTGTATTTTCTCAAGTTTTTTGAAAATAATCCAAAATAGACTTTTGTACAGCAGAAGAAGGTGATATAGAATTGATAACTTTGCTTTTAGCCAATTAAAAAGATTCGTTTTAAGTATGTCTCTTCGAATTGAAAAACTTATTGTTTAATGTGTGACTCAGTTGAACTTTAGTGGAATAAAGATGTGTCGTTGTAGTTTTGAAAATAAAGGGTGCAAAACAATTAAAGTAAAGTTGCAATTAAAATAAATCTAAGTCTATCAAAAAATAAAGTGCAAGTATTTAAAAGCAAGACTAAAATTAAAGGGCAATAAAGTAAATAACGCAAACTTAAATCTAACTAAGGCAAACTTAAAACGCAACTAAAACTAAAACTTAAACTAAGGCAAATAAACTTAAAGTGCGAGTAAGGAAAAAGGCGGGAAAAAATAAAGCTTAAAATAAAAAGGCAGAAAACTAAAAACTGAAATTCCCTATCCGGAATAAATCTCCTATTAGGAATAAAGGCTATTCGGAATAACTGTCACCTATTCGGAAAGATTACCCTATTCGGAAAGTTGGTCTATTCGGAATGATAGACTCTATGCGGAATGTGCCTCCTATTCGGAATAACTCCTCTATTCGGAATAGCTGTCCCTATTCGGAAAGAAGTCCTATTCGGAAAATTCAGCTTCTATGCGGAAAGTAGTGCCTATTCGGAATGTCAGCTTCTATGCGGAAAGTAGTGCCTATTCGGAATGTCAGCTTCTATGCGGAATGACACCCCTATTCGGAATAATGAATATTCCGAATAGAAAATTCTACAAAAAACCCCTATGCGGAATAACTTATTATTCCGAATAAGCAATTTCTATAAACTCTACACGGAATAATTCAATATTCCGCATAAACAACCTTTTAAATCCTTGATTCGGAATAATACGAGTCGTTTACTGGGGAAGAACAGAAACGATAAGTCCGAAGAACAAGGGAAGAAGAATAAGCACGGATCTAGACAAAAATTAACCAAATCAACAAAAAGATTGAACCAAACTAAAAACAAAACAACTAATAAACATAAACAATCAATCCAAAGCAACAAATCAAACAATAAAGTTCACAATAATCAAAACCCACTTAAACTAATCAACCAAAATTAAGAACATGAACATAAACAATCACAATCAAAGAATAAGAAGGGAAAAATAAGAATAACAAGATAAAGATAAAGCTTGACAAGAATTAAAAAGAAAAACTTACTTGAATTAAATGGTAATTAAGGTGCAAGACAAGGTAATTAAATGACAAGAATTTAAATGTGCATAAAATAAATGTGGAAGAGCTAATTTGTCAAGTTAGCCAACAAGAGGAAAATGAAAATGATCTAATCTATATATAGGGGAGATTAAGGCTTGCTTAGTGTTGTCCCATTATTTGTGATGATTAAGCAATGAATGAAGAAAGAAAATAGATGAAGAAGAGATGAATTCCTAGAGAGAGAAAGTAGTGAGAGAAAGTAGAGAGGAGATGATTAACTTGGTGAGATTAGATTAAGAAAAGAAGTTACAAATGACCATCCACCCTCCTAACATGCTAGGAGGGTAGTATACATAGTGCACCCACATGCGGGCTTTAATGGACTATATATTGGGCCGGGCTTGTCTTTTGGACTTTAATTAGTTTAAATCCAAGCCCGTGAACCACGACTAAATAACTACTTATTACAACGTTCTAATAAATATTACAATAGAAACCTATGACCGAACATTCTTGTTTGACTCAATATTTTGAGGCTAACAATCTCCCCCAATGTGAGGTCATTCCTCTTTGATATTTGGATTCCAATGGAGATTAATGAATTTCGTCATAAATGAGTCTTGAACGTGTAACAGTAGTTTTGTTCCTTCATGCTGTGATCTTTGAGCCTTTGTCGTTGTCTTTCGACTTTGTCTTTTAGTTTTGAGATCTTCAAATCATCCTTGACTTGTCATTGCCATCTTGCGATCTTGTGTCTTTATCCACATGCTCACCCTATCAATTGTTGAATAAGTCTTTGGGCATGAATATGTGGTTGTGAATCTTTGACTTTGCTGAGTACACCGTGACGCCACCTTCTCGAGACAAAACATAGACACGGACTGAATGGCTTTGACATTCGTCCTAAATCGGTAGCGTTTTACCTCCGGTCGGTGAAGACCGTTATACGATATTAAATATCGTACCTGTGATCAGGTAGATTCAATTAAGAATCTCCTTGACAGGGTTTCGCGGCTGTACTAGCCGTTCTCTTTACTCGACCGTCTCAAAGCAAGACTGCGAACATAAAGAGTGAATCAATTGGATAAATATCCGCTTGATTAAAGTCGTCAATTCAAATTCCTGGAACAAGTTTGATTCATTAAGAATCTTACCATTGTTGCTTTCCAGTTGACACAAGTTTGATTCATAAGAATCTCACAAGTCACCTACCGTAGCGCTGTTTGATGTTGACGCTAGAAGGATTTCCATTCGTCACTGTGAATATTAATAAATATCACTCTGAATGTTCTGGCAAGACCATAAAGATATTGCGTAGAAACCTGAAACGAGTTTGAATCAATTCAGAATCAAACCACTGTTGCTTTTCAGTTTTACATATGTTCAATTCATAAAGAATCTTGCATATGACCTACCGCAGTGCTGTTTGATGTTAACACTGGAAGGATTTCCACTCATCATTGTGAATACTAAATAGTATCACTCTGAGTGTTCTAGCAATATCGCAAGGATATAGCGTAGGACTCTCTTGATCTTCATTCGTGTGTCCTAACGAGATTTGATTGATCTCTTGGCTCTAGACTCGATTTGTGCACTTTTAGTGGTCGGAGGCTGGAGCAGATGCCACCTATTCAATATCAACTATCTCGGAGTGAGAAAGTCAATAGAAGTCGTGTTGATCTCCGTGACAATAAAACAAACTTCTTTTGAGAGAAGTCTGAGTAGCTAGGAAAGGGTTGTGCTTCACATCACTGGGTCCATGATGAGTTTGTCTTCATGATGGGTTGACCCGGTTTCTGCCTAAGTTGTATGGAGGGCTTCTTTCTTTAGACCCTTTATCCTTACATTTCTTTTTCATTCTTCAACCCCTTCAATGCTTACCAAGACATCATTAATAGCACCTTGTTGTGATTGTTCCAGTGCTATCATCAGTACTTAGTCGGCATTCAGCTACGTTCACATTCTACTCCATCTTTCCTAAGGACTTCTAATAATCTATTGGATTGTCCCTGGGAAGATCCCTCCGGTTCTGGTTGGATCATAGGACTTAAACCTAACCACCCTTTTGACACCAATAACGTCGTGAAATTAAAGATGTTGTGGGTATTTGATTGTAACCATGAAAACCACTTTAAATTCTAACAAAGTGTTTGAAAAACATTTAACACCTTGCTAGTTTTGTCGTTTCAGAAAAGCTCCCCCTTCACATGTGCATCGATAATCGAAAGTGTTTCGCACATGTGGGTAAGAGTTAAAGTGCTTGAGTCTTATAGATCACATTTTAATCACATTTTCTCCCCCTATCTCTAATATATAAAATCTTTTGATATTAGAGATACCAAATTTGATTAAAATATATTTTGAAAAATAGTCTTGAAAACCTTCGGGAGAAAGATGTGTTAATCTTTTGCATGAAGTTGAATTGCTCCCCCTCAAAAATTGATCTAATGGAATTGTCATTACGAGGATTTGATCCACATTAAACTTTTGAGGATAGGAGTTGTTGAACACACAATTTTTGAAAGATTTTGAAAATCATTAAGAAATTCTTGAAAAAATTGTGTTCAACGCTTTTTGAAAAATCAATTCTTTTTGACGAAAAGGTTTTTCTAAAGCATAAACTTGAGTTCATAGACTTTGAATGTCTTGACGAATCCACTCAAGTGTAAGAAGATTTAACTTCTTTTGCTAAGGGTAAGAGTACAAAAGCGTACACTCCCCCGTGAATTGAGATCCGGGTTGCAATCTGAAAGTGATTACAAGCCATTGTGTTGAGCTCAAAACGTTGAATGTTTTGTGACAAGCTCAACCCAAGATAGATTGCTCTACCCGTTGTTGGAAATATTGTCCAAAATAGACAATTTCCTTTTGAAAAGATAGAAATGACATGTTTTGAAAAATATTTACAACTTTCATTCGAGCTTTATGTACATACCCGTGTCGTTATTGAGCGACATTTCTAGGTACGTCCATATTATCGATACTGAAAGACATGTCGAGAAGAATATTTTTGGATTATCGAAGATTTTTTTATTTTGTATTTTGCTTTTTGATTAATATTTACAGGTAGATGTTTGATAGATGAATCAAGCAGGCTTCTTTGCCAGAACCTCCAGTTCTGCTGGAGTCAAACATCTCATACCAATTTGCCTAACTAGATACGCAAACCTCTCTTTCGAAAGAGCTTTTGTAAACAAGTCAGCTAATTGGTAATCCGTTCCAACAAAGTATAGTTCAACAATACCTCTTTCAATCTTGTTCCTTAATGAAGTGATATCGGACATCGATGTGCTTCGTGCGGGAATGCTGTACCGGGTTGCAGGAGATGGCTATGGCCGACTTTGAGTCACAGTACATAGGTACTTTATCAAAATGGAAGCCATAATCCGTGAGTTGTGTTCTCATCCAAAGAACTTGAGCACAACACGCAGATAGAGACACATACTCCGCTTCGGCTGATGAAAGTGACGTGCAATCCTGCTTCTTGGAAGACCATCCCACAAGCTTGTCTTGACCTAGAAATTGTGCACCACCAGAAGTACTTTTACGTGTATCAAGACACCCTGCATGATCAGAATCTGAATAGGCGGTTAGAAAGAAACCGGTTTCCCTCGGATACCAGAGTCCCATGTGAATGGTATTCTTAAGGTACCGAAAGATCCGTTTAACCTCCTTGAGGTGCTTTTCAGTGGGTCGTCCTTGATATCGTGCACAATAACACGTAGCATGATGAATATCAGGTCTGCTTGCTGTCAAGTACATGAGGGACCCGATCATGGAACGATATCTCGTTTGATCTATGGGTAATCCCTCCAAATCAGCATCTAGAGATGTGGTTGATAATGGTGTCCCAACGGGGTCACATGATGTCATACCATGCTTTTTGATTATCTCTTGACAATACTTAGCTTGGTTAATGAAGATACCACTTGGGGATTGGTGAACTTGAATTCCTAGAAAGAATTTTAGTTCGCCCATCATAGACATTTCAAATCTGCTGTGCATTACTTTTTCAAACCATTTTGAAAGTTTTGGGTTTGTAGACCCGAAAATAATGTCATCAACATAAATTTGCACAAGCAGAATGTCATCCCCATATTTATAAGTGAACAAAGTTAAATCAATGGAACCTTTTGAGAAACCTTTGGAGACCAGAAATTTCGAGAGCTCGTCATACCACGCCCTTGGAGCTTGCTTGAGTCCATATAGTGCTTTGTGGAGACGATACACCTTGTCAGGATAATGAGGATTGACGAATCCTTCCGGCTGCGTGACATAAACTTCTTCCTTCAAAGGACCGTTAAGAAACGCCGTCTTTACGTCCATTTGATAAACGATGAATCCCTTATGTGCAGCATAAGCAAGAAAAATCCTGACCGCTTCCATTCGAGCTACTGGTGCAAATGATTCTTCGAAATCAATACCCTCTTTCTGTCCATACCCTTTAGCCACTAGCCTAGATTTATTCTTGATGATCGTGTTCTCTTCATCTATCTTGTTTTTCCAGATCCATCGAAGATTTAATGGTGTTACATCGTATGGTCTGTCAACCAGTTTCCCAGACTTTAAGTCTTTCAAACTGTTGAAGTTCATCCGTCATCGATTCAATCCAAGCATGATCAGCCATGGCTTCTTTGATGTTTTTCGGTTCAGTAGTACTCACGGCGAGTGCGAACATACAAACATCGCCATCGGTTTCAAGCTGTCGTCTTGTACGAACGGGCTGTGAAGGGTTTCCAATGACATGAACCAAAGGATGATCTCGGGTCCAATGATGTGTTGAAGGATGTCGTTGATAGAAAGTATGCATATTTGACGGATCAACATGGCGAGTAGAAGACTCTCCAGTTTCGTGTACCGGTGTACCGAATGGGTTGATGAATTCGTCTTCGTCAGATAATGCATTGTCTGCTTGATTTGTGTTCTCTGGAGCAATGACAGTAGTTGTGGATGTTGTAGGATCGATTGTTGAAGTAATATTCTGAGGAGGTAAATCTGCAGCAACCCGTGTTGAAGTAGATGAAGTTGTATCTTGTTGTTGACGATGATCGGTTTCATCATTCTTATCATGAGTGACAGCGGAAGACTTTGATACAACTTGTTTCTCCCCCGTGAAATATTCATCATACATTGGTCCATATAACATTTCCAACTCTTCAATTGTCGTGTCGACTGTCATATCAGCTCTAGGAACATTTTCTGGAACCAGCGTTGAACTTGACTGTTCATTGTTGTGGTCTTGAGCTTCGAGTTCCGTGCGGTTGTGAACGGAAGTCGTTTGTCGTTGTGGATCGGGACTTAAACTGTTTTGTTCAAGTGCCATCTCTTGAGATTCATCAAATCGGATGTGAATTGTCTCGACAATCAATTTTGTTCTTTTGTTGAACACTCTATATCCCTTAGACTGAGTTGCATATCCCACAAGAATACATGCATCACCTTTTTCTTTCATCTTATCCAAATTTTCACCATCTCGTATAATGTAACAAGTACATCCAAAAACATGAAGGTGTTTGAGTGAAGGTTTTCGATCATGAATTATGTGATATGGAGTCTTTTCGTGTCTTGGGATAATTAAGGAGCGGTTTTGGGTGTAGCATGCGGTTGACACGGCTTCGGCCCAAAAGTACAGTGGAAGTTTTGAAGCGGATAGTAATGTTCGAGCAGCCTCAACCAAAGTACGGTTTCGTCTTTCAACAACGCCGTTTTGTTCGGGTGTTCGAGCAATAGATGTTTCATGTTCAATCCCTTCGGCTTCAAAATACTTCCTCAGATTAGAATTCAAAAATTCTGTACCTCTGTCAGTACGAACCACTTTAACTTGAGCTTGAAGACCACGTTGTATCAATTTTAGGAAGCTGATGAGAACGTCGGGTGTTTCATCCTTGGACCTCAAGAAGTGAGTCCATGTGTACCTTGAGTAATCATCGACAATTACCAGAATATATTTCTTTCCATTGATACTCTGAACACGCATGGGACCACACAGATCCATGTGAAGAAGATCTAACCGTCCTTTAGAGCTTGGTGTGGTCTTTGTTTTGAAGCTACTTCGTTTAGCTTTACAAAGTTCACAAGAAGAACAAAGATGATCTTTGATGAATTTCAAGCTTGGAAGGCCTCTCACAATATCTTTCTTGGAAAGCAAGTTAATGGTATCAAAGTTGAGATGAGAAAGACGTTGATGCCATAACCATGCCTGAGTCGTTGAAGCTTTAGCCATGAAGCAAATTGGAGTTGATGAAGTTGTGTCTTGAAGTGAAATTGTGTAAAGATCAGTACCCCGTGTACCGGTAAGTAAGTCATTCCCATCATAATCACGAACAAAACATGTCTTCTTTCTGAAAGCAACTTCCAAATCTGCATCACAGAATTGACCAACCGAGAAAAGATTGTGATTGAGCCCTTCGACGTAGTATACCCTTTTAATCGTGATATTCCCCTGAACCAAATCTCCATATCCTAGTATCGGTGCAAATTGATCATTTCCGAATCGGACCGTACCTAGGAACTTCTCCACGAAGTTAATTAGAAGCTTGAGATTCCCCGTCATGTGCTTCGTGCATCCGGAGTCCATTATGAAGAGAATTATTTGTATCACCTGCACAAGAGTTAGAACACGATGGAGCATTTGCTAAATTGGATACCACAGTAGTTGTGATAGTAGAATCATTAGTGTCCTTATCAACATTTAAAGGCAAACTAACACTCGTTTTCACATTTTCTGTCCTAACTTTAGGCATCCATTTATATCCGGGAGGACATTGATTAGCAAACCACCATTTCCAAGACTTACTAGCAGACTCATATAATTCCTTAATTTTGCTTCTAGGATTCTTAGTGGTGGAGTCTGATGCATTACTTTTCTTAGTGGGGGTTGCACCAGAATGGTTCACTTTGCGTTTGGGTTTACTAGCTCTAATAGGCATTGCAACTTGCTTCTTAGTTCTAGTATCTACGCCTTTGACTTTATTTATAGCACACATAGAATGATTAGCATTAGCACACTTGCCACATTTGACACAAACAAATTTCACATTCATAACATTCAAATCATTCACAGCATTCAGATCGTCATTACATGCGATAACAGACTTTTTATTCTTAAAAACATTCAAATTCCTAGGGTGTTCTTCTACTTGCTTCATCTTCCCCTGATTCTTGTGTTTCCAGACCTTATCATTCTCTTGAGTGCTCTTAAGCTGAGGCCGGCTAACACTAGTAGTGGAGACTATTCCTGTAGTAGAAGACACACGAATATTAGTGTTTCTAGAAGTCTGAGGCGAGTGAGTATCTTTGTTTGTGGGCTTAGTGGGCATTCTATACATCCCTGGTTCAATCACATTATTGTGCTTAACGCTTGGTGCTACAGGATTCCTTATGGGTTGAGCTTGTGGTAACCTTTCCTTTCCATCCATCTTGGGGGCAAACACAGGTTTTGCAAACGAGGAATTAGATAAAGCAGATGGTTTTCCCAAGATAGAGGATCTATTCTCTTTAGAGGCATTGGGTTGTCTAACCACATTCTTCTTAATGCTAGGTTCCACAATTTTCCCACCCATTTTAGCAATGAGTTTCTGCAACTCAGCTATCGCTCTGTCCCTGTCTTGTAATTGAGCTTTCAACCCTTTAATTTCCAAATTCTGTTCATTCATTTCTCGAAATGTTTGGGAAAGTTTTTCTTGCATTTTATTATCATGTGGAAAACGACCAACGTCTTTTTGCAAAGCAAGTTCAAGTGAATGACAATGTTTTTGAAGGAAATCAGTTTTGTGTTGAAGTAACTCAAAAGCCTTTTTGTCAACATTTTCTTTACATTTCGAAAGCTCAATTTCAAGACGTTCACATTCTTTGATCTTATCAAGATATTGGCATGCAACTTCAGAATATTCATCAATATCAGCACAAGATGTAAAATAAGCACACATAACATCTTTAGAAACGCATTCTTGCAAGAGTAAATCATATTCATCTGAGAAATCAGACTTCTCCATTTGAAGATCATCAATGTGTTTCTCAATAGATTCAACATATTTTAAATCATCAAACATTCAGTCCGAATGAACTCCTCAAGTTGAAGAACAGTTTCTTTAATCAACGCCGTGTTTGGAATTAAGAGTTCTTTGACAAGCAAGGTAATATCTTGAGGAATCGGACGTGTCCACTCAGCATTTTCACGTTTTGCCCAGTCTCTTTCAACAATAGATTTAACATTATCTATGTGGTGTTTAAGAATACCTAATGTTTTCCTACTCTTGCTTTTAGATTCATCTAGAGGGAGGTAGTTTATGTATTTGTAAACATTAGATTTCTTAGGGGCAAAAGCTTTCTTCCATTGAATTCTCTTTTGTTTGCATTCTAAGAACACTTCCTCACGAGTTTTTTGAGTTTGTTTGTTGAACAGGCCATAAAGACTATTCTCATAAGCATAATTATAAGGTTTCACAAACTCCTTATTAACAAGTGGTTGACTATCAGCATCCCAAAGGGCAGTCTCTTCACTATTGACACTAACAGGCATGCAATCAAGATTTGTCCTTTCAGTCTCATCAAGATAGAGACACGGGTTCGCAGCTTGAGCTTTGGCAAGGTACTCAGGACTTGCAAAGCTAGCTTGACCCTTAAACATCGATGGAGGTGCTAGCATTCTTACGGATTGAATAGAATCATGCGTTTTATAAACAACGTTCTTCAAAAAGTCGACTTGTGCTTCTAGTTTCGTAACTTTTTCGGTTTCTTTATCATATCTACTTTTGAAGTCTTGTTTTAACGCATCTACCTCTTGTTTCTTATCCTCTAGAATTTTAGCAGAATCAGTAGTGGTCATAGAGAGCTTTTGTTCAAGTTCATTAACTTTGGTATTGGCAAGGTACGTTTTTTGACGTTCATCCATTAAGAAAACATTATATTGACGCTTCTCTTTAGCTAATAACTCAAGAGTGGTATTATATTTGTTTTCAAAATCGTCCTTTTGACTTTTTAACGCACTTCCCTTGTACCCCTCAAGCTCTTTGGTTTTCTGAAGGAGCTCATCTCTATAGCTTTCAGTCATCTCAGTAGATTTGATAAGAGCAGCTTTGCATTCTTCAAAACTTTGAGTGAGCGTAGCGTTTGCCTTCTTTAATTGCTTTTGACTCTTTTTATTTTCAGTGACATCTTTTTGTAAAGTAGCAATTAAATTAGCAAGCGCAATACGTTCCTCTTCATCATATTCATTTGCATGTTGATCATCCTCAGACTCATTATTGCACATGTCTGATGAATCGGGTGTGGTATTACTATCAACCGTTTCCATCATACACGTGTCATTAATGGCATTGGGTAGATCACTATGCTCAGGAATATCACCAAACACATTATATTCATCAGTAGTGTGTACCTTATCGATTGGCTCAGTGTCAAAGATAGGACCATTGTCATCTTCAGTGACTTTGAGAACTTCTTCAACATGTGCCATGTACGAGTAATGTGCTTCTAGTTCCTGGTCGGAGGCTTCATCATCAGTGTCATCAAGCATAGCTCCTTCCTCAGCTGACAGTTTGACCCCTGCTTCCATCTTTTTGCATAGCAACATCTTTTCCTTGTGATAGCTGGAGTCTCTAACCCTTTTCGGCTTCCTGCATTCCTTTGCCATATGCCCAAAACCTTGGCAATTAAAACATTGAATCCCGCTTTGCTGAACCACTTGACTTCCAACCGTTTCCCTATTCCCAGTAGCAGCAGCAATCCTCTGAGTATCATACTTTGCAGTTTGTCGATCATATCTTGCAGAACCCTCAACATGCGTTGGATTATGTCGATCATACCTAGAAGGACTTTCACCACGTCGACGTGTGTCATACCTTGGAGGACTCGCAACATATCGGTTCTTTGTGTTAGATGATGTTCGAAGATTGTTGTTGGTGGGTTTGTAGATCTTCTGGTAAGTCTTCATAATGAAAGCAATTTGTTGTTTCATCTCACGATTCTTCTGAGCTTGATCTTCATCACTATCTTCTTCAGATGATGACTCAGATGGTGGCGAAGTTGCTCTTGGTGCTTTGCCGCGTGATCTTGTGGATGATGAAGACTTGGATGATGTGGAATATCGTGGTGAGGATGATGTATTGGAGTATGGCTTAGGAGCACGAGAGTGAGGATCTTGAACATGTTGAGTGGTAGTCAGTAAAGCAAGTGGATTAGCCGTCTTGGCAACACGTTCAGTTCGAATCTCATTTTCTTCATTCTGAAATTGCTTCAAGATGTCAAAAAGTCGATGATATGAGACCTCGTCTAACTTTTCTTGTTGTTTCACCAAAGTGACGAATCGTGTCCACTCGGGTTGAAGTTGTTGAAGAAATTGGACATTGACTTGCATGGTGGAGACTTGCAGGTTATTTCTTGTCATGTCATTCATCATCTTATAAAACCTTGAGTAGTAAGAGTCAATTGATTCTCCATCCCTTGAAGTAAACTTGCCAAAATTCCAAAACAAGTTTGTTTTGACATCTTGTTTGTTGAGTGATTCTCCTTGTTGCAAGCGTTCAATAGCAGTCCACATTTCATGTGCTGTCGGGCATGCATCAACCGTGGAGTAAATATCATCTCCAATCCCACTTAAAACCATATAGATGGCTTCCTTCTCCGCATCATGCCAAGCACAATTTTCAGGTGTGAGATCAGCTCTTGTTTCATCACGTTCACTTGCAGGTATTGGATCAGTAGTATCTGTGGCTGCTCTTGGAGGAACTGAGATCTTCTTAAATATATATGGTCCATGAGTAATACATTTCCTCAAGGCATCACCATTAGGTCTTGTATCAAGATATCGTATGAAACGTGATTGCCATTGAGCATACCTACCAGATACAAGCATTGGTGGTCTCTCTTTGTTACCCGCCACCATTATGTTGTTGTTCGTCACACGATATTCGGCAGTAGAATCCATCTCAATATTCTCTGAAATGATGAAGTGAATATGGATCTTAAGTAGATTTGTTGTGATTGTTGTTGTGGTTTAAATTCCGAAAATTGCAATTTTTCTCCAGGCCGACAATAAATTCTCCAGTCCGACTAAAACGGTATTCCAAAAATTTTGTAATCGCCAAAATTTGAAATCGAGCTAGAAATGTCCTAAAACTAGTATGGAAAAAATTTGAATTTACTTGACGAAAAATTTTTTAACTCTTTTTTTTTTTTTTTTTTTTTTTTTTTTTGATCTTCGTGGAAACGATATTCTGAAACTAGTCTAGATAGTGGCTAAGTCTAAAAAATACCCAAACAAAATTTAGCAAAAACACATCATCGGAATCACCAATCGGAATGATATCGGAATTCATCAATCGGAATGTTATCTGAATACACCAATCGGAATGATATCGGAATTCATCAATCGGAATGTTATCTGAATACACCAATCGGAATGTTATCTGAATACACCAATCGGAATGTTATCTGAATACACCAATCGGAATGTTATCTGAATACACCAATCGGAATGTTATCTGAATACACCAATCGGAATGTTATCTGAATACACCAATCGGAATGTTATCTGAATACACCAATCGGAATGTTATCTGAATACACCAATCGGAATGTTATCTGAATACACCAATCGGAATGTTATCTGAATACACCAATCGGAATGTTATCTGAATACACCAATCGGAATGTATGTTGGAAGTCCAATCGGAATGTTGATCTGAATCCCAATCGGAATCTATAACCCCTTTTCAGATTGCAGCAATCGGAATGTATCCCCCTTTTCTCGGACAAAACTCAACCAATACGTGATTTTAAGCCAAAAAATGATCAAAAAACCCAAAAATTTTGTGTTTTTAGCCAAAGTAAATATACCAAATCACTACTACAACTATGTAGAAGATGTAGATGAAGAAGTAGAGCACGAAATACACAAAAAAATTTGAATCCGAGATGATTTATGGATTAAATCATTCGAATCCAATATACTAACAACAACCAATCACAAAACTACCCCGTGGCGATTGATACCAAATGTTGTCCCATTATTTGTGATGATTAAGCAATGAATGAAGAAAGAAAATAGATGAAGAAGAGATGAATTCCTAGAGAGAGAAAGTAGTGAAAGAAAGTAGAGAGGAGATGATTAACTTGGTGAGATTAGATTAAGAAAAGAAGTTACAAATGACCATCCACCCTCCTAACATGCTAGGAGGGTAGTATATATAGTCCACCCACATGCGGGCTTTAATGGACTATATATTGGGCCGGGCTTGTCTTTTGGACTTTAATTAGTTTAAATCCAAGCCCGTGAACCACGACTAAATAACTACTTATTACAACGTTCTAATAAATATTACAATAGAAACCTATGACCGAACATTCTTGTTTGACTCAATATTTTGAGGCTAACACTTAGGAAGCTTCCTTAATTGCATGCTTAGTCGCTCCTTCTTTAATCTTCTTTTAATTGCACCATTAGTCCCTTTCTTCTAATCTTCTTTAAAATTTGGACTTTAAGGACTTGTGGCTCGGGATATCTTTTTGAACTCGTCTTTAATTTCTTCAGCAAAATAAACTTGAGTTTCTCGACTTTTGATAAACTTCCGTCTTTTGACTTTTTCTTCGATAAATCTTTAGAATTGGTCTTGGACTTCCGTTCTTTTTCCACTTTTGACTTCTCGACTCCGTCTTTCATCTTTTTCTTCAATAAAAGCCGTGAATGCCCGTGAATTCCCGTGTTTTCTCCACTTTTCACAATTTCGTCCTAAATCACAACAAAAACACAAACCACGCATAATTCCGACATAAAAGACATAAAATACACGTTTAGGTCCGGTTATTATTGTAACTAAGTGGTAGAAAAGATGGGTGTTTACACACCTATCAAATCCCCTACACTTGACCATTGCAATGTCCTCATGCAATGCATTAGTTACAAAGCATGTTTATACTTTTCATCATAATTAATCCACATTGGCCTTTATTAAAGAGATAGAAAATTATAAAAAGGCAAAACAAAGAAATTAAAAGCATACCTTGAGTTTTAGAAATGTCATGAATAATCATCATCCTCAACTTTTCACTTTCTCCAAACCAAGCTTAAAAACGAGATCATTGTTATTATAAGTTAGTAAACTAACACGAACTCATGTGGGCCAATTACTCACTTAGACTCCCTTATTCCTATGGGTATCTCTTATATTTTATTATTTGTCTTGAATGATCACGAAGATGCATTGTTTGACTTATTTAGATAATTATTAAGTCTAAAAATAAAGTGCACGATTTAATCAATAGTTAGCTAAAGGACCAAATCTTTTAAAACTGCTTCTCGGGATATCAAAAAGTTCATATCTTGGCATAACTTGGTTCGCGATTTGAGACCTTTCTCGGGCCGATATTTGGCAGCGACTTCATACTTCAAATCTTGAGAGACGTTCATGAAATAATGGTCTTCTCTTCATAAATGGAATTTCTTCACTTGGAATTTTTGAGAGATTCTTCATATATGGGCCACGACTTCTTCATTTTTCTCCAATCTTTATTTTGGATTTTGATATACAACGATCCGCCTCCTTTATAGACTTGGATCTATTTATCCTCATACCTTGTTAGGGTCTTTTCGGATACACTTCTCCATGACTTTTTGGGAGTTTTTGCTTTTCGTCGTGTGTCTCGATCCTTCATATTGATTTTCGATAAATGATTCTTCACATCACTTTTGGATCTTTAGCAACAAAACATAGCCCTCATGCCTTGTTAGGGCCTTTTCGGACTCGCCAATCTTCGCGCCCCGCTTCATAAGTTATGCCTTGGCTATGAACTCTCGTCATTACCGAGCAACTTTTAAACGATCTGGGGCTAGAAGCTAAGTAACTTTTCAAATCATACAACCTTATTTATTAGCAGATAAATTTATTAGCAAGCGATGGGAGAATAGGCTCATAATTAACTCACATAAATTCATGAAAGAATACCGACTTATAATTGGCTCTATCATCTCTCGTTCTCCACAGTTTAAAATCTCAAGTAATGAGACTCGTGGATACTTAGCCTATTAAATCAAAGTTTTGGGTTTTCGAGTCGCCTATAGGATCTTGCAAATTCTTAGACTCTTTCAAGTTTAGAAATCGCATCTTAAAGTTCCCTTGATAAACGACCCTCTAGGATCAATTATAGGAACTTGCGAAAAGTTCTTGTTCTTAACCCGTGAGGGTTAAGACTTTCGCGTTTTATAGCTCCCTATATAAAAGCCTAGCAAAACTTGACTTAAACACGTTAAGGATACTAGCTAGAGTAAACTCGGATTGAGTCAAAAGATTCACAACGTTTGAAAATTAAAACCACTTATTAAACATTTATTCTAGCAAAGGAAGAAAATAACTATACAAATGGAAAAACTAATAGGCCAAAATAGATCAAAAATTTTGAAAAATGTCGAAAAATTGATTTTCCAGTTAAAATGAGGACAAATACAAGGAAAAGACCACTTAACTTCGATAGAAGTCCCCCTACACATAAGATAAACATTGTCCTTAATGTTTAAGCATGTGGGAGTAAACTCCCCTACACCTAGGACATTGTGCACGTTGTTTAAATCTTGCTAAGGAAAAGACATCTAAAGAGATTCCTATTTTAATATTGAGAAAATATAAAATAGTGAATCGAAAAGAGTTTAGGATAGAACCGGGAAGAAGTAGAACACGGAATCACGGGTCGTCAAGAATCATTAAGAGTAGATCATTGAAGCTCGAATCCCTGATTAAGAAGTGAGGAGAGGAAATAGCGATCCAAAGGGTCCCCCCTACACTTAGGGTAAAGAAAGCAAAAAGATAGATGCATGGGTTGCCTCCCAAGAAGCGTTTGGTTTTTTGTTTACCGAGTCGTGAGCCTGACTCGACCTTGATCATCAACGGAAGTAGCATGAAACAACTCCACCAGGATCAAAGACATAGTTTTCATCCATCAATAAGCAAAAGCGTAAGGCGAACAAGGCAAGCCAAAAGAGAAGTGGCAAGGTTCCCTTAAGCAGTGATGGAGCACGGTAGAAGCAAAGATGAAGTGGTGCAAGCATGTCTTCAATGGTTCCAAAGATTTTTCCTTTTATTTCATCAAGCGGATACTGAGATGGCTTAAAAACTTCAATACCGGGGTCGAACACCTTTTCCTTCAGGGGAAAATAGCACTCCGGCTCAGCCGAGTGTGAAGAAGATCCGCAAAGAAGCACAACCTCGTCCTCAGAAGTGGGACAAAGAGGTGTCAAATCATACGTGCAACGGATTTCGGTGTCAACCGGTTTCTTCTCCTTGGACAAAATGCTCTTCAAATCCAAAGTAGGATCAAGACGATAATCTTCAAAGTCCAAAGGAGGTGCATCACTCTCATGAGGGAAGTATGTGTTGAGAAATTCAGAGAAATCTTCCTCGAATGAGTAATCGTCCAAAGTAGGATCGAGTGATGGCGGAGCATCTTCATCATGTGAAGAATCGCTCGAAAGAGTATCGGCCTCATCAAAATCATCGAATGTGGGCAGCTCGGGATACTCAGAAGTACAATTAAAATCATCCGAATCTGAGCTAGAATCATCATCATCATAAGCATCAAAGACCGGTGGCGAATCATAAATGGGAGAAGCGTCCAAAGTAGGGGGAGAATCATCCACATTATCTTCAAAGAGTGGATTATCAGTGGAAGACTCGAATAGAGGATTGTCGTAGACGGTAAAGTCATCGAGCACATTTATCATATTCACTGATTCTCGGCCTCCAAAGGATTTGCCTGTAAGCTTCCCCATTTTAAAAACTTTAGAATCATCCCCGACTCGTAATATTAACTCACCTTCGGCCACATCTATTAAAGCACGTCCGGTTCTCAAGAATGGCCGACCAAGTATTAAAGGAATACGAGGGTCCATTTCATAATCAACGACAACAAAATCGACCGGGAAAGTAAATGTGCCAACTTTGAGAAACACATCTTCGGCTATACCAACGGGGTAAGCGAGAGTGCGGTTTGCAAGTTCGAGAGTCATCTTTGTTGGAATGAGGTCGGGCAATGATAGTGTTTTCCAAACACTGAGTGGCATCAAATTAATACTAGCCCCGAGATCAGCAAGAGCAGTAAATTCTTCAGTTTTGTTGAACACGCAAGGCAACACAAAACGACCGGGATCTCCAAGCTTTTCCGGAAGTTCTCTAAGAAGAACTGCAGAGCAGTTTTCATTTAAGCGTGTGTTGGCGAGTTCAATCAGCTTCTCCTTCTTGCTAAGCAATTCCTTGAATGCTTTGACAAATTTCGGCATGTGGCAAAGTGCTTCAACAAGGCTAATGTTGATGGTCATTTTAGATAGCATATCCACATATTTCGATACTTGGCAGTCATTCTTGGTTAGATCGTTGGTCTTGCCTATGCGAGAAGGGTATGGGATTCTAGGTTGGTAAGGGTTAGGTGAAGGTGTAGGTGGTGAAGGTTGTGATGTTGAAGGGTCCTTCCGAGATACATCGTCATGACGAGGCGGAGACGGTAATGGTGTACTATCACTAAGTGTAAGAGGAGTAGGGTTACATGGTGGTGGAGGTGGTGTAGATGATGGTGGTGAGTCAGGTGGATTGACAATGGTAATTCCACTACGCGTAGTTATAGCACTCACATTAGCTCGCGGATTGGTGACGGTGTTTGAAGGTAGAGAACCCGAAGAAGAAGAAGGTTGAGCTTCGGGCAAGAAACTAGCCAACAGATTCTTCAATTCAGTTGTTTGAGTGATGAAAGAGGATTGAAGATTATCACGAACCTCGGTTCTGATGTCGTTACCTTGCTTCAAGATATCGCCTTTCAAATTGATTATTTGGCTCTGTAGATTCTTGATTTGCTCACCTTGAGTTCTCATAATGGTGTCAACATCGGGATTAATGGGTGGGTGTTGTTGGGTGGGTGGTTGATAAGGGTTAGAAGCACGAGGTGGGATTTGGTTGCTTCTATTGTAGTTGTTGGCGGGATTTTGGTTTTGAGGAGAAAAACCGGGTGAAAGGTAGTTGTTGGAACGGTAGCTCAGCAGATTTCTATCCCCTTGTTGTCTAGCTTGGTAATTTTCCGGTGAATAATTACCGTAAGCTACATACACATTTTCCGGATTTCCTTGTGTCGAAGGACAATCGGTGTATGAGTGAGGACCGCCACATGTTTCACAAGGATTAGCAACTGCTTTAACTTGTTGTTGTTGTTGGTTTGAAGCGAGAAGCGTAATACTTTTGCTCATTTCAGCCATCATGCGGGTGAGTTCGGTCATCTCAGGGTTTGCTGAGGTAGAAGAAACATTGACTCTCGTGTTGTTTCTAGAAGAAGCAGAGGAATCCCAGTTCTTATGATGAGTAGTCATGTTTTCAATTAACTCTCTACACTCCTCGGGTCTCCTTTTCATGAATGTGCCACCGGCGGCTGCATTGATCGTATCACGATCTCGAAAAGTCAATCCGTTGTAGAAAGTATCGATCAAGGTGACCGGAAGCATGTTGTGGTTTGGACAACAGTCGATCAAGACATTATATCTCTCCCATGCATCAAAAAGAGATTCATCGGGATCTTGCATGAAACCGCTGATCTGATTGCGAAGGCTTGTGACCATGGATGGTGGAAAGTAGCGCGACAAAAAGCGTTGAGTCGTGTCATCCCAAGTGTGAATAGAATTCTTCGGGAGACGATCAAACCATTTCTCGGCATGATGCGATAAAGTATGTGGGAAGAGTTGTAGGCGAAGTACATCCATTGTGGCCCCAGGTAACTTCATGCTCTGGGTGATTGTAATGAACTTGTCGAGGTGTTTGTTGGCATCATCATCAGGCAATCCTCTAAATGGGTTTGTTTGTACTTGCTGAATCATGTGGTGCTTCAACGAAAACTCAGGAGCGTTGATTTGTATCGGTGCAATCGGTCCTCCTCGTCCAAACATTGTTGGTTGACAAAGTTCCTCCATGGTCCGAAGATCGGGCTGTGGAAGAGCATTGTTGTTGTTATTATTATTATTGAGGTGCGGTGGCATGTTGTTGTTGTTGACACCTGCCATATCTAAATCTTCTTGAGGCTCGGGCTCTTGATAATTAGAAGATCTAGTACGCATACACCTGAAAATGCAAAAGAAAACAAAACCAAACACAAAGACAATATATATACACAAAAAAGATAAAATCTTTTTGAATTTTTGAAATTTTTAATTTTTATGGTTTTTATGAATTTTTTATTTTTTATGATTTTTTTTTAATTTTTTATGCAAAAAATAACGTTCACAAGTGAACGGATCCCAAAAAGCAACGTGTCTCTCACAAAAAACTGTTGATCTTTACGAAAAGAGCCGGCAGCGGCGCCATTTGATAACTTTGCTTTTAGCCAATTAAAAAGATTCGTTTTAAGTATGTCTCTTCGAATTGAAAAACTTATTGTTTAATGTGTGACTCAGTTGAACTTTGGTGGAATAAAGATGTGTCGTTGTAGTTTTGAAAATAAAGGGTGCAAAACAATTAAAGTAAAGTTGCAATTAAAATAAATTTAAGTCTATCAAAAAATAAAGTGCAAGTATTTAAAAGCAAGACTAAAATTAAAGGGCAATAAAGTAAATAACGCAAACTTAAATCTAACTAAGGCAAACTTAAAACGCAACTAAAACTAAAACTTAAACTAAGGCAAATAAACTTAAAGTGCGAGTAAGGAAAAAGGCGGGAAAAAATAAAGCTTAAAATAAAAAGGCAGAAAACTAAAAACTGAAATTCCCTATCCGGAATAAATCACCTATTAAGAATAAAGGCTATTCGGAATAACTGTCACCTATTCGGAAAGATTACCCTATTCGGAAAGTTGGTCTATTCGGAATGATAGACTCTATGCGGAATGTGCCTCCTATTCGGAATAACTCCTCTATTCGGAATAGCTGTCCCTATTCGGAAAGAAGTCCTATTCGGAAAATTCAGCTTCTATGCGGAAAGTAGTGCCTATTCGGAATGTCAGCTTCTATGCGGAAAGTAGTGCCTATTCGGAATGCCAGCTTCTATGCGGAATGACACCCCTATTCGGAATAATGAATATTCCGAATAGAAAATTATACAAAAAACCCTATGCGGAATAACTTATTATTCCGAATAAGCAATTTCTATAAACTCTACACGGAATAATTCAATATTCCGCATAAACAACCTTTTAAATCCTTGATTCGGAATAATACGAGTCGTTTACTGGGGAAGAACAGAAACGGTAAGTCCGAAGAACAAGGGAAGAAGAATAAGCACGGATCTAGACAAAAATTAACCAAATCAACAAAAAGATTGAACCAAACTAAAAACAAAACAACTAATAAACATAAACAATCAATCCAAAGCAACAAATCAAACAATAAAGTTCACAATAATCAAAACCCACTTAAATTAATCAACCAAAATTAAGAACATGAACATAAACAATCACAATCAAAGAATAAGAAGGGAAGAATAAGAATAACAAGATAAAGATAAAGCTTGACAAGAATTAAAAAGAAAAACTTACTTGAATTAAATGGTAATTAAGGTGCAAGACAAGGTAATTAAATGACAAGAATTTAAATGTGCATAAAATAAATGTGGAAGAGCTAATTTGTCAAGTTAGCCAACAAGAGGAAAATGAAAATGATCTAATCTATATATAGGGGAGATTAAGGCTTGCTTAGGAAGCTTCCTTAATTGCATGCTTAGTCCCTCCTTCTTTAATCTTCTTTTAATTGCACTATTAGTCCCTTTCTTCTAATCTTCTTTAAAATTTGGACTTTAAGGACTTGTGGCTCGGGATATCTTTTTGAACTCGTCTTTAATTTCTTCAGCAAAATAAACTTGAGTTTCTCGACTTTTGATAAACTTCCGTCTTTTGACTTTTTCTTCGATAAATCGTCAGAATTGGTCTTGGACTTCCGTTCTTTTTCCACTTTTGACTTCTCGACTCCGTCTTTCATCTTTTTCTTCAATAAAAGTCGTGAATGCCCGTGAATTCCCGTGTTTTCTCCACTTTTCACAATTTCGTCTTAAATCACAACAAAAACACAAACCACGCATAATTCCGACATAAAAGACATAAAATACACGTTTAGGTCCGGTTATTATTGTAACTAAGTGGTAGAAAAGATGGGTGTTTACACACCTATCAAGAATGTACAGAATTGGAACCCTTTGAAGAAGGAGAAGTGGGTTCAGAATCCGCTGTTGTACCTGCAATCACAAAAGAAGAATTTACACAAATACTAGAATTAGGAGTAACAAATTCCTTTTCAGCGTGTAGAACAGTAGCATTAGTGCTGGTGCAGGTGTCATCACTCTTCTCTATTGGAATCCACTTAAGACCAACTTCTGTGAAGATCCGACCCGTTGGTTTCCACTGAAGACTAGATTTAGGAGTAGCTTTCTCTTGCACAGCGGAAGACTTCTTTGGAGAGAAACTATGTCCTTGTTGAATCCACGTTTCAGATTTGGTGTGGTTGCTTTTCTTTACGACGGGTTTGTATCTCCTTGTTGTCTTATGGGATTCTGTATTCGATCTCCGTTCAAAGGAACGAGATTTGACCTCATAGAGGTATTGCAAAATGCAATAGTCATGATTTCCATTTTGAATGCCCTTTTTGCAAGTGGGACATACAGGGAATTTGGGATTCACGAAAGTACTTGTATTCCTTTGTTTTCCAAATCGTTCAGGCGTAGTGTTTGAAACACGACTATTCATGGATGGTTTCCAATTCCTAGATTGCTGAAGAGGGATCCTAGGTTTTGGTTGACGACCATTAGGAGTGTGTGGAACTCTAGCGGGATTTGGTGAACTAGGTTTTTCAAACACTGGTTTGTCTTTCTGAATCTTCCCTTTTTGTTTCGCATCCTCTAGGTTGTGGGTATGAACGAGGTCATTTGAACCTACAGATTCCTTTGTGGACGTGAATGTCACACGTTTTGGAGGAGTCCTGGAAGTGCTAGGTGCATTCACATGGTTGGGTTTAGCAACAGTATGCTTTCTAAATGGTGGAACATAGGGTGATATGGATGGTTTTGGAACACTTGGTTGCATATCAGTCTTAGGGGGTAGCCTAGATTTCATATGAAAAGAATTGGAGAACGGAGTCGGTTTTCCTAAGATAGACGGCTTTGGATCCTTGTAGGCATTGGGTTGGCGAACAACAGGTTTCACAACTTTAGGTTCCACGATTTTCCCACCCATTTTAGCAACGAGTTTCTGCAACTTTGCTATCGCTCTGTCCCTGTCTTGTAATTGAGCTTTCAAACCTTTAATTTCCAAATTCTGTTCATTCATTTCTCGAAACGTTTGGGAAAGTTTTTCTTGCAATTTATTATCATGTGGAAAACTACCAACGTCTTTTTGTAAAGCAAGTTCAAGAGAATGACAATGTTTTTGAAGGAAATCAGTTTTGTGTTGAAGTAACTCAAAAGCCTTTCTGTCAACATTTTCTTTACGTTTCGAAAGCTCAATTTCAAGACGTTCACATTCTTTGCTCTTATCAAGATATTGGCATGCAACTTCAGAATATTCATCAATATCAGCACAAGATGTAAAATAAGCACACATAACATCTTTAGAAACGCATTCTTGCAAGAGTAAATCATATTCATCTGAGAAATCAGACTTCTCCATTTGAAGATCATCAATGCATTTCTCAAGAGATTCAACATATTTTAAGTCATCAAACATTTCAGTCCGAATGAACTCCTCAAGTTGAAGGACAGTTTCTTTAATCAATGTCGTGTTTGGAATTAAGAGTTCTTTCACAAGCAAGGTAATATCTTGAGGAATCGGACGTGTCCACTCAGCATTTTCACGTTTTGCCCAGTCTCTTTCAACAATAGATTTAACATTATCTATGTGGTGTTTAAGAATACCTAATGTTTTCCTACTCTTGCTTTTAGATTCATCTAGAGGAAGGTAGTTTATGTATTTGTAAACATTAGATTTCTTAGGGGCAAATGCTTTCTTCCATTGAATTCTCTTTTGTTTGCATTCTAGAAACACTTCCTCACGAGTTTTCTGAGTTTGTTTGTTGAAAAGACCATAAAGACTATTCTCATAAGCATAATTATATGGTTTCACAAACTCCTTATTGACAAGTGGTTGACTATCATCATCCCAAAGGGCAGTCTCTTCAATATTGGCACTAACAGGCATGCAATCAAGATCTGTCCTTTCAGTCTCATCAAGATAAAGACACGGGTTCGTAGCTTGAGCTTTGGCAAGGTACTCAGGACTTGCAAAGCTAGCTTGACCCTTAAACATCGATGGAGGTGCTAGCATTCTTACAGATTGAATAGAATCATGCATTTTATAAACAACGTTCTTCAAAAATTCGACTTGTGCTTCTAAATTCGTTACCTTTTCAGTTTCTTTATCATATCTACTTTTGAAGTCTTGTTTTAACGCATCTACCTCTTGTTTCTTATCCTCAAGAATTTTAGCAGAATCAGTAGTGGTCATAGAGAGCTTTTGTTCAAGTTCATTAACTTTGGTATTGGCAAGGTACGTTTTTTGACGTTCATCCATTAGGAAAACATTATATTGCCGCTTCTCTTTGGCTAATAACTCAAGAGTTGTATTATATTTGTTTTCAAAATCGTCCTTTTGACTTTTTAACGTACTGCCCTTGTACCTCTCAAGCTCTTTGGTCTTTTGAAGAAGCTCAGCCCTATTACTTTCAAGGGTCTCATTAGATTTAATTAGAGCGGCTGTGCATTCTTCAAAGTTTTGAGTGAGCGCTGCGTTTGCCTTCTTTAATTGCTTTTGACTCTTTCTAGTTTCATTGACATCTTTTTGTAAACTAGCAATTAAATTAGCAAGCGCGACACGCTCCTCATCATCATACTCATTTGCATGTTGATCATCCTCAAACTCATTATTGCACATGTCTGATGAATTTGGTGTGGTATTGCTATCAACCTTTTCCGTCATACATGTGTCAATAAGGTTTGTTGTTTGATCACTATGCTCATGCGTATTGGCATTGGCAAACACATTAAATTCAGCATTGTGTACCTCTTCTAATGGCTCAGAATCGTAAACAGGACCATTATCATAGGAAGGTGTATTGCTGATGACATTCTCAGAGTCGATGTGTTGTTTGTCAGAGCTGCTGTTGTCTTTCCCTGATCTGTTATGTTCATTCTGCTCACCATGCGTTGTTTTCCGTGTTCTGCAGCTGTCAGTAGCATTACTCGATATTGTCTCGTTACTTACAGTTGAGACTGGACTCGTATCCACTCCATGAATCTTTGCAACCGTGCACTCTTGCATTTTCAGCCTTTTGTCATTCATCTTCTTGATCATGTCTTTTGCATGAAGTAGGCGTTCATCCAAAAGCCTTTCAATTGATTCCATGTTTCCAAAAATCAAGTCTCTGAATGATTTTGCTTCCATTGTAGTGTAGTCTTTGAAGTGTTGATTTGCATCTCGAACTTCGGACTCAAAATTGGGATTTTTGAATAGCTTTGAGGCAAAGAATGGTTGAAACGGTGTTCTGAGTGTTTTGAAGGCTTTCTTGGAATTTGTCTCATGGAGGTTTTTGTTGAGTAATTCATTCTCAAGATTCTTCAAGTGGTCTCTTAAGTCATAAGTGAACGTGCGATGATCATTTCCGAAAAAAGAATGAAAAGCACGCATATACAAAGGATTGTACGAGAAGGTCTCTCTTTCCAGACGTTTTAGATTCGTTTTAAGATCACTGAAAGCTTGCATACAACGTTGTTTAAGGACTTGTTCTTGTAGTTGCATCTCTCGTTCTTCTCTGTCTGAACACGCATTGCTCGTTTCCATGATGATGGTTTCTCAGTTGATGAAGTGAAAATGGATCTTAAGTAGATATGGTGTGATTGGGTTGTGATTGCAATTTCGAAAAATTCCGATTTTTTTTTTCTCAGTCCGACAATAAATTCCTCAGTCCGACAAAACGGTAAACAGAAAATTTTGTCTTACCAAATTTTGAAATCAAGTCCGAAATAGCCAAAAACTAATAGGGAAAAATTTTGAAAAGTGAAAAAATTTGACAAAAATAAAACCTAAAAATTTGAATTTTGGTCCGAAAATTTGAATTTTTGGTCGAAAATTTTTCGCATCGCCAAAATTTGAAATCAAAGCATAAATGGCCTAAAAATGGTCTAGGAAAAAATAAATTTTAAAATGGTTTTCCCGCCAAAAAACTCATTTTTTATTTATTTATTTATTTATTTATTTATTTATTTTTAATTTTCGTGTAAACGATATTACGAAACTAGTCTAGATGGTGGCTAAATCTAAAAAATACTCAAACAAAATTTAGCTAAACATGTCATCGGAATGTGCCATCGGAATGCCCATCGGAATGTTGCTTAGATCGGAATGTCCTTTTGATCGCAATGTGCACCTGTCGGAATCCGCCAGATCACAATGTGCACCTGTCGGAATATTCAGATCGCAATGTGTACCTATCGAAATCCCAGATCGGAATGTGTACCTATCGCAATGTGGCTGTCGCAATGTGGGCAGAGTAACGTTTCAAGATTGCCTTAAATCCGTCGCAATCCAGATCGCAATAACGATCGGAATGTTCAAATCGGAATAAGGGGCTATCGCAATACTGATCGCAAAGTAAAACCCTAGGGTTATTGCGATCGAAACCGTACTACCTTTTCCGAAATTCAAGCTGTCGCAATAAGGGGCCTTGTTTTTCCAACTTTTTAGGCAACGATTTTAGCAACTTTTAGGCAACAAATTTAGCAACTTTTAGGCAACAAATTTAGCAACTTTTAGGCAACAAGATCGTGTTTTTAACCAAACCAAAACAACCAAATCTCTACAACAAGTATATAGAAGATTTGTAGCAAGAGATAGAACACGAAAAACACAAAAAAATTCGAATTCGAGATGATTTATGGATTAAATCACACGAATCATATGAAAAACACAACAACCAATCACAAAACTACCCCATGGCGATTGATACCAATTGTTGTCCCTTTTATATGATGATTGTAATACACGAATTTAAAGAAAGAAAGGTAGAATGAGAAGAATTCTAGAGAGAGAAAGTAGTAAGAGAAAGTAGAGAGAAAATGGTTGGTGAAACTTGTGGAATATTAGATTAGAGAGAAAATGAAATGACCAACACCCTTCCTAACATGCTAGGAAGGGTTTATATAGCCTTTGCTTACATGTAGCTTAATGGGCTATATGATCATGGGTCGGGCTTTCCTTTTGGGCTTTGGTTACTTATTAATGAACCTTAGCTTAAAGTTAAGCCCGTAATTACACGACTAATATACTACCTATTACAACGTTCTAAAATACGATACATAATAAACATATGACCGAGCATTCTTGTTTGGTTCAATATTTTGAGGCTAACAGTTAGGGTTTCATTTTTGGTTTAAGGGTTTTTGCCGTCTTTTTTCCATATTTTAAGGAATCACTGTTGTTTTCTTTGCTGCGATCTTTAATACCCTGATCATATTTGATTGGGGCTGGTCTCCATTGAATATTTCTTTAGTTTCGTTAGTAGTTGATTGACTGGTCGGGGCGTGATTGTTATAAACCTTGTTTAGCGTTTCTTTTGGTGCCGTTTGGGATTCTTATGGTGCTATTGATTGTGGGTTTTTAGAGAGATGGAGAAAGGGTTCCTCAATAGTCCTAAAGCCGCTACTGCTGTTCACACGAAGTCAGAGGATATTGGTAAGGACCTTGTGAAGAAAATTCGTAATATTGAAGGGAAGGTTATTGGGAAATATGGTACACGTCTTCAAGCTAAACGTGGGGAGGTAATCAATGAACATAAGGCTACGTTTGCTGATGGTCCTGCCAATGTTGTTGTCCATAATCCTAAAGGTCAGCCTTTGAAGTCTATACTTAAACAACATGGGATTGTGGAGGATGGAAGGACTAAGACGAGTTCATCGCCTGGAAACAATGATAATGGGGGTGTTTGCAGCTTGATGTTGCAAATGTTGTTGAAAACACTGTTTATTCAAAGGTGGATGCTGAAGTTCGAGCAGCACCTAAGGTGGTTGTGGTAAACGCACAGACTGAGCCTGCCTCATTCGTCAGCAATGATATAAAGAAGGTTTCGCTTTCTGTTTTAAAGAATGATAACAAGGTTTTGGGTTGTAATGTGGAGATCCCGTTGGCTGCTGTTCAAGATGTTTGTGACTTGTTTGCAAACACTATCTGTGGGTACTTCATTGGCAAACATCTTGCATTTCCTATCGTTGATATGTACGTTAAGAATGTGTGGGCAAAATATAGGCTGGAGCGTGTGGTATTAAGGAAGGGCCTATTTCTTTTCAAGTTCCGGTCTAATGAGGGTATGAACAAAGTACTTGAAGGAGGTCCGTGGCTGATCTGTTCAGTTCCATTATTTCTGAATGTTTGGAGTCCAAACTCACGGCTTCACAAAGAGGAAATCAAAGCTGTACCGGTGTGGGTGAAAATTCATGAGGTACCTATTGTAGCCTATTCAGAAATTGGTCTTAGCTTGATCACGACTGAGCTAGGACGCCCTATTATGTTAGATAAATACGCAAGTGACATGTGCCTTAACCCGTGGGGTACTCGTGATTATGCAAGAGCGCTTGTTGAGGTATCGGCTGAAGTACCGTTACTTAAATCTTTAGTAGTAGCTATTCCATTTAGTGATGGTTCGGGACACTCAATGGAAACGCTTGAGGTTGAATACGAATGGCAGCCTCCTAGGTGTAATGTGTGCAAGACGTTTGATCATGATGATAAGCAATGTCCAAAGAGGAAATGTGAACCTAAGCATACATCGGCCGACGAGGAGGGCTTTGTTCAGGTTACGAGGAAGAAGATCAGCAAGCCTACGGTTAATCAATCACGTCCTATTGATGGTATTCGACTTCCTAAACCTAAAACAAATTGGTTCTATAGAGCGGTTTCTAAACCTAAGTCTAAGTCAACTAATTCCACTACTAATTCTAAACCGAAATATGTTAAGTACAATATCAATGTAATGGAATTAAAGAACTCGTTTGCTAAACTTATTGAAGAGGATAAGGTATTAGATGTGGCTAATGGGGCTGATATGGTTGATACTAGTCACCACGATACGACGGTGACTAGTGATGTTTCAAATGTACATGAGGTGAACAATGGTAACAATGTAAACGAAGGGGCTGATGTAGCTTCGTCTAGTAAACCTAAATTGTCATTTGGACATCTTGATCTCAGTAATGTTAGTGACTCCGATGAGGATGAGGTGTTTGCATCTCAAGATGAATTTAATGCGTATATGTCATCGATTGGGGGTGGTAATTCACTTGAAATGGAGGATTATGATGAATATGACGATTATGCGGATCAGATACGTGATTTACCTGGAGAAATTCAAGCTTTACGTGATATTCAGCTCCATCATCGAGGTAGGAAGTAATTCTTGATTTTGTTAGTTCATAAGAGGGGGTGTCTTCTTATGTAGGGTTTTGTTTGTTACACAATTTGTTTTGTGTATGTTGGTGCCTATGTAACGGGTCGTGATGTTAGGATTCACCTACATCCGTTTGTACTTCAATGTTTTTTGGCGTAATAAATCTTTTACCGGGGACAGTCCCCTTTACCCAAAAAAAATTTATAATCGTCATAGCATATTTACTAAATGCATTAAGAACGAAAAAAAATGAATATTCATCCGATAAAAGAAAATAAGAATTACTCACTCCATCCCATATAAACGTGCGCTTTGACTTGTTTCGAAATTTTGTTTAACTTTGACTATATTCCTTGAAGTGGTCACGCCAACCTCCTGAAAAGGGAGGGCTTTACCTGGTTTGAGTCTGTGTGGCGGTGGGCTCAAACCCCGGATTAGTCGGCCAATGAGTCAGAAATCACGGTTACAAAAAAAAAACTTTGACTATATATATTTGTATTTATGATATATAATACTTGATGCAAAATATATGGATAAATAGATATTTAAATATCTTTTCATTGGTATATTTTATCTCAAATATTATGTACACAAATAAAAATATTTATGCTCAAAGTTTAAAAATAAAGACAAAAAAATGTTAAACTGGACATCTAATGTGGATTGGAATGAGTAAGAGACTATCATTAATAACAAAGTATATTTTTGTTGTTGAAATAAACCATCTTTATACACCACGTTTCTCATCGATTTTATGTATTTATCATCTTTATCCCAAGATAGAGTCTACTTAAATCCCTGATTCTTGAGATAATCGCATGGCCTTTGTAGAAACTGTCCAACTTTCGACAATGTTGAGCCTCGAATTTTATTAATCCTCGTTGCAAAACACTATCACCATATACTAACATAGCTTCAATTTTATTTGTTTCCGTTTTGAGTACTTGAAATATAGTTCTATTGTATGAGTGGGCCTTTAGTCAATATTTCTCGCACGCATAATAGAATCTTTAAAAGTATGACAATCAACCTTGAATAATGCAAGGAATGATTGTGGAATTTTTTGTGTTTGTTATGGGAGTGTTGATATATGGACCTAATAAGAAGGTATAAAAATAGACTTAAGCCTACGTGTCATCTTGTGATTGGTTAAATACAGGGGGCGATATTTCATATTCTTTTTCCTCATCTCTATCTTTCATTCATCCACTTGACTCAATCCTATGATTGGACCTATTTTTATGCATACGAATTAGGTCCCTCGATCATTTTTGAAAAAGTAAAGTAAAATAAGTATGTTTTATTTAAAAGCATAGTTTCACGACCTAGCCGATAAAAAAATAAATATTATTATTGAAAGAAAAAAGAAGAAACCCTAATCCCAACAAAGATACTCTAATCCCTTAACTTATTACAATGACGTATTATTAGCCATGCGAGCAAAAGATATTCTAAACGCTGAAATGAGCTTTCAAAAAGCCCCGACACCCAATTGTATCCAAACGCACAATAGAACCTGAAATTTTAAATAAAGATGAAACAAAATAAGTACCAAGAAATGGAGAATTTTGCACACAAAACCATCTTGAACTGATCACTTGCGTAAATAAAACTATAATTTATCAATACTTTTTTTAATAAACCATGATCATTCTAGTTTAGATACTTTCATAATACATGGTGCAAAACAAATACGATCTTTAGCTAAACATTGATGTTAATAAAATTTATATTGTATAAAGTGTTTTTTAATCATAGTAGCAATTATTCTCAATTTTTTTGCAATATTAAGATCTATGTTGTGAGGTGCTACAGCTTATCAATAACACACACATATATTATGTTTAGGTTCTGCTTGTCTCAATATTTTTTTATAACAGCGTCATTTAAAACTTTAAACTAAATGCACATGAGAAATATCAAGAACTAACATGAAAATACCTCAAGAATTTCCAAGTTAAGTATATTAATAGTTAACAAAGATATTTCTTATAATAAGATTTATAAGTTTAGGTTTAACTATATTGACAACATTAATACTCCATTGAACCTCTTCAAATGCGAGATAAGATATATGAAATTAATCCCTATATTTTTTCGTAAAATACCAACAAATTTTTCACTATTGTCATTAAAATGGAAAATGATGTCTTGAATTCTATTTCCAAGAAAAATATACAATGATGATAAAGCTAAGAACTCCAAAGTTTAACTAATTTTTATTAATATTTTCAATAATGGAGTTATCCTTGATTCTTGCACATTTAAACGGATAACATTAATCATAAGTTCTTAATAACATGCACTTAATATTGTAGGTCTAACAATCATATTATAGACTCTATATGTACAAAATAGCCTACAGTGCATCATCTATATGAATAGAACATATTCAACATCAGCGATGTTGTTTCTCTTGGGATACGATACAGGGTACATCAAAGACCGTTCTACATTACTACATTGACTTGTAGAAAATCAGAGTAGCAAGATCTTTTTAGATGATCTTTAGAGGAATCGAAACAGGAAATTACCATGTCTATTGATTTAACTTATTTGTACCAATGAGTTCCGCTTCCAAGACATGAGCATGACAAACATCATCATTAACAAAGCAATGCACTAAATACATATGTACTTAAGTGGTGGTATGCTTTACATATGACATAAGATACAGAAACATGATAGCTTATAGACGTACATACATTACAACACCTGGTTTGCTTTTCTAGGATGTGAAAAGCTTCTTAGGATCCAACATCTTGCTGAGCTAATTGACTATAGCATATAAGAAATGAATAAATTATTGTCATATGTGTTTCGAGATGGTTAATATTAAAAGCTAGATGGTGCGGCAGAGCTGGAAATGCCACTTTGGGTGATACCTTGACTGATACATTATTGTGAAACACTATGCGTATTATCAGTATTATCAGTGGTCCTTATTTCCATCACCTTAAAAAATACACAACTTCTATGATACAAATTCCATTAGCGAAACTACAACTAACACCAAGAGTGCTAATTGAAAATTTGGTATAAACGTCTTTCTCGTGAATTTCAGCAATTAGCACATGAAAGATCACAATCATTATTATACTTGTTTCAAGAAAAAATATTAATCATAGTGGCAAACCTAGAGAAAATGGAATTATACAGGGTTTAATGCATGATGGATGGTATCACCTTTGTTAATTGTTATATGTTTAAACAGGCCTCTTTAATGGTTTACTGCATCTACTGTAAAAGCTGAACTGCTGCAATGGCAGAGATTTTTTCACGCATTTCTGAGCAACAGCTACTCTTACTGTCATTATGCTTGCTGCAAGGCCCGTATGGTGTACTTTTGCTATTGGCTCTTATATAGACCCATATTCAAGTGTTCTACCTGCTGCACCAGTAAGATATGGCCTTACTTCTTCAAAAACCTAGAATAACAAAATAAGCAATATATTACTCATAAATAATGATATTCATTCATAGTTACATATACGTTCATGTTGCTTCATAATTAAGATGAAAAAGGGAATAAGATGAGTGATGAGCATAGGTACAGGGATTTTGAATTAAAAAAAATCAAATAGTTATTCAAGGTAAGAAATATGGATTTCTGTTGTTAATTTAATAATGATACCATTTTAAATGACCAGACAAGGCCGGTTATCTACCAAATCTATGCGTATAGATAAGGAATATAAAACTAAAATGTAAACAGTAAACTTTTGGTTATTTAAGTAAATGAAAGCCTAAGAATTGGGTTAGGAGACCAACACTACTTCATTAGCCTTCTCCATTCCTAAGCAATGGGTAATCTAAGTTGTGTAGTATGAGAAATTACATGGTCTTACAATTAAATTGGCTAAATCCAAACGGCCAACTTCATTGATCACATAGACGTGAAAATAATATTTGGTTAGATGCTAACCACATGTGTCTTCCAAATAAAATTTGAAGTGACTGATAATAAATCCACATAGATGTCAAAACAATTATTCAAAGCAGCTTATTTTATTCGTAATGAACCACATCTCTGATTAACATCATATATGATTAATTTAAGCTGATCGGTGGCTAGTGCGTAGAACACCTAAACTACTTCTAAATATTTACCTATATTGTGGCAAAATATTGGTAGGGGCTTATTAAAACAAAGGTAGTTTTTGGCGAACCTGAACATGTTTATGGTGAACTTTTAAAGGCAAATCCATGTTTTAAGTGGCTAGAATTGTAACTAATACATGTAAAAATAAAGACGAGTTAGGGTGTGTTGGTTTGTACCTTTATTGAGAGAGATTCAAAGCCTAAATGTTGTTGTTTCTGATGCACTTCATAAAAAATGAACGAAGATTGGACACCTGGAATTCCATGTAGTTCCAAAGCCACCGCTCAGCATGAAAACTGCCCTGTTATGCTTCATTATGTAGTTCGCAACGTTAGTTAAAGATGAATGACTCATGATTTATGATTGATTTGAAAAGCAAAAGCAAATAATAATCTTTTTAGCGTTTGAATCTGCTTATGTGGTAAAAAACCGGTTTGAAAATCATTAAAACATGCATAGCAACAATTACTGGGGTTCCTTTGCCTGCAACAGGGAGGAAATGATGGCATCACACACCCACATAAGTAAAGCCACTTCAAATGAAACAACATTGTTGAAGTCATTGACGCAATTTTCCATAAAAGGGCATAATTAGCTACAACCTCGATTACTCGAACATCTTGTTGCCTGTTCAAATACAAAACATATGAAGTTCATAATTGAAAGATCAATATGAAGTACTACATTTATATCTGATGCAAGGGTGAATGAAATTAACATGCCATTTATCTTGCATTTGGAATCTAAGATAACTTTAGTTACCATCACTATTGGAACATAAATCGAATGATTCAAATTCTTTTTTGTACATTATGTAAAATTAGGATCACTATATATTTTAGGGGTGCTTAGGATTGTTTTTCCAAAACGGGTTATGTGTTTTTAAACTGAAACAATGTCTGGTAAATATATAATAGATAATGGCAGCTTACAAACACAATACCAAACACCCCCTAGTTCTTTTTGTTCTCAAATTATTGTTGCATGCCACACAAAGAGTTTATGTACCTCAAATGTCCATGGAAAGGTTCAGAGGCATGGATGACTTCTGCACCATGCACATACCATAGAGCCTGTCTTGACCGCACTCTAGCACCAGCATAAGGCAGACCCTGTTCACTAATTCAATCCCAAACAACTCTATTCCATTAAAAGAAACATGGGCCAAAAGTAAAACGACATGCACATGAATCTCCTTTTCTGCTCATTTCCAAATGTGGCTTCGACTCCACTTCGTACTAAATCATTCATCACTGCAAGACATACCAGTACTAAGTACCAACCTTGCCAACTCCTCTTTACTAAAAAGTCACACCCACAATCAGAGTCCAACAGACCCCATTGCGTGAGATCCTTCTCTGAACCGTGGAAAACAGACAAAACTTTCTCGAATAAAAATTTTGTATAATCCCTTAGTTAAATATGTCAGGTGTTGTTGATTTCATTGTACCATATGAGAAAACTCATGGTTCTTCTTTTGTCCATAAAATATAAGCTTTCTTGACTTTAAGCGATTACTGGTACCCCTTATTTGAGGAACGGTCTGATCCGCGCATCCTAGCCACGATCACTATACCACATGTGTTATTAATAGGCTCCTGAAAAAATATGAAAACTTCATATAATTTAGTGTCGATTAAAAAAGATGAAAATTTCAATTCTGATGATATAAATTGAATCACAACATTGATCTTGTTTTTGCTTATAATGAGAGCAGGAAATCTCAAGTTTTAGTTTTCTAAGAAAAAATCAAACTGCATCAAACATGTCACATGGACGTAATGCTTCTGTAGCAATAACACCACCATGGCCAGTTGCCACTTCTCTTCCCACCAATCTTTCAAGACCCTAATAATTATAGAGATGTCATAGGTTATGTGTAGTTTTTAAATATAGTGATATAACGACTGCCTATGTAATCATTAACTCCTATAAACTAAACAACGTCCACTATATTAATGAATTAGTAATAATATGCTTTCCTGAAATAATGATTAGTCATGCTTATCAATCAGGTATAGTAGCCATATATTATATGTTCCCCTGTTAGCTTCCTTATAGTTCAATGACGCTTATCAAATTAGAGAATAAAAGATCACCGCCACTATATGCATTCTGCCTTGAGTGATATTTGCACCTCACTACACATGATGAATAGCTTTTTGAAAAAACATAAACAACTACAAAATAATCAAGAATATTATGTTCAACATATGTTACGTTGAGTTGGCAGTTTAAAGATATTAATAAAATAATGTAGCCAAATTCACATCAATAGGTACGAACCTTTTCCATAGTGCAGCCAGGTCTCCTTAGTATAGTTATGGTCTTTGTCTGTATATAAATGTAGTGATTGGTACCAAGAACTGCAACTTTAATTAATATTGTGGGGGGTCGTATCAGCAAGTTGTTCTGCGCTAACATCATAATTACTAGAAGAAATGGCATCAAGGTGTCGATGATCTGTAAGCATTAGGAAAAGTTTATGATGAGTGACTGCCTTGCCTTCTAACGAATATCATCAAAAACCACATGGGCATCCGTTTCCTGTAATAGATATGAATAAATTTGAATTATTAGTGAGTAACCAAAATGTTTTCCCAAACAGCAGGTGTATGATTTAAATAATTTTTAAAAGAATATTCCCCGACTTGTGTATGATTTTCATTAATATAATGTTTTATAAATCGATTTTGAAAAGGAATGTTATCAAACATGGTGATTTCGGTGTTTTAACTCAAAAGCACGGTAAATGTCCAGCGAAGTTGGTTTGTTTTGAGGCATGGTATCACAGCAGAGAGCACATGCATGATAGGCCCATACTCGGCAATCAACGTGCACAACTGCACATTTAATAATAGTTTAGTTCAGGTGACATTATAAGGCGTATGATGATTACAATAACTGTACTCAGTTTAGTTAAGGTGCAGAACCTAGAGCCCTATATAGCCTTCACTACTTATATGGTTCAAGTTTAGTATATATAAAAAGACTCGACTTCAAACAGTCATGTTGAGGCATGAACCGCAGTTTTGGTAATTGGTCAAATTGGTACTAATTGTTTAGCATAATAATCTAAGATTTGAATAGGAGTGAGCTAGAAATTTGGCTTTGGCTTACATCAGCAGCTACAGCCAAAACAAAATTTCCTATTGGACTTCCATTTTTTATGTTGAATTATTTGAGAAAAACTAAAACGCAAATCGACCCATTGATGTAAATAAAGGGTCATATTTTTAGCTCTATAATTTCATATTGCAAGAATATGCTTCAAGATAATAGTCAATTGAGTACAGCGCTTACATGATATTCATCAACTAAGTGTAGGAAAACATATAAATGAGCACAGAACAATTGAGTTCCCAAAGGTTGCATAGCAAAATTCACCACAGTAAAGGTAGAAGAGAGTAGTCATAGAAATTAAAAATCGTGAAGCCTTCTTCATGGTGACTAGTTCTGATGGAGGGGGTAATTTAAAATCAAAAAGCAATGTCATCTTGTTTTTAAATGCATTGCCGCTATAACTACAGTCTTGGATGCTTCATTACCACCTAGGATCACATATCCAAAACTGACAATGAGCTGCTTACACTAAAAAAATGGCAATTGGTATAGTTATTTAGTAACAAATATGACAATTTCTACATGTTTACTTATGAACGGGAGGAATTGGGTCGTATTATATCTTAGTAAAATAGGTCAAATGGGTTGAAACTCTTCTAAATCTATGGTCATCCATACAACCTATAAAAATAAATATATGAGAAGGCATGAATGAGTTTTCAAATTTAGTTAAACTAACCTTTGTATAAAGCAATTGCGTCTCGCGAAGGTCTGTCATCAATGAGTGTAGTCGTACCAACCATGTTTATCAGTTCAGCTTCATCTGAAAGATCTCAGACCCCATGTTTGACCGGACATTTACAGCTATTTCATGTCCATCTGGTAAAGTACCACGGTAAACAGATACAAAATATTAGGCAGGAAAATATTCTCCTCTTGGTCCTTGTATGTATTTGACTATTTTCCCTTCTGATTTGTTGTTGGGCCTCTTTCTTTTCTTATAAAAGCATATTAGGCTGGAAAATATGCCAGTAACTAATAGGGCTGCTCCTGCCGTTGTGGCGACATAAATGTGGTGTGCTTGTGAAGATTTTTATCCCTTGCACATTCCATTGCTAAACCAAAAGTTCTATGAACTGATCTATCGTCTAATCCCCTTTATTCAGTTTTATATTTTTATGACATGTATGCGCTTTTAATGTAGCAATATGGATGTCTTGGTGGGTTGGGTAGGTCAAACAGGTTCACGTGGAGACAACTTATTTCTTAAACCCGTAATCCCTGACACTTTAAGCATTCTTAAGTTTGAAAAATTGGAGTCCTTACTGTTTCTGACTTGTAGGAAGCTTTTTGTTGAAATATATCTTGCATTCGTAGCATCTAGATGAAGAAACAACACTTATATTAGTTTGATTCAGCAATATGATTTACTAACATTTTAACCACTGCATTAAATTGGTCAAGGGGCTCACAAGTTGGTTAAGTGCGGAAGGGGGCAAGTGAGTCTGGAAATCTTATGGCACCAGCAGACAAAATTCCACCATAAGCACGGTTAACAGTTCTTTGATTCCTTGACGTCCGGACTTCTCATATTCAGTAGGCATCAAATGGGGAATCTGCATTCATTAATTTATTAGTTAACTCTAAAATGCTTTTCATATGACACTGCATGTTTACTTATCATGGATTGTTCCTGTTAACGTATATTGGTGAGACTAATACAAAGGTTTAATAATTTGGTTATGTTAGATAATGTATAAAGAACATTTGGCATCAATAAAAAACCGTAAAAAATAAATGTGGGAATTTCGACCCAAATATTAATGGCATAATTCCGATTATATTTTATTTCTAACAGGTAAACGAAGGTATACAAACGGTCAAAGGTCACCCAAAGGCAGGAGTACGTATTCACACTCAAATTAAAGTAATAAACATGCAAACTAATAAAACTAAAACAAACAGTGTTCTAACTAAAAAAACCCTAATTTTCTCTCTCTCTCTCTCTCTGGGCGATTTCCTTTACCCTTCTCTTCATGCCGTCTAAATATTTTTTGATAATCACCATTCACCTTAACGTTAATTTAGTGTGTATACGTTATTTGTGGAGATCATTCGCACCTAGTGTAGTCAGCGTGATAGGCTACGTGTTTTTCACTCCCTATTTCCGCTATGAGCAGCTAGTCCCGGTGGTCTTTATGAATCTCTTGTGCCTCTGAATTCTCTTTAAGTGGCTCGACGTGATTTATTGATTTGATTTAGTTGGTGTTTTAGGGTTTAGTTTCGCTGTAGAGTATTAGGGTTTCGATTATTTTATTGGGAGGTGTATTGTTTATTCATTTAATGTTGTGAGTGGATTAGGGTTTCCTGTTTAGGGTTTCGTTTTGAAACCCTAATTTCTGTTTCATTGTTGTTTTGTTTTTGGGTTTGGGTTTTGAGAGAGATGGAGGAATCGGTGAATCACAAGGTACCTAACGCTGATGGTACTGGTGGCGGATCTAGGTTACTACAATCATTGTTGGGTGCACGTAAACCCATTCGAGGTACTATGTCTCAACCAGTGGAGGGTACGAATGTTTCTGAAAGGACTGAGACCACTGGGAATCCTGGCAAGGCGTTGAGGACTGATGAGACTGCTTTTATACATAGTCTCATCGTCCAAATTGGGCTTAAAATGCATTAAATATCATTAAAAATGCCAAATATATGCTCGTGTTTGTTGCTTGTGTATTTTAGGTACGGATATTGAGGAAATGACAAAAAGATCACAAGAATCAATAAAAAACGAACACGGGAAACGAAGCCGCACAATGAACCGGACCCGAATCATGGATTTTCCAAAATGACCCTGAAGTTTTGAAGAATGGCAACATTGGTCCCTCATCTTTGAAGATTTGGCAAAGAAAGACCTTGAAGAAATCATCATTTGGCAAGAAAGGTCCTCAATGTTAAAAGATATTACATAAACAGCCCTTGGATAATGCATTTATTACAAAATTGGTCCTTGTTTAAAGTTTGAAACTAAGATGGGCCAAATTCAGCAACATGGGAAAACTCATTTACAAAGGAATTGAGTTTTTGGCTAATTTAAAGAAAAGTGACAAGACAAAGGCACTTGAGGGGCCATATCTGCCCAGACAACAAACCTCACCCCATCCACTCCCTGCTTGACATGTCACCCCCACTCTCCTCTCACCCAATCAGACAACACCCTTCCACCACGTCACCTTCCCACTAAAATGTTTTAATACCAGTTTTTTTAAAAACTTGTTTAATAAATATTTTGGTGGTAAACACTCTTTTTAAAACTTAATTAACCCAAAACCAATCAAACCCTTACCTGCTAAACACCCCCACCCCATAAACCCTAAATTCCTAAAACCCTTAATTCAAAGGGGTTTTCCCTAATTTACTCCAGATTCATGATTAAACATACCCTCACCTAATCCCACTTCACAAAACCCATTTCCCTCCACCCAAATGGTCCCCACATATGTCCCCTACTTCACTTATTTGGGCAAAAAATGAAACTTTCATACCATTCAACAGCTAAGAAGATTTTCGTGCACCCAAAGCTTGAATGAACGCCCCTGATCAGTCCAACGCAAGCTGTCAATCACATGTATCCATTTGACCAAGAAATCAGTCAACAATCCAAGGGCATTTTCGGATTTTCATCTATTAGGGTTTAGATATCTAGATTATTCTACTTGCTTGTATAAATAGAGACGAAATGTGTCTCTATTTTCTTTGTTCCAGATTTATTTTCAAAACTTTTGTAATTCCTTTTTAATTTTAATGAAAGTTGGTATTTTGGTGCAAATATAATTCCTTTTCAATTATATTAAAAGTTGGTGTCTTGTTAAATAAATCTGAGTTCCATGTTCATTTGGTATAACACTTTGTGGTTTTGAGTTTTCAAAAAAGAAAATTTGTGTTTTAAAAATTCTTGAAAAAGGTTTTTCAAAAGTGTGAGATTAATGTTATAATGAAGTGAAAGTGGACTTATAATATATATTTCAAGTTTGAGTTAACTTTTTGTCAATGTTTTTGGTGGTTTCAAATCTGTCTTAAAAGATTTTATCAAAATCTTTTGTTTTTTTATTGATCTTTTACTGTAGCAAAAGCTACAAGCCAACAGCTTGTAGTCTTTTGCTACTTGAAGTTTGTTCTTGGTTTGTGGTGTTGTGCAGGACCAAAGCAAGGAATAAAACTCACCATTTCCATTTCATTTTTTCATATTTCTGAATATATTGTTTAGGGCTTTGGGTCCATTGTGATTCCATCAACAAGCCATCTCTACACTTCTATAAGCTCACAATAAGCTCTTTGATCATTCTTTTGGAAGGCATTCAGCCAAGGTTAGGGCTTGAACCCCATTAGTCAAGTTTCTGAGTTTTCTTGTGTGATTTGTGTGAATTGGTATAAATCTGCTTTATTGTGGAAATTGATTGTTTGTTTTTGATCATTTGTGCCTTTTATGCATGTTAAGATAGTAATAAATCATTTTTGTTAGGATTTAAATAGATTAGGTGTGTTAATTCACTTTCTGAAAATTAAAGGGGTGTTTGGTTGTGGGTATTGCAAGGATTGGGTGACACACATCTTTGACATACACTACCTAAACAAGCTCTCAATCTTAGTGGTAGGGTATTTCAGTAGTTGTGGTCAAGTAATATAGGATAATATAGAGTTTGCACATCAAGGTTTGGTAACAAAATGCCATGTTTTAATCAGCAACCTTAAATTGAGCTATTTTGGTAGGATTTGATTTAAAAATCTGATAATCAGTTTAAGATAAGTGTTATTTAGGGGTTGGAACTTGTTATTTATGTTTTGGGTAATTTGCATGATAATCATAGGCTGTTGAATCTCATCAAAACAACCATTTGCTTCAGCTACTGTTCACAGACGATGACTTGTGCCTACCAGTGACTGATTTTGTGCAATTTCGTGTGATTTTTGTTAAGTGCTTGGTGTTTTTACAATTTTTGCGACTCCCCATAACCCAACTGGTTGTGGGGGTGCCAATCTTTGCCCATAAAACAAATCTAATCACAAGTTATAGCTCAATATACCACCAGACGTTTTTTTTTGTTCTACCAGTGGGAAACAATTTCCCACTGCCAGTGTTAAAGTTCCCCCTGCTTGGCTACCAGACAAAACCTAGCCAAGTGTCACTTTCAGAAACTTGGTTTTTTTTGTCTTTAGTGATCAAATATAGGAATTAGGGTTTGAAACAAGTTTCATTATTTTTCTTATTTTATTTTTGATTTTTTAGTTTATTTTATTTTTCAGTTATTGTTCATTTAGTATTTTTTAGATTTAATTGCTATTTTAATTACTTTTTAATATTCTAATTTTGTCTTTTAGTGGTAAAATTAAATATTTTTCAGTTTTAAAATTTTTCTTAGATTTATAAAAATAGTTTAAGATTTTTAGTTTAAAAACTTTTTACTATTCACTTTTTAATTAATTTTTATAATTAATTTAATTTAATTAAGGTTTTATTTATTAACTGCTTTGTCTTTTAGTGCAAAATTTTAGTTTTTTGAAACTTTTTCATTTTTATACTGTTCAATAGCATAATTTAGGATTTTTAAAATTGTCAAATTATTTTTAGCATTATTTTATTATTTTTTATGATTATTTTAGTTTAAAAATAGTTTTAAGTGTTTTAAAAATAGAAAAATAGTTTTTAAAATTTAGGAAAAATACTTTTTAGTCTTTAAATAATATAAGTGAGTTATTTGTTCAATACAATAATATTTTGGACATTTTGTTAATTATATTTAATTTTAGGGCTTTAATTAACATTTAAAATTGAATATTTAATTAATAAAAGGTTTTAAAATATTTTTGTTGAATTTTTATTCTTATTTATATTATTTTAGACTTAGTTTTAACTTTTAATTAATTTTTAGGTTTAATTTTTAATTTGGTGCTTTTTACGGTTTTACGTGAACGACCTTTTCGTCTTAGTGTAATCCGTCATCGTAACCGTCATTCTCTTCTTACCCCATTTCTATTTTCTTTTCTCATAACAATAAAATCACAAAGATAATCATTTCATTACACAACGCACTAGCCTCCTTGGGAAACGAACTTGAACTTATTTGGTCATTAGTGCTTGGTTTACCTAAACCGACACTTAATACTTGCCCTATTTACCTCCTTTTCCTAAAGGTGTGTAAAACCACTACATCATTTTTGGCGCCGCTGCTGGGGAGGCGTGTGTTTTGATTTGAACAATTGTTGTTTTTATATAGCCATAATAAGTATTTGTATTAGTAGCACTCTACTAATACGTATTATCGGTTTTTCGTTTTTTGTGAATACTATTACTATATTGTATACGTAGAACAATAAATACACAAGTACTCCAAATACGTGAGAAATCACAACCTTGACTTGGGAGGTCATTACCCAATCATTATATTCGAATCTCAAACCAAAGAAAAAAGGCAAAAATAGATAAATACTTTCGAGAAGCTCGATTTTGAAAATACAAACTATAAGGTGGGTATAAGGCGGATATTGTGGAAACCTTGGTTTCCGGATCTTTTAAGCTACTAGGAATGCACCATGTTCATATGATTATACAATCAAAGCGGAATTAGAACATGACACGTTAACAAGGTGTTTAGGCACGAATAACATGAATTAAAACAATAGGGATGTTCATTATATTAATAACAAACATCCACTAGACGTGTATACATTGAATCCTACGTCTAGTCGACACACACGTTTAGGTTTACATTGTGAATGAATTATATGAAAAACCTAATAATCCTTGGTTCCTTTTATAGTGTAAGGATTAGGGTTTTACAAGAGATAATGATGAATAAACAAGTAAATATTCTATTTAAATAAACTTATGCAGAATATCTTTTACATGTTTATCTAAATAGAAGCTTCCATAAGCTTCTTTTGTCTACGTTTTGTCAATGCTTGAATTGCATGTGACAATGCTTGGATTGCACACGACAATGCTTGAGCCATCAACGCCTAATTTGCTCTTATCAACGCTTGATTAACTCTTGACAACGCTTGGACAATTTCTTCATGTTTTCTTCGATTTTGAGTTTCTGCCACATCAACTTTTTGACCCAACAATCTTCCCCTAGTTGATGGTGGCAAAACTCTATGTGTATCTCTTGTAAGTTGTACATGATCTTCAAGTTGCTTCCCCTCAAGTGTAGCATGTATTTCTTCCCCTTTTTGTCACATCAACAAGGAAGTAAACAATGTTGCAATCTTTGAAGATTCTCCAAATGTAGGCTCTGTGTAATGATCTTGAAGAACAACTAATATAGTAATTTTGATGTAGAAGTAGAATAGCCCAACCTTGTGTTCCATGTCTTGTACTATCCATGTGACTAAGAACTTATACTCATGGAGCTAAGTATAAGTAGACCTCGATCTCTTGTCAATATTCTCATCCTTTGTGAGACACTGAGCACGATAATGTAACTCCTTCAAGTGTTATGACAAGCCTTCATCACCAATCATGTAAAGCACGAACAAGTTATCTTTAAAGTCTATGACTGGGAGTGCATGACTTTAAGATATGATAGAACACAAACTCGCGAAAATCTTCTTCAATCATCAAACTTACCATAAGAATTCTTCCCCTTAAGCTAACACCTCTTCATGACAAGTCAATATCTTCATACGTAAAAGCTGTCAACGAATAACTCTTTCACAAGGCTATTCCGATTACATAATCCAATAAAATTCTTCATGAATGGTTGCTAACTTACTTAAAAATCATTAATCTCTTTCAAAATATCCGAGCCATTAATATCATCATGATATTCTAAATTAAAACGGAGATTCCATGTACCTTCGTGTGTAAATTCTACATTTTTGTGTGCTTAAAACGTACCAATTTTCTCAAACAGCAGCCTTCTCTGTGTTGTCCAATATCCTCTTCTGTCCAATATCTTTGGCAGATGTATTGTCCGATATCGGACAATACCTATCAGCGTTGAAGTTCATATATCGGACGACACTGTCAACTCTATCAGCGTTGACTTATTCTGTCAGCGTCAAATTTTCACTCGTCAGCGTTAAAGTAAGTCTTGTCAGCGTCCACATCTCTTTTATCTGCTGACGTCATCTAGGATCCAAAAGTGGCTTAGCAGCCTTGTAAATAGACAAATATTTTCCATATACGTGCATATTAACAGCTAGCCTTGAACTTGAATAAACTGCTTTATATCAATGACATATATCATGAGATAAACCCTAAAAATAAGCAGCTTCACGTTCATCCTTAGAATCAAGATCTTCCCAAAATAGAACTGTTATAAATTAATCCTTAAAAATCAGCAAACAGAACGAGTATAATGTTCCTTTTCCTTAGGCACAATCACAATCTTCATATGAATAAAATCTTTCCACCAATCAGGAAGCCTTAATCATGTGAACATTCCATTAAGAACCAATAGAAACACTTCCACCGTGTGAACACAAAGCTTTTCACCAATCAATAGCATCCCTTTTTGGTCGTGTGAACACAGTAACAATCAAATCACATACGAATGAAAAGATCACATCACTTGTTTTAGGCATTGATCGTGTGAATGCTATTCCATGCGAATGCAAAGTAACCAAGGAATATAATATCCAAACAGTAGCTTCTTCTTTGAATATCATTATCTCCTTTGATGTGAACAATCTTACGTAACAGTCAATAGGATACAAACCCTAAACGTATGCCCATGATCTGCTTCTTCCTTCACGTTCACCATGATCTGCTGATATATTACCCTGCTGATTCATTCAGGTCTAGGGTTCTTCGCATCAAACCCTCATCATAACAGACCTGAATCCCCCATAATTCGAAACCGAACAGTCATGATGAAGTATGTTCTTGCTGAAGTGTAAATCAACCTAGGGTTTGGGAAAAACCCTAAAGATCACGACTGTATCATATGAGGGTTTAGTGATTCGTGTTCTCGTTTTATCAAAAGCACCTGCTGCTATATCTTTGAACAAAAACACATCTTCCTTCCTGTGTAGATACGATCTAGGGTTTGTAGAAAACCCTTAAATCATGATTTTATGTGAAACAGGAAATCTAAAAATCATTCATCAGTCAACTTTGACGCCTAATAACTTTTGCCTGGGGATAAAACTCAACAATCCCTCCGGTGGATGTTTAGATCTATGTATGTAGAACACACATATAAAATTTCGTGACGATCCAACGGTTCAATCAAAAGTTATGACCTTCTGAATACTGCTGCGCACACAAAAACGTCCAGAAAAACCCTAGACGAATTTTTCTTTTCTTCTCGATATACGAACACCTTGTTGGTCCTAGCATCACGAGCCACGAGGCTCTGATACCAATTGTGGAAACCTTGGTTTCCGGATCTTTTAAGCTACTAGGAATGCACCATGTTCATATGATTATACAATCAAAGCGGAATTAGAACATGACACATTAACCAGGTGTTTAGGCACGAATAACATGAATTAAAACAATAGGGATGTTCATTATATTAATAACAAACATCCACTAGACGTGTATACATTGAATCCCACGTCTAGTCGACACACACGTTTAGGTTTACATTGTGAATGAATTATATGAAAAACCTAATAACCCTTGGTTCCTTTTATAGTGTAAGGATTAGGGTTTTACAAGAGATAATGATGAATAAACAAGTAAATCTTCTATTTAAATAAACTTATGCAGAATATCTTTTGCATGTTTATCTAAATAGAAGCTTCCATAAGCTTCTTTTGTCTACGTTTTGTTAATGCTTGAATTGCATGTGACAATGCTTGGATTGCACACGACAATGCTTGAGCCATCAACGCCTAATTTGCTCTTATCAACGCTTGATTAACTCTTGACAACGCTTGGACAATTTCTTCATGTTTTCTTCGATTTTGAGTTTCTGCCACATCAACTTTTTGACCCAACAGATATTATAAAATATATCCTAAAGAAAAAGGCTCTTAAGTGCTTCGCGCCGCCTCGTTTCCCCGCTTGCTTGTGAGTATTTGATTTTGAGAGCTAATCGAGAGTTTTGTCGCCCAAAGTATTATTAAGTATCATATATATTTTCTTGGTTTCATTGATTAAACCCTCTTGAATGTTTTGGTGTTCCACCAACGTTCTAAAGTCATCGAAGGCGTTCACTTCACGTGATCGTTTTAATTCCTTGAGGCTTCTTTAATCAAGAGATTTGATTAAGGAGGAGATTTGTAGATTTTTGTCTACTTAATACAATTCCAAAATCCAAAAAAAAGTAAAAACAATCAAAAATCCAAAAAAATTGAAAAAGTTAAAAACACCAAAAAGAATCTTCTTTGCTCATCCCCACGTCGTACGTGACGTTTATGCTTACTCTTAATCAAGCAAGACGTGCACGTAAACGAAAAAATAAAAAGGAGGCAACACCTACTCCTAATCTTTCTAGTGAAGAGACTCCAAGTGAGGAACCTATTGTAGAACAAGAAGCTATCATGGCTAATCGTACTATGATGGAGTTGCTTCAAGCACCCACCGAGGGTTTTGGAGAGGCCATTGTGATTCCCGCCATCCTTGCGGAAAACTTCGAGATCAAGACGGGTTTAATGTCTATGCTTCAAGCCAACAAGTTTCGCGGACACGAGAAAGACAACCCACATTATCACATTAGGCAATTTAATCGTCTCACCGCGACAAGCAAGTTTAAGGATGTACCACACGATTCCATTAAGATGATGTTGTTTCCGTACTCGTTAGATGGACCCGCCAAGATATGGCTCGAGAAAGAACCCCCAAATTTGATTTTGACGTGGGGTGATCTCGTTTCAAAATTTGTGAATCAATTTTTTCCACCATCTAAAACAACACATTTGAAAAACGAGATTTCACGATTTACACAAAGGTCTAATGAAAGTTTTTCAATGGCTTGGGAAAGGTTTAAAGAAATGTTACATGAATGTCCACACCATGATTTTTCCGAATTGCATCAAATTGACACTTTTTATAATGGGCTTAATGATCATGAACGAGATTACTTAAATGCCGCCGCGGGTGGTAATTTTTTGTGCAAAACGACCGATGAGGCTTTGAAAATCATTGAAAATAGGTCCAAGGTTTATAGCCCTCGTAACACACCGAGTGTTGCCAATTTGGGTTCGCCATCGTCTCGTAGAATTAATGCCTTGCAAGATGAAGCAAACGAGGAGAATCGGTTTTTCGATAGGTTTTCGACTCTTATGACTCATTGGAAAGCACAAGATGCTTTGAATTCCGCATCGGTTAAGGCGGTTGCCAAGAGTTGTATTTCGTGTGGAGCTCATGATCTTTCCGAGTGCATTACCGCGGATGGTAACACTTCGAATGCTTATGTAGCCACGGGAACTTATAACCAAAACGGTCAAGGTTCCCGCCAAAATCAAGCTCCACAAAATCAAAATGCTAACAACTATCGAAACAACAATCAAAGTGGTGCTTATCAAGGAAATCAACGTAACTACAACAAGGGTAATTATCAAAGTGGAAATGGGCAAATTTCAAACCAAAACCAAAACCGTGATTTTCAAACTACCACTCAAGGATTTCAAAATGATCACACCAAAAATCTTCAAGGAGAATTTTTGAATTATGCTAAAGCAAACGATGCTAAGTTTGATAATATGCAACGTGAAATGGTTAGCTTAAGATCCGAGTTGAAAAACGAGTTGAAAAACGAACTTGCTAATGAACTTAAGACTCATGCTAATAAAATGGAAGGAAATGTTCAACGTCTCCAACAAAATCAACAAAAAATAGAGCAAGGTCAACATGAGATTAGGAAAGAGTTGTTAAAAGCGGATGCTAGGCAATCTAAGTTTGAAGATCGAATGGGAAAAATGTTTGAAGCTATCATGTGTAAACCTTCTTCTTCGGGTGGTCTTCCTAGTGATACCATCGTGAACCCGAAAGGAGAATTGAAGGTTATTACTACTCGTAGTGGTAAAACTTTCAAAGAACCCATTTCTCGTCCAAGTACTTCTACGGAGAAGGAAAAAGAGAAAGAACCCGAGGTGGTGGTAGAAAAGGAGCAAATTCCAAGCCCATGAAGTACCGCTCAAACCACACCTACGGTTGAACCAGTACCAATAGTGGAACCCGAGATTCCAAGGCTGTTGCCTATGCCCCAACCCACACCACCCTTACCTTACCCTTCAAGACGAAACAAGGAAAAGGCATAAGAACGAAATAATTATCAATTTGAACTCTTTATGAAAATGTTTCGTGACTTGCATTTTAATATAAGTTTTGCCGACGCCTTGGTCATGCTGCCTCGATTTGCCGCGAACTTCAAAAGTATGTTGAATGACAAAGAGAAATTGCAAAAGTCGTCTAGTTGTTCATCGGTTTTTCTTAGCCGCATACCTCAAAAAGTCGGTAATCCCGGTAAATTTTTAATCCCATGTGCAATACAAGATATGGAAGAATGCTACGCCTTGGCCGATCTTGGTGCTAGTATTAATTTGATGCCTCTTGAGATTTTTAAGTCGCTCAATCTTCCCAATCTCACTCCTTCAAGAATGTCAATCGAGATGGCCGATCATTCTACGATTCTAGCTTGTGGAGTAGCCGAGGACGTCTTCGTGAAAGTTGGGAAATTTTACTATCCCGTAGACTTTATCGTTGTTGATATTCCCATCGATCCTAAAGTTCCTCTAATTTTAGGTCGATCATTTTTGGATACCTCGAGAGCACTTATCGATGTGCATGCTAGGAAAATCACTCTTCGTTTCAATGAGGAAGAACTCGTCATAAATGCAACTCAAAACTCCACACTTTCTCATGTGTACTCTATCACGTCTTTGAACAATGTTAATCCCATCAAAAACATTTGCAAAAAGATTTCAAAAAGAGTTTTAGGAGTTGATGATAAAAACGATTTTCCGTCCCCTCCGCCGGTAGAGGTTAAGAGTGTTAAGCCTACGCTTCCAATCACGAATGATTCTTTGAATGATGAATATGTTGATCCCGATGGGGAAGTTTTCTTTGTTGACAAACGTTTTGAGAACTTACCACCACCTAAACCAAAACGGTTTTCAAATGTGAGAATTTTTATTGTGACTAACATTGCTTTAGAAACACCAAATATTTTTGACATAATTAAATCGGGTTTTCATAAGGAGAGTTTAAAAGATGAAAAAGGGAAAGATTTTAAATTAGATTTAAAAGATTTTTCTACAATGCTAACTCCGTCATCACCTCCTGTTTTGAGTGCTACAAGCTCGTCTTCTCCTTTTGACGATGCTTTATGTGGACTTAGTGTGGGGGAAGCCCCTTATTTTCCCTCCCCTTTCTCCATCGAGGACGAGATATTTGATCCCGGAATTGCTTATAAAGGGAAATCTCGGTCTTCCACCGATGCAATAAATGGAAAATCTTTCTATTTGATTGGTGCGAGTTTACCTCGAGTAGCTCATGGTTTTTATGACTTACCCATTGTCCCACCCTTCTATTTCTTCTCATCTATTTTCTTGAAACCCTTTGGGTTTGTGTTGACACATGATGAAGTGGCGTTGAGTTGTTTTTCCAATAAAAACGAAAACGCCATCTTCGATCCCGGTATTTTTCACCATCAAAGGACTTAGTCCTTAATACCGGTTGTTTTTGGGCCTTGTTTATCATGTAAGCCCCACTAAAAATTGACCATACCATGATTATCCCTAAATGATCACATTTATGGGGATTCGAGTCGAGCTTTTGACTCGGTTATCAAAAACAAGGTGCCTCGTGGGGGAAACCCATGCTTATCCATGTACATATTATTGCTTTCTAATTAGTTTAATGTGAGGGGATTTGTGCCCTTCCAACCTTTGTTCCGTGGTTGTTTGTGAATTATGGTTTTTAGATCATGATTTCACGATTGGAGCCTCTCGTGTTCGTTTTATGAGAGCACTCGATCGATTGCTTGGAAGACTTTCTTAATATCCAAATGATATATCCTTTGATGTTCTAACCTTAGGTTTTTAGCACACTTCATAAACGGCTATTAATTTATTGGTTACACCCTTTCCATGCTAGATTAGGCATTCGACTACGTCTCTAGTATGGGGGTGTTTGCACCCCTAGACTCGAAACATTGAGGACCATGTTTAACTTTAGTATGGGGGGGGTGAATAGATACTTGCCTTGCCAAACCTTCACGCTTTCGAAAGTTTATCTTTTTGTTTATCGTTTTTGTTGCAAAATAAGGCTAAAAATGGCCAAAGTTTAAAAATTTTCTTATGTTTTATAAGTGTTTGAAGACACGAATGTAGATTTTCCGATGGAGAGAATAAGAGTAATTTTTGACTCGACCGTGCGTGTTGAGCACTTAGCTTTGATTCCTTAACTTCACATTAGGCTAAGTCTCTTAAATGAGGATGAGAAATGATAGGGTTAATTATAAGTTACTATGCTAAACGTAGAGTACTCGTATTCTTTCAAAAACTCATGTGTTCTCGTTGTTTGCTTATTCTCCCTTCGCATGTAAATATTTTTTGCTTAATAAATATTGACTTAGCGGTTTAGTTGGGATTGTTGGGTTTCTAGTATTTTCTAGTAGCTTCCGTGTAATTAAATTGGGAAGACATTAAGGTATCGCCAGCGTCACGGTTTTGAAGTATTGGTACCCGAATAATCGAAAGCTTCACCCAATAATAAGATTTCAAGTGCTCACCTAAATCAAGCAAACAATTGGAAGCCCCACAAGGCCGAAAATCTATGCAAAATTGAAAGTGAATCAAGCCTTAATCTTCGAAGCTTTAAAGATCCAAAATTCACTTTAGCGTGAGGATATACATCTTTGGCTAATAAAACCACCGATGAGGCGGATAATAAAAGGCAAGGCAAGACCGAAATCATAATAAAAGCTTCATGGCGAAGTTGAATAAAAGATGGAGGTAAACCAAAGATAATAAGGCCCTTCCGTTAGGGGACGTATAAAAGTCTTGGTAATAAGTCTCATGTTCAAAACCGTTATAAAACCGTGTTTATCGATTCTTCTTGTCGACTTAATTTTTTGACATCGTTGTCTATTAGGAGGGGTTATTGATTTGATGGTCTTGGTTACACCGTTAGGACTCTATTTTTAGACCTAATTCTCTATTATCGCATAAGTCAAACAATGTATCCTCGTGAAACATTCAAGAAAAAATAAAATATAAGAGATACAACTTAGGAATAATGGGAGGATAAGTACGTGATTAGGGCATATGAGTAGTGTTAGCATTACTAACTTATAATGACAACGATCTCGTTGCACGCTTGGCTTGGAATTGGGGTGAAAATCGAGGACGATGAAATTATTTCTAACGAAGCATTCACGTGTTCTTATTCTATGAACCTTAACGTCCCATTTTGCGATGAAAATCATACATTATGTCTAAAACGCAAGTAGTAGCAATAGTAATAGTGTAGCTAGTTTATCATTCAATAAAGTGAATAAAAATAAATTTTGGAGGTGCTACGATACTTTATTCTAGCATTGCGTGAGGGCACGACAATGGTTTAGTATGGGAGAGTGATGAGACTGCTTTTATACATAGTCTCATGGTCCAAATTGGGCTTAAAATGCATTAAATATCATTAAAAATGCCAAATATATGCTCGTGTTTGTTGCTTGAGTATTTTAGGTACGGATATTGAGGAAATGACAAAAAGATCACAAGAATCAATCAAAAACGAACACGGGAAACGAAGCCGCACAATGAACCAGACCCGAATCATGGATTTTCCAAAATGACCCTGAAGTTTTGAAGAATGGCAACATTGGTCCCTCATCTTTGAAGATTTGGCAAAGAAAGACCTTGAAGAAATCATCATTTGGCAAGAAAGGTCCTCAATGTTTGAAGATATTACATAAACAGCCCTTGGATAATGCATTTATTACAAAATTGGTCCTTGTTTAAAGTTTGAAACTAAGATGGGCCAAATTCAGCAACATGGGCAAACTCATTTACAAAGGAATTGAGTTTTTGGCTAATTTAAAGAAAAGTGACAAGACAAAGGGACTTGAGGGGCCATATCTGCCCAGACAACAAACCTCACCCCATCCACTCCCTGCTTGACACGTCACCCCCACTCTCCTCTCACCCAATCAGACAACACCCTTCCACCACGTCACCTTCCCACTAAAATGTTTTAATGCCAGTTTTTTTTAAAAACTTGTTTAATAAATATTTTGGTGGTAAACACTCTTTTTAAAACTTAATTAACCCAAAACCAATCAAACCCTTACCTGCTAAACACCCCCACCCCATAAACCCTAAATTCCTAAAACCCTTAATTCAAAGGGGTTTTCCCTAATTTACTCCAGATTCATGATTAAACATACCCTCACCCAATCCCACTTCACAAAACCCATTTCCCTCCACCCAAATGGTCCCCACGTATGTCCCCTACTTCACTTATTTGGGCAAATAATGAATCTTGCATACCATTCAACAGCTAAGATGATTTTCGTGCTCCCAAAGCTTGAATGAACTCCCCTGATCAGTCCAACGCAAGCTGTCAATCACATGTATCCATTTGACCAAGAAATCAGTCAACAATCCAAGGGCATTTTCGGATTTTCAGCTATTAGGGTTTAGATATCTAGATTATTCTACTTGCTTGTATAAATAGAGACGAAATGTGTCTCTATTTTCTTTGTTCCAGATTTATTTTCAAAACTTTTGTAATTCCTTTTTAATTTTAATGAAAGTTGGTATTTTGGTGCAAATATAATTCCTTTTCAATTATATTAAAAGTTGGTGTCTTGTTAAATAAATCTGAGTTCCATGTTCATTTGGTATAACACTTTGTGGTTTTGAGTTTTCAAAAAAGAAAATCTGTGTTTTAAAAATTCTTGAAAAAGGTTTTTCAAAAGTGTGAGATTAATGTTATAATGAAGTGAAAGTGGACTTATAATATATATTTCAAGTTTGAGTTAACTTTTTGTCAATGTTTTTGGTGGTTTCAAATCTGTCTTAAAAGATTTTATCAAAATCTTTTGTTTTTTTATTGATCTTTTACTGTAGCAAAAGCTACAAGCCAACAGCTTGTAGTCTTTTGCTACTTGAAGTTTGTTCTTGGTTTGTGGTGTTGTGTAGGACCAAAGCAAGGAAGAAAACTCACCATTTCCATTTCATTTTTTCATATTTCTGAAGATATTGCTTAGGGCTTTGGGTCCATTGTGATTCCATCAACAAGCCATCTCTACACTTCTATAAGCTCACAATAAGCTCTTTGATCATTCTTTTGGAAGGCATTCAGCCAAGGTTAGGGCTTGAACCCCATTAGTCAAGTTTCTGAGTTTTCTTGTGTGATTTGTGTGAATTGGTATAAATCTGCTTTATTGTGGAAATTGATTGTTTGTTTTTGATCATTTGTGCCTTTTATGCATGTTAAGATAGTAATAAATCAGTTTTGTTAGGACTTAAATAGATAAGGTGTGTTAATTTCACTTTCTAAAAATTAAAGGGGTGTTTGGATGTGGGTATTGCAAGGATTGGGTGACACACATCTTTGACATACACTACCTAAACAAGCTCTCAATCTTAGTGGTAGGGTATTTTAGTAGTTTTGGTCAAGTAATATAGGATAATATAGAGTTTGCAAATCAAGGTTTGGTAACAAAATGCCATGTTTTAATCAGCAACCTTAAACTGAGCTATTTTGGTAGGAATTGATTTAAAAATCTGATAATCAGTTTAAGATAAGTGTTATTTAGGGGTTGGAACTTGTTATTTATGTTTTGGGTAATTTGCATGATAATCATAGGCTGTTGAATCTCATCAAAACAACCATTTGCTTCAGCTACTGTTCACAGACGATGACTTGTGCCTACCAGTGACTGATTTTGTGCAATTTCGTGTGATTTTTGTTAAGTGCTTGGTGTTTTTACAATTTTTGTGACTCCCCACAACCCAACTGGTTGTGGGGGTGCCAATCTTTGCCCATAAAACAAATCTAATCACAAGTTATAGCTCAATATACCACCAGACTTTTTTTTTGTTCTACAAGTGGGAAACAATTTCCCACTGCCAGTGTTAAAGTTCCCCCTGCTTGGCTACCAGACAAAACCTAGCCAAGTGTCACTTTCAGAAACTTGGTTTTTTTGTCTTTAGTGATTAACTATAGGACTTAGGGTTTGAAACAATTTTCATTATTTTTCTTATTTTATTTTTGATTTTTCAGTTTATTTTATTTTTCAGTTACTATTCATTTAGTATTTTTAGATTTAATTGCTATTTTAAATACTTTTAATATTCTGATTTTTGTCTTTTAGTGGTAAAATTAAATATTTTTCAGTTTTATAATTTTTCTTAGATTTATAAAAATAGTTTAAGATTTTTAGTTTAAAAAGTTTTTACTGTTCACTTTTTAATTAATTTTTATAATTAATTTAGTTTAATTAAGGTTTTATTTATTAACTGTTTTGTCTTTTAGTGCAAAATTTTAGTTTTTTCAAACTTTTTCATTTTTTACTGTTCAATAGCATAATTTAGGATTTTTAAAATTGTCAAATTATTTTTAGCATTATTTTATTATTTTTTATGATTATTTTAGTTTAAAAATAGTTTTAAGTGTTTTAAAAATAGAAAAATAGTTTTTAAAATTTAGGAAAAATACTTTTTAGTCTTTAAATAATATAAGTGAGTTATTTGTTCAATAAAATAATATTTTGGATATTTTGTTGATTATATTTAATTTTAGGGCTTTAATTAGCATTTAAAATTGAATATTTAATTAATAGAAGGTTTTAAAATATTTTTGTTGAATTTTTATTCTTATTTAAATTATTTTAGACTTAGTTTTAACTTTTGATTAATTTTTAGTTTTAATTTTTAATTTGGTGCTTTTTACGGTTTTACGTGAACGACCTTTTCGTCTTAGTGTAATCCGTCATCGTAACCGTCATTCTCTTCTTACCCCATTTCTATTTTCTTTTCTCATAACAATAAAATCACAAAGATAATCATTTCATTACACAACGCACTATTCCTTGGGAAACGAACTTGAACTTATTTGGTCATTAGTGCTTGGTTTACCTAAACCGACACTTAATACTTGTCCTATTTACCTCCTTTTCCTAAAGGTGTGTAAAACCACTACATCAAGGACTGATGAAGTTGCTCAGTCCTTTGCTTCCGTATTGCGTAAGTCTGAAAATAAAAAGCTTGTGCAGGCGAAAGAAGTACGTAATGAGGAGCAAGTGTCTGGGGCTGCTGTTGCACTTCCTTTACAGGCTGTTAAGGAAGTATCTAATCATTTTGATAATACATTATTTGGGTATTTTATTGGGAAGCGTTTACCTTTTCCTTTAGTGGAAAACTATGTGAAGAATACATGGGCTAAGTATGGTTTGGAACGTGTTATGCTTAAGAATGAGTTCTTCTTTTTTCAGTTTGCATCTCATGAGGGGATGGAACGTGTTATGGGTGAGGGACCTTGGTTAATTCGTTCTATGCCTCTTATGCTTAATATTTGGACTCCAGCTATCAAGGTGCTTAAAAATGATATTAAAGTTGCTCCTGTTTGGTTGAAGTTGCATGTTCCTATTGCGGCTTATTCGGAAATGGGACTCAATCTTATTGCTGATCAGGTAGGTAGGACAATCATGTTTGACTCATACACTAGTAGCATGTGTTTGAACCCATGGGGTAAGAATTCGTATGCTAGAGTTCTTGTTGAGGTCTCCGCTGAAAAGGAGCTCGTAGAATCTATTGTTGTTGCTATTCCGTTTCTGGATGGTTCAGGGCATTCTCTTGAAACAGTTGAAGTAGAGTATGAATGGAAGCCGCCATGTTGTAAGCAATGCTTGATTTTCGACCATACGGATGATCAATGCCCTTTAAAACCTAAGACTCAACCGGTTACAGTTGTGGGTGATGATGGTTTCAAGGAAGTTAATCGGAAATGGGGTAAAGAGAAGGTTATTGTTCAGCCTACTCGGATTGGTGGCATTTGTTTACATAAATCAACACCTAATTTTTTCTCTCGTAGGCATGAGAAAGGGGGTCCTTCTAAGACTTCTTCGCAGGAGAAGGTGCAGTTGGAACCTAATTTGAAAGCTGATATGAAGAAGAAGTCTCCTATCAAGGCCGTGAATGGTATGGGGCCTGTGTCGTTGCTGAATTCGTTTAGTACGCTGGATGAGGTCCCTGAGGATGTTTGGAATGATAAAACCGAGACCTGTAACTTGAGTGATGATGATGATATTGAGGAATCGATTGTTGAGGGGCCAGATCGTGTTAATCATATGGGGGCAAGCACTCCTACTGCATCAAGTTCTCATGATTAGTGTGGCTTCCTGGAATATAAGGGGTATGAATTTCGTCCCTAAGCAAAATGAAATTCGACAAGTGATTGATGAAAACAACCTTTCTGTTTGTGCCATTCTTGAATCGCATGTGGTGGATGCTAAGATGATTAAGTTATGCTCGTATGTGTTTAAACATTGGGATTGGACGTCCAGTGGTCATCTATGTAGTAAGGGAACTCGAATTATCATTGGTTGGAACCATAATGATGTTGATGTGAATGTAATTGCGCAAACTGATCAAGTCGTGCACACTCGTATTTGGATTAAATTGGAATGCAAAGAGCTTTTTTGTTCTTTTTTTATGCACATAATAACTACACTCATAGGCGGGTGCTTTGGCGTGATCTTGGTCTCCATGCTCTTTTTATACGTAGTAGACCGTGGTGCTTATTTGGTGATTTCAATGCGGCATTACATCTTGCTGATAGTAGTGCCAGTACTTCTAGGCTGGATATTTCTATGAGAGAGTTCAAAGAATGTTTAATTGATATTGAGGTGGAGGACATTCAATATTCAGGTTTACACTTTACGTGGAACCAGAAGCCCGTAGGTCAAGATGGTCTATTGAAGAAGATTGACCGTATCCTTGGGAATATTCAGTTCAAGGACGTCTTCTGTGGGGATTTTGCTTGCTTTAAGCCCTATAGGCTATCAGATCATACTCCTGCGGTCCTTAACATACCTGCTGCGATTAGGGCTAAACAGTCTCTGTTCAAGTTTCCCAACTTTCTGACGAAGCATGCCAGTTTTCATAGGACTGTTCAAAGGGTTTGGGATAAACAAATCAGTGGGTTTTTCATGTTCTAGGTGGTCAAGAAGCTTAGGGAGCTAAAGAAGCCTATGCGCAAGTTGCTGTATGATCGGGGTAACCTTCATAAGAACGTGATTTTTCTTCGACAGAGTTGGATAGGGTGCAGGAGGCGTTGGATCTGGACCCGTTTAATGCTGTTCTTCGGGATGAGGAAGCTAGATATGTGTTGGCTTTTAAGGAGGCTGTCATTATGGAGGAGAGTTTTTTACGGCAGAAGGCTAAGGTTACTTGGTTACGTGAGGGTGATTCTAACACGTCCTTTTTTCATAAAGCTGTTAAGGGGAGGATGTCTCGTAATCATATTAATGTGGTTACGGCTGCTGATGGGAATGTGTATGCAAATGATCAGGTTTCCAATATCTTTGTTACGCATTATGAAGCTTTCCTAGGGCAGGCTGGTAACAGTACTGGTATGGACCTTGATCCTTTGTTTCGTGTTAAATTGGATGATAATCAGGCTTTGAATATGGTGTGTCCGATTACTGATCAGGAGGTTAAATCTGCTATGTTTTCTATGGGCGATGAAAAATCACCGGGGCCGGATGGTTATACTTCTGCTTTTTTTAAAAATGCGTGGGATATTATTGGTGGTGATGTTACTAGGGTTGTGAAGGAATTTTTCATTAATGGTAAACTCCTTCGGGAGCTTAATCATACTCTTATTGCTCTCATTCCTAAGGTTAAAAATCATGTGCATGTGACGGATTTTCGCCCTATATCCTGCTGTAACGTTCTTTTTAAATGTATTAGCAAAATTATTGCTAATCGCATTAAGGAGAGTTTGGTATTGTTGGTTTGCCCTAACCAGTCGTCCTTTATTCCAGGTAGAAGTATATCTGATAATATTTTGTTGACCCAGGAGCTTATGCATAATTATCATTTGGATCGGGGTACCCCTAGATGTGCCTTTAAGGTGGATATCCAAAAAGCTTATGATACGGTAGATTGGGTTTTCTTCGCAGTGTTCTTCGTGGTTTTGGGTTTCATGAGAAGATGATCTTGTGGATTATGGAATGTGTTACGACGGCTACTTACTCTATTTGCCTTAATGGTTCTATTCATGGTTTCTTTAAGGGTAAACGTGGTCTTCGTCAAGGGGATCCTCTATCTCCGTATCTATTTACTTTGATCATGGAAATCTTGACTCTCATTCTTCGGAGGAAAGTGGAGGAGGAGGATCGTTTTACGTATCATCGGTATTGTTCGCATTTGAATTTAATAAATCAATGTTTTGTTGATGACCTTTTTATTTTTTCTCATGGTGATGCGGATTCGGCTCTTATTATCAAGGAGGCATTGGAGGTTTTTACGGATAGTTCTGGATTAGCTCCTAGTCTCCCTAAGAGTACTGCCTACTTTTGTAATGTTTTGAATTATGTTAAGCTTGCTATTCTTCAGATCCTGCCATTTGATGAAGGAAGGTTACCGGTTAAATACCTTGGAGTCCCACTGATTTCTACTCGTCTTATGTATAGCGATTGTACGGAATTACTTGAAAAGGTTGATGCTCGCATTAATGATTGGAAGAATAAATCGTTGTCCATTGCAGGGAGATTACAATTGATTCAATCGGTCCTTGGTTCGTTGCATGTGTATTGGGCGTCGATGTTTATTCTTCCTAGTCGTATACTTTTGGCGATTGAGCAGCGTATGAGGGGTTTTCTGTGGTGTCATGGTATTCTTGGTAGGGTAAGGCTAAAGTCGCGTGGGATAATGTGTGTCTTCCTAAATCTGAGGGTGGTCTTGGTATTCGGCGTTTGGGTGATTTTAACAAAGCCCTGATGGTCTCCCACATTTGGAAAATATTATCCTTGAAGGAATCGTTATGGGTAAAATGGATCTCTTCTTATAAGCTCAAGGAAAGGAATTTTTGGATTATACCTGTTCGTGGGAATATGACTTGGAGTTGGCAGAAAATTCTTCAGCTTCGTCCTTATGTTCGTGATTTTCTTTGGCATAAAATTGGAGACGGGTTGAAGACTTCGATTTGGTTTGATAAATGGTGTGATGATAGTCTGTTAGCTAATGTTATTACACATCGTGATATTTACAGGTCAGGTTTGCAGTCAGATGCTAAGGTTAGTAAACTTCTACTTAGTGGGAGTTTAAATTGGTCGATCTATATTCAGCAGAAATATCCCTTTGTTATGACTATTAATGTTCCTATTTCGTTGGCGGAGGATAAGCTGGTGTGGCGCTCTAGGTTGGGCGTTGAATCTACGTTTAGCGTTTGGAAGGCTTGGCATGAACTTAGGCCGAGAGCTGATAGTGTTTCATGGGCATCGGTGGTGTGGTTTCCCTCATGCATTCCTAGGCATGCGGTTATTTTGTGGATGGTCATGCTCAAACGTCTTAAAACCCAAGACATGTTGCATGCATGGAATGTTTCTCCAACATTGAGTGGGTTGTGTCCGTTGTGTGATACTCAGCCCGATTCACATGATCATCTCTTTTTTTAGTGTACGTTTTCTGATCAGGTTTGGAAGGCCATTTGTGCTTTGGCGGAGGTGACTTTTAATACATCATTGTATGTGTTTGTTTCCCAGCTGGAACTAGTGGCAAATAGGAAGACATCTAAGTGTTTGCTATCCAAGCTTGTTCTTGCGGCTTCTGTATATTTATTGTGGCAAGAGCGGAACTGCAGGTTATTCAAGGTGTCGAAGAGGTCGGTTGATCAGCTTATTTCTTGCATTGTGGCGTGTGTTCGTTCTAGGCTCATGTCATGTCGCTTTAAGAAGACAAAGGCTGGCACCTGTCTGTTTCAACGTTGGAATATTTCGGATGAGATTATGCTTTAATGATAATGTTTATATATCATTCGTGTCTGTGTAGGTGGTTTTATCCAATTGGGGTGATTGGATTTGTATTTTTTAGTTTAAGTTACATGGCTTTCATGTGACGTTAGAGGTTCAAGCTTTTAGCTTGAGGTTAATGTGGTATTTCAGCCGCATTTCATTTGTACTTAACTGTTTTTTTGGTTAATATATTTTACCGGGGTTGTTTGCCCTTTACCAAAAAAAACTAAAACAAACAGTAACCATGTATTGAGGCAATTAAGACAGATGGTATCTGTTTCTCATACCTTTATTTAAAGATTTCATAATTCAACTCCCTTTGGCTCACTCCAATAATTAAATGTACACCGCATTTAATTGCTTGCTGTGGTGCTAAAACATTTGCTCGAATGTCTGGCAGAAGTGCCGCAAGTAAGTCATGGTCAATTTCTCCTCCATTTTGTGGTTTGGTATTTGAAGGTTGTGTCAATGACCCTTGGCGACCTTAATTATATAGGGATGCTTCTATCCCACTTAGTGATGATCGGAAATCGTGACTATTACCTAAAGAACGAAGAGTAATCCCAACATTAGTTCATAATAGGTATCATCTGGAAAAATGGTCAAAAAGTAAAATAGAACAGAAATAATGGATTAGCTGACATGCACTCAAAATTAAATTTACGGGATTATAGAAAAGCAATTTCTAATAGATTGTTTTACAAAATTTTATAACTTGTTATGTTGGTAATGACCTGTACAAAGTATTATGTCTACTAATATATGGTCAGGTCTTTATAGATAAAACGAACCCGTACACATGCATCCAAGAACAATTTTTCTATTTAAAGCTATTACAGTAATAAGAGAAGAGATAAACTTCAGCCAATTGATGAAAAATTATAAAAACATGAATAATCACATGCGCATGCACATGTTTATGATCCGAAAACATGAAATAACTGACTGACCAGTTTCCGCTTGCAGAGTATTTGACTCAATCCACCCCTCACTTTAGTTCTTGCAAAAAATCTCTCATTGAAAGGATAGTTGCTCACACGCTTGAGAGAAGCTAAGAAGAGAAAACATAATTCAAAATATCAGTAACAAATAAACAAATATAAAACCGAATATATGATCAAAGCTGTTCTTACCCTATTTAGGAGGGAAGGGGGTATCTGGTGACTTGTTATTAGCAAAGTATGTAGCCAAAATCAAACCGGTTCCACGATTCTACAAAGTTTTAATATTCATCAGTTAGCTTACATATTTTTTGTAACAGAAATATAATTTAATGGATATAACGTACCTCCCCAATCATCGGACTTCTAGAAAACGATTTTGAGTGATGCTTTGACATTATCCTACAGTCCCAATTCCTTTAGCAAGATAACACACGTCATAAGAAAACCTTTGAATTATAGCAAGAGAGAGCAATAACAAATACGATCTTAAAAAATGATAATGATTAAGTAATTTACTTAAGTTCAAGTTGGAATGATGAGTTGAGGATATATGAAGTAGGAACTAATGGATCTTAAAAAAAATGACATATGAAGTAGGACTAACAGAAAAGTTATCTGGCCCATTTGAACCTCACCACTAACCAGATGCAGTAATTGCAGCTGCAATACGATTGTGGTCATTAGTGCGACTGTGGTGCAACATGATTCGATTAATTTTTTTGCTTGGATTAGGGTTCTTGAAGAAGAGGCACCTGATGAATATGATAATGAATGACGAATGGATGATATTAGGGATGATAATTACTTGAATTAAAGGATTAATTTAAGCCTACCAAGAATCATCAAAACCCTAATTCTTTTGATAATTACTTGAATTAAAATATTAATTTAAGGGAAAATTAGGTTGAAAATACCTGATAATAAGACATCCTCATTCGGTTGTTTTTTAGCTGTTTAATTTGATTGCATCCAAGAACAAAAATCATGTATAAACCCTGACTTTGATTGTAGCATTAAATCTTCCTCTTGTGAACGATCAGGGTATTTCATCTTGTGATCGATTAGGGTATTTGGAAAACGAATACAAACATGGGTAATATTTCTGTTGAATATGAATTAAGCCGGGTATAGGGACATGACCCGAATGATAATCACGGCCCGAATGATGCTAACGTAGATTAATGGCTGCTTATGTGGCATATCCCTCCTATTTATTATATATATATATATATATATATATATATATATATATATATATATATATATATATATATATATATATATATATATATATATATATATTATATATATATATATATATATATATATATATATATATATATATATATATATATATATATATATATATATATATATATATATATATACTAGTTGCAAAACCCGCCCGATGGGCGGGTATGACTTATGATTTTCATTTACATTTTTTATTTGCCAAAATTTTGTTTCTAACTTGTTGAGTTTAAAGAGTCAACTCTGGCTGCTCATGTTTGTTTTCTCTCAAGAGTTTGTCATCGAGAGAATAACACATTCATGACTTATCGGTTAATCTGTTGTCTCGACTAAGAGAGAGAGACTTTCAAAAGTATAGTACATTTTTTTTATCTCTATGTTCAGCTTACATATATTAAATTGGTTATATTTTTACGAAGGAGTTAGTGAGGGGGCTGAAGGATGCTTGACCCCTAACAATAATGGCAGAACCACTTTACATTTAAGTGAGAGAAAAAAAGACAATAAGTAATTTGATATTTTTGCTTTAATAATGAAGTTTTTTAGGTCTCATATTCATAGGATTAAATAGAAAAAAAAAATAGATGTACTTTTACTAAAAATATTTAATTTTAGCTCTTTAGTATACACTTTTTCATTTCAATTAACGTAAATAATTTGTAATATGAATTTACGTTAAACGATATTCGATGTCATTTAACTTTTGCTCGTTTTATTCATTTTCTCAACTAATCAAATACATGCATGCTATTATCGAAATAAATTATTGAAACCGAATGTCAAACGATTCAAGTTATGTTAGAAATAAATTATTGAAACCAAATGTCAAACGATTCAAGTTATGTTACTATCGGTTATTTTTTTGAGCCCCCCTAGTATGAGATTGTAGCTCCATCTCTGTATATTTATTTTTCATGCGAACTTCAACATGCTACATCTAAAATCATCTTGTCTGGATAATTTCTCTTATCTTTTACGTGCTCGTTTGGTTTTTTTATTGTCTTCCATTGAATGTGTTTGTAATATTAACAATTGTGGTTGTTGTATTTACTGTAATGGATAAGGCGTTGTTTATCTACTATAATGGAAGCTTGTTTTTATTAAATTTTTCATATTAATTCTTTGTCTATTAGAAGGTGGCTCGTTTCCATCACTACTAATTGCTTAAGAGGAATCGAAGTTATATGAAAACATGCTAAACTATAATCACTATGGACTGAGCTCTTTATAGTGTGTTACTTAGATTAGATTAAACAAAATATATGTTTAACTATAACAATAAAAAATAAGAAGCCCAAGGTCTCTATGTGTTTTGTTTTAGGAGAATTATCATATGCAAAATTGAAGCATAACTGCAGTCATTAACTCTTGCATTATACATAAGATAAAACAAATTCATCTTTAACTTGAATCAATAGCGATCTCAAAAAGAAAAAAAATAATCTAAGCCTCAATAAATCAAACATTAAAAAAGTTGGGATGAATCTGCCACACATTTAATGTTACATATTCTTCTAGACAATTTTTAAGTTGAGCTTCAGTGTGGCTAATAATAAAGGTTGTTTAGGATTTTCTTGCATAGGCTCAGAAAAACTTTTTCATTGACTTCATGAGGCCGGTTTTCCAAGTGATCGCTCCTTTTATGTCTTTTCCATGAGTGCTGGTATAACTGTAGGATGAAACATTTCAGCAGGCTGAGATGCTCTTTTCACTGAGTTCTTTGCCTTGCCATAAGCAACCGCTGAAACTTGTGCAGCCTGGACATGGTGCTGCCAAGACTTGTAGACACTCCAGATACGCGCGACATTTTCCACCCGCTGAATTAGACCAGCTCGACCAATAATAGGTGTCACTGAATATTAACGGGTGTGAATAGGAGACGAATGTGGAAAACCAGTTATAGCTTGGAACAGTTTCATTATCCAAGCATCAAGACGTTGATATTCGAGTCAATTTAATAGGAACATACTTGGAGAGCGTTTAGTACGAACGAAATGACTTGTCCACAGGTCTGATTTTTGTGGCCCAAGGTATATACGTTGATGTGGAAGCTTCAATTCTGCTGATCAATTTCCATAAATTAAGAACTTTAACACAATCGTGATTTATAAGCTATGAAAAAGTAGGACATGTTCCTCACTAATAAGAGAGAATCAAATAAGTTTTTCCAGTCAACCTAACCAGACATGTCTTACCCGTTACCCGCCTGACCCATGTGCCTAGATTTAATTAATACTTAATTCAATTAATTGTACATGACAAGATATACATCAGAAGCACCCATTGTGGCCCGTCGCATATTAAGTCAATGAGTTCTCAGGAAAAAAAATCTTTTTAACTTTCCATTTCATACTCACCTCCTCAGGGTCTGGAACTTCAAGAGTCGTGCCATGAGGAGCCTTTCTTGCCACCAAGATTTCGTTCCGCCAATTATGACGATCAGATGTTTATAATAATCTAAAATAAGTGTGAATTCAGAGTAAAAAAGTTTAGTGACTTATTTAAGATTAAACTTCGCCTAAAAGCACGGTAGAACTTTTATGTCGTCTTCGGTCATAAAAGCCATCTAAAACAGTGCGATATCAGTACGTAACTTAAACTAATAATATTTGTCGAATGCCACTTACATACATGAACATAGGGGACAGAAATCACTTTTGGTTTGTGTTATCTTTGCTCATGTCCCTCATTTTTTCTACATTCCCTTGAAAAATATGTAAGGTCAACTATATAAGATACATAACTTAGTAGTGGCAACTATTGAAACTCTGATAATGTGATGTCCAACTGAAAAAGATATTAAATATTAAATTCTTGAGTTAAGTGTTTCTTTATCAAGCCTGTGGAATGGTTAATCGGATACGGAAAGAGGTATACGTTATGTTGCATTACTGATTTATTGTAGGTTTCAAAGCAGCCTCGGTATGTTTTGTATCTTCCAAGAAGAATTTAGGTTATAGATGGCTTCAAGTTATGGTCAAACATTTTCGCTAAATGAGTTTACATTTAACAGTATATGGTAACCGACACACGATTAGCAGAAATAGAAGCTAATCTTTCACGACTGACTCCAAATTTGCAGGTAATAACAGTTTGACAAATAGTACTGCATTTTGTTTATGCTAAAATGCGGCTCAGAATCTCATAAGCAAGAATTCTATAAAGTATTCTTGCTGGACAATTACGCAAACATATAATAACACAGTTCCATTCTAAGAGCCTGACTGGGAGTTTTTTTTAAGTTACCTGAATTTCTTTTTTAAGAGCTTAAATACGTACATTATAAAAACTCTTGCAATGTCCACACCTGCAACAACGGATAAAATTGTTAGAAATCAGCACTACAGCAAGACTGCCAATCGATTATCACACTAAAAGAAAATATCTAACCTTATTTAATCAACTACATTGTTATATAATCCCAAACTAATATAGTTATAAAAATATGGATAAAAATGCCTAAAACTTTAACATAGTGTAGTGCATTCAACATGTAATGTAACTAAGGCGTGGACAGAGACGGACCTAGGAATTTGTGTTGGGGGGGGGGGGGGGGGGCTCAAATTTTTTTTGGGTAAAAACGTAAAAAATTTTGTTTCAAAGTCTAGATTACAGTTTAGAAAATAGGTTCAAATGTAACGCTTTTTCTTGTAAAAAAGGTTTAAATGTTCAATCCTAACATATTAAACATATAAAATTGACAAAATTATTACTAAAAGGGTTAAACTGAGACTTCTAATAAAAACTACAGCACTTTTATCTATGGGAATTCGAGCCATCTTCCTCCTGTACATTCTCACCTTAAAACCTCCATTAAAACACTAGTATTTTCTTATACATAACCCTTAAAAGTCTTCAATCTCTAAGGCTTTTATAGTAAATCACCTTGTCATAGAGCAGGTTCTGCCATCATTAGGGGGCCGAGCACCCTCCAGCCCCCCCCCCCCCCCCCCCCCCCCCCCCCACTGGCTCCGTCCCTGGGTGTGGAGTGCATTATTTGACTGACTAAAGACTGAAGGCTGAAGTACTATGCTCGATAGCTAAGCATGTCTGCGCAAGGGCGAACTTATTTGTCCAAAAACAGAGGAGCTCGACTGAAACAAATTTACCAATTAAGTATCAAGGTTTAATCCATTACCAAAAGGTGAATGTCCAGTTATGGCTCTAACACAAGGAGTTATATCAGATATAGAAAGCGATGTATTTGGTGTATCAAAAGGTGAAGGTAAAGTTCTAGCTCTAGATCCAGGAGTAGTAGTCGATGTTCCACCTACTAATTAATGATGGATATGCTATGGACACGTCTAATATTCAGTGATATTGCTATAAACATTCTCAAGATTTAAATCAATGCATAAGAATATGAAAATTGAAAAAATCATACATGCATGTGGTTTTAGGAGAACAAACCATCAATTACACAAAATCTTTATGGCTGAAACCCATCATCAGTTACACAAAATCTAAAATATAACATAGTGGTTTACCTCAAAATCTTAAACGACACATCACCATACCTGATGAGGGTTTCAGCAAACTCAGGTATTCTTTTTTCAAATCTGAAAACAGAAACACAAAACTTGATTAAACCATCATAACAAACATTCTCATTAAAAAACTAAAATTCGTAAATTTTCTTTACATGCTCAATATGTGATCACCAGCCTCTATAAGTATTATTTTAATATACTCCCCAAGATCAGGATACAGTTTTATCAAATTTTCATGAGCATACTCATGAAGCTCACATGCAAATTCCACTCATGTAGGTCCATCTCCGACCACGACGAAATGCAATATTGTTTTTTCGTCCCTATTCACTTATAGTTAGAAGATTCGCCTTTTCAAAAGAGTTGATAATACTCCTTCGGATCCTTATTGAATCTTTTACTTCCTGCATCAAATATACCGTTAACAAAAAAACCAGAATAATAACAACATGTATAGTAAATTTTGGTGAAACGGAGGGAGTGCATTTGAATATATAAAGGTAGAAACATGTAATTTTGATGCTCCTAACTGCAGGTTCACCAAAGTCAGGGGTGACTGAAGATGTAGATGGTGGTGAATACAGTTGTATGAGCTGTATATATGGATTATAGTTCTTCGGTACCTATTTAAATTAAAAGGAAAGTACAGTGCAATTTTTTGTAATTTACTTAAGTTAACCTTTTCAAAAATCATGCAGTCGGGTTTGATCGTCACTTGTGACAAAAAGGGTTATGTTATATTACAAACCAAATCATGCATTACGAAACTTCTAAAAAAGCTGACATATCTTATCATTTGGAGTTGCTGCAAGCCTGTAATGAAGTACTGAACTGCTAGATGAAATATCAAAGCTGTAACCGCTTAACATCTTGAATCTAGTCACACATATACAGGTGTATGAACAATTCCTACAACTACCATAAAATTAGGTGTGGTGAAGAAATATGTTTTCTAACTGGTAATGCCTCCACCAGCGTGCTAAGAGAATGTTAATTAAATTGATTTAAGTTCATGACAAAACATAGTTTTTACAGGCATAAGCAGTTTGAAATTGCAACTTGCATACTCTTTTTACTAAACATATTTCTAACACGTTAACAACTATCTTACTTCATCCAATTGTGATGTATGCCTAATTATTTTAACATAAGAAAATCGATCTTTGATCATTTTGACTCAACTATTGAGTATAATACAAACGCCTCAAAGAACCAAGCTAAAGCTAGACAAACTACAAATATGTGTTTTCAAACGACAATCTATAAAATTAGACTAACCACTCGTTTTGGAAAAACTATTAAATCGTTCAGTGATCAGCCCATCGATCAGTCCAATTCTTCTTGTGAAGGTTGAGTAGCATCTTCTCCCCAAGCTCTCTTCTGTAATTGATGGATATTTAGTAACACTTCTTGTTTAAACCATGAATAAATGCCCGCAAAAAAAATACCACATACATAAGATGACAAAGATGAAACAATTATGCTCAATGTTACTGGTGGCAATTTTGATTCATATATACATGAATGGGTCAAGTTGGGTTCTGTTTTTCTAAAACTGGGCAAAAAAAATTGCTAAGGGATCCCAATAATATATCATGGGCTGCCAACCAAATTAATTTAAAACGTCTTTTAGTTTTAGGAAAATTAGGGGACCGCGTTATGACTCATGTGAATAAAGCAAAAACTAAAGGTTCATTGAGTTGTTGTGGTTAAGGAAATAACATTCAAAGACAAAATTATATTTTTATGAAATAAAATCAAAAACTTTTGTTCGATACAAACTGGATCTAAACTAAACCAACAGTATATAGTGGGCTTGAAATTTTTCTGCATTACTTTGATCGTGTGCAACTCTTCTAATTGCATTTTTTCTTTCTTTGTGTTTACCTTTATATCAACATGTGCCGAAAGCACTTCGGGTGGCAAAGCCTCAGCCTGCACAGACCCAAACGAATAAACCATAAAACTTGGGTAACATCAATGGACCGTTGACATTGGCATTGATATGTAGTGGCCAAAAAAAAGATCCAGAGTAACATCAAGTGTGGTTGTATACGATAACCGACAATCGCCAGGTGGAATCTGAACTGGACTAAACGAAGACAAAGTATGAAAGACATTTATATGAATTAAGTGATGCAAAATCAAGAGTACACTGTGACAAAGTAATTATCCTCATGATTGATGAGACACATAGCTAATTGTGCGTGTTGAAAAAAACACAATTTTGCTCTTAATAAAAGATTATGAGAAGTACCTCGATAGCAGAAATAACCATTCTTATTGGTTTGTTTCATTTGTGGCTTAACATTGTACCGTCTATGCATCCGCGCTACCTGTAAAAGAAGTACACTATTAGATTAATTAATAAAACAAAAGATGTAAAAAGTTTTAAAATCATTTGTTGTATTTAATAGACTTGGTTTTGCTATACAAAAAGGGCTAGCGGCGCAGCTTGTTGCCCGTTTGCCTTCTCCTAATATGTAAATTATAATTATTAATAAATTTTGTTGTATTAACTTTTTCATTGTTGAATTGCAAGTCTAAACTTTGCAGGAACAAACAACTCTAAACAAAAAGTGTCGAGATTTGAGGGTTTGGCATCGTGCTTTCCCATATAGAGCCGATATTACAATGCAAAACATTTAAGATGAAATGCTACACTTGATATGAAGCATACCATTTGGTTTGTTTCCTTGTAGAAGCTGAAGCATGGCATTTAGTTTGTTCGACCATCATGGTGAAAAAGTAGGATTTAGAACTCGTCTATGATATAACGTCCAAATATAAATAGTTAGCATTAAATGCATGTAGCATAGATGTTATTAAAAAATCTAACATTTTTTTACTTGCACCAATTCGGTTCCTTTGAGCCCAAATAACAGTGATGGTTACCAAATATTTGGGTTCTTTTAAATCCTGAAAGTTTCAACACTAAATAAGTTTGTGTGCAAAGTTGAATGCAATTATTAGCGAAAATGATCTCAATTCCATACCTCAGAATACCCTATAATAATCTTTCAAATTAAAGGTCAGTCTCTGAACATCAGCCTTAGTTTTCTGATAGTTCCCATCAAGGTAAATCTACTGTCAAAGCACCGATTAACATTCCTGCAAATGCAATCGCTGTTTAGGATGTATCGGTCCAGTTCCCTCTCCTTTGAGTCACTATGGCAAACATCACCATGTGTTGTTCTTGCATGTTCAGTAACCATTAGAAAGAGACACTAAACTATCAAAAAATAATCAAATTAAGCGCACTTAAATATTGTCACATATTAGCATCATTCACTATAATTCTAGGTAAAATGTCACATACTAACTTTGATGCACCCGCTCCTCCATGCCCATTAAGACACCTATCCCCAAAAAAAACAAAAAGATCATTAGCTTTAAGCATTGATATACAGCGTACATAACATCCGTGTTCTTCAAATAAATGAAAAAGGAAGACACCACATTAAATTGGACGAAATCATCACCTATTAGTTTAATATTAAAAGTTCTTGCAAGGTCAGGAATACATATGCGAGTTTCTTCCATGTAAGATCGATGTCCAATATCATACCATGCCACATAACTTAAACATAATTTTTGTTAGAACTTACATACAAGCCAAGAAAATAAGGAATATTGTATGCTGAAAATTAGGGTTTTACATATTACCAAACGTTTTCATTTTTGATATACTCGGAATAATATTCAAACATATCTTTAATATTCAAGGGAAGCACGTATAACCTCTATTTGAGTACATTAGTTTAGTTTTATTCTAGTATATCACCGCAATGTTGAGGCTCTTTGTTGTAGATTGCAAGAACCAAGTTTGAATGTTTTGGCTAAATTTTTTTAATTAATTTCGGCTGATGACATGAAGGGACCTGATGTGAATGCTATAAAACCATATTAGCAGTAAAAAGGAAAGAAGAAGATAAAGATGAGACATTAAACATACAAATCATAAATTGAACACTGGAGAACACTGGTGATGGAACTACAATTGATCGCAAATGCTAAATTAGGGTTTTTAATTAGGATTTTTGTTAGGAATAGTATCATGGATTTAATATTAATGATACAACGGTTGTAGTTTTAATGTTTTCGGGTATTTATGAATTTGATTTTGTAGTTAGCTATCATAATATTGGTCTGGTCCAATGGTTGAGCCTCTTTGTATTAGCCTACAATACTCAAGTTCGATTCTTGCAAAAGTCATTTTTTTAAAAATATCCGGATTTTTAGGAAAAAAATAAAAAAAACGAATTTTTATTAAAAGATAATGATGAGGTGGATTAAAAGCATGCTTATGTGGCATATCCCTCCTCTTATATATATATATATATATATATATATATATATATATATATATAGGGTGGGGATATAATAAAAGCCCCTTAAAATAAAAAGTCTAGGAAGGAATCCTAGCCCTTGGATTAGATTTATTTAAAAAATAAACGAAGTGGCAATATTGTAATTTCCTGGAAATTTCAGGGGCAAATTTGTCAATTGCTACCCCAATAACTGCACCCCTTTTTTTAGGTTTAATAAACCTGCGCCGTTCCAAACGTTATCTTTATTTCTCTCTCTCCAAAAATTACACACACACAAAAAACGTTATCTTCATTTCTCTCTCGAACAAAAAACGCAAAAACCCTAGATTTATTAACTAAATCATATCAAAAGTAACACACACAACACAAAAAACGCAGAAAACACTATATCATATCAAGAAAAATCAACAAAAAACGCAGAAAACATTCCAAAACCCTAGATCATGTAAGTGAATGTGATTATATATTCGATTAGTTTATTTTGGATTTTGTAATTGATTATATAATTGATTTATTTAATAACACGCTAATTTAATGCTTGTTTTAAGCGGCTGCTAGTGGTGGTGATGCGGCGGCGATAAGCGGTGGATGGTGGTGGATAGAAATGGTCAGGACGAATTTGAAGGATATTTCTGCCTCAGGTAAATACTATTGTAAACCCTAATTATTTTTATTTTTTATTTTTATGTTTATTAAATACTTATACAAATTTTAATTTAATGGATTTAGTAAAAAGGAAAAGTGGTAGACTAGGGTTGAAAAAAAAGTATTTTATGGAAATCGTAAAGAAATATCGCCAGAAAACTCGATAAATATATCATCTAGTAAGTGATTTTGAATAAATTGATCTATTATTTATATTTATTTTGCACTTAGTTTTTATATGGTAGACTGTGATGCAGTATTTGTATGTTACGTGTTGGCTAAATTATGTTATGTGTACTAGTTTTAGACTTTGATGCTCTTAGTTTTAAACTGTGATGTAGTAGAACATGTTTAGAAATAATAGATAAAAGTGTTTTAGGACAGTTGCACACTAGTATGTTTAGGACAGCGGGGTTGCAGTTGGCTTGCAGCGGGCGTGCAGCGGCCTTGTACATACTGTCCTAAACACCTTGTGTAGAACTATCCTAAAAATAATTTTATAAATTATTTCTAAATCAAACTTAGAATATGGATATGATGCAGCACTTAATTTATGTATTCTAAAAACATTGATGTACTTATTGTGGTTTATGAGGTTAGAATAATTAAAAAAACAATGAATTGATGCATTTTTTTGTATTAAACAATGAAGATCGATCAAAATCGATCGATCTTCGTTATCATACACTGAAAATCTTTCGATATTCGTTATCAAACACTAAACGGTCTTCATTAATCCATCAATGGTGAATACGAATATGAAATCTTATACACATCCTCGTAAGTGATTTTAAAAACCTAAATATTTTATTCAATTGCTTTGTATGCATATAATATTGAAACACATTTTTATTTATTTGATTTAGCAACTAGGAAAAGTTGACATAAAAAAGTTAGATTATGTAAAGAGTAAAAAAAACACCAGAAAATCAATAACACTATCCAGCAGCAAGTATTTTTTTAAAATTGATGTAGTAGATTGATGAATTTAGATTATGTATGTTTTCAATGTTTGCTTTGTCATATATGTAGTGTATGCTAAGGGTAATTTGGTATTTTTTTTATTTTGTTATTACTAGGTTTAGATAGGAGCAGTGCGTGTTATGAGGTGTAAATAGTGTGTGGTTGCTTGACTGTAAAGGGTTAATGCTGTGTCTATAAAGGGTTAACGCGGTTTGTGGTTTGTCTACCGAGTTCTGTATAGGTCAACATACAAGCCATACTTTTTGTATGATGAAAATTTTGTGTCTGCTTGCTTATAAAGTTCCGATGCAGTGTTTATAACGTCTTAATGCAGTTTGTGTTTTCTCTACGGAGTTCAGTATCTAGGATAGCATACAAGCAATGGTTGTTAGATATTGAAAATTGTGTGTTTGCGTGCTTGTAAAGTTTCGATGCAGTGTTTATAAAGTGTTAATGCAGTTTGTGGTTTGTGTACCAAGTTCAGTGTCTAGGTTAGCAAACAAGCTGTACTTGTTAGATGATGAAAATTGTGTGTTTGCGTGCTTGTAAAGTTTTGATGCAGTGTTTATAAAGTTTTAATGCAATTGCTTTTTTTCTACGGAATTCAGTGTCTAGTAAAGCATACAAGCAATGATTGTTAGATGTTGAAAAATGTGTATGTGCGTGCTTGTAAAGTTTCGATGTAGTGTTTAAAAAGTGTTAATGCAGTTTGTGGTTTTTCTACCGACATCTGTGTCTGCTTGCTTATAAAGTTTCAATGCAGTGTTTATAACGTCTTAATGCAGTTTGTGTTTTCTCTACGGAGTTTAGTATCTAGGATAGCATACAAGCAATGGTTGTTATATGTTAAAAATTTATGTATTCTAAAAACATTGATGTACTTATTGTGGTTTATGAGGTTAGAATAATTTAAAAAAACAATGAATTGATGCATTTTTTTGTATTAAACATTGAAGATCGATCAAAATCGATCGATCTTCGTTATCATACACTTAAAATCTTTCGATCTTCGTTATCAAACACTAAACGGTCTTCATTAATCCATCAATGGTGAATACGAATATGAAATCTTATACACATCCTCGTAAGTGATTTTAAAAACCTAAATATTTTATTAAATTGCTTTTTATGCATATAATATTGAAACACATTTTTATTTATTTGATTTAGCAACTAGGAAAAGTTGACATAAAAAAGTTAGATTATGTAAAGAGTAAAAAAACACCAGAAGAATCAATAACACTATCCAGCAGCAAGTATTTTTTTAAGATTGATGCAGTAGATTAATGAATTTAGATTATGTATGTTTTCAATGTTTGCTTTGTCGTATATGTAGTGTATGCTAAGGGTAATGTGCTATTTTTTTTAATTTTGTTATTACTAGGTTTGGATAGGAGCAGTGCGTGTTATGAGGTGTAAATAGTGTGTGGTTGCTTGACTGTCAAGGGTTAATGCGGTGTCTATAAAGGGTTAACGCGGTTTGTGGTTTGTCTACCGAGTTCTGTATAGGTCAACATACAAGCCATACTTTTTTTATGATGAAAATTCTGTGTCTGCTTGCTTATTGTGGTTTATGAGGTTAGAATATATAAAAAAAACAATGAATTGATGCATTTTTTGTATTAAACACTGAAGATCGATCAAAATCGATCGATCTTCGTTATCATACACTGAAAATCTTTCGATCTTCGTTATCAAACACTAAACGGTCTTCATTAATCCATCAATGGTGAATATGAATATGAAATCTTATACACATCCTCGTAAGTGATTTTAAAAACCTAAATATTTTATTCAATTGCTTTTTATGCATATAATATTGAAACACTTTTTTATTTATTTGATTTAGCAACTAGGAAAAGTTGACATAAAAAAGTTAGATTATGTAAAGAGTAAAAAAACACCAGAAAAATCAATAACACTATCCAGCAGCAAGTATTTTTTTTAAATTGATGCAGTAGATTGATGAATTTAGATTATGTATGTTTTCAATGTTTGCTTTGTCGTATATGTAGTGTATGCTAAGTGTAATGTGGTATTTTTTTTTGTTATTACTAGGTTTGGATAGGAGCAGTGCGTGTTATGAGGTGAAATAGTGTGTGGCTGCTTGACTGTCAAGGGTTAATGCGGTGTCTATAAAGGGTTAACGCGGTTTGTGGTTTGTCTACCGAGTTCTGTATAGGTCAACATACAAGCCATACTTTTTGTATGATGAAAATTTTGTGTCTGCTTACTTATAAAGTTCCGATGCAGTGTTTATAACGTCTTAATGCAGTTTGTGTTTTCTCTACGGAGTTCAGTATCTGGGATAGCATACAAGCAATGGTTGTTAGATATTCAAAATTGTGTGTTTGCGTGCTTGTAAAGTTTTGATGCAGTGTTTATAAAGTGTTAATGCAGTTTGTGGTTTGTCTACCAAGTTTAGTGTCTAGGTTAGCACACAAGCTGTACTTGTTAGATGATGAAAATTGTGTGTTTGCGTGCTTGTAAAGTTTCGATGCAGTGTTTATAAAATTTTAATGCAATTGCTTTTTTTCTATGGAGTTCAAGTGTCTAGTAAAGCATACAAGCAATGATTGTTAGATGTTGAAAATTGTGTATATGCGTGCTTGTAAAGTTTCGATGTAGTGTTTAAAAATTGTTAATGTAGTTTGTGGTTTGTCTACCGAGTTCGGTGTCTAGGTTAGGTTTCAAGCAGATTGCGTTATGTGTGTAAAAGTATGTATGTTTGTCTGCTTGAATAACATTGAGGCATTCTGGGTAAAAGAATTTATGTGGTTCAAGGTTTTGTATCGGTGTACGAGTATAGGATAAGATACAAGCAGATTGATTTAGGTGTGCGAGTTTGTGTGTGTGCGCGATTGTATAAACTTACTACACTATATATAAAGAACTAATGTGGTTTAGGGTTGCCTACCCAGTCATAGTGTAGGTTAATGTACGAACATACTGATTTAGGTGTACGAGTGTGCTTGTGTGCGCGTTTGTATAACCTTAATACATTGTATGTAAATGAGTTAGTGTAGTTTACGGTCGCATATCAGGTCCGAGACTAGGTTAATGTACGATCAGATTTATTTAGGTGTACGACTGTGCGTGTGTGTTCCATTTGTATAACCGTAATGCACTATTTATAAAGATTTAATGCTTTTTAAGATTACATGTCGGGTCCGAGTCGAGATTAGGTCACACGTAGTGTGTTTTAGTTGTCCAAACGTGCTTGTATGGGTGTTTGAGAAATGATGCATTAGTTGTAAATAAGTGATGCAGTAGGTTATGTTTTATGGTACATGATGTTCGATTAGGTCACACCTAGAGTGTTTATAGTTTTTAAAATGTGCTTGTGTGTATTTGAATACATGATGCAAACTCGGAATATGAATATGATGCAGCACTTACTTTATGTATTCTAAAAACATTGATGCAATTATTGTGGTTTATGAGGTTATAATAGTTAAAAAGACAATGAATTGATGCATTTTTTTTATAAAATTGATGCATCATTTTTTTCCTATTTTAGTTATTATGCTACTTTTTTCTGCTATGACATATATGTGCTTTGTAGCAACGTTAGTGAATTCGGTATTATCAAGTTTAATGTTATTTCCTATTTGAGGTTTTGTGAATGAAATTGGTTGCTATCAAGATCTGCATATGAGATTTTAGGAATGAAGTTTCGTGAATGAAATTGGTCGTTATCAGATGTGAAATGATTTGATATGACCTCGTTCAATATTTGTTATCATGTTCTGTGAATGAGGTTTTGTAAATGAATCAATGAAATTGTAGGTTCTGTGAACGTATGCATTTAATCATAATATATTTTGTGCATTATGAGGTTAGATACACTAGTGTTAGGTGTTTATCAAGCGACTTGTGCTTGAGGTTAATGTGGTATGTCAGCCACATTCCAATTGTACTTCATTGTTTTTTTGGTGTAATATAATTTACCGGGGAGAGTCCCTTTTACCCAAAAAAATTATGAGGTTAGATACGTTTGTGTGAACATATTGATGTTTGCTTTTATGTATCTGAAATATTATATTGATGCAGCTAATATTATACACTGATGCACTTTTTATATGTTTGATTTAGAAATCTAGTAGTTTAAATGTTTTATATGTAGTATTTAATATTAGACACTGATGCGGTTTTTATATGATGTTTAAGGATTAGTTTTTATATGAACTTAAATATTAGGAATAGTTTGGTATTGATGCAACACTTACTTTATGTATTCTAAAAACATTGATGCAGTTATTGTGGTTTATGAGGTTAGAATAGTTAAAAAACAATGAATTGATGCATTTTTTATATAAAATTGATGCAGCATTTTTTTTCTATTTTAGTTATTATGCTACTTTTTTGCTATGACATATATGTGTTTTATAGCAACGTTAGTGAAATCGGTATTATCAACTTTAATGTGATTTTCTATATGAGGTTTTGTGAATGAAATTGGTTGCTATCAGGATCTGCATATGAGGTTTTAGGAATGAAGTTTTGTGAATGAAATTGGTTATTATGAGTTTTGAGATGATTTGATATGACCTGGTTTAGTATTTGTTGTTATCATGTTCTGTGAATGAGGTTTTGTAAATGAATCAATGAAATTGTAGGTTCTGTGAACGTATGCATTTAATCAGAATATATTTTGTGAATTATGAGGTTAGGTAAGTTTGTGTGAACATATTGATGTTTGTTTTTATTTATTTGAAAATATCATATTTATGCAGCTAATATTAGACACTGATACACTTTTTATATGTTTGATTTAGAAATCTAGTAGTTTAAATGTTTTATATGTTGTATTTAATATTAGACACTGATGCGGTTTTAATATGATGTTTTAGGATTAGTTTTTATATGAACTGTTAAGTCTTAGGATTAGTTTGGTATTGATTTGGTTTATCTTTTTTTGAAAAATTTGTAAACTGTCCATATAAGGGTGTGTTTGGGATTACTTGTTGTATTCAGTTGGTGACAATATTGAGTATCATAAATGGCCTAAGCATACAATAATAGGTTGATATAGACTGTTTGTTCAATTTACTTCAATATGTTAGTGTAAAAATCATTAGTTTGATAGTTTCATAAAACTGCATAAATCAGCCAAACTGCATATTAATGCAGCTAATATTAGACACTGATGCAGTTTTTATATGCTTGATTAAGAAATCTGGTAGTTTAAACATAAAAAACTGCATCAGTGTATTATATTAGCTGCTTTAATATGCAGTTTTTAATATTAGACACTAATGTGTTTTTATATTGATGGTTTTTAAAGAAGTAATGTACTGTTGTTATAGAATTATGAATGTTTAGTTGGATTGGAATAAAATATTAATGCACCTAATATAATACACTGATGCAGTTTTTTATGTTTAATTTAGAAATGTGGCAGTTTAAATGTTTTTTTCAGTATATAAGGTATTGATTTAGTTGATAAAGAATAATTATGTATTTGTTAATATATATAATGCAGTAAAGAAAAAGATAAAAGATACATAGTTACTCAAATAGCTTCGGTATCACATGTTTGCTCTCAAAGATTACTCCACATAAACGACATCTTAAGCCCGTATCCTCTTCAAAGTAGATATTGCCATGATTCTTTTTTCTCGTGAACATCATCTTTTTGCCTAATAATTGAATCCAATATACATTAGCATCTTTTTGTTTATCCTTTTTAGTAAATGACCTTATAATTTGGCATTCATATTCGCTTTTTCATGGTATTGATGATTTTTGTATCTATCAAAGACCGACTGCGAAGGTAAAATTTTTGAGCTACTTACATTAAAAAAGGCTAAACAAAAAGAAGTAGGTGCATATTGGATTCTATTATTGGCAAGAAGATGGTATTCACGAGATAGACGAATCGTGGTGATGTCTTCTTTGAAGAGAAAACTGGCTTAAGATGTCGTTTATGTTGATTTGAAAACTTTGAGAGCAAATATGTGTTACCGAAGCTATTGAGTAGCTATGTTATCCTTGTTAAACTTTGATTGTGTATAGGTCACTAATGCGAAGTTTGATTATGTATAACTCACTCATTTATTTTTCATTTGTTGAATGTGACAATAGTTAACCGTGTGAATTTATTGTCTTACAGGTAGTAATGATCATGAAACGGATCAGAATGACGAGACAACAAGCAAAAGATCATCAAAAAAACAAAAAATTTGTTCAACAAAATTTGTCGGTACGGGACAACATGCCCATCAAGACGAACCCGAAGAAAGTAGCCATCGGGCAAAAAAGAAGAAGAGCCAAAATTCGAATGGTAATGATTTACCTGATCAAAATCCCCCAGAATCAGATGATATTCAGAATACTCCAAATCAAGCAAAAAAGAGAAAAGGTTTTTCTTTAATACATTTGAATTTAAGTTTTGATGCAGTAGTGGTCACATGTTTTAGAAGGACGGTTAAACGTAGATTGCGTTATATACCGAAAACGTAGGTTAATGTGTCAAACGAAAATTTTTAGAATTATTCAGGGAACATCATTTTGATAGATGTTAATTTAAATTGTGATGTAGTGATCTGTTGTGTTTAGTGAATTTTCTGTTATTTACGGAAATGTGTTTATGATGAAATATGTGTTTGTTTGCTATGTTGTTTGATTAATGCACTTAATTATACGTTATGATGTAGTATGTGGTAATCATGTGTAAGTATGAGTTAGGCTACTAGGTTAAATGTGTTTTAATGCTAGGTTGTTTGTTAAATGCAAAATTATTTTTAGCATTATGTATGGTAGGTTTTTTTTACAATAGGTTTTTTTAGTTGTGTACTTGATGTAGCTATTTGTATTGGTGTGATGCAGTTACTTTTACATGTGTTTTAGCTGTCCAAAAGTGTGTTTTTTTAAAAATTGATGCAGTAAATCTACATTGTGATGCATTATGTAGAGTATTTTTTTACAATAAGTTTTTTTAGTTGTGTACTTGATGTAATTATTTGTATTGGTGTGATGCACTGAAATTTAAACTGTGATGCAGTAAGTCTACATTTGTGTTGCATTAGTTTGGTATGATGTAGTTATTTTTTGCATTATGTACAGTAGGTTTGTTTTAGTTTTGTACTTGATGTAGTTACTTGTGTTGCTGTGATGCACTTAATTTTATTCTTTGATGCAGCAGGAAAAAATGTGAGTGATGTTCCGTCACCTGTTGATGTAAATAAGTTGAAGGGTAATATATTGAATCTTGGAAACAACGTAGATGTTGCGAAAATGGCAAAAAAAGCACTGAAATGGGTGTAGATAAGTTGGTTGGGAAAAAGAAAATGGCAAACACTGAAGTAGGTGTAGATAAGTTGGTTGGGAAAAAGAAAATGGCAAAGGGGAATAGAGATATTCAAAATAGTCAAATAGTCGTTGTAAAACAGAAAGTTGCTATTAAAAGAAAAAAGAAGGTTAGTAATGATGATGTATTGGAGAAAGAACCTCTATCGATTGATGATGAAAATATGGATGCTGATGGTGAAAAAAAGGTTACTTTTCCTAATATTAATTCAAAATATCTTCTAATCATTTGAAGCTTGTATTGGAATCTTTAACAAACGTCCAGGTTGAGACTATAAGAGAAATGGGTTTGGGAGAATATTATAATAATTTTGATTACCATACCATTCCATCAAAGCTTGCGTACTGGGTTGCGTTTAACTTTGATTGTGATACGGACACAATACACATGGATGATGGAAGACAAATTAAGGTGACAAAGGAATTAATTCATGAAATGCTTGGAATACCAATGGGAGATTACTCTTCGAGCTACAACGATAGAAGACAAAACAACAACGGATTGGAGAGCTACAACTCCATGGGGAGGGGATAAAGCGTCAAGGCCTCATATATCTATAGTTGATGATCATGTTTGTAGTTTGACCGGAATGGGTTGGGAGTTCAAAGTTGGATTTTTAGTGGTGTTTTTCAATATTGTGGCTGGGGGTAATAAGGATGGCACAATCAATCAAAGATTCTTACCTACCTTAAGAGATATTGAAGATTTTCAAAACTATGATTGGTGTGGATATGCTTTAAAATGAATTCGGTCAGGAGTTAAGATATGGAAAGCAAAACCAGGAGGTTATTTCGGTGCTTCCAAACTTCTTTTGGCGGTACGATTTTTTAATGCTTCTAAACTTCTTAGTATGTTTAATCTTATTTTTGCTGCATCAATACCTTTTTCACTGCATCATATATAGATAAAACTGTGTTATTCCTTATATTAAATGCATCATTTCCTATATTAACTGCATCACTTTCTCTTTTTGTAGCTACTATACTGCAGCTCCACAATCTCACCAACTATAACTGTGGAAAGAACATCGCATGTTTTCAAAGGATGGAACACCGAGTTGTTGAAACAAAGAGAGAAAGAAGAAATAGATGTTATGAAAGGATTCGGGAAATTTCCAATCTTGGAAGGTTACGAGTTCTTTCCCCCCAAGAAGGTTGACAAGACAAAGAAAAAGAAACATATTAGAAATACAAGTCAATCAGACGAGGATCTTAAACAGTTTAGATAAAAAACAAGTCAGGTAAAAACTAAGTTTCATTTTGCTGCTGTAACAATGTTTAAATAATTTTAGGTGTTTCTTAGTGTATCCAAGCTGCAAAAAGAGAGTAACATATCAGATTCCATAATCTAGAATAGATTTTTAAGTGCTCTGTGTTTAAAATCTCAAACAGCCATTCAACAAACAACTGGCATTCAACATACGTTTTATAAACCTACTAGAAATTTATATCAAATATTTCAGTACCTTATAAGCAAGTCATATTTGTATGCACAATCATTTACCCACGGTATCCTATTTTCATGAGAAATCTAAGATTGTGGTCATACAACATTCTACTGCGCTTTGTCTTATGAATCTAGGGTAATTAAAGCAGTAAAGACTACATAATGTTTTTATGCTCAAAATCATTCAAAGTGAAGTTTAGCTTACAAATGTGAGTCTACTCACACTGCAAGGCATGTTAGTTATATGTATTAGAAGCTAGCCCACACAACCATATATGAAAACTGCATACATGTGTAATCGCTTGACCAAAATTTATGATTGCTCCACATTTAAAATAATCATGAATGTTTAATAAAATAGATGATAAGTCGACTGTAAGTTGAAAAAGATGTCAAAATGCAAACCTGCTGTTATCTCCCCCTCGGGTCTTGCAAGGTCCTTCTGGTGTATCTTTATCTTGCTTGGAATCTTTCAGGGATTTTCTTGTTAGAGGACTAGCTGCCTACGGAAAACAAAAAACATATAAACAGAAATAAAGTCAGAAAACAAAAATATTTAAAAACTACATCATAGTTATTATTCACTGCATCATAATGTATTTTTTTAAAAATCATGCAGGATATGAAAGATTGCTTGAATGACTCACTGTCAAAGATTAAGAAGTGTTTGAAAGTAACAAACAGAAGGTTAAGATTGCTTTGGAAGAATACCCACACGATGAAGAATTTCATATGTTTGAGGAAAAAAGTAAATCATTTTTAAAAGACTTTTATGAAAGCATGTCTGATGAGGCGAATCACAGTACCGAGAATGATGGTGCAACTGAAGCTACTGAGAATGATGGTGCAACTGCATGTGATTTGCACTGATGTGGCGAATAAGAATGCTGATGCTGTGACCGATGTCCATATTGATGGTGGGAAGACCAATGAAGATATCTCGCTTAGTTCAATGGAGGAAGGAAATTCTACCCCAAACTCAACACCAGAAATGACGAGAAGGACAAGGTTAGCAACCATAAATTGGACAAACTTGAAGACCAAGGGGCCAAATTGGACAACATCAACGGAAGTAGCAGCAACATCGCCCATTAAAAATTTGGAAGTGGGGAACAAGGGGCCAACTAAGATAACATCAACGGGAGGATCAGCAGCATTGGAAGTGGGGAACAAGGCGCCAAAAGCGACAACATCAACCAAATGAGCAACAACATCACCTGCTAAAAAATTGGAAGAGGGGAACAAGACGCCAAAACTGACAACATCAACCAAAGGAGCAACAACATCACCCGCTAAAAAATTGGAAGTGGGTAAAAAGAAATCCACTAAAAGTAAATAAACGCTAACACTTCTCATGCTTTTGTACTAATATTTATTATCTAGGATCGTATATTTTTTAATTCAACTTTTGAATGTCTGTAATATAACTAGGAAAAACTTAAAACTTATCTATTATTTTGGGTTTAATGTAAATAGGTAATTATGTTTAATGCTACAATTCGGCCGCCTCATAAGGTTTATTTAACTAGTAATAAACTAAACTATAATGCAGTTAACATTATAGTCTATGATATACTAGTTAAAGAACATATTACAAACTGGTTTATAAAGTAAATTTCAATAAAGTATTTTTAAAAAGTTTGCTTCTTAATTAACAGATTATGCAAATCCTGAAATATGTGATGAAATATACAATAAAGATGGAGCTATCGTCATTTATGATGATTCTTCCTTGAGTATCAATCGCAAACGCTACTCTTTGATAGTGAGGAAGAAGTGCTTCACGCTGACATGGACACAGAGATGGATACAGAAGGTGGAATGGAAGACAATGAAATGCAAGGAGGAATGGAATCTAATGAAATCCTGGGAGCAGATGAAAGTAAAATTACACTCTTTAAATCTTGTCGATTAATTCAACTGCATCATAGTGTTTTTGTCATAGTAATGCACTAGAGTTTGGGTCCTCATTTCAATTCACTGCATGACCATTAACAAAAAAAATATGATGCAGTAAAACTGTATCTATGATGCATTTTCCAAAAAAAATTGTTTAATTTAATTCTTTTTATCTTGTCTATTAATTTCACTGCATCATTGTGTTTTTAAAATTAGTAATGCACTGGATTGTGAACTATCAATAAAGCTTAATGCATGACTAGTTAACAAAATGCTATGATGTAGTAAAGTGTAACTATGATGCAGTAAAAACAAGTTATTCTATTTTTTCATAAAAAAAACTATTGATTATTCTGATTGTTTTAATTACAGGTTCTAAAATATTCAAAGAAGCTAACTTTCCTTCGATTGGAATTGAAGAAATCAACAGTTTAATAACCGAATTTCCTTCTATCGAAGAAGTAAACAAACGGCTTTTGGACTACTCAGTTATGAAACTACCTTTATTAGCTGAAGTAGAAGACAACTTGCCAAAAAGTTTCTTAATTGAAGATGCACCAAAATCTCCCCAAATTCAAAAACTTCAAATTAGTAAACCTTTTCATAGTATGAAATTGAGGTTACCGAAAAACTACACAAGAACTTTGAAAGGAAATACACCATTGAGTACACAACCTATTGTCGAACAACATGAAAAATATATAAAGATTCCGCTATCAGCTGAAATTCAAACCGAAGCAAAGACTACAAAATTTGATGCTATAAGGGTGAAATTATTGAAAAAGGATGTCGGGAAGTTAGATGCTAAAGGCATCATAGAGGGAGATATGTTATTTGAAATTCAAGTTCTAAGACAAGCGCCTGGTAAAAGAGGAAGATCTAACAAGGAACAAGCTAAAGAAATAACTGTGGTAGACGAAAATGTTGGGAAGGAGGTCTTTAAAAAGACACAGGCTAAAAAACAAGTGCTTAAAGATCTTGGTAGAAAGCAAAGTAACACTCAGTTGTCCAAAGAGAATGAAAAGAAATCTAAGATAGAAAAAGCTAAGTCACTGCCTGCAAAAAGAAAAAGGATAAAAGAAAATGATATATATATATGCACGCATCACCAATTAGTTGCATTGCTCCACCAGATGATACTGAAAACGATAAATGTGAAGTAAAGTTGCCTCCTGCTTTAACGTCGCCATTTTATCAACGAAAAATCGTATTGGTCCAACCACTATCTGAAGAGGGGAAAAATAGCAGAATACATATGGGGTAATAACACAGCCGAAAGGTGAGTTCTAGCATCATATTTTATTTTTAAAGCATCACTATTCATTATTCACTGCATCACATATTTATATAACTGCATCACTATTCCTTATGTCACTTCATCACATATTATTGACAGTGCATCATTTCTCAATGTTCTTTGTATGAATTTTCATTATATTCTCTGCATCACATATTTATATAACTGCATCAATTACTTTTGTCACTGCATCACATATTATTAACAGTGCATCATTTCTCAATGTTCTCTGTATGAATTTTTCTTTTGCATCACATATTTTTATCACTGCATCACTTCCTTGCTTTAATGCATCAAATATAGATAAACCCGTCTGAAAAGTTCATGTTTATATCAAAATGTACAGTGAGATTGTTTACCAGATCATCAAAAGAGTTGGAGTAGGTCTTTTGTATTAAATCATGAGGAACAGCACCGAGACAAGCTTTCGGGCAATGGAAATGTATATTGCCATACGGGAATGCTTGTAAGTAATTCAAATATATAACTTATTTATTTTGGAACTTTAAATTTTGTGATCGTTAGTAATCGTTTGACGTTAACTAAAACAGACTAATTATACTGTTGAGCCGGGGAAGAATGTGCAAGAAAGGATGAAAGTTTTTGATGAAAATATTCATAACGTTTTAACTCAAGCAAAACGGAATAATTTTCTTGACGTCGACTTGGTAAGTATATTTATTATTATAATTAATTGATTGTATTTGTGAGAATGTTTAGAATAAATTTAAATATTTATAATAAATATATACAGGTATTTTTTCCTTCAATAAAGATGACGAAAGATACTTCATCAAACCATTTCTATATCATTTGCTTTAATTTGAAGACCGCTGAGATCGACATCATAGACAACATAGATAACGGCATTGAGGATATAGAAAAAAGATATGGTGCTTACCCATTTGCCGTCGTAAGTCTCATACTTAATGCATTATTGTGCTATTTCACTGCATCAAAGTATTTGACTATAGTCTTATATCTCATACATATATGTTTAATTTTATATAGAGGAAAACCTTTTATAAGTCTATAACTGGTTTTATATCATAGTTAATGTTTTATGGTGCTATTTTTATAGTCCTATACCATATAAATAATATTGATAATTTTACTGCATCATAGTATTAAAAAAACTGCATTACAATGTCATAACTGTTTATTTAAATTGCATAGAATGATTCCTTCACAAATTACCTGGAGAGACATAAACACCCAAAACACATTGACATTTTGGTTTCTGAACCTAACATTGTTGATTTTAATTGGAAAACAAAATACAATGCTGTCAATTGCGGGGTATTTGTTATGAGGCATTTGGAAACATATCTTGGTAGAGGAAAATTCTTACAACCATTGAAGAAAGAAGGACCACCTCAGAAAACACAACTAAAAATGCTTCATGCCAAGTACATGACCAAAATCCTTCTGATGGATTTTAACGTCAAAAAAGGGAAGTTGTTGAAGGACGCACAATCATACTTCAAGAAAAAGCCAAAAATTTCAAAGCTTATAACGGATTCTGATGTTAGATTTGATGAAGCTTTGTGGAAGAAATTTAGTGATACCGTAAGAAAGATAATTGATGACTAAAGAGCTGCATCAAATGGTCATTGTCAATTGTCATCTTCAACTTCATACCCTAGGAAGACAATTGTTAACTAAAAAGCTTGTTTTATTACTCTTTAATTGAAGTACTCATTTTTTTTTACAAACTACTTGTAAACATGAAGATTTTTACACAATTTTATTTACTTGTTAGTGTGTGTTACTATTTGTTGAAATTCAATGATTGTATTTTTTAACATGAAATAAAAAATATATATACTTTACTGCATCAAAATATATCTGTTATGCAAAATTCACTACATCAAAATTCCACTATATAAAAAAGGTGTACTTAAACTGCTATGTAAAAAGTAACTGCATCAATATATAGAAAATAGCTGCATGAAATTGTCATTGAGACTCAAATCTCACTAAACTGGGTAGCATTAGGTGTCCAGACCTTACCCTTTACATCAGTAATCATAATAAACAAGCCAAATCAGGTCACCATTTCATCAGTTGGTTTTCTAGTTCTGTTAGAGAACAATTGCATTGTGTTTGTATATCGGACGACTCATTATTTTCTTATTTTCATCACTCTAGCATTTTACTTAATATGGTCACGTTTTGTTCTTAAATAGCTTAATTCTTGTTGATTTCATTTTTAATTTGTGTTTGTGGATTGTTTTACGCCTGGATATTCAGTTATTACAAAAAAAAAATTAAAAAAAAGTTTTACCAAAAAGGACGTGGCCAGGACTCGAACCTGCGCCACTCCTCTCACAACACAACACACATACCGCTCTGCCCTTGGGTCTTTTACTGATATACTTTCAATTCAAACTCTATTTAATGCGCTTTTGTTCTGCTTATTAATAATCTGGTCACGTTTTTGTTCTTAAATAGCTTAATTCTTGTTGATTTCATTTTTAATTTGTGTTTGTGGATTGTTTTAAGCCTGGGTATTCAGTTTTTACAAAAAAAAAATTAAAACAAAAATTATTTTTTACCAAAAAGGACGTGGCCAGGACTCGAACATGCGCCACTCCTCACACAACACAACACACATACCGCTCTGCCCTTGGACTTTTACTGATATACTTTCAATTCAAACTCTATTTAACGCGGTTTTGTTCTGCTTATTAATAATCAATTCGAGTTTTATAAGCTCATTTCCAGCTTATTTGTTAAGCAAACGTCAAGCTTTTCATTTTTCCTTTGTTATTCTAGTAGTTTAGGACTTTTGGTACTAAGTTTTTATTTTTCACGTTTTTCAGTTATTTTTTATTATTATTTTAATACCCGTTTTTTATAAACTAGTTTAAAAATAGATTATTAGGTTTAAAATTAACAAAAATTATTTTTAGGTTTTATATAAATAGATTTAGGTAAAAAATGCCACTATGTAAAAAAGGTGTACTTAAACTGCTATGTAAAAAGTAACTGCATCAATATGAGAAAGTAACTGCATCAATATGCAAAAGTATCTATCACAAGTATTCAAAGTAGCTAAACCAGTATGTAAAAGCAACTGCATCAATATGTAAAAAAAAAGTTGCATCAATATGTAAAACGTAGCTGCATCAATATGTAAAAAGTAGCTGCATCAAATTGTCATCATCAATTTCGCCTAGATCTGAGACCAGTTCTTGTCGCCGACACCTCCTGAGATTTTTTCTTGATTTTTTCAGATGGTTGCATTCTTTCGTTTGTACATGTTCTGGAATTATGACCTTCTTTATTCCCGCATTTACTACATGTCCTCCGCTTGTCACTTGATTTAGCTGCTTCTTTTTCAATCTCAGCTTTTGACTTCCACCTCGTATGAACACCAGATCCTTTATTTGAACCCAGGTCTGAATTATTTATAATATTTGAAGTTGAGGTTGGCTCCTTCACACCAAGCATTGCACTAATAATATCCTTCGAGTTAAGTTTTGGAACCGTTGGAACATCGATTTTAGCTTTATTCAACAACTCCATCATTTGCTCCTTATAAATCTTCAACATGCCAATTTCATGAACCAAGCGATCAATCGTAGATTCAAAAATCTCGTACAAATCAAAAACGTCACTTTGCAAAACCGAATCTGACCCACTGACAACTGTCCTAACTGTAGCGTTGAAAGGCTTAGCATCTATTGACCACCTTTTCTTCAAGTATTTCCGAGGAAACTCTTTCACATTGTTCATTCTCAGCACGTAAAAATTGTGCCTACAAAGAAGACCATATGACTCGTAGTGTTTACAGCTACATTGAACTTCCATTTCAGATTTACAAAACTCCACCTGCATAACAGTTTTTAAAAATATTAAAATTTCAAAACACACTGCATCAGTGCTAAAAACTTACTGCATTATAGTTATAAACAATATAAGAACACATACCTGATAAACAACAAAGTTATTTTCACCCCTGATTTTGTTCTCAGCTTGCATATCATGAATTGAATATCTCTCACCATTATCAACTTGGGCAACATTTATCGACATGTAATGGGAATAAGAAGCATATATCTCATTTTGAAATTCCAAGAATATAGTTCGAGTATAAAGAGTACTTGCTTCTTTTTCAATCTGAAGATCAGTTTTGAGTTTAGGATTCTTATATCTTGAATCGTGATCATTCTTACACTCAATTTACCTCTTGTACTCGATAGCCGTCTCATAATGACTAAGAAATTCAACAAGTGTCAAATATTTACTTGTCCATTTACCAAAGAAATGGTTCTCGCTTTCGGACCTAGAGGTGGTACGCATGAGGCCTGCCATAAGCACATCACGCAAGTATGTCGGGATCCAGCTTTCCCGTAGGTCAAACATATCTTGTAACCATTTGTTATCACCAAGTTGGAAATCCTCAATCATACGTTCCCACTGAGCTTCAAATTCAAAAGGCAAAATCTGATCGGTCCAAACTATATCACATATACGCCGTTTGAAATTTGTGTTTTTGCAGATTGAAGTCCCCACTTGAAAATTCATAAATTTATAAAACTACTGCATTAAAGTATAAATATAGTGCATTAATATGAAAAATTTCCAAACTACTCTAGCTCTAAAAACATGACTTTAAAAAATACCGCATTACAGTGTAAAGATAGTGCATTAATTTGAAAAAAACAAATCAACAGTAATAGATACTTTAAGAAACCAAAACAATTTTCCATGTTGATCACTGATTCACTTAAAACGTACACGAGAAACAAAGCCAAAAAAAGGTAAACTATGACAGTAATGTTTTACAACAGACAAGTGAGAACATACCTTTGTAACCAACTTTTGCATGATATGCCGCATACAAAAACGGTGTATAGTATTTGGGAAGTATTCTGGTACTACGATCTTTATAGACGGGTCCTGATCGGTTTTTACAACTTGTGGATCTGTACCAAACGCCTTTTTGAATTGTTCAAGTAGCCATTTGTAAGCACCAACCGATTCATCAGATAGTAAACCCGCAGCGAAGGTTATACAGCGGTTGTGATGATTAATGCCGGTAAAAGGGACGAACACCATCTTGTACCTACATTTTAATATACAAAGAAATAAACTAAAATACTAAATAAAGCTGTAAAACACGATTAAATTTTTTGATAGAAAATTAAGATAGAATATACTTGTTAGAACGAAAAGTAGCATCAAATGAGACGATATCACCGAAAACACCATAGTCCTTAATTGCTTGCTCATCAGCCCAAAAAAGACCAACCAATTTATCGTCAACACCTAAAAAAAATTAAATAAGAAACTAATAGAAAATAAAATGTTGTATGAACTGCATCAAAACACAAAAATGAACTGCATTACCTGTTTTGTAATCAACATAGAATCCTGGCAAATGCAACTTTTTTCTCAAAAGTTTCTCAACGGCCATCTATGCATCACGATCACGAAGAAACAAGTTCACTTTCTTCTTCAAATTCTTACAGTCAACCACTGTAGCTCCAATTCGATCGAAACCGCCAGACAACTATTTCAACAATTTAAACCCCGTAGAAGGTCCAAAATTAGCATTAGAAGCCTGAAACAGAAAATGTTGCTTTGTGAATCCCAATTCCCGAGAACTCTTCATGAATATCATATCCTTTTCGGCTACCAGAGGATGGTTGTGTCCTTCTATAAAAGTGTATACTATATAAAGACCTCCTGAAATCTTCTTAATACGGATTTTATCCAAACAACCACATCTACTAGAGCCTCGATTCCTTGTCTGCTTAACTTCAACATTCTCATCTGTAGTAAAGTCACTACAACATCAGATATAACCTCCTTAGGCTTATTAGCAGCCTCTTTAGGTTCAGGATTGATACCTTCTTTTGAACATACAAACCACTTCAAGCTTGGTGGTTCACCATCTTTAGGTTTGTAATGGCCACCCTTTCTAACATCAAAACCGGCCCTTTTACCATAATCCTTATTGAAATCATAAGCTTGATCAATAGACACAAACTTAGCACCTTCCAAAGGTACATCGTCAATATCTTTATCTGGAAACCACGTCCTGTTTCCATCATCATCACAAGTATAATAGCCAACATGATCCTTGACATGAACAATCTTAAAATCTGTATGTTTAAAAACAAACAAATAGTTAATGCATCAATGATATAAATTAAGTGCATCACAGTATAAAACTTCTACACATAACATAATTTAGCCTACACGTAACCTACACATAATCAACAACTATAAAGCCCGCTGCAAGCCCGCTACAAGCACGATAACCCCTCTATAAGTTTTCACTAAATAAGACAATAAGCCCCCTAAATGAGCTAATCCAAACACCCCCTTGAATGTCATATTTTTATTTTGAACGACGAATGAGTACGTCAGATATGTTGATGTTCATGTTCTTCCATGATTAGGTTAGCACCCCTCTTTGTTTTTCTGCTAATATATGCAACATTTCCCACTTTTGATCTGATATGGTTGTATTTAGTTATGGCTTTTCGGCTTTCTTTTGTTTTCTCATGATGGTTACTGATGCAACTTCGTCATTCTGTAAAGTAATTTTTATAAATTAATTAGATTAATAAAGAAAAATTATAAGCTTGGTTTAAACTGAAATTTCAACTAAGGCTTCTGCTTATGCATATGTGAGATTGTTTATGTCTACTATGTTTAAGAATTCTATTGTATTTTGTTACTATCAAAAGTAAACCACTCAACACCTATTCTGCACTATAACCACCTGTTACTGAGTGTGCTTTGATAGTACCTTTCCCCCCTTTTTTGATAAATATTCTTCCTTAATATCCGGGCCCAAATTTTAAATATTACCCCTTCAAAAATATTTAACTTACCATATTTAACCCAAAACAAAACTAAAACACAACATCATTCTAATTCATCGTCCTCCTCCTAATCAACTTGTCAAAACTAAAACACAACATTATACGTGTGAATTTTGATGTTGGGTAAGAGATTATATATCCTCCATTTACTATATATCAATGTCTGAGTTCGCTGATGTTAATAGTCTATCTCTTTATGTCTTAAGATTTTTGTTAAGATTACAGACACTACACAAGTTAAAGTTGGTACTAAATAGAAGTGATTTATCGCAATTTCAGTAACAAAATCACACACAGCATGGGGTGTAGGGTGCATAAAAAAGAAGTGTTGTCATTTTTCCTTATTTTTATCACCACTAGGAATATCGACGACGTTACCTACCTACAAATAATATTACCATCTTAATAGAAATGTCCTAGATGCCCTTAAGCGGGCCGGTTTGTGAAACAAAGTGAACTAAACGCAGATTATTTTCACTATGTGTCACTAGCTTCAAACCCCTATCCCCTCAGCAGGAGAATTCCCATGTTCTAATAAATTTTTTATCATTTACCTCTCGGAATGACAACACAAGAATCCAGACAATTGCCAGCAGTTGGTTCGATTGCAAATAAGTTTCTTGTACCAACATTAGAAATATTGTCAGGAAAACTAGACATGGCTACAAAGGTGACGCAATATGATGCAACCTTCTCCATGCTTAATTACAGATTGGTATATTGGAAATTGAGACTGGGGGATGAACAAATGACTAATGAGGCTGGTCAAGACGGTGAAAGTGTTTAAACATAATTGTAAACGTAGCAGCCATTTAAAACTGTACTAAAACTATGATGTGTTCACTGAACTTTATATTTTTTCAACGCAATAGTTTATCCCCCATGAGATTTGCAATCCTTGACATCATACTTTGCGCTATAGACTATTTGGCAACTGATGGACTGTCCTATTGGTCAACCCGGCCACACTAAAGTTACTTGTTTCGTTCCAAACCAGTTACGACTCATTACCAACCGGCCCTCTTTTTTCCACAGCTACTTAATACCCTTAATCTTTTTTGCAGTCAATGTATAGCCTAAACTTTCAGTTACCTCAAGAGGCATGCATCAGTGAAGAAATACCACGCGTCCATGCCTATCAAGTGCTTTGTTGAACGGCACCCGACCCATCCACCCGTTTCAACAAGGGCTTATATCTTACTAAATAGCTAGTGAATATGTGCGTCTTTTGGCATTAGCGTGTTGATAGAACTATCCCATCCTCTTTTTAATTACATAAAAGATCGCATTACGGAACTTCTAGTTATATAGCCCAATTTGTAAGAATTTCTATTGTATTCTGCTACTATCAAAAGTAAACCACTCAACACCTATTCTGCACTATAACCACCTGTTACTGAGTGTGCTTCGATTTGGTTTACTCAGCCCAATTTGTAAGAATTTCTTTCCCTTAACACCTATTCTTCACTATAACCACTCAACACCTAAGCTACTATCAAAAGTAAATCTAAAAACATTAGGTCAAACATCTTTTTGCATCATCAAGTCGTATATTTCAAAACTGACAACCGGTCCACTAATTCACTATAACAGAATCATAAAAGCTAGTGTCACACAAATCAGAATCCTCCACTCAAATCATGTAATTCTAAACTTCATGATTTAAGGTCAAACGTCATTAATCAATAACAGTATATCACACTGAAAGTATCAAAAACATAATAAATCACACAATTCTGAACTTAATAAAACATCGTTCAATCATAATTAATAACATTGTCCCTTAGCATGATATACCTATCGAATCACTACTTTATATCATCAAAAACGTCATTAAGCCTAGAGTCGAACAGTAGTTTAAATCAACCAAAATTTCACGAAGCCTAAGAAAACTCTATAAACCTATAGTAGTTCTAACCTCATGAAAACCTAAACTAAAATAATCATGTCTGAGGCATCTACTGCATCAATTTGTTTAATTATATGCATCAATTATCAGAAATCTATAAAAATCATAACAACGCCTAAACATCATATGCAAACTGATCAAAAGCCTAACTAAACATTATAAACCTACACAAAACTAATAATATAACAAAAACATGTAAACGAATAAATATACTGAATTAACAGAAAAATTAACATGTTACCCGCATTATCAGCTGCAATGGAATTAGATCGTGATGTAGAACAATTATTACTCGTTGATGTAGAACAATCATCAACGGTTGATGTAGAACAATTGTTATTGATTGCTGTAATACCAGACATCTTTTTCAATCGGCGGTGAGTGGTGGTTAGTGGTGGAAAAGGGGCGGCGGTTGGTTGTTAATGGTGGAGAAGCGGCGGTGATTGGTTGTTAAGGTTGTTACAGGTACATATAGCCCAGGGTGATTGGTTGTTAGGGTTGTTAATGGTGAAGAATCGCAGGCGATTGGTTGTCGAGGGAAAGAAAGAGACGAATAAAAAAACCCCAAACAAGAATGAGTTGAATGTGTGTTTGTTTAGAGTATATATACCCAACGAAAGTAAATGACGAAAATGCCCCTGGCTATATAAAGTAAAAAGACGGTGGGGGTGGACAGGTGTCAGCATGAGAGCCCTTCCTACACTTTTTATTTTAACAACCCTTCTCAATTTACCCCACCTCTCTATACATATATATATATATATATATATATATATATATATATATATATATATATATATATATATATATATATATATATATATATATATATATATATATATATATATATATATATATATATATATATATATATATATATATATATATATATATATATATATATATATATATATATATATATATATATATATATATATATATATATATATATATATATATATATATATATATATATATATATATATATATATAGTAAGGATCCAGTGAGAAGAAATTTAAATTAAGAAGTGGTGAGAAGAAATTAAAACCACACATATATATATATATATATATATATATATATATACATATATATATATATATACATATATATATATATATATATACATATATATATATATATATATATATATATATATATATATATATATATATATATATATATATATATATATATATATATATATATATATATATATATATATATATATATATATATATATATATATATATATATATATATATATATATATATATATATATATATATATATATATATATATATATATATATATATATATATATATATATATATATATATATATATATATATATATATATATATATATATATATATATATATATATATATATATATAATAGTTATTAAAATTTAATTTAATCCTAATATATATAAATTAGTTATTAAAATATAGTCTTAATATAAAAAAAGTAATTTTTATATTTGAAATAATTTTTTTGTTAAATATCTATATAATTATGTTTTTTAAAATCAGATAATTCGGGTCAACCCGAGAACCGAACAAAATTTAAATTCGGTTTTCGATTCAGTTGGATTGAAATCTAGTTCTGTTTTATTCGGTTTTCGAGTTGATCCGAGAAAAAAAATAACCGAATAAACCGAAAAACTTGAGAACCAAACCGAATGACACCCCAAGCAGTACATAACAATTTAACCAGAAGTAAAAAACACACAGAATAAAAAGCTATCGTCCCTTTACATTCTTGAGAACATGGATGGACAATAACGGTGGTGACTATAATCATCACTCAGGATACTTCAAGAGTTTAGTCTTATAAATATCAAACATCTAATGGTTTCGTGGTGTAGTTGGTTATCATGTCAGTCTAACACATTGAAGGTCTCCGGTTAGAACCCGGGCGAAGCCATTCTTATTTTAATTTCATTTAACATTTTCCCGCCAAAACCATTTGTACTCTTTACTCTGACTCTGTTAAACAAAATTTAATCCCTCATTTCGAATGCATTTGCTTATGCTCATCATGGTCTGCATAGTACCCTCTTTTGTTATACATTTACAAGCTGCATTATGGGTTCTATGTTATTTAACCGAATCTTTATACTTGGTACTGTATGATAGAGGTTTAGACGTAAAAAGTTGTAGCCTTTGTGTTGCGCATTAGGTGTTTAATGAAAGCTCTTTGGCATTTTATGTTGTTAGTAGCTCTGTGTTTGATGATTTGTTATAATAATAATTAGGAATTTAATCGGCTGATTGAGATAACCATCTAGACGATTTGATTAGCGATTTAATCTCTTAGCCGATGAATCCACGGGTTTTGAGCTCACCGCCATACATTCTCAAACCTGGTAAAGCCATCCCCTTTTTGGGAAGGTTTGAGAGGCTTTGACCTGTACAAGGCTATTTGAGTTTTGATTTTCTAGAATATAATGTCATTTCGGATAAGCTACTCTTGAAACTAATTACTGCTATTTGAAAAGTGGGGTGTTTGGGATTGCCTTTTGTAAAGCTTAAAAACTTGTAACATCTTCATAGGAAAGGCTTATGCTTATTGTAAAGGTTCAAAAGCACTTTTCAATTTTTCAGTAAGCATAAGTTGTTTTAGAATTACAATCCCAAACACCCATCATGTAGTTATGTGTCTAAGCATCTAGTGTCAACCAAATTTTAAGTGTTTCAAGCATTAGATTACTAGACTAGCATGGAAATAATTCTTGGAAACCTAAGCATTCTATCTTATGTTTTATATGGGTGTTTTAAGTAAGTCTTTATACACACAATTTAATATTATAGGCATATATGTCGGTGAAAACAAAGTGTTCACTTCACCACCGGAGAAAAATGATATAAGAGTATTCAAGATTCTTGTTAAACCTGTCCAGAGGATTTCACAAACATGGAAGTGGAGTGGTTCTTTCTTGTTTTAATTGTTTCATTGGATTAGGATCCTTATACCTCTTTCAGTACGGAACCAATACATATGTATACATCTCATGACTCCGCAGTGGCACATGCACCATTGCAAAATATGACCTCCTCAAGATGTGATACACCGCGCCATTTATATATTATAAAACGGATTTGGAAACTATAGTTTGGTGTTGAACAATAGTGAGGATTTTGCTTTGTACTGCAAGACGAGCCTTTTGTGTCGTGATTAGGCTGATGGGGGAAACAATGGTCAAGTGAATGGTTGGGTAATGTCACCATTGAATTTTGTTGTTTCTTCTGCGGTTAAACTATTCAGATGTAGTACCCCTGTGGGCCGTGGCTGCAGTTGTAGTAACCAGGATGCATTGTTTGAGTCGATATATGACTTATATTGGTGTTCGGGAGGATGTTGGTATAATCAAGGTGGAGGATATGGCATTGTTCCGAAGCTGAAAAGGGTGAAGAAGTCATTTGTGGAACCAAGACATATTGCATCAGTATTTGATAATGAAGCCTATGGTCATTAGGTCCATTGTTTCTCGTTTTACTCCTAGGACTTTAGTTTTGTTGTTTAGAACTTTAGATGGGTATTTATGTTTGTGTTAGTAATTACGTCCATATTTGTTTATTAAAAAAGGTTTTTGTAAAGATACAATTCTATGAATCTTATGTATGGTGGCCTTAAAACAAGAAGGGTATTTGGCAATTTATTGGTCTTCTGTATTAGACGGTAATGGCTCAAGCCCGGTTGTGGGCTTTGGGTTCGTTAGGGTTTTTATGTTTCTAGTATGTTCTATGTAACAATATATATGCCTATCAATAACACATAACACCTTACTGGGTTTTCTATTATCTTACATGGTATCATGAGCACAGGTGGATCTAGTCGGCCACCATGAGCCGCTTCCTTATTGTCTCTCTACCACCCCGTCAAACTCTCATCTACATCATCCTAATGTCGGCCGTCATGAGCCGCTTCTCAAAACCATGTAAGATAATAGGAAACCCCGTAAGGTGTTATGTGTTATTGATAGACATATATATTGTTACATAGAACATACTAGAAACATAGAAACCCTAACGGACCCGAAGCACACAACCGGGCTTGGGCCATGATATGAATCGTTGGGAAGTCTACAGCAAGAGTTGAGGGGGCTAATTGCCATTAACTATTAGTTAATGGTTATTTTGTTATTTATGTTTATTTTTGGTATTGTTTTGATGAATAAGTAATCTGCTCCTATATTAGGAGGGGATCACCTTAGGGTTTAGGGGAGGGAATTCGTATTTTACTTTATCTTATTGTTCTGTAGGTTTATTAACCTGTCTTCAAGCAGCTACTAGGGTTGCTAATTGTTATCAATAAACTGTTATCACTTTGGTTCTTATCAAATTGGTATCAGAGCTGTTGATCCACACCCACAACATTACAAACAAGCAAAAAAACCAATCATGACCAAGATAATCGATTTGGAGGCGAGTTTCGAACAGTACAAGGCTGAGCAAGCTACAAGTCACACAGATCTGATCGAAGCTTTGGAAAAAAACAAGGCTGAGTAGGCTGTGAGCCAAGCAGAATTGATACAAACCATGGTAAAGAATAAGGCCGATGCTGACAAACAGTATGTTGAAATCATGCAACTATTGAAAGCACGACCACCGGTCGCCACTGTTGCAACCACCGTACCACCGACCCTCTACACCCAACCGCTGCAATCCTACCACCCGATGTCGCAGCAACACCCTTCTGCAACCACTACATCGCCACTGCCAACCTTTTCCGTCTCCCAGCCACTGCTGCAAACCTACCACCCCATGCCGATGCAACACTCCTATACCACCACTACATCACCACAACCCATCTTTACCGTCACTCAACCTTTGCAACGACCCCCATCAACCTTACCATCCACTATTGCATATACTAGTTTTTCTGGACTTCCCTTTGACTCACAGGGGTTTCCGATGCCATATGGGCCGCAGGGTGAATTATTTGGTTCATTCCAAACAGGGGAGCCTAGTAGCCATAACCGACGGCTACCAGTAAGTTCTGAAGGGGTGTTCCAGAATTTCCCACATGTTTTAAACACTGGGGGTTTTCCCCGGGGCCAAATCAAACATTACCGCAGTCACTTGTTTACAGTAACGAACGCGGGTGGGTGTCCGGGGCTGATTATCGATTGCGAAAACTAAAGATGCCATTGTTTAACGGAGATGGTGTATATGAATGGGTATACCAGGCCGAGAGGTTTTTCGACATCCAAGGGTTAACGACATCAGGGGAGAGACTCAAGGCTGCGGTGATGTGCCTAGAGGGTCCAGCTCTGTCTTGGTTTCGATGGAGTGACAACAGGGAACCATTCCAGAGTTGGGAAGATTTAAAGCAACGGATGCTAGTTCGTTTTCAATCCTCGCAAGCGGGTAGCTTATACGAGCAGTTTTTCGCCATTAGCCAGAGCGGGACCGGTCGGGACTATATAACTATGTTTGAGAAGATGGCAACACAATTACCAAGTTTACCAGAGGAGGTACTCGAGGGGGTTTTCATGAAGGGGTTAAAACAGGAGCTACGTACGGCTGTGCGAACTCAGAAACCCACGGGGTTGAGCCAAGCCATGGATTTAACCTTAATCATTGATGAAACAGGGAAGGAGATAACACCCAAACCTGCAAACCGAACCAGTGGTGATAACTCTCGGCCTTTAGTTGTGGCTGTAGGGGTAGGTACGGGGGAGGCTTCGTTTAAACGTATGACCGAATCAGAGTTCGCGGATAAGAGAGCTAAAGGGATTTGCTATCGTTGTGATGAGAAGTATTTCTCAGGACATCGGTGCCCAGAGAAAACACTTCAGGTTCTTCTCGTGGATGACGATGAGGAGAATGAGAAAGAAGGTGGGGTGATGAGGAACAAGCTCCACCTTGAGGACAAGGTGGTTTTTCAGGGCAGGGGTAATGATATGAATCGTTGGGAAGTCTACAGCAAGAGTTGAGTGGGCTAATTTCCATTAACTATTAGTTAATGGTTATTTTGTTATTTATGTTTATTTTTGGTATTGTTTTGAGGAATAAGTAATGTGCTCCTATATTAGGAGGGGATCACCTTAGGGTTTAGGGGAGGGAATTCGTATTTTACTTTATCTTATTGTTCAATAGGTTTATTAATCTGTCTTCAAGCAGCTACTAGGGTTGCTAATTGTTATCAATAAACTGTTATCACTTTGATACGAACCTATCCTATACTAGGCTCGTAATCGGTTCATAAGTCCCAAGTGTAGAACTCACTCAAAAAGCTAGCTTGTTTGAGGAGGGGGCACCTGGACATTATAAACCATCAACCATTCCTATACTTGGCCGATGTGGGATCATAACACTACCCCACCCTTTGAAGAACCAACGTCCTCGTTGGTCACTCCTATGTTGGTCACGGTTGGCTCCTCCTTTGGGTCCAAGCCACCACTCCATAGGCCACCACTCCGAGCTCGTTGGTCACGGCTATGTTGGTCACGGTTGGCACCCCCTTTGGGTCCAAGCCACCACTCCATAGGCCACCACTCCGAGTGTTGGAACCTCGGAAGGTAGGGCTATTGTTAGATATGAATCCTGGGATTATTAGTTATGGAAAGTATTAAGAATGTTTTATTTATTATTAGGATATGTTTTATTTTGGTTTATTGTTTTCTTAGTTAATTAGAGAGTCGGTTTATCTCATTAATATAAGCCATCGGGGGGTCGGGTTATCCCATTATTATAGCCTATCTATCCTTTTATCTCTATAATCGATCCGGTTCTTATCAATTGGTATCAGAGCTGTTTCGATTCTAGGTTTTCAAAAAAAAAAGATCTACTATTCATCTGAACCACTATTCACCAGCAGAAAATACTATTCATTGTCGGAGTTACTGTTCATCCAGAAACACCACATTAATGAAGGCGAATCAGAAACAATACAAGTTCGATCAGCAGTTGGCTGAACTTATGAATGCTATCAAAACCCTACAACCGGCGACCATCACACAGCCGCCACTCTTTACCGCCATGGAGCTGCAGTCGTACACCCAACCGCTGCAGTCACACATCACCATGCCGCTGCAGGTCGTACACAACCATGTCGACAATCACCACGCCACTGGCCACCCTACAGCCTCTTCTCCACACCCAACCACTGCAACCATACACCACCATGCAGCGCACCACCATGCCGCTGCAGTCGTACACCACCCTGCCGCTACAACACCCCTATACCACCACTACATCGAAGCCACCAACCTTTGCCCTCACCACTTCACCTACCACTAAGGTACCCACAACAACTCAATGTGCACGAGTGAATGATGCTACGGGTCGCTTGTTGCTGCCTGTTCTTGTTGAGTGCAAGACTGTAACGAAAAAGGAAGATATTGAATCTCAGGAAGAGGCTAAAATAACAGTTAAAACGCCTCAACCAGTGACACCCAAGGTATCTGCAGTAGTGACCACGGTGCCGACAAGACCGATTCACAATTCTTCACGTTACGATAATTTGCCATCTGATCGAAACAAAAAGACTACGGGAAAAGGAGTCGGTAACGAGGGGTTTGATTGTGCCTTGAATAAGAGTAAGGGGTCTCATTTGGGTCTCCGACATTGTGTTGCCAATAGAAAGAAAAATAAAAGGAAAGGGCCTTTCGAGTGGACGAAATCAAAGTCTCGTGTTGTCATCAAGGTTGGGCATACTGAAGCTATCGAAGGCAGGCTGAATTGTGATAATAGAATAGCAACTTATGAACAGCCATGCCAACACTTTTTGATGTTTGATGATGCACCGCAAGAGGGAGGATTACAAGTCAAGACTTGGGATCCAGGAATTCATGAGGATTCACGAGGCTGCATTCTTAGGCAACACCTTGAGGACAAGGTGTTTTTGCGGGGCGGAGTAATGATATGAATCCTGGGATTATTAGTTATGGAAAGTATTAAGAATGTTTTATTTATTATTAGGATATGTTTTATTTTTAGATAATATCAGCTAGTGACTTATTTTACAAGATGTGCTTATTATATAAAGTGGGTAAGGGCTGTAATATGAGATGCAGACAAATATGATTATGTTTTATTTTGGTTTATTGTTTTCTTAGTTAATTGGGGAGTCGGTTTATCTCACTAATATAAGCCATCGGTGGTCGGGTTATCCCATTATTATAGCCTATCTATCCTTTTATCTCTATAATCGATCTGGTTCATATCAATTGGTATCAGAACTGTTATCACTTTGGTTCTTATCACTTTGGTTCTTATCAAGCAGCTACTAGGGTTGCTAATTGTTATCAATATTTTTGTTTACCGTCTAATATTCTAGAACTATGTAGGGGCAAAAAACGCAAAATTTGAAGGTAAGGCGAATTCTTTTAGGAATTCTTTTAATGGGTTGATTCTCTATAAGGCAGTGCTTAGTTGGTTGAAAAGCTTGATTCATTTCCTGAAGAAGCAACACGAAATGAACATTGTCAGTGGTTTTTGTACTCTCTACACTGTAGTTTCTTGAATTAGTAAGTTAATTTTAGTCTTGATGAAGTCTTAAATCATTTGTGATAGTTCTCACAGAATTGACTCCTTGCCTGATTCCTCTGTCAATGATATTGTCCCTTGAGGATTCTGAGCCGTTACTTAACTTTGTAGCATCTTCGTCATGAGACTGACTTCATGCGTGGTCTTCGATTCATGAACAATGCTGGTAATATTAAGATCATTCTTATTGATTTCATATTGGAAATAATCTCAACATGAGGCGCTGAGGCGCCGGTCTTTCGCATTTTATTATGTAATTTGGAAATGCAGAACAAACTCTTTATCATTTGTTCACGAAGTCACTAATTACCCGCAACAAACTTGATTAGTATTGAATGAATGACACGTAAGTCCCTTCCCCCCTCACCTTCTTTTATAGAGATGAGGGGAAGTAACTGAATCCTACAAGGATTGGTAGTCGGTTATAGCAATACAAGGAAAAAGGAAACAAGTACGGGTTGGGCTTGGGACTCAAGCATAACCAACTGACTCTTTATTCTATTTGGCTTATTACTTATTAGCTTAACAATACAACCCTAATATGAAGACTAATTATAACACTTTGGACTGTAGATGATTTTTTGGACTGTGATATTGTTTCAACTTGAGCACAATCAAATTGACCAATATCATGGATTATTAAACTCTTAACTTTGGTTTAGCACATGTATGGGCAATTCCATCATTGTCACCTATACCTACTGCAATAATTACGTAATACTTGTTTGAGCTGTTTAGGGAAGGTAGTCCTGTGTACCGCTATCAGTATGGAGTGGGAGCATTTGAGCACATGTTTAAACTCCGTGGTGGCACATGCACCATGGCAGTTTCAGACCCACCTAACAAAGTGGTCAGAATAGTGCACGCGCTCCTAGAAGCAGGATTTGGGAAGTATGATCTCATTGATAACAACTCTGAAGATTTTGGCCTATATTGCAAGACAAGTCTTATGGTTCGTGGTGGTGATATTAAGCTATCATAGGAACTAGTTGCCAAGCGAATAGCTGGTTCCGCATCATTACGGTTTTTTCTTATGGCTTCAGGTGCTGTTGTTGTCCCAACGTTTTCTGGATTGATGTTATATCGTTACTGAGTTGCAAAGTTTATATGAATAAGTAATATTTATTAATCCAACAACTGAAATCTGGAATTGTTCATACATATATATGTTTCTAATCGGTGCAAAGAACAGATGTGTCTGTTCGTTTGTTTTCCAACCGATATTGCAGTTACTAACTTTCTAATGTGTAACTTTGGTCCTTCGTCTATTCTAGTATTTACATATGAAGCATTAAGTATCGAGATTATGGTTCACATTCTCCTCCTTAATATCGATCGTTGCTTCGTCCTAAGTCTTGAACTCCGAGCATTTGTCGCATTGTCATGAACCTTAATCTTGGTAGAGCCTTTGTTAGAATATTTGCTCTTTGTAGTTCTCCGCTGACGTGCTCCACATTGATGTGCCCATTCTCTACACATTCTCGAATGAAATGGTAGCGAATATCGATGTGCTTACTCCTTCCGTGAAAGACTGGGTTCCTTACGAGTGCTATTGCTGAAACGTTATCGACCTTCAACGTTATCTTCTTCTCTGCCCATCCTGTTAATTCACTGAGTAATCTTTTTAACCATAAGGCTTGACATGCTGCTCCAGTAGCTGCCATGAATTCGGATTCACATGATGAGAGCGCCACTGTTGGTTGTTTCTGAGTACACCAAGTAATAGGTGCCTCTCCGAAGTAGAATACTATACCAGTAGTTCCTCTTCCTTGATCAGTGTTAATACCATAACTGTTGTCGCTGTAACCTGTAATCTTGCAGCCGCCTTCTTTCTTGTATATTATGCCATGCTCCTTTGTTCCTTTGATGTATCGAATCACTTGTTTTGCCGCCTTCAGGTGATGATCCTTTGGGTCTTGCATGAATCTGCTAAGTAATCCGACTGGATAACTAAGATCTGGTCTTGTATGTAGCAAATACTTGAGACTTCCAATTAAACTTCTGTAATAAGTTGTGTCAACTGAGTTTCCATCTTCCGCCTTGGCCAACTTAGTACCGGGATCCATAGGGATCTTTTTTTCGTTGCTATCCATCATACTTGTCTCCTTTAAGATCTTGTTAATGTACCCTGTTTGCTTGATTTTGATCTCTCCTCCTGTCTGTGTAACTTCTATCCCAAGGTAATACGCTAATAAGCCTAAGTCGCTCATTTCAAACTTGTCCTTCATTTGGGATTTAAACATGTCTACTTCCTTCCTTGGAGTGCCCGTGATTATCAAATCATCTACATAAACTCCAACTATCAGTGTAGAAGTCTTGCTTCTCTTTGTGTAGACTGCTTGTTCGAGATTGCACTTCTTAAAATCTAGTGATTTTAAGGTTTGATCAAGCTTCACATTCCAAGCTCTTGGTGCTTGCCTTAACCCATATAATGCCTTAATGAGTTTGTAAACTTTTTCTGAGTTCCCTTGCCGTATGAACCCTTCAGGTTGTGTAACATAGACTTCTTCCTTCAAATCTCCATGTAAAAATGCCGATTTTACATCTAAGTGGTGTACTTGCCAACCATGATATGCTGCTAAGGCCAATATCAAACGAACTGACTCTATTCGTGCTACCGGTGCAAATACTTCATCAAAGTCTATTCCTTGTTCTTGTACATAACCTTTTGCTACTAATCTTGCCTTGTATTTGATGATCTTCCCTTCTGCATCCTTCTTGGTCTTATAAACCCACTTGAGTCCTATTGCCTTTTGATCTGGTGGCAATGTGGTGAGGGTCCATGTGTTATTTTTATTGATTGAGTCCAACTCAATCTCCATGGCCTCAATCCACTTCTCATTTGTTGATGCTTCCTTGTAATTACGAGGTTCTTCTTCCATAAGTAGTAAATTCTGAATTTCTACTTCTTTTGTGTTTTCATATATGTTATTTAGACTTCTAAAACCTCTTTTGGGTGTATGATCAAATCTATTTCCCAAGTCTTCTGTCGATCTAATAGTAGACTCTTCTTCCTCTTCTGGAGGTTGGTTGTAGGTGTGGTTAGGTGTGATTGGTGAGTTAGGATCATCATTTGAATCCTCTTCATGATGTAAATTCTTGTCATTGTCAACTCCTTCTTCCACAAAACTAGCCCAAAATGTGTCTTGTGTACTTGTATCTTCTCCATCCTCATTCCAATCCCATGGTTTCATTTCCATAAACTTCAAATCCCTACTAACATGTTTTCTCTTTGCTACTGGATCATATAACCTACATGCTTTTGATCCTTCCTCTACTCCTAAGTAAACTAGTGGTATGCTTCTGTCATCCAGCTTTTTCAGGTGAGGTTTTGTTATCTTTGCATAAGCTATGCATCCAAATATCCTTAGGTTTTCCAAGTTTGGTTTTATGCCATAGAGTGCCTCAAATGGCGTTTTATTTTCTAGGGCTCTTGTAGGTACCCTATTGAGTATGTATATGGCGTGTCTAACCGCTTCCGCCCAAAAAGTTAAAGGTAACTTCATTGCTTTCATCATACTCCTCGTAGTTGATAACACTGTCCTATTTCTCCTTTCCACTACTCCATTCTGTTGTGGTGAGTAAGGTGCTGTCAACTGTCGTGCTATCCCATTTTCTTTACAATATCTTGTGAATTCATTTGATGTGAATTCACCTCCTCGATCAGTTCTTAGCATTCTCAGCTTTAGTCCCAACTTCATTTCTATCTGTTGTCTAAATTCCTTAAAAGTACTAAATGCCTCATCTTTCGATGTTAGAAAGTAAGCCCACATAAAACGTGTACAATCATCTACTAACAAGAATATGAGATTCTTGTCAGAGTGTGTAGGTGGACTTATTGGACCACACAAGTCTCCATATACTAAGTCCAACGGGTTTTCTGATCTGGATTTAGCTTGACTTGGGAAAGGTACTCTGCTTTGTTTTCCTAACACACATGCATCACAAATCTGTCCAACATGGTTTATCCTTGGTACTCCTTCCACTAGATTCTTCCTAGTCATCTTGTTGATATCATCAAAATTTAGATGACCTAATCTAGCATGCCATAACCATGCTTGCTCATCTATTCTTGCTAAGAGACATATAGGGGCTTGTACTTGTAATCTAATACTGTAAAGCCGATTCTTTAATCTTTCTACCTTCATCAACAATTTCTCATGCTTATCATACACTGCCAATATATTTCCTTCCATAATGACCTTGCAACCTATTTCTGTAAGTTGTCCTAAACTTAGTATGTTGCTCTTCAGGTCTGGTATATAGTATATGTCTGATACTATCTTTTGTTCCTGGTTTCTACAATCTAAAAGAATAGATCCTTTCCCCTTTATTTGTACATATGACCCATCTCCAAAACGTACTTTTCCTGACACGTTTTCATCAATATCTCTAAAATGGCCCTTGTTACCCGTCATATGGTTACTTGCTCCATTATCTAAGTACCACATATTTGTATCTCCTGAGGTGTATTTTCCTTGTTGAATTTGTTTCTCATTCAACAATACTTCCTCATGTGTGGCCATTAGTAGTGATGGTTCGTCATCTTCTAAGATAAGGTTTGATTGTTCCTGAGTTGTTGACTTTCCTTTACAATCCCTTTTATAGTGTCCAAATTTCTGACACTTATAACATTGTACCTTACTCAAATCTCTTTCACTCTTACTCTTGTTTGAGTTTCCTTTGTGATTTGAGTTTCCCTCTCGTGAGTTACTTCTGTTTCTATTATTCTGCCAGTTTTTATGTGAAAACTTTCTACCTCCACGTTTCCCAAAACGTCTATCTTGTGCGAATAATAAGTTTTCCTGGCTTTCCACTTGTCCTCCCTTTCGGAGTCTTATCCTTTCCTCAAATGCCTTGAGTTTTCCAGTGATCTCGTCTAAAGTGATGTCGTCCAGATCACTTGTTTGTTCTATGGATGCTACTATCTGAATAAATCTATCAGGTGTAGAATCTAGCAACTTTCGTACTAGAAGAGATTTATCCATAGATTTCCCTAATTCTTTTGCCTTTGTGGCATAGCCGTTTATCTTGGCCATAAATGCATCCACCGTGTCTTCATCTTTCATTTGAAGCGCATTGAATCCAATCATCAATGATTGTAGTCGTGCTTTCTGCACCTTTTCATCTCCAACGTGTTGCTTCTTCAACGAATCCCATAGTTCCTTAGCCGTTTCACAACTTGCTACTTGTAAAATCACGTCTTCCGTCAACGCTTGATATAAGAAGGCTATCGTCGCCTTGTCCTTCTTATTGTCTACCTCTGTATCATCTTTGGGCTCTATCGTCTCCCACAGACCGTGTGCCTCTAATATAACCTTAATTTGTATAGCCCAAACCGTGTAGTTTGTGCCTTTTAATTTAGGGCATTGGTTGTGTCGTGGGTGCTTCGTTTTTAGATGATGTAGATTTTGAGGTATCTTCGTCAACCATCTTGAAAGTTTTTAATATCTTCACTTTCGTTTAGGAATTATGTGTGCTAGTGTGGTACTTTCTAATAGGGATTATATTAGGTATCGGGAATCCTAATATATCTAAAGTAATAATTCTATATTACTTCTAATTATTCTGAAAGTCGAGTATGAAATTTGTGACCTTGGTGTTGTGATTTGCACACAACTTTGTTCCCTTCGTTAAACCACGCTGCGTTCTTTCTCCCTTTTTTCACACGTTGCTATTTTCCCCTTTTGCTTTATCCGACAAAATCCAACGCTGTCCGATATCCTTTATCTCCTTTCTGTCCGATATCTTTTCTCTTCCCTGTCTTGTCCGACAAACCTCCCAGCGTTCTACCCGATTTGGTTTTTCTTCACCAAATCTGTTTTTCTTTCTCAAACACGTATCATGTTTGTTCCCGCTCTTATCCTTGTGGTTCCCCTTGTGTCACACGACACTCTATTCTGATTATATATCACTTCGTGATATAAATCCTTCCACAAAAGCGTTCCACGCGATATGGTCCTCGCGTCTCTTTCTGACTTTGTTTCTTGTTGTATCCGGATTTAAACAAAGTCTCCCACTCGTTTTTTTTTACCCAAACGAAGTGTGTCGTTTTCTTTCCCGTGTTGCGGTTACACCCAATCACAACGACCAAACCAAAGGATGTGCCTTTCTTCTCGTTTCTTCCTTTCCCTTCGCTGTTTCAGCGAAGTTTTATCCCACCGTATCGTGGTGTTCACGTCTGCAACCTTACGCACAAAGTGGTCGTGCACTACCCTTTTCTGCGTTCTCCTTATTCACACGCTGTCTCTCTTGGAAGTATAGAGAAACACGCTTTCCTGGTCTTCTCGTTCTTGAGAATCAAACGATGTTAACACTTGCTCTTGATGCCAAATGTTGTCCCAACGTTTTCTGGATCGATGTTATATCGTTACTGAGTTGCAAAGTTTATATGAATAAGTAATATTTATTAATCCAACAACTGAAATCTGGAATTGTTGATACATATATATGTTTCTAATCGGTGCAAAGAACAGATGTGTCTGTTCGTTTGTTTTCCAACCGATATTGCAGTTACTAACTTTCTAATGTGTAACTTTGGTCCTTCGTCTATTCTAGTATTTACATATGAAGCATAAAGTATCGAGATTATGGTTCACAGCTGTTACCTTATTTATAACCGCATATGCTTTGGAGTTTGGACATCAGTGGCTCATCATAGGAACTAGTGATCAGTTGAAGGGTATTTTTGGTACAACATTCACATCTTTTTTTGCGGTATCAGGTTTGACCTTTATTTAACTATGATATGATTATGATTATGATATTGGTGTTTGATCTGATGCTAAAGGGTTCCCGTGGAGGAATTTACAGAACTCCTTGGCCGTAAAAGATCGCAACGTATGAGCCCAATCAAGAGTGAGACATGACAAAAAAAAGCTCCTGCTCTCCTGCCCCTCCTCCTGAAAGTCAACCATCTTCCTAGTTAGTTTAGTTTTAGACTCTTAATGTGAGATGTCCAATAAAAAATAAGACAAAGTTGTATTATTTTCTAAACCTTGTCACTTAATTGCGTGATTGATAGTTGAGCATTTTTGGTATCCCATCAAATGAACGTTGCCTTGTTTATTACTATCAATCGGCAAAAGTCTCATGTTGCAGCTTACTCGTCTCTCAAATCCTGAAAAGACTTCTTGAAACGGGTTCTCCCATGTCACTGATATGTCTCAATATGTTTAAAAAGACGCCAAATGTTAATGAAGATGAATAAATGTATAAGTTATAGAATATTGACACACAGCATAGCAGTAAAGAAAAAATAAGGACAACGCAAATTCACAGTCCTTCTCAAACTGCAACCTTTGAAACAAAATCCAAGTCCTAACAGAAAGTAAATAGAAAAACAGTTCGCCGCAGCTGCTGCAATTAACAACTGCATGGTGTGCAACGTCCGTTAAGTTGCATGTTTCTTCTACGGAACTCAACAACTTGTTCCACAGCAACCTTTTCAACATCATACCGGACACCAATGTCTGTTTTATATCGGTTCCAAGAATATGTCCCAAAGGTTTTTGCTGCCATACTGACCATACCAAAAGAGTTAGACACAATCTTTTCAACTGTGAAAGTTAAAGTGGCCTTCCAAGGAGCATTAGTGACAGAATTTACTTGGCCATTGCTTGCAGCAGTAACCTGGCCATGAATCACGAGACCTGTTGTGCAATACAAAGCAAAATCCTCACAGTTGTTTTTAACAGCATCATAACTACCAAACCCGTTATGTAACAAACAAAAGGCTACATACGAAAGTTTCCACACACATATTGAAAACGGTATATATTCCTGTGTCAATAAACCAGTTCAAACATGAGATGGTCCTGGTTGACGATATCCAGAGTGAGGAAGACTTAGACATGCAGCTGGAATATTAGGCTTCCAAGATGTGCAGTAAGAACACGTGCTTAAGCTAGAATCCGATTTCCTCCAATATTAGGTTGTGAAAACCCATAATCATGGGAGTTCAAACATGAAGCGGAATGACTTCTAAATGAAGATGACAGAGCAGGAGATGCATTCCAAACAGAACCAGAATCAGATCTTTCTCGACCATTGAAGTGGATAACCATCTTTTTTACCAACATATATGCCTGTTTTTTTTATATAAAAGAAATATTTTAATAACATATAAGGATTCATATGAAACAAGGATAGTACAGTATGCACAAAGAGAGAAAAAAAAAAGATAAATACAACAGACTCAAAACAATCTTTACAAAAACGCCATCCATGATCATTAAGCCTGTAACGCAATTTCTGAAAACATAAAGACCTAATTGATTGTAGTTTCATTCGAGGTGAAGATATGATTTAGTAGATGCCCATCAAGAGTTAAGATAAAATATGTTCAGGTTCCTAAACATTTGATCCATATTAAGGGATATTTGATCCTGAATTAAACTTATCTAATTCATCTAATTAGCTATTTTTCGACACTATATTGGTGGGTACAAATCACTTTCCTTCTTAATACCGCAAGAAAAGAATGAAACACAAATGATCTTAACTGCATAAAGCCCTGAGTTGACTTGAAGAGGCAAAATTGCACAGAAACAACACATCCGCATGACCAAATGTTTATGATTGCTTATAAGTATATAACAAGAGGGAAAAAAATATACCACAAATGTACAGTGTTTTAAACAACCAAAATGAGGATGAGCATATGTATCACAACTTCACAATACACAATCAAATTCCAAACCACACTGTATATTGACTTCATAGAGATGAAGAACCAGAGCCTGTCAAACCCGAGCCAATTTCTTAACCACACCAGCCATGTATTTGCCTTGATGTTCAGCAAGTGCCAATTCTGTTTCAGTGGGTTCACGTGTCCCATCACCGGCAAACACTCCAGCGCCGTAAGGAGTCCCACCTCTGATCGAGTCCATTTTGAACATACCTGCACCAAATGTGTACCCCACTGGAACAAAAAGCATCCCGTGGTGAGCCAGCTGTGTAATTGCTGTCCAACTGCATATACATGGGGGAAAAACAGTTAGACGTTGAGGTGACAATTCTGACCATTAAGTTAGGAATGGAAAAATATGGATCATAACTAATCTCAAACACGTCAAATGTGTAAAAAAAACTATTCCACTAATATCTTGGTCAAACGGGTCAAAAGGGACGAAGGTGTATTCTTAATGGATACAGCAGCCTAAACTGCTTTATTCAGATTTTAAGAAATACTGCTTTATTCAGAACTTGGTTTATTTTACTACTATGATTTCATGATCAGAGTCAACAGACAACACTGTGTTTAAATGGATGTAAGTGCCTATGGAACAACGCAAGCCTACATGTTTTATAATGCGCCAATAAGCCATCTTCTGACCCGCCAATTTTCCACCTGTACTCAGATGAGATGCCTTTCCAGGTTAAATATAGTTTGAGATCTTACTTTGGGTGTCGTGGGTGTTTTCAGGAAACCAGTAAAAGAACTAAAAACGTTTAGGCAAGTGCAAGGTTGCATACAGAAAAATGAAGTTTTTGGCTGAAAAGTAGGATGAGGGCAAGTACGGAACAAGGACAAAGGCTACAAGCCAATAAAGATGTACAAGCAGAGACCTAAAACTTATTTCCTCTACAGTATAAAGGCCAAACAAATACAAATTTGTTAGTAAGTCAGAACAATAGAGAAGTAAGTTATGTATATTGTATTACATTATCTGTTTGCCATGCGTTGCCGAGAATCAATATATCAATGGCATTGTGATTTCCTATCAATAATAGTCTTCATCCATAGTGGCTGATCTTAAATGCCTGCCTTTATATAACCCATCATCCTAATAGAGTAAAGCAACCCTCAAAAGACCCAAAAAACAAAATGGGGAAAGGAAACAAAAACAGCTATAAGTGTTTTTTTTTTTTTTTTTTTTTTTTTTTTTTTTTTTTTTTTTGAAAACAGCTATAAGTTGATTCATTGATTTAGGCAGAATAGCACTAGTCTTCATTATATTGTCGCAAAGCATACAATAACACTTATATTATCGACTAATTAATTATAGTTCTGTTTATACTTTTAACGTGATACCCTTAAGAGTGTTGGTCTTTTCAAATCACTATATATGCCTGGCTTTTTCATTGCAACCAAACTATATTTGTTGAAGAACGTAGAATGATGTTGAAATGAGAAAAGCAAAGATGAAAAGAAACGAAGTACGTGCCACTTTGTTGTACATGGTCACTTGCTCATATAGTTTAATTATGATCACGTACTCATAAAGTTCAGATTTTCTATTCGGCTGTTTGATATTACAATTAGGATATTCTGATAATTTGAGGCCGGGAAGGTGCACAATTCAGCAAACAAGGTAAAGACTTTCTATACGGAAACTATGTTTTAAATTAATCATAAACAAGCCAACTCTTCTTTAAGTTTCTGATTAGCTGATTCTAGTTATTCAAGTATCAACAATCACTTTATAAACACACTTGCAAAAACCCCAGATATATACCATAGTTCTCTTGCTAACAAAAGTATCAACAAACCGAAAATAAAACCAAGTGGAAACATAATGTAAAGGTTTTACCGGGTGTTGGAGATTGCTTGTTTAAAATGCTTGTATTAGATAAACAATACAAAATATGCAACTCTTAACCTGATTACTCAAAACTGTGTCAAATAAGCAGCGTGGATCAAAAATGCCACACAAATCTAAATTGCTTTTATATTGCTTTCAAACAAAATAAGCAGTCTCAAACACACCCTAAGCACATGAGAACAATTCAACAAATATATTGCAAATGATAGACATAAAATGTCGCATTCTAGCCTAACAAATACACAAATGCAAACAGTAATCAATGGAAATGACACTATTATATATACTAGGGTCTCTTCATCAAAATGGTTCTATCAAACCACACCTAAAACATTTCAATCTGAATTTGATTAAACTCCAAGCCATAATACTAGAACTACATCATAACATAACTAACTAAACAAGCAAAACCAATAACCACATCCCGATCTCAATAAATAGATCAATGAAATAAGCATATATACCTTTTTATATGCATCCCCAAACACCCTCTAAATATACTAGAAGCAAAATTAACATATACGTAGTACTATTTGATAGTCAAATGACACTCATAAAACATGACATTCGAGCCTAACTATTAGGCAAATGCAAACACGGATTTGTAGCCTAGTGGTACCTTTGAGATACCCCCTACAAGTGGCTGTGGATTCAAGTCTCGTCTCAGCAATTGTGTGCGACAGTTGTAATGTATATATTATGGATTGTTAGTATGTGTTTCAAAAAAATATCTAAGGCCAAAAATAATCATATCAAACGAAACTTTACTATGTACTTAAGTCTCTTCATCAATTTGATTCCATCAAAGCAACCATACATTTCAACCTCAATACGGGATCATACTCCTCCATCTAATTTCATCAAATCTAATCTATTCCAAACCAAACACTCACTCGACATGAAAGTATTCCTAATTAATCAAACAAAACCAGAAACCACATTTCACTTACTGCTATGTGATACACAACGAAAGTCATGAAACATAAGTATCCGCACCTAAGCTGCCTAAAAACTACACAAATGCAAACAACAATCAAGGAAAACAAAACAATCAACTTACGCAGTAGTCTCCTGTCCACCACCTTGAGTCCCAGTACTAACAAAAAAACCAGCAGGCTTCCCAGCGAGTTTCTGTTCTCTCCACAAGCCACCCGTCATATCGAAAAACGCCTTCATTTGCGCAGCCATACAACCGTATCTCGTGGGGAAACCAAACAAAAAACCATCAGCAGTTTCCATCTCATCAACAGACAACATCTCAAGAATGTCATCATCTTTAGGTGGGGCCCGCATTTGTGCCAACACATCCTCCGACAATGTCTCAGGTACACGGTACAACACACCTTCAACTCCTTGGACACTTTCAACTCCTTTTTTAATCCTACGGGCGAGTGTCTCCACGTGTCCGTACATTGAGTAGAATATTATAAGTATTTTAAGGTTTTTTAAGGTTACTATTGGGACAACATTATCTTCTTCAAGTGTTGTTTGGTCGTCAATTGTTTGGTGTTCTGTCGGGGATCCGACATTGACTGGGGCAATGTCGGTGGTGACTGGTGGTGGACGTTTCTTGCTAGGTACACAACCGCCGCCTTTGCCCATTGTGTTGATTTTTATTAGGGGTTATTGTTAATAAGATGTGATTAAGGTTTTTGGATCCAACATTAATCTTGTGTTTGGAACATGGTGGTTGTGATTCTTCTTTATGTCACTTTCAATTGTTGTTGCTGTTGGTTGGAAAAATCTATGACTATCGGTTGTACTATGGACCAGGTTAGACTTTTGTATACGTTGTCGTTTTGGTGTTTTTGGCTACGTTTTGTCAACAAAAGTAAAATTAAAGGGGTATTTTGATAAAGGGGATTTTCCTAAAATAGCCTTTTGTATTATATTGTCGCTAAAATGTCAGCTAAATTTCAATGTCACTAATATGGCCCAAAGCAATCGAGACAACCTAGTCATCTGAGGCGACCTAGTGTATTTTTGGAATTTGGAGGCAACCTATGCATCCGTGGCAACCGAGGCACCGGGACTGTTAGTTCATGCTCGTTGGATGAGCCAAATGTGGCTAGAGGTGTGTGAGCCTATTGGGGGCACACACGTTAAACACTTAGAGTGCGTTTTCACTTCACGTTTAAAGAAAATCTTTGAATGATAAACCACAAGTAGTGAACGACTAAGACAACCTTCTTAGGCTGTCCTAATTCGTTTTGGCAGGCCTTGGAAGGATCTAGAAAGGTTCTAAAGTGTCTAGGTTCATTGAGATGATAAGAATGAAGTATTAGAGTTGTGATAAGAGTTGGAATAGTCTTGATAAGGCTTAAGTTGAGCATTATCAAGAGTAGGGTTTGAAGGCTATATAAACCATCAACCCTAACTCATTATGAACGTCCAACATAACACAAAACACAGCAATTAATCTCTGATCTCTTCCATTCTTATAATCAAATTGCTATAAACCTAATATTAGGGTTTATATCACTTGATCTCATCTCACCATCATATTCACTTGTTCTATTTGTTCTAAGGGGTTTAGTAACTTAGATTCAATCCTAAGTTAGCTAAAACAAAGCTTAGAACGAAGGTTTATAAAGGTGTTAAGGTACAACAGCTTGTAGAAGGTTTTTCTGGTTTCCTGAGCGTTATCGGACAGAAAGCTTCTGTGCAGATCGGACAGTATTGTCCGATATCTTACAGCAAAGGGAAAAGTTCTCGGATAAAGCTTATATCTCGGACAACAAAGCAGTTTTAGGCTGTTTTGTTTTTTTGGTTCGGATCGGGTTTTTCGACACTTGGTGTTTGGGTATACGTGGAGTTCGGCTAGCAATCCGGACGTGTTCATTTGACGTGTTTGTGTGAGCAACCATAGAAGTGGTATAGTTTATCACTCGTTTTAGTTTCATTGCTTTTGGACGAAGGTTAGTTTTCGCGTTTACTTTATTGGTTATTATTAATTACGTGTTAATCATAATTGCTCAAACTAGATCCATTCCGCTGCGCACTCGTAGTTACATGGTTAACTAGGTATTAAATCCCAACAGTGGCATCACGAGTCATGCTCGTTTGGTGGTTATGGGTTACACGTTTTAAATAAACACGCGAAACCGCATGCATGAAACCTAATTTAGTTATTTGTTTTATTTGACAATTAAATTGTGTACTTGTCATTATTTATAAAAAATAACAAGTAATTATTAAAATTAATTGTTAATTAGAAACATATAATTAAAATTAAAGGGTTAATTAGAATACATAAAATAAAATAAAATAAAAATTAATAGTTAATTTTTTTGCCATGATTATTTTATGTGTTATCCGGCTATAAGACTCACTACAATCACGTAATGTGATGCATGGGGCGATTTAGGTACTTGATGAAAACCTAATAAGAGTCTTATGGTTCTTCGTTTGGGGAAGACTCTTCGGGGTCTCGGATTTATATGTTTATTTAATGTCTTATGTTTGTTGTATTTGTTTTTCTAATTGCATTATTGTTACATGTTTTTCAAAACACCTAAATTACATGCAATATGGATAAATACTTATAGAGAAACATGACATTAAAATTGGTCAGTATTTTACACGCATAAATACATGCTCATTGTGACCGGTTATGTGTTACGTGGAAAAGTGTTTTATAAAATAAAAGGACCTAAACACTATTGAAACAAGCTTTCATGAAAATAAAAACTGGACGCTATGGACTCATGGGATGTACGGCTCACCCACTAGAACAAACTATAAGGCGGGTATAAGCCGGTGCGCACAGTCACACCTAAAGGATATCCGACTATTGCCTTGCGCTGGTCTGGTCCTGCGCTTGCTTGCGAGTTCGATTGGAGCTACCGTGAACCATCGTAGATCACTACAGTGTCATTACTAAAAGTTTTTAAAATTCGTGCTACAAAGTTGTTTACATGCTTCTTTGTACACATGTTTTACCACATTTATGTGCTATACCCTACGTGAAATTTAAGTGTATGCCAGCCAACTAAGAACACGTGCATTTGATTTGGCTTCTCTGGACAGTCCTAAGGGCCTTGTCAAACCCATGGCAAATTTTTCACGACGGTCAGACCCTGTGTGATATTTGCATGTTCTTGCTTGGTTAACTTAACTCGAGTATGCACGGTCAGACCCTGGACCCGAGGCATAAGATGAGACTAAACATGCTCAGGACATTACTACCGTTTTACTAGTGTCTTGAACGGTCTCATAAAGTCTAAGAGTTGCATGTTATGCAATTAACGCTCGTCGCTTACCTCCTGCCCCACTTGTTTACATATTGGACAGTCCTTTTGTAATGAGTGGGAGTACAAGATGGATCTTAATCTTAATTAGTAATTAATTGGGTAGTTAATTCTATTAAGAATGTAATTATCGAAAATACTAATTGTTTGAACTTTTTAATTGTAGATGACTACCAATGTCGGAAACAATTCGGTACTCAGGAGTTTCTTCGAGAAACACAAACTCACTGGGCCTAACTTCATTGATTGGTACCGCCAGTTGCGCATTATCCTATCAGCTGAAGACAAGGAACAATACTTGGAACATCCAATTCCTGCTGCACCTGTTGCCACTCCTGGTCACCAAGTCCCTCCCGATGCTCTTGCAGCTCATGCTGCTTGGGTCAAAGGGTCAAAGGACATTGCTGCCCTTATGCTCATGACTATGGACTTAGAGATCCAACGAAATCTAACCCATCTCGGAGCATATGACATGTTGCAGGAGCTGAAAACCATGTTTTCTCAGCAAGCAGAACAGGAACTTCTTCAAACTGCGCGTGAATTTCACGCGTGCAAGCTTGAGGAAGGTCAAAATGTAGGCTCATATGTTCTTAAGATGAAGGGCTACATTGAGAACTTGGAGCGTCTTGGTCACCCTGTGACTGTCAGCTATGGAATAAGCATGATCTTGATAGGCCTTTCCAAGGAGTATGACAGCTTTGTTCAAAACTTCCACATGCATGGCATGGGGAAGACTGTGAATTCGGTGAATGAACTGCATGCCATGCTTAAACAACATGAGCAAACACTTCCCAAGAAGGTTGTTTCACCTACACTTCATAATGTGCGTGCAGGCAAGGTCCAGAAAAACCAAGGTAGAAAACCGCCTAAGGCTGTGAAGGGGAATTATGGTAATGGAAAGAATAAGCTGCCTTATGCTCCCGAGCACAAACCATCTTATGCTCCCAAGAACAGAAATCCTCCACTACCCAAAAAGGATAATCCTGCTAAGGACGACCCCTGTCACAAATGTGGTCAGATAGGTCATTGGAAACGGAACTGTCCCGAGCACTTAGCCGAGTTGCAGAAAAAGAAGAGGTTGTCTCAAGAAGCCAACACTTCAGGTATTTTCACTATAGAACTATATTCCCTTCCGAGTAATTCGTGGGTATATGACACTGGTTGTGGTACTCACATTTGTAATAATACTCAGGGTCTAAGGGGAAGTAAGAAGCTGAATCCAGGAGCTTTGAATCTGTACATGGGCAATGGTCAACGTGCAGGAGTCGAAGCTATTGGAAATTATCATTTATGTCTCCCTAGTGGATTAGTTATTGTTTTGAACAATTGTCACTATGCTCCCTCTATCACTAGAGGGATTATTTCAGTTTCTGGTTTGTTTAAAGATGGTTTTGTAAACTGTTTTGATTCGAATAATGCAATTTTAGTTTCTAGGAATAACGTTGTTTATTTTACTGCTACTCCCCGAGGGGATGGCATCTATGAAATTGATATGTCTTGTTCTAAAACAAATGATAGTTCTATGTTTGCTGTTAGCAATAAAAGAGCCAAATTAACTTTGGACTCTACTCTCTTGTGGCATTGTCGTCTTGGACACATAAGCAAGAAACGCATGGAGAAGTTGCAACATGATGGACTTCTCACCTCAACTGACATTAAGTCATTTGAAAAGTGTGTCTCTTGTATGTCTGGGAAGATGGCAAGAAAACCCTATTCACATCAAGTGGAAAGGGCTAAAGATCTACTTGGACTAATACATACTGATGTTTGTGGCCCATTTAGAATCGTGTCAAGGCAAGGAGCTAACTACTTTGTCACTTTTACTGACGACTTTAGTCGGTATGGTTATGTTTACCTGTTAAAGCATAAACATGAAGTGTTTGAGACATTTAAAGTGTTTCAAAAGGAAGTAGAAAATCAACTCGGTAAGACCATAAAATCACTACGATCTGATCGTGGAGGTGAATATATGAGTCAAGAGTTTTTGGATCATCTTAAGGAGCATGGGATTATTGCCCATCGAACTCCTCCCTACACACCTCAACATAATGGGGTGTCTGAGAGGAGGAATCGAACACTGCTAGACATGGTTCGATCCATGATGAGTCAAACTACTCTTCCAAAGTCCTTTTGGGATTATGCCCTTGAGTCTGCTGCACGCATACTCAACATGGTTCCAACTAAGAAGGTTGAAAAGACACCATACGAAGTATGGCATGGGCAAGCCCTTAAGTTGTCTTACTTAAGAGTCTGGGGTTGTGAAGCTTTGGTTAAACGTGATACGATGACCAAACCTGACAAACTGGAACCCAGATCTATTAAGTGTATCTTTGTAGGATACCCAAAGGAAACGATGGGATATTCCTTCTACTACCCACCTGAGAACAAAGTTATTGTTGCTCGGAATGCTGAGTTCTTTGAGAGTAATCTCTTAGATCAAGAAGAAAGTGGGAGTATAGAAGATCTTGAAATTATTCAAGATGAAGATACAAATCCTTCTGATGACACTGGCTTAGATCATGATGAGGATGATCAAGAAATTGAAGAACCTCAAAGTGATATCAATCCCATTCGTAAGTCCTCTAGGACACGCCGTGCCCCAGATCGAATGTGTTTATACGTCGATGCTGAGGAGCATGAGTTAGGGGATCTTGGAGAACCCGCTAACTATAAAGCTGCATTATTGGATCCTGAATTCGAAAAATGGCTTAATGCGATGAATGTGGAGATGCAATCCATGAAAGATAATGATGTCTGGGTATTAGTTGATCTTCCTCCTAACGGTAGAACCATTGGTAGCAAGTGGCTATTCAAGAAAAAGACGGACATGGATGGCAAAGTACACACCTTTAAATCTCGTCTTGTAGCAAAGGGCTTCACTCAAACCTACGGGGTTGATTATGAAGAGACCTTTTCTCCTGTAGCAGACATTAGAGCTATAAGGATTCTTATAGCCATAGCCGCGTTCTATGACTATGAGATTTGGCAAATGGATGTCAAAACCGCTTTCCTCAATGGACATCTTTCCGAAGAAGTCTATATGGTGCAACCTGAGGGTTTTGTCGATCCTAAATATCCTAACCGAGTATGCAAGCTCAAGCGTTCCATTTATGGACTTAAGCAAGCATCTAGGCAATGGAATAAGCGTTTTGATGATGAGATTAAGAAATTCGGTTTCACTCAGAATCAAGATGAGCCATGTGTATATCACAAAGCCAGTGGGAGTAATGTTACTTTCCTAATTCTATATGTTGATGACATATTGCTCATGGGGAACAATATTCCAATGTTGAAAGGGGTAAAATCCTACCTTGGAAAATGTTTTGCTATGAAAGATTTAGGAGAAGCTGCATATATTCTTGGAATCAAGATCTACCGAGATAGATCTAGACGGTTAATTGGTTTATGTCAAAGTGCTTACATTGAGAAAATCTTGAAAAGATTTCATATGGAGAATTCCAAGCGTGGAACTATCCCAATGCATGAAAGCCCTAAATTGAGTAAGTCACAATGTGCTGTTTCACCAGCTGAAAAGCAACGCATGCAGAATGTTCCTTATGCCTCGGCTATAGGATCAATTATGTATGCTGTGAGATGTACTCGTCCTGATGTTGCGTTCGCTCAGAACATAACAAGCCGATTTCAACAGAGTACTGGTGAACTTCACTGGACTGCTGTTAAAAATATTCTTAAGTATTTACGGAATACTAAGGATATGTTTCTGGTTTATGATGGTGACGAAAAACGAGAGCTCAGGGTTTCTTGCTACACTGATGCTGGATATCTGACAGATGCTGATGACCTAAAATCTCAGACTGGATATGTTTTCGTTCTAAATGGAGGTGCTGTTGACTGGAAGAGCACAAAGCAAAGTATTTTTGCAACTTCATCTACAGAAGCTGAGTATATAGATGCTTTTGATGCAGCTAAAGAGGCTGTTTGGATTCGTAAATTCATTTCGGGGCTTGGTATTATGCCCACAATTGAAGATCCCATTGATATGTATTGTGACAATACTGGAGCCATTACTATAGCTAATGAAAGCGGAGTCACCAAGGGTGCTAGACATTTCCGCGCAAAAGTTCACTATCTTCGAGAAACCATTGAGATGGGTGATGTCAAGATAGCAAAAGTTCATACAGATGACAATCTAGCTGATCCATTTACGAAGGCGTTAGCATTCCCTAAGCATTCTAAATTGACTCGGGGTATTGGTATGATACCAGCTAGTAGTCTCATGTAAATCTGTATGTTAATTAGTATTTGGATAATTTGGAATTGTAAGACAGTTTTATTTTCTGATAAATAAAGATACGAGGTATTTGTTATTTCATTCATATAAAATTTGTTATTCTATATTTGCATGTTTAATCCATGAATGATTTAATCATTCTAAATATCCATTGTCGGTTAGCAATATGGGAATATTGTTTACGTAAGGCAAATGTGAGTGTTGGATATATTCTGTGAGAATGAGAATTGTTCTAAGCCAAACTCATATGTATTCATAAGGGATGCATACTGGATTCCCCAACTTCAAACATTTACTTTTGGATCCATGTCATGAGTAAGATGTTGAAAATGGTCTGTTAAGTCATCCTTAGACTTGAGATGCAAACAAGTTTTGCATGTGTGGATATCACTTTCGTAATTATATGCAAAACGCTGTCCTGAATATGGTAGTTATAAAAGCTATTTTTCGGAGTGATGTGAAGCAGCATCCACAACACTTGTAGTCAATAAAGGATTTGTTACTCCACTTAGTATGTGCAGAATGATACCATGGCGCCTCTCTAGAATTAATCAGATAATTGTTTGGCCGAACCCAAATGGTAATGCAAGATGAATCTTGGTTACATTTGGTATATCTGAATTGAATTCAATAACGAGAATCTAAATGGTTAAACTATATGGAATGAATTAGGATCTATATCCATGGTTTAACGGTATCTATAACAAAGGATGATAAAAGCAAGACATAAATGACCATGCTACTGAGAATGTTCTATGAAACTATATCTCAGACACCTCTAGTTAAATAACGAGTGTGAGCGTTGCTAGACGTTTCCGTCGTTGACATTTGTGTTGTCTACTCCAACGACCAAGTGGGAGCTGTTAGTTCATGCTCGTTGGATGAGCCAAATGTGGCTAGAGGTGTGTGAGCCTATTGGGGGCACACACGTTAAACACTTAGAGTGCGTTTTCACTTCACGTTTAAAGAAAATCTTTGAATGATAAACCACAAGTAGTGAACGACTAAGACAACCTTCTTAGGCTGTCCTAATTCGTTTTGGCAGGCCTTGGAAGGATCTAGAAAGGTTCTAAAGTGTCTAGGTTCATTGAGATGATAAGAATGAAGTATTAGAGTTGTGATAAGAGTTGGAATAGTCTTGATAAGGCTTAAGTTGAGCATTATCAAGAGTAGGGTTTGAAGGCTATATAAACCATCAACCCTAACTCATTATGAACGTCCAACATAACACAAAACACAGCAATTAATCTCTGATCTCTTCCATTCTTATAATCAAATTGCTATAAACCTAATATTAGGGTTTATATCACTTGATCTCATCTCACCATCATATTCACTTGTTCTATTTGTTCTAAGGGGTTTAGTAACTTAGATTCAATCCTAAGTTAGCTAAAACAAAGCTTAGAACGAAGGTTTATAAAGGTGTTAAGGTACAACAGCTTGTAGAAGGTTTTTCTGGTTTCCTGAGCGTTATCGGACAGAAAGCTTCTGTGCAGATCGGACAGTATTGTCCGATATCTTACAGCAAAGGGAAAAGTTCTCGGATAAAGCTTATATCTCGGACAACAAAGCAGTTTTAGGCTGTTTTGTTTTTTGGTTCGGATCGGGTTTTTCGACACTTGGTGTTTGGGTATACGTGGAGTTCGGCTAGCAATCCGGACGTGTTCATTTGACGTGTTTGTGTGAGCAACCATAGAAGTGGTATATTTTATCACTCGTTTTAGTTTCATTGCTTTTGGACGAAGGTTAGTTTTCGCGTTTACTTTATTGGTTATTATTAATTACGTGTTAATCATAATTGCTCAAACTAGATCCATTCCGCTGCGCACTCGTAGTTACATGGTTAACTAGGTATTAAATCCCAACAGGGACACGTGTCACGCAGGGAGGATAGGTTGCCTCGGTTGCCCCGGTCGCCTTGGCTATATTTGAGAAACTTGGCCATTTTCAGAAAGTAGCATTGTAAAATGGTCATTTATGGAAATAACCCTTTCATAAATGATCCATTTTTAAATTGAATTGCTCAAAATAGTCAACAATAGTCAGGCGTCAAGGCAATTGAGGCGACCGAGGCAACTCCTACAAAATGCTGACACGTGGATTTCCACTCAACCGTATATCTTAACACGTTTCGTATAATTATTCGAGGCAACTTAAGAAAAACATATGAGGCAACCAAAATAAATAAATTTATACGGTCTCAGTGCGAGGCAACCCAAAAGTTTATACTTTATTTCGAGGCAACCTTGTGGACCATTTTTACCAAATTAAGGCCGACACACGTATTCCACTTCCAAAAACCCCCAAACGCTAATCAAAAACCCTAAAAAATCATTATTCCAAAATCAAACGATATAGAATGTAAAATCAATTGACATCATCACTGTAGGTTGTTGCACAACGACCAAATACAAGCAATCGACTATTGCGTTGCAGAACCAAGATCACCGGTGTTGAGGTATTTGATGTGAATGTCACAGTTCGATCCAATCTCTCTAATGTACGTATGTTAAAGACTTTATTGGGTTCTAATTCAAACCGTAATAGGCTGTTTAGATCCACCGTGTTTGGAAAATGGCTTGATTTACCTGATTTTAATCCCGATAATCATTTATATAATTACATTTTCTAGCACCAAGTTTATGAAGAAAAAATATGCGATACATGCCCCCCATAAGTTACAAAATAGGTGATTGTTCGTTTGATTTTTGTCGCAAAGAATTTTGTTTAATCACTGGATTCAAATTTGGGAAATTGCATAGAGAAGACACATGTAAAGGTCTTCGAGTAAGCCTTTTCTGTGACAGTTTATTCCCTGGTAAAGCTGCCATGTTGAAAAAGAAAGTTTTAGGCATCGAATTGATAGCACTAACAAATCAACGTAAAGCATGGGCAGTTATGTCTGATGATGATGTTGTGCGTGTATGTTTAATTTTAACAACAACTATAGTGTTTATGGGTAGAGAGTCAAGGTTCAACGTGCCTGATATAGTGTTGGAAGTAGTAGAAGACCTGGACTGGTATAATGCATATCCTTAGGAGGAGTATTTCTGGAGAATATTCTACACACGGATGGTTAATGTTGTCGCTAGGCACCTTGAGAGGGAGCAGAAGAAGAAGAAGATGTGTAAGCTCGTAAATAAAGTTGATGATGGGGAGGAGAAAGTGAATGACGAGACACATCTTGAGAGGAAGCAGAAGAAGAAGTGTAAGCTGGTAAATGAAGTTGATGATGGAGAGGAGAAATGAATGACGAGACTAACAAGGAGCAGGCGTACGCTCTCTATGGATTTGTCTGGGCACTGAAGGTAAGAAGTTACCGTAAAAGAAATATATTAATTTTTTTATTAGAATATTATAATTCAGATAAGGTTGATTGTTTACGTGTTTTCTTTTAATTGTAATGTAGATATATGTTTTGGAGATCTTTAAAAACAGTAGCCATTGGTGGGCTAAAAATCATGATGTAATACCGCGTGGACTAGCATGGACTAGTGCTGGCCTATTTGAGAAAGCTCATTATGATAAACTGTTTGAGGTGTGGTCCGACCCAGTTCGTATTTTCCGTGCGACAAATTCTGAGGTTGAACAGCCTTGGTATTCAGATAGTCTTGAGTACTTCATTTCACCTGCTAGAAAAGGGGACATAGAATGTGTGAATCGTTTAGGAGATGGTGCATTGAAAACCCTGGACCACACACCAGAAGTGAGTGGTGAGCGCCTTGTATTGGAATTACCTCAAACTGATAAAGGTAGTGACAGATCCTCTGTTGACCCAAATTCAGACAAATACGTTGTTGAAATTGATGTAAAAGAAATACGATCAAGTGTTGAGGTCATTGAGAATTGTGTTGCTGATGCTGATAACCTGGAGTTGATGAAGGTTGTACAAGACATTAAGAAAAGGCTATTAAATGTGCAAATTTTTATTGACAAAACTAGTGTAAAACCCGTATTTAAAATCTAAGAATATTAAATACGCAGAGTCCTAGCTTTGACGTTAAATAAACATAAACAGTAAATACGCAATCTCTGTTTCATTAAATATTACATATAATAATTATTCAGAAAATAATTATTAAATTCAAAAATTAAGTTTTAGAAAATATTACGTGTGCGTCATTTATGATACAGAAAAGAGTCATTACATTCACGAATTTAAAACACGAGAAACAATTACGAATTAAAACACGGACAATAGTTACGAGTATACGTGAATAAAAGTTAAACCGGAAAACAAATGGAAACCATATATAAAAGGGGAGTGGCATTTTATGTGTAACAAGAGGCATATGGGCTTTTGGACCAGCCATCCCATAACCACACTGTTAATGCAAAGCAATGCCTAAAAACATTGTTAATATTAATTAATCTTTCTTAGTTTTGATCACGACAAATTACAAAGACATTTATTGTCAAGCACAATCATAAAACGAATTATCTAACAAACACTAAGGTAATAACCATTACACTAACATATCTTAATCATGCTTAGTGATCCTAAAAGTGATTAGCCTTAAAACTCACTTTTGTCAAATGTAACAAAAGATTTTTAATAAAATTTATTTTTAAGAAAATGTTTTATTAAAATGAAAATGTAAATTTGAATATGGCATATTCCATATGCCATAAGAATATCCTTTGAAGGTTTAAACAGCCTCAGATATTTCAAATTCACTAAAAGATAAAAAGGAGCGGAGTCTACGCCGGCGGTACCTTAGCACCTACGACGGTTCCTTATCGATAAGGAACCACGGGCTCCAATAAGGAACCGCGGGCAGATATAGCCGTTTGACATTTGTCTTATAAATAGTGGATCGAATATGCGTTCTCATCAACCCTTTTTTGACATCTTCTTTAGCCTTCTTTCTCCTATCTAATCCTAGTCATTTGTAAATGATCACTTAATGTGTTAAGTATGTTTACTCATGATTATTCTCTTGATCTCCTTCTTTACCTTGTCCAAAGAGAAGATCAGTCACACACTTGTGATGTTATTAAAGATGTAGCATCGATGAAGATCACCTTCTCCTAAAGATCTAGTCATGCTCATCATTTGTTTATTTGTGTCTTGTGTAGATCTAATGTATTTGTGAATTGATACAAGGCTTTTGGCCCGGTAAAAATTATCGTTCTAGTGTATCTCTTCGAATTGAAAAACTTGTGTTTAATGTGTGACTCGGTTTTATTTTGGTGAAACAAAGATGTGTCGTTGTAGTTTTTAAATAAAAGTGCGGGACAATTAAAGTAAAGGTGCTCTTAAAGTAAATCTAAGTCTAATTAAAGTAAGGTGCAAGTATTTAAAAACGTGACTGAAATTAAAAGGCACTAAAGTAAAGACGTAAACTTAAATCTAACTAAGGCAAATCTTAAAACGCAACTAAAACTTAAACTAAGGCAAAACTAAAATAAAGCTAAGGCAAATAAACTTAAAGTGCAATTAAAATAAAGGCGGGAAAAATAAAGCTTGAAAATAAAAATCAAAGACAAAAGCTAATAAGAACCTGAATACAGCTCATTCGGAATTATCCTTCGTTTGGAACAATCACTCGTCCGGAATGTCACCTTCGGTTGGAATGATTCTTCTTTGCTCGGAATATTACCAAAATCCTTGATCCGGAACAAATTGATCTGAATATGTCACTTATCCAAAACAATTCTTCGTTCGGAACTTTACTGATTCGGAACTTCTAAATTTTGCCTTGATTCGGAAGTTTTTGGTCACCCTTGATTCGGAAGATTCCGAATGAAGCCTCCATGATTCGGAAGTTTCAGACTTCCGAATGAACACTTCTTGAATCGGAACTTACCCTTGATCCGGAAGTTGGTTCGGAACTTCTAAGAAGTTCCGAATGAAGCCCCTTGATTCGGAACTTTTGAGTTCCGAATGAATCTCCTTGATCCGGAACTTTTTGAGTTCCGAATGAAGTGAATTGATCCGGAACTTTCAAGTTCCGAATGAACTAATGCTTGAGTCGGACTTTCGTTCGGAAGTATTTGATTCGGAACTTTTGGAGTTCCGAATGAACACTCTTGATCCGAAACTTTGAAGTTCCGGATGAAACCCCTTGGCTCGGAACTTTGGACTTCCGAATGAACACTCCTCTCCTTGCCTTGACTCGGAACTTTTCCTGGAAACAAAGAAACAGAAACCAACTTTCCGAAGAACAAGGAAAACAGTAACAGCAGATCTAAAACTAGTTTAACCAAAATAAACACAAACGATTTAATAAAACTATCCATGAATCAACAGTAAACATAAACGAACAATTTAAAACAAGAAATCAAACAACTTTAACCACAATAATCAAAAAACAATTGGATCAAAATAAAAGCATGAACATGAACATAAACATAAACACAAAGATCAAAGATTAAGAAAGGTAGATAAGAGATTGACAAGATAAAGTAAAGATTGACAATAATTAAATGAAAACTTACTTGAAATTAAATGAATTTAAGGTGCAAGACAAGGTAATTAAATTTGACAAGAAAAGTAAATGACAAGGTAAGTAAATGGTGGAAGAGCTAATTGTCACACTTAGCCAACAAAATGAAAAGATTACAACTAATGACTATATATAGGGGAGGATTAAGGAAGCTTCCTCCCCTCTTTCCTTTTCTCTTAATTGCGTCATTAAGTCCCTCCTTCTTTTAATCTTCATTAATTGCATACTTAGTCCTTTTCTTCTAATCTTCTTTAAACTTGGACTTAAGGGACTTTTGGCTTCGGGATTTCTTTGAACTCGTCTTTAAATTCTTCAATAAAATAGACTTGAATTCTTCGGCTTTTGATAAACTTCCGTCTTTTGACTTTTTCTTTGATAAATCTTTAGAATTGGTCTTGAACTTCCGTTCTTTTTGCACTCTTGACTTCTTGACTTCGTCTTTCATCTTTTTCTTTAATAAAAGTCCGTAAATGCCCGTGAATGTCCGTGTTTTCTCCACTTTTCACCTTTTCGTCCTAAATCACAAGAAAAACACAAACCACGCATAATTCCGACATAAAAGACATAAAATACACGTTTTGGTCCGGTTATTATTGTAATTAAGTGGTAGAAAAGATGGGTGTTTACACACCTATCAAATCCCCTACACTTGACCATTGCAATGTCCTCATGCAATGCATTAGTTACAAAGCAAGATTACACTTTTCATCCTAATCAATCCACGTTGGCCTTTATTAAAGAGATAGAAAATTAGAGACATACAAAATAAAGAAATCAAAAGCATACCTTGGGTTTTGGAAATGTTATGAATAATCATCATCCTCAAGTTTTCACTTTCTCCAAACCAAGCTTAAAAACGAAATCATTGTTATTATAAGTTAGTAAACTATCACGAACTCATGTGGGCCAATTATTCAATTAGACTCCCTTATTCCTAGGTGTATCTCTTATATTTTATTGTTGTCTTGAATGATCACGAGGATGCATTGTTTGACTTATTTCGATAGTTATTTAGTCTGAAAATAAAGTGAACGATTTGATCAATAGTTAGCTAAAGGACCAAATCTTTTAAAACTGCTTCTCGGGACCTCATAAAGTTCATATCTTGGCATAACTCGTTTCGCGATTTGAGACCTTTCTCGGACCGATATTTGGCAGTGACTTCATACTTCAAATCTTGAGAGACGTTCATGAAATAATGGTCTTCTCTTCATATAGGACTTTCTTCACTTGAAGTTTTGAGAGATTCATACTTGGACCACGACTTCTTCATTTTTCTCCAATCTTTATTTTGGACTTTGATATACAACGATCCGCCTCCTTTTATGACTTGGATCTATTTATCCTCATAACTTGTTAGGGTCTTTTCGGATACACTTCTCTATGACTTTTGGGGAGTTTTGCTTTACGTCGTGTGTCTCGATCCTTCATATTGATTTTCGATAAATGATTCTTCACATCACTTTGGATCTTTAGCAACAAAATATAGCCCTCATGCCTTGTTAGGGCCTTTTCAGACTCGCCAATCTTCGCGTCCCGCTTCAATAAGTTATGCCTTGGCTATGAACTCTAATCCATACCGAGCAACTTTTAAACGATCTGGGGCTAGAAGCTAAGTAACCTTTCAAATCGTACAACCTTATTTATTAGCAGATAAATTATTAGCAAGCGATGGGAGAATAGGCTCATAATTAACTCACATAAATTCACGAAAGAATACCGGACTTATAATTGGCTCTATCATCTCTCGTTCTCCACAGTATAAAATCTCAAGTAATGAGACTCGTGAATGCTTAGCCTATTATATCAAAGTTTTGGGTTTTCGAGTCGCCTATAGGATCTTGCAAATTCTTAGACTTTTTCAAGTTTAGAAGTCGCATTTTAAAGTTCCCTTGATAAACGACTCTCTAGGATCAATTATAGGAACTTGCGAAAAGTTCTTGTTCTTAACCCGTGAGAGTTAAGACTTTCGCGTTTTATAGCTCCCTATATAAAAGCCTAGCAAAACTTGACTTAAACACGTTAAGGATACTAGCTAGAGTAAACTCGGATTGAGTCAAAAGATTCACAACGTTTGAAAATTAAAACCACTTATTAAACATTTATTCTAATAAGGAAAGAAAATAACTATACAAAGGGAACAACTAATAGGCCAAAATAGATCAAAAATTTTGAAAAATGTCGAAAAATTGATTTTCCGGTTAAAATGAGGACAAATACAAGGAAAAGACCACTTAACTTCGATAGAAGTCCCCCCTACACTTAAGATAAACATTGTCCTCAATGTTTAAGCATATGGGAGTAAACTCCCCTACACTTAGGACATTGTGCACGTTGTTTAAATTTTGCTAAGGAAAAGACAACTAAAGAGATTCCTATTTTAATATTTGAGAAAATATAAAATAGAGAATCGAAAAGAGTTTAGGATAGAACCGGGAAGAAGTAGAACACGGAATCACGGGTTGTCAAGAATCATCAAGAGTGGATCATTGAAGCTCGAATCCCCGATTAAGAAGTGAGGAGAGGAAATAGCAAACCAAAGGGTCCCCCCTACACTTATGATAAAGAAAGCGAAAAGATAGATGCATGGGTTGCCTCCCAAGAAGCGCTTGATTTTTGTTAACCGAGTCGTGAGCCTGACTCGACCTTGATCATCAATAGAAGAAGCATGAAATATATCCACCAGGATCAAAGATATAGTTTTCATCCATCAATAAGCACGAGCTTAAGGCGAACAAGGCAAGCCAAAGAAGAGTAGGCAAGGTTCCCTTAAGCAGTGATGGAGCACGGTGGGAACAAGGGTGAAGTGGTGCAAGCATGTCTTCAAGATTTCCAAAGATTTTTCCTTTTATTTCATCAGGTGGATACTGAGATGGCATAAAGACTTCAATACCGGGGTCGAACACCTTTTTCTTTTAAGGGAAAATAGCACTCAGGCTCAGACGAGTGTGAAGAAGATCCGCAAAGAAGCACAACCTCGTCCTCAGAAGGGGGACAAAGAGGTGTCAATTCATATGTGCAACGGATTTCGGTGTCGATCGGTTTCTTCTCCTTTGACAGAATGTTCTTCAAATCCAAAGTAGGATTAAGACGATAATCTTCAAAGTCATAAGGAGGAGCATCACTCTCATGAGGGAAGTAAGTGTTGAGAAATTCAGAGAAATCTTCCTCAAATGAGTAATCGTCCAAAGTAGGATCGAGTGATGGCGGAGGATCTTCATCGTGTGAAGAATCGCTCGAGAGAGTATCAGCCTCATCAAAATCATCGAAGGCAGCTCGGGATACTCAGAAGTACAATCATCAAAATCATCCGAGTCTGAGCTAGAATCATTATCATCATAAGCATCGAAGACCGGTGGAGAATCATAAATAGGAGAAGCGTCCAAAGTAGAGTGAGAATTATCCACATTATCTTCAAAGAGTGGATTATCAGTGGAAGACTCGAATAGAGGATTGTCATAGACAGTAAAGTCATCGAGCACATTTATCATATTCACTGATTCTCAGCCTCCAAAGGATTTGCCTGTAAGCTTCCCCATTTTAAAAACTTTTGAATCATCCCCGACTCGTAAGATTAACTCACCTTCGGCCACATCTACTAAAGCTCGTCCGGTTCTCAAGAATGGCCGACCAAGTATTAAAGGAATACGAGGGTCCATTTCATAATCAACTACAACAAAATCGACCGGGAAAGTAAATGTGCCAACTTTGATAAACACGTCTTCGGCTATACCAACGGGGTAAGCGAGAGTGCGGTTTGCAAGTTCAAGAGTCATCTTTGTTGGAGTGAGGTCGGGCAATAATAGTGTTTTCCAAACACTCAGTGGCATCAAATTAATACTAGCCCCGAGATCAGCAAGGGCAGTAAATTCTTCAGTTTTGTTGAACACGCAAGGCAACACAAAACGACCGGGATCTCCAAGTTTTTCTGGTAATTCTTTAAGAATGACTGCTGAGCAGTTTTCATTTAAGCGTGTGTTGGCGAGTTCCATCAGCTTCTCCTTCTTGCTAAGCAATTCCTTGAATGCTTTGACAAATTTCGGCATGTGGCAAAGTGCTTCAACAAGGTTAATGTTTATGGTCATTTGAGATAGCATATCCACATATTTCGATACTTGACAGTCATTCTTGGTTTAGCTCGTTGGTCTTGCCTATGCGAGACGGGTATGGGATTCTAGGTTGATAGGGAGACGGTGAAGGTGTAGTTGGTGAAGGTTGTGATGTTGAAGGGTCCTTCCGAGATACATCGTCATGACGAAGCGGAGATGGTAATGGTGTACTAATACTAGGTGTAGGAGGAGTAGGGACACATGGTGGTGGAGGAGGTGTAGATGGTGGGGGTGGGATTGGTGGTCCTACGATGGTGACTCCACTATGAGTAGTAATAGCACTCACATTAGCTCGCGGATTAGTGACGGTGTTTGAAGGTAGAGAACCCGAAGAAGAAGAAGGTTGAGCTTCGGGCAAGAAACTAGCCAACAGATTCTTTAATTCAGTTGTTTGAGTGCCGAAGGAGGATTGAATATTATCACGAACCTCGGTTCTGATGTCATTTCCTTGCTTCAAGATATCTCCTTTCAAATTGATTATTTGGCTCTGTAGATTCTTGATTTGCTCACCTTGAGTTCTCATGATGGCATCAACATCGGGATTAATGGGTGGGTGTTGTTGGGTGGGTGGTTGATAAGGGTTAGAAGCTCTTGGTGGGATTTGGTTGCTTCTATTATAGTTGTTGGCGGAGTTTTGGTTTTGAGGAGAAAAACCGGGTGAAAGGTAGTTGTTGGAACGGTAGCTCAGCAGATTTCTATCCCCTTGTTGTCTAGCTTGGTAATTTTCCGGTGAATAATTACCATAAGCTGCATACACATTTTCCAGATTTCCTTGTGTCGAAGGACAATCGGTGTATGAGTGAGGACCGCCACATGTTTCACATGGATTAGCAACCGCTTTAACTTGTTGATGTTGTTGGTTTGAAGCGAGAAGCGTAATACTTTTGCTCATTTCAGTCATAATGCGGGTGAGTTCGGTCATCTCAGGGTTTGCTGAGGTAGAAGAAACATTGACTCTCGGGTTGTTCCTAGAAGAAGCAGAGGAATCCCAGTTCTTGTGGTGAGTAGTCATGTTCTCAATTAACTCTCTACACTCCTCGGGTCTCCTTTTCATAAATGTGCCACCAGCGGCTGCATTAATCGTATCACGATCTCGAAAAGTCAATCCGTTGTAGAAAGTATCAATCAATGTGACGGGAAGCATGTTGTGGTTTGGACATCTATCGATCAAGACATTATATCGCTCCCAAGCGTCAAAAAGAGATTCATCAGGGTCTTGCATGAAACCGTTGATTTGATTGCGAAGGCTTGTGACCATGGATGGTGGAAAGTAGCGCGACAAAAAGCGTTGAGTCATATCATCCCAAGTGTGAATAGAATTCTTCGGGAGACGATCAAACCATTTCTCGGCATGATGCGATAAAGTATGTGGAAAGAGTTGTAGGCGAAGAACATCCATTGTGGCCCCAGGCAACTTCATGCTTTGAGTGATTGTAATGAACTTGTCGAGGTGTTTGTTGGCATCATCATCAGGCAATCCTCTAAAAGGGTTTGTTTGTACTTGCTGAATCATGTGGTGCTTCAACGAAAACTCAGGAGCGTTGATTTGCATCGGCGCAATCGGTCCTCCTCGTCCAAACATTGTAGGTTGACAAAGTTCCTCCATGGTCCGAAGATCGGGCTGTGGAAGAGCATTGTTGTTATTATTATTATTATTGAGGTGCGGTGGAATGTTGTTGTTGTTAACACCTGCCATATCTAAATCTTTTTGAGGCTCGGGCTCTTGATAATTAGAAGATCTAGTACGCATACACCTGAAAATGCAAAAGAAAACAAAACCAAACACAAAGACAATATATATACACAATAAAGATAAAATCTTTTTGGATTTTTGAAATTTTTAATTTTTATGGTTTTTTATAAATTTTTAATTTTTATGATTTTTTTTGAATTTTTTATGCAAGAAAAATAACGCTCACAAGTGAACGGATCCCAAAAAGCAACGTGTCTCTCACAGAAAACCGTCAATCTTAACGAAAAGAGCCGGCAACAGCGCCATTTGATACAAGGCTTTTGGCCCGGTAAAAATTATCGTTCTAGTGTATCTCTTCGAATTGAAAAACTTGTGTTTAATGTGTGACTCGGTTTTATTTTGGTGAAACAAAGATGTGTCGTTGTAGTTTTTAAATAAAAGTGCGGGACAATTAAAGTAAAGGTGCTCTTAAAGTAAATCTAAGTCTAATTAAAGTAAGGTGAAAGTATTTAAAAACGTGACTGAAATTAAAAGGCACTAAAGTAAAGACGTAAACTTAAATCTAACTAAGACAAATCTTAAAACGCAACTAAAACTTAAACTAAGGCAAAACTAAAATAAAGCTAAGGCAAATAAACTTAAAGTGCAATTAAAATAAAGGCGAGAAAAATAAAGCTTGAAAATAAAAATCAAAGACAAAAGCTAATAAGAACCTGAATACAGCTCATTCGGAATTATCCTTCGTTTGGAACAATCACTCGTCCGGAATGTCACCTTCGGTTGGAATGATTCTTCTTTGCTGGGAATATTACCAAAATCCTTGATCCGGTACAAATTGATCTGAATATGTCACTTATCCAAAACAATTCTTCGTTCGGAACTTTACTGATTCGGAACTTCTAAATTTTGCCTTGATTCGGAAGTTTTTGGTCACCCTTGGTTCGGAAGATTCCGAATGAAGCCTCCTTGATTCGGAAGTTTCAGACTTCCGAATGAACACTTCTTGAATCGGAACTTACCCTTGATCCGGAAGTTGGTTCAGAACTTCTAAGAAGTTCCGAATGAAGCCCCTTGATTCGGAACTTTTGAGTTCCGAATGAATCTCCTTGATCCGGAACTTTTTGAGTTCCGAATGAAGTGAATTGATCCGGAACTTTCAAGTTCCGAATGAACTAATGCTTGAGTCGGACTTTCGTTCGGAAGTATTTGATTCGGAACTTTTGGAGTTCCGAATGAACACTCTTGATCCGGAACTTTGAAGTTCCGGATGAAACCCCTTGGCTCAGAACTTTGGACTTCCGAAAGAACACTCCTCTCCTTGCCTTGACTCGGAACTTTTCCTGGAAACAAAGAAACAGAAACCAACTTTCCGAATAACAAGGAAAACAGTAACAGCAGATCTAAAACTAATTTAACCAAAATAAACACAAACGATTTAATAAAACTATCCACGAATCAACAGTAAACATAAACGAACAATTTAAAACAAGAAATCAAACAACTTTAACCACAATAATCAAAAAACAATTGGATCAAAATAAAAGCATGAACATGAACATAAACATAAACACAAAGATCAAAGATTAAGAAAGGTAGATAAGAGATTGACAAGATAAAGTAAAGATTGACAATATTTAAATGAAAACTTACTTGAAATTAAATGAATTTAAGGTGCAAGACAAGGTAATTAAATTTGACAAGAAAAGTAAACGACAAGGTAAGTAAATGGTGGAAGAGCTAATTGTCACACTTAGCCAACAAAATGAAAAGATTACAACTAATGACTATATATAGGGGAGGATTAAGGAAGCTTCCTCCCCTCTTTCCTTTTCTCTTAATTGCGTCATTAAGTCCCTCCTTCTTTTGATCTTCATTAATTGCATACTTAGTCCTTTTCTTCTAATCTTCTTTAAACTTGGACTTAAGGGACTTTTGGCTTCGGGATTTCTTTGAACTCGTCTTTAAATTCTTCAATAAAATAGACTTGAATTCTTCGGCTTTAGATAAACTTCCGTCTTTTGACTTTTTCTTCGATAAATCTTCAGAATTGGTCTTGGACTTCTGTTCTTTTTGCACTCTTGACTTCTTGACTTCGTCTTTCATCTTTTTCTTTAATAAAAGTCCGTAAATGCCCGTGAATGTCCGTGTTTTCTCCACTTTTCACCTTTTCATCCTAAATCACAACAAAAACACAAACCACGCATAATTCTGACATAAAAGACATAAAATACACGTTTTGGTCCGGTTATTATTGTAATTAAGTGGTAGAAAAGATGGGTGTTTACACACCTATCATGAATACTTGGACTAGTTGTGTTCATCCAACCTATTTGTGAATACTTGGATTAGAGTTGTGTACATCCATTGCACATGTGTGTGCTTGGATTTATGTTGTGTAGATCCAAGTTACATGTGTGTACTTGGATATGTTTAGTTGAGTTGTAATTAGTTGTGTTAGTTCTCACTAAACTATAAAGTGATGTGGTTGTGTCTTGTGAGTTCTCACTAAACTATAAAGTGATATGTAGTTGTGTTGTGTGAAGTTCTCACTTAGCTTCCAAGTGAAGAGTCGTGAAGATTGGTTCTAGCTTTGGACTAAGTCTCGACATCTATCCTTGTGTCGGAAAATGGTGAAGTAGGCAACGTTGTGAAGATTGGTTCTAGCTTTGGATTAGAACTCGACATCTAGCCTTGTGTCATAAAATAGTGAAGTGGGCGACGTTGTGTAGATTGGTCCTAGCTAAGATTAAGTCTCGACATTTAGCTTAGTGTCGGAAAATAATGTAAGCGACGTTGTAAGGTTTTCCCCGCTAAGAAGGGAGCTTGTGGATATAGTGGAAATCTCGAGTAAGGTGTACTCGAGGAGTGGAGTAGGAACGAGGATAGAGCCTCGTTGCCGAACCACTATAAATCTTGGTGTCTTCCTACTAGGTTGTTTCTTTCCTTACTTATTACTTACATTCATTATCATTATACTTACTACATATTGTTAATGCATTAGAATTGAACCTAATCATTATGCAACTAGCTTTCAAGTAAAAGATACTTTTGTGCAGTCACCTAATTGAAAGGAATTTTAATAAGGAGATAAACCGATGAGAAACTATTCAACCCCCTTCTATTTTCTACACACACTACAAGAAACAAAAACACAGCCTCTTTCACTTCATTCGTTTAAAAAAACAAAATTAGGTTTTTCTTCTGTGGGTGTGGCCGCCGAGTAAAACAAAAAAAGGAGATTCGACTGCTTTGCTTCCAGAACTAGTATATGATCTCCATTTCCCTAGCCAACATATAAAGGTAATCACATTGTTCTCCCTTTTATCTTCTTTAAATCGTTCCAAAAAAAGGAAATCGAAAATCACTAAAAAGGGTCTCAGGTTTGGATGATTGCACGAAAACCGAGATACCACCATCTCTCGGTGGTGTGAATTGATGCCCAGCCGAGACACAGTCTTGGTGGTGTCTCTCCTTAGCCAGCCGAGAACCAAAAACCACCCCAAACGGGGGGTTATACGAGTTAGGGGGTCGGGTCTTGGGTGAATCATGAAACCGAGTCGCCTCCAAGTCTCGGTGTGCTTGCTATGACCAGCCATGACCCATATTGGGGCGGCGTGGTGCCTGTGTTTGATCAGACGTAGCCCAGAAACCCCATCAGGGGTGTTTGGTTCGTAACAGGGGGTGTTTGGGACTAAACTGCAGTAAAGGGGTGTTTGGGATTACAAGCAGTGGGAAACTCTATGAAAACAACGGGAACAATGTACGTCATCAGTGGGTAAAGTTCGGACAGAAAATAATGATTTTTATTATAAGATTAGCGACAGTTTAGTGACACTAAATTCCGTCGCATAATTTGTTTATGACAATTTTTATCGACAGTTTTAAACTCAGCTTTTAGTCACACTTTTTAGTGACAGATTTTTCTGTCGCTAAGTCAAATGGACAGATTTATTATATATTTGTTGAATTGTTTTAGTGCGACCGAGAAGGGATATCTCGGTAGGCTCGGGGTATAGTTAAAAATATAAAATGAAGATTTTTAAATTATACCTTTTATTGCTTTATTTTTTTATAAATGTCGTATATTAATGTAGAATATTGATAATCTTGTTAATCTATGAAGTGGGTTGAAGATTTCTAGAGAGAGAAACTAGTGAGAGAAAGTGAGAGAGAACTATGTGTTTTTCATTAAATGATAAAATGGAATAATCAACAACCAACCCCTTTCCATGGTGGAAAGGGGTATTTATATCCAAGCCACTATTAGGCTTGGCCCGACCCATGACAAGCCCATGGGTCGGTTTCTTACTTAACTAAATAAGTATTCATTAACTACGAGCTATTACAACATTAATAATATTGTGGAGTGACCGATACTTCTAATATACGCTAAAACGTATTTCTAACAATCTCCCCCTAAGGGAGGTCACTCCACGTTACAAAGTTCTAAACCTAGCATACTATACTAAGTCTTCGTTCTTCAGCTCGTAGTCTTTTCTTCTTTCTTTTTATTGTGAATATGTTGATTTGATCTTTTAGGCTTTGGCTTGAGAGCATTGTTCTTTTGACCAATCACGTGCGATCTTTGCCTTCTTGTGAATCTTGCCTCCTCGTGACTCCATGTTCCACACACTTATGTCTTTTTGTTGAATTCTCGAAAGCTTCAGAGTTTGGTACAGCGGAAGACTTCATTTTGCACTTTCTTGAATTTTACTGAACTTTGATGTAGAAAAACATAAGCATGTGGGAACGACTTCAGCTGGTACACCGCAACGCCACCGTCTTCGCAGCAACATGATAAGACACGAATGAAATGGCTTAGAACATTTCATTCTAAATCGATAGCGTTTTACCTCCGGTCGGTGAAGACCGTTGGACGATATTAGATATCGTACCTGTGACGGATAGTTTCAATTAAGTAACTTCCTGACAGGATTTCGCGGGTAAACCCGTTCTCTTTGTTCGACAATCACTAAGCTTGACTGCGAACATAAAGAGTGAATCACTTGGATAAATTATCCTTGTGATTGAAGCCTTCAATTCATGAAACTTGGAACAAGTGAATTTCAGTTAAGATTTTCACCATCGTTGCTTTCCAGTTATCACGAGCTTAATTCATAAAGAATCTTGCACGTCACCTACCAAGTGTTGTTTGATGTTAACACTAGAAGGATTTACACTTGTCACTGTGATCTATAAAGAGTCACTCTGAGTGTTCTGGCAAGATCATATGATAATGCGTAGAGGCCTGGAACGAGTTTAAGTTCAATTAAGAATTAAACTACTGTTTCTTTCCAGTTTTTTCACAAGATTGGTTCTTAAAGAACCGCACGTGTAACCTACCATGAGCTTGTTTGATGTTGGCTCAAGCAGGACTTCCATCTTCACTGTAATACTTGCGTATTACTCGGATGTTCTGGCAATATTACAAGAATATTGCGTAGGACTCATAAAAATCTCTTACTTTTCATAGTGTGTGAGAAAGCAAGGAATAAATGGAAAGTGTCCTAATGAGACTTTTGATGATCTCGTGGCTCTAGACTCGATAGCGCGTTTTGATTTAGTGAGCGATGGCTGGAGAGGAGTGCCACCTTTTCAATATCAGTCTATTCGGAGTGAATAAACCAATAGATAACGTGTTGATCTCCGTGTGATTAAAACAAATACCTTTTGAGAGATATTTGAGTTAGCTGGGAAGGGTTGTGCATTGCATCACTGGGTCCATGATGTCTTTCTTCAATATCGAGAATCATTAACAAATGATCTCAATAGCATATGTATTGACCCGGTTTCTGCCTAAAGTTGTAAGGAGGGCTTCTTTCTTTACACCCTTTATCTTTACAATTCTTTTTCATTCTTCAACCCCTTCAATGCTTACCAATACGTCATAACTAGCACCTTGTTGTGATTGTTACAGTGCTAGCTTAAGTACTTGGTCGGCATTCAGCTACGTTCACAATCTTTCTCCAACTTTCCTAGGACTTCTAATTCTATCTATGGAATTGTCCTTGGGAAGATTCCATCGGCTCTGATGAATCATTGGACTAAACCTATTCCTACCACCCTTTTGTCACCACATTCGTCGTGAATTAAGCGTGTTTTGGGAAAGTATAGCCACCATGAAAAAAATCCTTGAAAATCACTTAAGGTACTTGTGATATTGAAATCAAAAGTTTTGTACCTTAGGTGTTTTGTTCATCAAAAACGCTCCCCCTTAACACGTGCTTTACACATATTAAGTTGGATTATCGTTAAGTCTTTTTCATCTTTTAGTCAAGTATCATTTAAGTCTCCTTAATCCCATTTTCTCCCCTTATCCAAAATGTTAACCATTAATATTTGGGATATTGAATGGATTAACCGGTCTTTGGGTAAAAATGACATCGATGTTTGGCCATAGAACATGTTAATGCTCCCCCTTAAATTAATAAGAGATAGTTGTAGTGCTTTAGTATGATATATTTTGAAAGATTTAGAATCTCGTGAGAAATTCTTGAAAAATTATCATACCTTAACACTACATCAAGCCGTAAAAGCACAATATTCACAAATTTACATATCCACAATTAAAAACCAATATAGAGTAGACCTGAAATGTACGATCCATTAGATGGATCGTTGCAGTAACTTGTGGTGCACTCCATATGGTATACCACCAAAGAACCTTTCTAAGCTCCTCATCAATCTACGTTCACGGAGCTTTTGATCAATCTTCTTGATCACATATTTCGCCATTTGCCGATAACCCGGATGCCAGTCCTCAGTCATCTCTGGTAGAGATCCACCAGAATTAAGATGCTCCAACTTTCCTCTGACGTATAGGAGAGTCCCATCACTGTACTTATAAAGCTCTCCTACCCTCATAAACTTCATTATCCCACGGCTGTTCAAGTAGAAAATCCCGTAACTCGGAACGGTAATGCCGGTATAGGGACATCTAGCGACATGTTGAGGTAGAACTTGATTCATTGGACGGGTGAGGTTAAGCTTCCTTTGGTAGCTTTCAACTCCCAATTGAAGATCTTCAACTCGTTTCTTGATAACAACGCTTCGTGTGAACATACGAAGTGCTGTATTCAAGGCTATGATTTCTTCACGAGTAAGATGGGTCAGTTGATCTCGGGTCATCATAAGCAACATGTCTTCGATATCTTCAAGGCGAATGATAGAAAATCTCCCTGATGTATTGTGTATTCTCTGTCATCCTCCCTTTTTAGGTGAATCTCCGTCACATGATGATAGCCATTCTTGGCTTCAGTTTTCAGCCCTAAAATACTGGAGATGCGAATATCGGATCTCACGTTACTTCCTGAATTGGCTAAGCAGCAACCTCTGTACAACCTTCTGACTCGTTCGTCCCAGTGTGATGCACCTATGACAGCATACATATCATAATTACGATTTACCTTTGGGACCCAGAGTCGGTTTACCTTTTCCTCGATCCAGGGTATTGTCCCCCAGTTAGCAGCTTTTAGCAAGGTCAGGGAGGTTGCGTACGTGGATGATCCCTTGAGGAGATAATCAAGATCATAAGTGACAAAGAAGTCAAGGGCAATTTGATTATCTTGAGAAGGATCAAGTGGAGGTGGAGCTCTTTCTGACTCATGAAGGCCTGGCCTTTGAACGGTATTAAGAGCTTTCAGGACCTCGTCAGCATAATACTCGTACTCCATGCGGCTTAACCAGGTTTTGGCGTGAATTCTCTTATCCTTTAGTGCCCTCTTCACCAACGACGGAGTGACCGAAGATTTATACTCATGAGCCAGAAATGCACACAAGTCTATCGGACTACGGATACGGAGATATAGAACATCTCTGTCAGCGTCTGTGATTGGATCATATTTAGCAGCTGCCATGATCCAAGCTTGTGGCGGTGCAGTTTCATCAATCTCCAATGTGTCCGCCCAGTCCCGTGTGCTTGACTCGGGAACAGTAGATTGTGGTTCTTGTTGTAGAGGAGTAGAGACATGAACACGTGCTGGTTCTGATTCAGGCATCTCGGCGGTGTCATGAACAAGCGAGTGTTGTGCAGCTTCAGGTTCAGTTACTGATTCTGCAATCACAGGAGCAACAAAAGAACTAACAGGATTAGTGGTAACAGGTATAGAAACAGCAATAGATGTACCAGGAATCGATGACGCCGTAGTAGCATTCACATCATGGCGCCACTTGGATCGTCTTGATTCCGTTGAGGTGGATTTTTCCTTCTGCGCAACATCTTTTTGAGACTTGGTACCAGACTTAGATGGTTTCTTTGTGCTGTCAACCTTGTCCCCCGTTTCAGGCTATTTACCATCATCATCCTCATCATCATCCTCGTTGCTTCCCTTAGCACTCTCCTCATTTCGATCACCACCATCATCACCATCATCATCATCATCATCATCCTCATCATCATCACCATCATCGTCACCGTCATCATCAGCTTCTTCTTCTTCTTCTTCTTCACTGTCACCCTCTTCTTGTTCACTATCATCCTTTTCCTCCTCAGGCAGAATGTGGTAAGGTACCACACTTCCAAACATCTTGAACAACCGATCATCCTCCGAGATAGCTTCATTGAGTGACTTGTAGAGTGTCCGTTGAACTTTAGACTTATCAAAAGATCCAACTTCCCTCATGCGAGCTTTGAGGATCTTCTTTAATTCAAAATCCGTCAAGTCATATGCAATTTTGTAGGCGGATTCGGAAGGATTGGACGACTTAATCATCAAATTATCAGCCGCGAGTTTCTTCATCTCATCACGCAGTTTTGGCATAAGGGACTCAACGGATTCTTTCACTCTCTCTTCAATAGAAGCTTCAAGTGTTTCTTTCTGCTCCTTGTATTTATCCTTCATAGCTTGAAGTCTCGTGACTCGTGCTGCATACTTATCAGCTTCAGCCTGCTTGACCTGAGCTAGTTCTTCTGCATGAGCTTTACGTGTCAACTCCATCTCTGCAGCGAACTTAGCTAGCATCTCTTCTTGGGCTTTCTTGGATGCTTCTTCACTTTGAACTCGTCTAAGTAGCTCTTGGCGAAGATTATCCATCTCTTTTCTTTGATTATCCGTGTGTTTATCCAAGAGTTCTGCCATTACAAATGCAGCCATTGAAGATGATGCAGAGCTGCTCTGGGTTGGTTGAAGAGGCTCGGTTGTGACTAAAGTACTGAGGATGGAAGTTATTGGAGGTGGAAGGAATGGTGTCGGCACCGGTCGGGTTGGTAATGGCTGGATTGGTGGAGGTTGAGTTACTAAAGGCTGGGTAGGTACCATGATTGTGGGAGCACCGGACTCCTTTTCAACACTTGCTGAAACAGCAATGGATGTCTCCTTTGAAGTAGAATACCGTTCAGGTGATCCAAACTCATAAATATCATCTGGCTCCTCGTACTCTTCTTCAATATTCATCTGTGCACCCGAACCACTACCACCCGTGTCTCTCCTACTCTTTTCAATAGCTATCTTCATTAATTTTCTCTCAGCCTTGTCAAGAGTAGAATCGACATCAACATCTTCTTCGTCGTGGAGAACTAACTCATCAGCCGTGCTCTTTCCCTTCTTAGCCTCATTCTTCTTCTTCTTGGTTTCGGGTTCAGATAAACAGCTGGTTGCTTGCGTTTACCTTTACTCTTGACCGTAGTAGACGAGTCTTCTCCTGTCTGAAGGCTTGCTTTTAGCTTCTTGATTTCTAGTAGCAGTAGTTTGTAATCAGCATAAGCTTTAATTTTATTCGTTTGAAGATAATCGGGAATAGGACCAGGAATAACAGCACTAGATGGTCCTTCATGCCTTAGATCCACAGTGTGATCAGCCTCTTCAGTGTGATGACGACTTGATGCACGCTTATCAATAGTAACATCATTCTTCATAAAATAATTAAATATAAGCTTGATAAACCGAGGGTAAGGAAAGAAATTAGTCTTCAGCTTCTTGTTTTGGAAAAGTTGAAAGTTAAATTCTTCCCACAACAATAATGCATAATCTGCATTTGAGCCTTTGTACATTCCATAGAAGATGTTCATGATTGGACCACGCATAGCATCATGCCCAGATATTTTAGGTGTAAGACATCTACTGAGAATACCCAAGATTGCTCTCCAAGGTTGACCTACCTTAGCGGTGGTAAAATCAGACACAACTCGTATGTCAGGACATCCAAGAGCATCGAACATCTCCAAGAGTTCGTCTTTGGTAGGATCCCTTGAAAATGACATACCTTTGGGTGTATCCCGAATTCCAAATATCTTGCGGAAGTCTGAAACGGTGAGTGTCTGTTGCTTGTTGTCGAGAGAGAAGGTGATCTTGTTTGAAGTACTTTCCTTGGTAGCCCAGAATTCATACATGTAATCATATGGCACTGAAGCAGTACTCCTTAACGCATTCTTGAAGTGAGAGTGATCAAGGATTGCTATGGCGACTTTAAATCCATGGTGAGTGGATTTTGAAACTTGCTTCAGCCGGTAATTGTTTGGTATAAACTTGAGGGCTCTTGCTTCGATAATTGCGGCTGCTCTAGCATCTTGGAGTTCTTGTACTGTTGGATTAGTCATCGTGTCTGCTTAAGATAAGACATAAAAGGTTGATGCACAAATAAATATATATATATATATCATTATGAATTCTAAGCATAACACATTTCAACAAGTAATTATAACAAGCAAACAACTATCAATCCAACAACCCTTCATTCGGAACTCTTCATCCGGAACTCTTCATTTGGAACTCTTCATCCGGAACTCCTTCATTCAGAACTCTTCATTCGGAAGTTCACTCGGAACTCTTCATTCGGAAGTTCACTCGGAACTCTTCATTCGGAAGTTCGTTCGGAACTCTTCATTCGGAAGTTCGTTCGGAACCCTTCATTCGGAAGTTCGTTCGGAACTCTTCATTCGGAAGTTCGTTCGGAACTCCTTCATTCGGAAGTTCGTCCGGAACTCCTTCATTTGGAAGTTCGTCCGGAACTCCTTCATTCGGAAGTTCATCCGGAACTCCTTCATTCGGAAGTTCGTCCGGAACTCCTTCATTCGGAAGTTCATCCGGAACTCCTTCATTCGGAAGTTCATCCTGAACTCCTTCATTCGGAAGTTCGTCCGGAACTCTTTCATTCGGAAGTTCGTCCGGAACTCCTTCATTCGGAAGTTCGTACAGAACTTCATTCGGAAGTTTGTTCAGAACTTCATTCGGAAGTTTGTTCAGAACTTCATTCGGAAGTTTGTTCAGAACTTCATTCGGAAGTTTGTTCAGAACTTCATTCGGAAGTTTGTTCAGAACTTCATTCGGAAGTTTGCTAGCCTTGTTCATCCGGAAGTCCTAAACGCACCCTATTAATGATTATTCTAAGCGCGATTGTGAATTTTAAGGCATTCTAAGGCAACCATAGTATTCTAATCCTAATCCGATCCAAAACCCAGCAAAAAACCCTAATCAATTAACCCTTAATTAAACATAAACCTTAATTGGATTTAATCTGATTAAACGAATCAATTAACTGGATTAAAGAAAGAATAAGGCGAATTAGAAATTAAAGAATTGATGTTTGTACCTTTTTGATCGAATGAAACAGATTGGATGATTAGAACGAGAGTTTTGTGAAAGCTTGAGTGTGTGTATGTGTGTGTTAATGGCGACAAAATGAAACAGTGAAGAAGAATAACAAAAAGCACGGGGGGTTTGGTTTTGACTTAGGTCAAATTTTAACAAATTTCACACTTAATCATTTTAAGTCCCTATACTTTTCTTTTCTTTTCCTTTTTAGTTGATAACTTCTTTTAGGCTAACATTCGTTAAGTTACTTAACAATCGTTAATCCTATCTCAATGTAATAACTATTCTAGCCCGCACACAACTTACACACTGTATCCTAATTAGCGGATTTCCAAGATCTAAAGCAAGTCCTATCTCATTGAGCGAGCACAAGTCGTATCTAAAGCAAGACCACTCATTAACCATTTAGCCAATTAATTTTCCACAAACACTTTTGAAAATCGTTTTGATGACGAAGATGATTTAATATTTTCTCCCCCTTAAACGATGACCCGTTTTCTATTTAAAGAGCTGTAGTCATTGTTTAAAGAGTCAAATATTGATGAAAACATTTCCAATTAATGTCTTGCAAAGATTGATTCGTGGTGGCAAATAAGATTTCTCTTATTTTGACAAATTAATGCACTGAGACGTACACTAACTCGTGTTAGACCAAGTTGTAAAGTAAACTTGATCCCTTTGCATGATTTGGCTTGTAAATCATGCCCGAGAAAATTAATTCCCGTTGTTAGCCAACGTTTTCCAAGGAAATACGTGACTTTAATGCGAAAAACGGGTTGCAGTCTGAAATAACTACAAGCCATAATGGGCATGTTTTGAAAATGTACAACTTTTATACGGACTCTATTTATGGCGTCGTGTCAATATTGATCGACATTTCTAAAGCCGTAAATATTACCGTACTAAAAGACATGCCCGAATTAAAAAACGAAAAATATTTTTGGATTTTCTTGATTTTATAATTTTTATGGTTTTTCTAGGTTTTATATTTTTTATGGTTTTTCTTGGTTTTATATTTTTTATGGTTTTTCTTGGTTTTATATTTTTGTATTTTTCTTTTTGTGGTTTATATATTTACGATAATATACATGATCACGAACAAAGGATACGCCTGAATAGTTTACCACCACTATTCAGCGGATTCTTCTGCCAATTCTTTGAGAGTCGCTGGAGAGAATGATTTCATGCCAAGCTTGTCGATCAAAAACTCGATTCGTCCTCGATCTAAGGCTTTGGTGAACATATCTGCCAGCTGATACTCAGTGGTGACAAAATACAGCTCGATCACTCCGTTCTCCACCTGCTCTTTAATGAAATGGTAGCGAATGTCTATGTGCTTGGCCCGGGAGTGTTGAACGTAGTTGCAGCAAAGGGAAATGGCGCTCTTGTTGTCACAATACATCGGGATTTTGTTGAATCCCAAACCGTAGTCAGTTAGTTGTGATCTCATCCAAAGGACTTGAGCACAACAACCGGACATGGCGATGTATTCAGCCTCCGTGCTAGAAATTGTAGCGCTTTTCTGCCTTTTTGAAGACCAACTAATCAATCTGTCTCCAAGGAGTTGCATAGACACAGAAGTGCTATGCCTCGTGTCTTGACACCCAGCATGATCGGCATCTGCGTATGATATTAAAGCAATAGAGGAATCTTTCGGATACCAAAGACCACGATGAAGTGTTCCTTTGAGATACCGAAAGATCCTTTTAACAACATGTAGGTGCTTTTCGGTAGGCCGAGCCTGATACCGGGCACACATGCATACGGAAAATTGCAAATCAGGCCTGCTAGCAGTCAGATAGAGTGTCCACGGGGTAACAATTTTCAAAGTTATATTTCTTTAAGGATTCTAGAGCATATTTGGATTGATTAATAAAGATGCCTCTAGGATTCTGAGAAATTTGTAATCCTAAGAAAAATGAAATTCTTCCCATCATTGACATCTGAAAGCGTGTGGACATTATCTTCTCAAAGCGTTTGGACAATTCTATGTTAGAGGCAGCAAATATTATATCATCAACATAAATTTGTACCAGAATCATGTCGTTGTCCTCCTTGAGAGTGAATAGAGTGGGGTCCACCTTGCCTTTGGAGAAGCCTTCCGAAATGAGATATGTTGAAAGGAGATCATACCACGCGCGTGGAGCTTGTTTCAACCCATAGAGAGCCTTCTTAAGCTTGTACACATGATTAGGAAACTCCGTGCTAACAAACCCATCCGGCTGACTAACATAGACTTCTTCCCTTAGTTCACCGTTCAAAAATGCCGTCTTCACATCCATTTGATAGACGATCATGTTCATATGAGCAGCATACGCAAGGAATAGTCTAATAGCCTCCAATCTTGCAACAGGAGCAAAAGATTCTTCAAAGTCGATACCCAAGGCTTGTTTGTATCCTCTAGCAACCAATCTAGCCTTATTCTTCAAGACTGCACCCATCTCATCAAGTTTAACCTTATAAACCCACAACAAAGTAAGGATGTTAACCTTGTTAGGGAGAGGAACTAATTCCCATACTTCAAGTCTTTGGAATTCATTTAGTTCCTCTTGCATGGCTTCAATCCAAGATGATTGAGTCATAGCCTGTTGCTAGTTTTTAGGTTCAACTTCGGAGAGAAATGCATCAAAATAGCAATAGAGTGCACTCTCTTGTAATTGATGGCGTGTAGAGACTGGTCGATCAAGACTTCCAATGACATTCCTAATAGGGTGATCTTTTGTCCATTTGGTGCTATGTTTTTTAATCCGTGTTGGTCTGGAATGAACAATTGAAGGAGCTTCTTCTGAGGTAGACGCGGCTGAAGGGTTTTCAGGTATCGGTACACCAAAGAAAGGACGCTCTTGTAGGTGAGCATATTCCAAATCATGATCAATAGAATCCTCTTCAACATCATTAGGCACAAGTAAGGGTGACGATTCAGGTGTGGTTTGAGAATCACTTGTTAGAGGTGCATCCGGTTCAATGTTAATTGAAGATGCATTAGATAAAGCTTCATTAGCTTGAGCAACAACTTCAGGGATTGGAGCTATCACTACAGGTGCTGGAACTTCATCATTTGGGGGATCAAAGAATTCATCAAACAACGGTTGAAACAGTTTATCCCACTCGGGCCTTGTAGGTGGTAAAAATGATGTATAAGTAGGATCATTGGGAACTAATCCGGAACTAATAGCATCGGTTCCCATCTCGTGAAGCGCGGGTTCAGAGCTGCGTTGCTCAGAAGCCATCGCTGTCAGCTCATCAAAATCTGCGTCCATAGTTTCTACTATCTTACCAAGACGACGGTTGTAAATTCGGTATGCTTTCTTGGAAGGTGAGTAACCAATGAAAATACCTATATCGGCTTTTGTTTGAAGTTTGCCCAAGTTCTCACTATTAATGTTTGGATAACAAAGAGCACCAAACTCATGAAAGAAGGAAACATCGGGTTTACGATCATGTAGAAGCTCGTAAGGTGTTTTTCCATGGCGTTTCCGAATGATAGAGCGGTTTTGAGTGAAACATGCAGTAGATACAGCTTCTGCCCACAAGAACAATGGAGCGTTCGCATAAATCAGCATAGTCCTAGCAGCTTCCATAAGCGTACGATTCCGTCTTTCAACGACACCGTTTTGTTGTGGAGTACGTGCAGCGGATGTTTCAAGTGAGATACCAACTTCTTCATAGTAATCACGAAGAGTCTGATTGACGAACTCTGTTCCATTATCTGTACGAATACGGCGGACAGTAGTATTTAAACGTACCTGAATGAATTTCAGAAAAGTGATGATAGCCTTCGGTGCTTCATCCTTTGTACGTAGAAATCTAACCCATGTAAACCTGGAGAAATCATCCACAATAACAAGGATGAATTTCTTACCGCTCACACTTTCGGTTCGCATTGGCCCACAAAGATCCATATGAAAAAGATGAAGTTTTTCTTGATTGGTGTCTTCAGCTTTGGGCTTGTATGATTTCTTGGTACTTTTCCCCCTTGAACACGCGGAACATAAATGGTCCTTGTGAAATTTGAGCTTTGGAAGACCACGAACTAATTCGTTTTTAGCCAGATGATTAATAGCATCAAAGTTGAGATGAGATAATCTGCGATGCCATAACCATGACTTGGTCTTAGATGCTTTAGAGAGAAGACATACTGGAGAGGCGGCCATCATGTCTTGTAGGGACAACGTATAAAGATTTGCACCACGAGATTCCTTCAACAAGTCTTTTCCTTCCAAGTTGCGGATGAAACAAGTATGTTGTCGAAAAGCAACCTCTAGGTTGGAATCACAAAACTGTCCTACTGAAAATAAATTATGACCAAGACCTTCTACATAGTATACCCTTGAAATCGTAATGTTTCCAATCTGATATTCACCATACCCCATTATCTTTGCAATATGATCATTACCGAATTTAACCGTTCCAAGAAACTTGCTGACGAAATTTCGAAGCATCGAGCGATCTCCGGTCATATGCTTTGAACAACCGGAGTCCAAATACTAGAGGATGATTTGGACCACCTGAAAATATCACCAGACGAGGACAATGTATAGGTTTCGGAATCTGAATGTTCCTTGTTATTAGCAGGTACAGATTTAATAATCTTAGATTTGCTAACTTTAGGTTTCTTAGATTTCCTAGCCTTCTTCCTAGTTGGTGGTAGATTCTAGTTGGCTTAAATCCTGAGGTATTTCTTCACTGATAGGCACTATAGTGGGGACTGACCTAATTAAAGGGCGCTGTTTCCATACTTTAGTGCTAGTGTGCCTAATTAAAGGACGCTGAGACCTAACCTCAATGGATGCATTCCTAGTTAAAGGGCACATTTTTCCATCTAATGTAAAGGTCCTACCAGTGGGACGCCATTTCCATCCAACTTGGGTACGAGTTCTCCCAGTGGGCTTCCATTCAAGATCATTCCTAATGGCATTCATTTCATTCACATGATCAATAAGACACAAATCATGACGTTGGGAAAACATGCACTCATTACAATTCCAATATTTCAAATTAGAATTCACAAATGGTTTAGGCTTCTGCACAGGTGCAGAGCTTTTAGTCTTAGCAACATGATTCTTTTTATTTAAATCTGACATAACATTCCTATGGTAAGCTTCTACTTTCTTCTTGTTGGTACTACTAGTGGAGGGCTTGATCTTATCTTTCTTGAGTGGCGATCCTTTAGCCTTAGTAGACTCTTTTAATCCTGTAGAAGGCAAAGTGGGAACATTAGCAACAGATTTTAAAGGTGCCTTACGTGATGGTGCCAATGACGGTTTTGCTCCTGCGGTCTTATTGAATGGAGTTACAGCAATGGGTCGATTAGTGAGTAGTGCAGAACCCGGTTTACCTATGTATTGCAAATATGCTAAGCAATATTGAACTCGCTTAATATATTCATGAGCTGAATAAAAGTAACTGCTTGAGGGATCTAACGCATATAAATCATCTAAAATATCCCTAACAAGATCTACATGCTTAATTGCATTCCTCATATAATCATCGTAGGTAACCGGGTTTTTCTTATGGAGCGGGTTCTTATAAAGCACTACTGACTTGGTTGTTGGAGCACTAGAGGACGGTGCAGAGTTGGTAGCTAAGTTATTAACAGCTTCTTGTCGGGTGAGAAGAAGTGTCTCCTTTAACTCGGCCAAAACCATGTTTTTGTCAATGAGCTGGATATTTAAGTCAGAGATTTCCTCACATTTTTGGTTCAATTGTTCAACATAAGATTGTTGTTGTGCCGCATTAAAAGCGAAGCGTTCTTCTAGTGAACCATAAAGTTTGGACATTCCCTGTCTTGCACGATCCATCTCCCCTAGAATAGACGAAAGTCTAATTTCTAAGTCCTGGTTTTTAGACTCTGCAGCCTCTAGTTCCAATTTTAGTGTTTCATTTGATGACACATCTCTCTTTAATCTCATAATCTCTTCCTCTAATGCCTTAACTATTGCAATCATCTTGTCACTCGTCTCAACACTGTTTTCACAACCATTTGTTATCAAAAGATCCTCATTTTGAGTTTGTTGTTTTAATTCTAAAGATATACAATCTTGTTCAAGTTTATTAAAGCGTTTTGAAAGTAAATTGTAAGAATCTTGAAGCTTTAAAAATTCAGCGTTAGATTCGTGACAAGAATGACTATCTACCTCATTTACAGTATCAGCAACATTTATAGAGAGATCACACACATCATCACATATATTCACAGCATCACATTTAATCATAGCGGATGTAAGCTCATTCGAATAATTAACATTCACAGTAGTAAGCACATCACACGAAATTACTTGGGACAAGAATCGGTCATATTCGGATAAAATCTTTTCCTTTTCAATTAATTGTAGTTCGTAAGCGGTGTCCATTTCATAAAACACTTTTTGAACTTCTGCAATTTCAAACTCAAGATTTTCCGAAAGAGATGCAAAACTTCCTTTTAGACTTTCGACAAACGGATTGATCTCATTCTTAAACACCTCGTTCATGTGTTCGAAAGCCCATTCTCCGGCGTTTAGGCCATTTGAAGTCGTACATTCCAAAATGACCTTACCAAAATTAGTAAAGTATTGATTAATCTCTTGCAAGTTTAACCATACAGTACTAACAGGTGGAAGATCCTTTGGAATTTCCTTAGGGCCTTCCATTTTGACAAGTGTAGGAAGTGTACTCGGGTTTTCTTCATTTAACATGTAGGTTGGTGCTGTGATGAGATCTTTATCCATATGGAAGCGAATTCTAAAATCCGTTTTTTCAAGCTCCTGATTCATTTTAAAATAATCACACTCGGGATATTTTGCAAAGTTGTATGACCGATTCTCATCAACTAGATCCTTATTTGTGCGATCATCAAAAATAACAATCGGGTCTAAGACCAATCCTAATTGGGTTGCATTATAAAGTCTTGGACTATGGATAAAAGCTTGTTTTGCATACCGTGGGTTAGGGGGAAGGCCTTTTTGACGTGATAAGTTAAATTCTCTAAATGAAGCATCAAATAAGTGCGCTAGTTGAGAGGCAGCGTATTGTCTTAAAAGCAAATAATCTAAACTTCTAATCTTATTAGCCGTATTAATTTCCATTTCATTCTTTTTAGACTCGAGTAACTCAAAATCCGTTTGAAGTTTGTGAAAATTAGTGACCAATAACTCTTTTTCTTTAAGTTCGTTAGAAAGATCTGCTCTTAAGGTTTCAATTTCTTGCAAATGACTCATTTGTTTGTTTCGAAAATGATCATATTCGGGATTTGTTAGAACAGTGGACGAAGGGACTAACTCCAAAGTTTGAACCTTTTCGTTGCACAAAGCAAGCTCAGCAGACAAACTCTTATTCTTAGCTAGGGTTTCTAAGAGTGCAGTATTCATTTGGCTAAGTAATGTAGAGGAAACATGACCAAATCTTCTTGAGCAGGAATATGCGTATGCGAAATGGCTCCCGGTTGTGAATCACTCAAAGTCTAGGGACTCACATTGATATTACTATAATTGTTTGTCTCCTCATTTGAAAGACTCACCACCGAAGACGCATTCGGATCAGCACCCTCTTGCCCAACTTGATGTGGTTGAATACTAGTATCAGTGGTATTATCAGTGGTATTATTAAGTACCTCAGATATTTTTTCTGGCCCAAAGCTAGAGATAGTTGCCATAAGAGCTGCCTGTGCAGATTGAAGTTCATCATAGTCTGAATCGTAAGCATCAAGATCATCTGCTTGGTATGCTGCATTCTGTGTGGTGACAACGTCTTGTTCAGCAATCCCTGGATCAGCAAGAAATGCAAGCTCCTCTTCATCAAGTTCCCTTCCTTGTGCATGAGCGTTCACCAGATAAATCTTCTCTGCAAACCATTGACCATCCCTTCTCCTCTTGGGTTTTTTGCAATCCCTGGACATGTGACCTTCTTCCTTACAGTTGTAGCATGTAATCATTCTCAACTTGCCTGTGGAATTAGCCCGTGGAGGAGTGTTGACCATTGGAGCAGGATTGACCGTGCGTGCATTGGTGGTTGATGTAGTAGGTCTCCCCTGATAAGGTTGAATAGGTTGAACCATTACCCTGCCATTCTCAATAGTAGCTTGTTGGCGAGAATTGGATGAATTCCTCAGCTGATTGTTAGTAGGAGCTGGTCCTCTAAATCCTCGTTTGCTTAGTGTCCTTGTGATATAAGCAGACATAGTGGCTAACACTTCAACTGGGTCAGTTCCTTGTTTGAATTCAGGAATGGGGACTTCATCATTATCACAATACATTGCTTGGTCTTGTTGAGCTGCATAAGCACTAGAAGGAATACTCATGTGATCAGAGTAGCTTGATGGATATGTTGCATTCTCTTGATAAGAAGAATATGAGGACTGAGCATAAGGTGCAATGCTTGCTGGGTGAGGTTGTAAAGCATATTGTGATGAAGGTGCATTAAACCGATATTTTTGCTGATGTGAGGTGGGTGGTTGCGGTAGAATCGAATATTGGGGGAAGCTTGGAGTCAGGTACGGTGATGGATGATAGGCTTGGTGTCCCATGATATAAGGAGTGTTGTTGTACGACAAGCTTGGTTGATTCGCCATCAAAGCTAAAGAATCAGGGTACATACCTCGAGGCGAACGGTGCATGATCACATGTTTCTCATGCTGCTGAAGAAATGCATAGAGTTGATCCAAATTTCACTTATGCAAATCCCTGGTTAACTTAACATCGGTAATATACTCACCCCATTCAGCTTGAGGTGAAGTATTCAAAAACTTGGTGTTAACCTGGAATGGAGCAATCACGAGATTGTATATATTCAGATCATTCATGAGAGTAGTGAATCTGAAGTAATAGTTGTGAAGCGTTTCCCCTGGGCTGTACGTGAATCTATCAAACAGATCATACAACTGAAATTCCCTTTCCTGTTTGGTAAGAGACGTACCTTGTAGCAACACCTTTAGACGTTCCCATAAATCCTTTGCAACCGTATATTGACTTACCATTCGATAGATGTCATGTGGAAGAGCTTGGAGAATGGTTTGAAGATCCTTTTCGTCTGCATCGGCAACAAGTTGTTGAGCTGGTGTAAGTTCTTCAAACTCCCGTGGTCGAGTCACATTGTTAACCACGATGGTACCATAATCAAGTGGACCATTTAGAATTGACTTGACCATAAGCCTCCCATATGTCGGTTTTCCCTTAATGTATGACATCATACGGCCTTGCCATGCTTCAAAGACTTCTTTAATGAGCATTGGAGGGCGATTATCCGTTCCCGTAATGACGGAAATATCCGTAAGTGATGTCATTTGAGGCATTAATGAATTAGGATTCATTTTGATCACTTCAAAGAGACAAAGATTATCGGTTGATCGATCAGTGAAGTAAAGTTTGTGAGTTGTGTTGAGTTTTTGTGTAAGAAACCAAGATTAAATCCTCTTAGAAACCAAGATTAAATCCTCTAAAAAAATCGTCGAAAAAACAAGTAAAATATCCCTTGGTTCGGAACAATTGTTGATTCGGAAGTGTTGATTCGGAAGATTTTGGCTCGGAACTCCTTGATCCGGAACTTTTGGTTCGGAAGATTTGATCCGGAACTTTCCTTGATCCGGAACTTTTGATTCGAAAGAACTGATTCGGAACTTTCCTTGATCCGGAACTTTTGGTTCGGAAGATTTGATCCGGAACTTTCCTTGATCCGAAACTTTTGATTCGGAAGAACTGATCCGGAACTTTCCTTGATCCGGAACTTTTGGTTCGGAAGATTTGATTCGGAACTTTCTCTTGATCCGGAACTTTTTGATCCGGAACTTTTGGTTCGGAACTTTTTGATCCGGAACTTTCCTTGATCCGGAACTTTTTGATCCGTAACTTTTTGATCCGGAACTTTTGGTTCAGAACTTTACTGGGAAACAGAAGCTGGTTCGTGTAACAGTCGATCAAATAAATGAAGAAACAAACCCAGATTTTTACCAAATTACCCAAAAAGTTTTGTGATTTCTACTAAAATAAGTAAAACCCAAGACTTATCTACTAATCCCAATCAACAAAATCACCAAAAACTCCAAGAATCAAGATAAATCTTCTTAAAGAACACTAATACAATTAAAAACTAAATAACAACACAAATGATTACCTTAAATCACCCCATAGCTCTGATACCAAATGTAGAATATTGATAATCTTGTTAATCTATGAAGTGGGTTGAAGATTTCTAGAGAGAGAAACTAGTGAGAGAAAGTGAGAGAGAACTATGTGTTTTTCATTAAATGATAAAATGGAATAATCAACAACCAACCCCTTTCCATGGTGGAAAGGGGTATTTATATCCAAGCCACTATTAGGCTTGGGCCGACCCATGACAAGCCCATGGGTCGGTTTCTTACTTAACTAAATAAGTATTCATTAACTACGAGCTATTACAACATTAATAATATTGTGGAGTGACCGATACTTCTAATATACGTTAAAACGTATTTCTAACAATTAATAAATTAAATATAAGTTAGTTATAAAATTTAAAAGGGTATAATTTTATTAAATGAATTAAATTACTTTTGGAAACTTTCTAAATTAGGAAACTTTCTATTTTTAGCAGGTTACCAAATATAGAATTAGTATAACGTCATAATACGTGTTATACCATAATTAATAATAGAATAGGAATACGTTAATCAGAAATGTTAGAACATTCAGACTTATCAGTTTATATACTACAGTAGTACAAGAATAAATAAATTAACTAAGTACAGTTAAAATAAATAAAATAAACGAATATCAGTTAACCTATTCGAGTCCTTTATTCATGTAGTTCGCGTGAAATTAGAGTAGAATTTCTGTCAGTTGATTTTGGTCGGTTACTGGACACGAGGTACGAATTTTCCGTCCTTTCAGTAAGGACTTCTTTTCTATGCATGATTAGGATTCCCCGTCTGCAGCCAAGTGTTTTCCCCAGTACATGTTATAAATTATCCGAAATTATTTTAATGACTAAGATATTGCCTGAGCCTTATATACAAGCATTACCAGTTAGTTGTACTAGTTAAGGAGGCACCGTAACCATGACACTTGAGGCACCGGTGTCATGACTCACCTGTAGGAGAGTGATATCCTGCAGCGTCCCATTCAGCTCAGCTTGGCCATTTTATCAGTATTTGTAAAACCCGCATGCTTTTACCATGAACAGTACATATATAATCGTACGTACATGATTAAAACTTTCCTTATATAACATGTTTACGTTTCACGAATGTTAATTACAAGTATTACGTACGTGTTATTACACGATAAGTATTTTAGCATATTAATACATGATATTTATTATCAACAATAATTATAATCACGAACATGAAAACATGAACGTAAATAATCACGAATTATTATTATGTATTTACGTAATTATGATTACGATTATGTATAAGTATATATTATAATACGAACATTAAATAAATAAATCACGGAAACACGAACACGAGAACACGTAATATTTTAGAACACGGTAAACGTTGGGTTTCCCCTTGTGGGCCCCACCTACCCGCGGCAAGAACAAAGAAAAGGGGCCAAGACCACTTTTATTTTTAACTAAATAGAAAAAAAGGAAAACATGTTTTCATATTACAGAGTTTTCTATAAAGAACAAAACCCTAGCCTCCTTTTCTCCTTCCCTTTTGGCCTCCGGGTATAACACACCAAGAAGGGGTGTTTGTTAATTCTGGGTGATCCAATTCAAGTGAAATCGTTCGTGTTATCTTTTTCTTTTTGTTTCACGCACCGGTAATCCTTAAACCTTTTTCTTTTTAATTCTTTTATTAATGAAGAACACATGAAATCATGCGCATTTAATTGGGTCGGTGGGGCTGTGCAAGTCAATTCTTGGTTGGTGGAATCATTATTTAAGTTGGATCACGTGTCTACTGGGACAATTATATTCGTTTGTTTCAATTGTTTTCGCATTTATTGTTAGGGTTTCGTTAGTTTATTTTATCATTGTTAGTGTTTGATTTGGTGGGTCTGGTAAAGTCAATATGGTTGATTCCAAAAGTGATTCGAATATTGCTGTTTCAAACCCTAGTTCGGTTGTTGATACAACAAATGGTGAACGAATGAATTTGAATGTAGGGTCATTAGAGGATGTTGAAAAACTGTTCTCGATCTCACTCATTAATGAAGAGCTATCGTTTGAACAATTGGATATAAACACTAATGAGAGGAGTGATGTATTTGACTCAAATATGGATGATTTCACGTTTTCTAATCCAAGTGATCCAGTGATAGATGTCGAGGAAACTGTGAAGGAATGTCCTATTGTATAGTCGGTGGTTATTGGTGGTCTATCTAACTCCTATGCAGCTGCTACTAGTTCAAGCCAACAAGTTTCACCTATTGCTCGTGTTAATATAGGTTCCGCCATATCTGAAAATAGGTTTGAGGGTGTTCAGGTATCTATTCCGCGTAAAGTGGTTGAGAAGGTTAATACACGTTTTCATAATACGCTCTATGGATACTTTATTGGTAAAAGAATGGCCTTTCCAGTGGTTGAGTATTATGCTAAAACAAATTGGGCTAAGTTTGGGTTAAAAAGGATCAAGATGAATTCCAATGGTTTCTTTTTCTTTCAATTTAATGCACAATCTGGGTATGAAGCTGTGTTAGAAGGTGGACCATGGATGATTCGTAATTCTCCCATTATTCTTAAAAGGTATACTATGAAGACTAGCCTTCGAAAAGAAGAATTTACCTGTATTCCTGTGTGGGTTAAACTTCATGATGTGCCTCTTCAAGTGTTTGAGGAAGAGGGTATTAGTCTGATTTCTACATATCTTGGTAAGCCTATTATGCTTGATTCTTTTACTAGCATAATACGAGGCTTTTACCTAGTAAGAAAATATCGTTATTCCAGTCTCTTCGAATTGAAAAAGGGAAGAATGTGCGACTCAGTCATCTTTTGGTGGAAACAAATGTTGTGTCGTTGTAGTAAAAGTAAAAATGCACAAAATTTAAAGTAAATAGCAGGAAATTAAAATCTAAACTAATTAAAATAAATGACAAGAAATTAAAAGCGCGGCGAAAAGTAAATAGGCAATTAAAAGTAAATAACGTGAACTTAAAACTATCCTAAAGGCAAACTTAAAACGCAACTAAAACTTAAAATAAGGCAAGGCTTAAAATAAATCTAAGGCAAGTAAATTAAAAGTGCGACTAAGTAAAAAGGCGGGAAAAGTAAAGCTTAAAAAATTTCAAACTTAAAAACAGACTAAAAACAGTTCATTCGGAATATTACCTTCATCCGGAATGTTTGGTTCATCCGGAATAACAAAGCTCATTCGGAATAATCAAACAAAACACTCATCCAGAATAACAAGTTCATTCGGAATATACCTTCATTCAGAAAGAATGCTTCACTCGGAATAATGGTTCATCCAGAATAAATCCTCTATTCGGAATATGTCACTTATCCGGAATAAATTCTTTATTCGGAATATTTGCCTTGATCTGGAATAATCAACAGAAAGCCTTCATCCGGAATGTCTTGATCCGGAATAAGTTGTTGATCCGGAATATCCAGTTGATTCGGAATATGTTGCTGATCCGGAATATTGCAGACTAAAGCCTTTATTCGGAATATATGCTTCACTCAGAATAATGGTTCATCCGGAATATGTCACTTATCCGGAATAAATCCTTCACTCGGAATATAAGCTTGGTTCGGAATAACAGCTTGATCCGGAATATTTTAGACCAACTCCTTGATTCGGAATGAACTGTTGGTTCGGAATAATCTGGGCAACAAACAGTAGCGAAGAACAAGGAAGGATACAAGCTACGAATTTAATCCAATCTAATCAATATCAACCAAAAGATTAAACCAAAACAACCACTAATGATCTAATAACATTAACCTATCAATCCAAATCAATAAAACTAACAATAAACACCACAATAATCAAAACTCACTTGATCAAATCAATAAAAATCAAAGAACATAAACATAAACATAAAGCATAAAGATTAAAGATTAAATAAGAAAGGTAGATAGGAGATTAACAAGAAAAGTAAAGATTAACAACAATAAAAAGGAAACTTACTTGAAATTAAAGGAATATAAGGTGCAAGACAATTAAGTAAATGACATGAATTTAAAGAACAAGTAATTAAAATGGTGGAACAACTAATTGTCACTATTAGCCAACAAAATGAAATGAAATGAAATGAAAGCTATTTATAGGGGATTAGGGAGGTGCTTAGTGGAAGCTTCCTCCTCTCTTTCTTCTTTCTTTAATTATCTTTTAGTCCTTGTCTTCTTAAATCTTCGACTTTTGTCTCGGGATTAATAAACTCGTCTTGTAATTTCTTCATTAATTTAGACTTGAGTTCTTCGGCTTTTATTAAACTTCCGTCTTTGGACTTTTTCTTCGATAAATCTTCAGAATTGGTCTTGGACTTCCGTTCTTTTTGCACTCTTGATTTCTTGACTTCGTCTTTTGTCTTTTTATTCGATAAAAGCCCGTGAAAGCCCGTGTTTTCTCCCCTTTTCAGATTTTCGTCCTAAATCACAACAAAAACACAAACCACGCATAATTCCGACATTTACGACATAAAATACACGTTTTGGCCTGGTTATTATTGTAATTAAGTGGTAAAAGGATGGGTGTTTACACACCTATCAAATCCCCTATACTTGACCATTGCAATGTCCTCATGCAATGCATTAGTTACAAAGCACGATTACACTTTCCATCACAATCAATCCACATTGGCCTTTATTAAAGAGATAGAAAATAACAAAACAAGTAAAGAAGTAAAAAACTTACCTTAGGGTTTTGGAAATGTCATGAATGATCATCATCCTCAAGTTTTCACATTCTCCAAAACAAGCTTAAAAACGAGATCATTGTTATTATAAGTTAGCAAACTATCACGAACTCATGTGGGCCAATTATTTACTTAGACTCCCTTATTCCTAGGTGTATCTCTTATATTTTATTGTTGTCTTGAATGATCACGAGGATGCATTGTTGACTTATTTCGATAGTTATTAAGGCTGAAAATAAAGTGAGACGATTTAATCAATAGTTAGCTAAAAGACAAAATCTTTTAAAACTGCTTCTCGGGACCTCAAAAAGTTCATATCTTGGCATAACTCGCTTCGCGATTTGTGACCTTTCTCGGACCGATATTTGGCAGCGACTTCATACTTCAAATCTTGAGAGACGTTCATGAAATAATGGTCTTCTCTTCATAATAGGAATTTTTTCACTTGAAGTTTTGAGAGATTCTTCATATTTGGACCACGACTTCTTCATTTTTCTCCAATATTTATTTGGGATTTTGATATACAACGACCCGCCTCCTTTTAGGACTTGGATCTATTTATCCTCATACCTTGTTAGGGCCTTTTCGGATAGAATTCTCCATGATCTTTTGGGGAGTATTTGCTTTTCGTCGTGTGTCTTGATCCTTCATATTGACTTTTGATAAATGATTCTTCACATCACTTTTGGATCTTTAGCAACAAAATGTAGCCCTCATGCCTTGTTAGGGCCTTTTCGGACTCGCCAATCTTCGCATCCCGCTTTAATAAGTTATGCCTTGGCTATGAACTCTAATCATCACCGAGCAACTTTTAAACGATCTTGGGCTAGAAGCTAAGTAACTTCTCAAATCGTACAACCTTATTTATTGCAGATAAATTTATTAACAAGCGATGGGAGAATAGGCTTATAATTAACTCACATAAATTCACGAAAGAATACCGAACTTATAATTGACTCTATCATCTCTCGTTCTCCACAGTTTAAAATCTCAAGGAATGAGACTCGTTGATGCTTAGCCAATTAAATCAAAGTTTTGGGTTTTCGAGGCATCTATAGGATCTTGCAAATTCTTAGACTTTTTCAAGTTTAGAAATCGCATTTTAAAGTTCCCTTGATAAACGACTCTCTAGGATCAATTATAGGAACTTGTGAAAAGTTCTTGTTCTTAACCCGTGAGAGTTAAGACTTTCGCGTTTTAAAGCTCCCTATATAAAAGCCTAGCAAAACTTGACTTAAACACGTTAAGGATACTAGCTAGAGTAAACTCGGGTTGAGTCAAAAGATTCACAACGTTGAAAATTAAAACCACTTTATTAAAATTTATTCTAGCAGAGAAAGAAAATAACTATACAAAGGGAAAAACTAATAGGCCAAAATAGATCAAAAATTTTGAAAAATGTCGAAAAATTGATTTTCCGGTTAAAATGAGGACAAATACAAGGAAAAGACCACTTAACTTCGATAGAAGTCCCCCTACACTTGATATAAATATTGTCCTCAATGTTTAAGCATGGGGAAGTAAACTCCCCTACACTTAGGACATTGTGCACGTTGATTAAATCTTGCTAAGGAAAAGACAACTAACGAGATTCCTATTTTAATATTTGAAAATATAAAATAGTGAATCGAAAAGAGTTTAGGATAGAACCAGGGAGACGGAAACACGGAATCAGGGGTCGTCAAAAATCAGCAAGAGTGGATCTTTGAAAGCTCGAATCCCTGAATATGATAAGAGAGGAAATAGCAAACACCAACGGGTCTCCCCTACACTTAGGATAAAGATAGCTAAAAGATACATACTTGGGTTGCCTCCCAAGAAGCGCTTGATTTTTGTTCACCGAGTCGTGAGCCTGACTTGACCTTGATTAGCATAGGAAGAAGCTTGAAACATATCCACCGGGATCAAATACATAGTTTTCGTCCATCAAATAGCACAAGCTTAAGGCGAACAAGGCAAGCCAAAGAAGAGTAGGAAAGGTTCCCTTAAGCAAAGATGGAGCACGGTGGTAGAAAGGGTGAAGAGGTGCAAGCATATCTACAAAAGTTCCAAAGATCTTTCCTTTTATTTCATCAGATGGATACTGAGATGGCTGAAGAATATCGATACCGGGGTCGAACACCTTTTCCTTTAGGGGAAAATATCACTCAGGCTCAGCAGAATTTGAAGAACATCCACTAAGAAAATGCACAATCTCGTCCTCAGAAGGTGGACAAAGAGGTGTCAAAACATACGTGCTGCGGATGTTGGTGTCGTCCGGTGTCGGCTCCTTTGAAAGAATTTTCTTCAAATTCGTAGAAGAATGAAGACCATAATCATCAAAGTCCAAAGGAGGGGCATCACTCGCATGAGGGAATTATGTATTGAGAAAAGTAGAAAAGTCTTCCTCAAATGAGTAGTCATCCAAAGTAGGATTAAGCATGGTTGGCGGAGGATCTTCATCATGAGAAGAATCACTCAATAGAGTATCAGCCTCATCAAAATCATCATAAGTGGGCATATCGGGATACTCGGAAGTAAAATCATCATAATCATCCCCATCGGAGCTAGAATCATCATTATAAGAATCATAGATCGGTGGAGAGTCATATATGGGTGAAGGTTCCAAATTGGGGAGAGAATCATCCACATCATCTTGAAACAGTGGATTATCACTGCGAGAATCGAATAGAGGATTGTTGTAGACGACAAAATCATCAAGCACATTAATCATATTCGCTGATTCTCTTCCATAGGATTTGCTTGTAAGCTTCCCCATTTCAAAACTTTTGCATCATCCCCGACTCTTAATATGAGCTCACATTTATCCACATCTATTAAAGCTCTACCGGTTCTCAAAAATGGGCGTCCAAGTATTAACGGAATACGAGGGTCCATTTCATAATCAACAACGACGAAGTCGACCGGAAAAGTGAATGTGCCAACTTTAATGAACACATCTTCGGCAATACCAACGGGGTAAGCGAGAGTGCGACTTGCAAGCTCAAGAGTCATATTCGTGGGTGTAAGGTCGGGCAATGATAAATTTTTCCAAACACTTAAAGTCATCAAATTTATATTGGCCCCGAGATCGGCTAAGGCAGTAAATTTGTCGGTTTGTTTAAAAGTACAAGGTAGCACAAAACGACCGGGATCTCCTAGTTTTTCCGGAAGTTCTTTAAGAAGGATTGCAGAGCAATTTTCATTCAAGCGAGTATTAACAAACTCGACCATCTTCTCCTTCTTATTAAGCAATTCCTTAAACATCTTGACAAATTATGGCATTTGGGCAAGAGCTTCAACAAGGGTAAAGGTGATTTTCATTCCGGCTATCTTTTCCAAAAAGTTAGCGACTAGAATGTCATTCTTAGTCAAAATTCTAGCCTTGTTGAGTCGAGAAGGGTAAGGAATGCTGGGGTTGGGTGGTGAAGGTGTAGAAGGTGAAGGTTGAGATGTTGAAGGGTTAAAGGTGGAAGGTGGGGTTGGTGGAGGATTCGTCTTGGGTACTTCTTCATGACGAGGCGGAGACGGTAATGGTGAACTAATACTAGGTGTGGGAGCAGTAGGGATAAATGGTGGTGGAAGAGGTGTAGATGATGTAACTAGGGGCGGGATAGATGGTCCTACTACGGTAACTCCACTACGGGTAGTAATAGCACTCACATTCGCTCTCGGATTGGTGACGGTGTTTGAAGGTAGAGATCCCGAAGTAGAGGGTTGAGTGGTTGGTAAGAAACTAGCAAGCATATTCTTCAAATCATTCGTTTGATTGCTGAAGGAGGATTGTATATCATCTCGAAGCTCGGATCTAATGTCATTCCATTGCTTAGTGATATCCCCTTTTAAATTGATAATTTGGCTTTGCAGATTCTTAATTTGCTCTCCTTGGGTTCCCATTAAAGCTTCAACATCTTGATTGATGGGTGGGGCTTGTTGAGCGGGTGGGTGATAAGGATTAGAATCTCTAGGTGGGATTTGGTTGCTTCTAGCGTAATTGTTGTTGGGGTTGTGGTTTTGAGGAGAAAAACCGGGTGAAAGGTAGTTGTTGGACCGGTAACTTAGCAAATTTCGATCCCCTTGAGGTCGGGCTTGGTAATTTTCCGGTGAATAATTACCATAAGCCGCATACACGTTTTCTGGATTGCCTTGAGTGGAAGGACAATCAGTGTATGAGTGAGGACCGCCGCATGTCTCACAAGGATTTGCTACCGCTTTAACTTGTTGTTGTTGGTTTGAAGCGATGAGCAGGATATTTTTGTTCATTTTGGCCATCATGCGGGTGAATTCGGTCATATCGGGGTTTGCTGAAGTAGAAGAAACATTGAATCTCGGGTTGTTCCTTGAAGAAGCGGAGGAATCCCAGTTTTTGTGATGAGTAGTCATATTCTCAATAAGCTCTCTACACTCCTCGGGTCTCCTTTTCATAAATGTGCCACATGCGCCTGCACTAATCGTATCACGATCACGAAAAGTCAAACCGTTGTTAAAAGTATCAATTAAGGTAACGGGGATCATGTTGTGGTTTGTACATCGATCGATCAAAACATTATATCTTTCCCAAGCATCAATGAGAGATTCATCGGGTTCTTGCATGAAACCGCTGATTTGATTTCGAAGGCTCGTGACCATGGATGGTGGAAAGTAGCGCGACAAAAATCGTTGAGTCATGTCATCCCAAGTATGAATGGAATTCTTCGGGAGACGATCAAACCATTTTTCGGCGTGGTGTGATAAAGTATGTGGAAAGAGTTGAAGGCGAAGAACATCCATAGTAGCACCGGGTAACTTCATGCTTTGAGTAATAGTAATGAATTTGTCGAGGTGTTTGTTGGCATCATCATCAGGCATTCCGCTGAATGGATTAGTTTGCACTTGCTGGATCATGTGATGCTTCAACGAAAACTCGGGAGCCGTGATTTGCATCGACACAATCGGCCCTCCTCGTCCAAACATTGTGGGTTGACAAAGCTCCTCCATTGTCCGAAGATCGGGCTGTGGAAGAACATTGTTGTTGTTATTGTTGAGGTGCGGTGGATTATTGTTGTTGTTCACACCTGCCATATCTAAATCTTCACAAGTCTCGGGCTCTTGATAAGTTGAAGATCTAGTACGCATACACCTGCGAAAGCAAAAGAAAACAATACCAAGCACAAAGAGAATATATATACACTATAAAGAAAATAAAATCTTTTTGGATTTTTGAAATTTTTTAATTTTTATGGATTTTTTAATAATTTTTAATTTTTATGGGTTTTTTTTTTAAATTTTTAAGCAAGAAAAATAACGCTCACGAATGAACGGATCCCAAAAAGCAACGCGTCTCTCACAGAAAACCGTTAATCTTAACGAAAAGAGCCGGCAGCGGCGCCATTTAATACGAGGCTTTTACCTAGTAAGAAAATATCGTTATTCCAGTCTCTTCGAATTGAAAAAGGGAAGAATGTGCGACTCAGTCGTCTTTTGGTGGAAACAAATGATGTGTCGTTGTAGTAAAAGTAAAAATGCACAAACTTTAAAGTAAATAGCAGGAAATTAAAATCTAAACTAATTAAAATAAATGACAAGAAATTAAAAGCGCGACGAAAAGTAAATAGGCAATTAAAAGTAAATAACGTGAACTTAAAACTATCCTAAAGGCAAACTTAGAACGCAACTAAAACTTAAAATAAGGCAAGGCTTAAAATAAATCTAAGGCAAGTAAATTAAAAGTGCGACTAAGTAAAAAAGCGGGAAAAGTAAAGCTTAAAAAATTTCAAACTTAAAAACAGACTAAAAACAGTTCATTCGGAATATTACCTTCATCCGGAATGTTTGGTTCATCCGGAATAACAAAGCTCATTCGGAATAATCAAACAAAACACTCATCCGGAATAACAAGATCATTCGGAATATACCTTCATTCGGAAAGAATGCTTCACTCGGAATAATGGTTCATCCAGAATAAATCCTTTATTCGGAATATGTCACTTATCCGGAATAAATTCTTTATTCGGAATATTTGCCTTGATCTGGAATAATCAACAGAAAGCCTTCATCCGGAATGTCTTGATCCGGAATAAGTTGTTGATCCGAAATATCCAGTTGATTCGGAATATGTTGTTGATCCGGAATATTGCAAACTAAAGCCTTTATTCGGAATATATGCTTCACTCGGAATAATGGTTCATCCGGAATATGTCACTTATCCGGAATAAATCCTTCACTCGGAATATAAGCTTGGTTCGGAATAACAGCTTGATCCGGAATATTTTAGACCAACTCCTTGATTCGGAATGAACTGCTGGTTCTGAATAATCTGGGCAACAAACAATAGCGAAGAACAAGGAAGGATACAAGCTACGAATTTAATCCAATCTAATCAAAATCAACCAAAAGATTAAACCAAAACAACCACTAATGATCTAATAACAATAACCTATCAATCCAAATCAATAAAACTAACAATAAACACCACAATAATCAAAACCCACTTGATCAAATCAATAAAAATCAAAGAACATAAACATAAACATAAAGCATAAAGATTAAAGATTAAATAAGAAAGGTAGATAGGAGATTAACAAGAAACGTAAAGATTAACAACAATAAAAAGGAAACTTACTTGAAATTAAAGGAATTTAAGGTGCAAGACAATTAAGTAAATGACATGAATTTAAAGAACAAGTAATTAAAATGGTGGAAGAACTAATTGTCACTATTAGCCAACAAAATGAAATGAAATGAAATGAAAGCTATTTATAGGGGATTAGGAAGGTGCTTAGTGGAAGCTTCCTCCTCTATTTCTTCTTTCTTTAATTATCTTTTAGTCCTTGTCTTCTTAAATCTTCGACTTTTGTCTCGGGATTAATAAACTCGTCTTGTAATTTCTTCATTAATTTAGACTTGAGTTCTTCGGCTTTTATTAAACTTCCGTCTTTGGACTTTTTCTTCGATAAATCTTCAGAATTGGTCTTGGACTTCCGTTCTTTTTGCACTCTTGATTTCTTGACTTCGTCTTTTGTCTTTTTCTTCGATAAAAGCCCGTGAAAGCCCGTGTTTTCTCCCCTTTTCAGATTTTCATCCTAAATCACAACAAAAACACAAACCACGCATAATTCCGACATTTACGACATAAAATACACGTTTTGGCCTGGTTATTATTGTAATTAAGTGGTAAAAGGATGGGTGTTTACACACCTATCATAGCACTACGTGTAAAGAATATTGGGGTCGTAGTAGTTTTGCTCGCTGTTTAATTGAAATTAAATCTGATTGTGCTTTACATGAGAAAATTACTATCGGTGTTCCTGATTTGGAGGGTGAGGGGTTTACTAAGGAAACTATCAAGGTTGAATATGAGTGGAAGCCGCCTAGATGCCCTACATGTAATATCTTTGGTCATACGGCTGAAACTTGTCCTAAACGTGTTATCCCTAAAGTGGCCCCTACAGTTATACATGAACAAGATGATGGATTTCAACAAGTTCGTAGTAGAAAGCATAACAACAAAGGAAAGCAAGGAAGCCAGATTCCTAGAGGTGTTCCGTTAAGCAAAGGCTTCCAGGTTGGTACTCCTTTTACTTTTAGTCCGAAGTCATCTACTTCTGGTGCTCATATACATGATAACTCATCTAATCCTGTTACGACTTCGATTGCATCTAAACGTGATAATAGCAAAGTTGATAGTGGTACCAAATCTAGGTTGCATACTAATAGTTCAAATAAAGGTAAATCTGTGGTGAGTGGCGTTTCTACTTCAAATTCATTTGGGACTCTTTCAGGGGATATAGGTGACCTAAGTGGAGATGATGATGATGAGGAGGTTGAAAACATTTATGATGAATCTGCTAATCTTCTTAATTCTCAATCAGGGGCAAGCACTCCTGCCATGAATGTTTTAAATGTTTAGTATAGCCTCATGGAATATAATGGGTCTGAACCAATCCCCTAAAATAATAGAGGTCGTTAGGTTATTAATGAAAATAATCCGAGTGTTTGTGCTATTTTGGAGTCTCATGTTGATGCTTCGGGTGTTTATGATATGTGTCGTAAGATTTTTAGCAGATGGAAGTGGACGTCAAATGGTGGTTTGTGTCCTAAAGGGACACGTATAATTCTTGGCTGGCATGATGATAATGTGGATGTTATGGTGTTGTCTCAAACAAGTCAAGTTACGCATTGTCAGGTTAAAACGCGTATGGATAATCGTACTTTGTTCTGCTCTTCCGTTTATGCTAATAACTATTATATCCATCGGTGTGTTCTTTGGAATAATCTGGTTGCTCATGCTACTTTTATGCGGGATAAGCCATGGGTTGTTTTGGGTCATTTTAATGCTGCTTTTAATATTGAGGATCACTCATGCGGCGGCTACACTCCTAATATTTCCATGCGGGAATTCAAGGAGTGCGTTAATCTTATGGAAGTTATGGACGTTAATGCTACAGGTTTACATTTTACTTGGAATGAGAAACCACAGGGTGATGATGGTATTCTTAAAAAGATTGATCAGATTATGTCTAACATTAAGTTTCTTGATGAGTTTCCAGGATGTTTTGCGATATTCCAACCTTACAGGATTTCTGACCATTCTCCTTGTATGTTACGAATCCCTACAATTAGCAAACCTAAGCATAAACCTTTTAAATTTAGTAATTTTCTTTTGCATAAGGAGGGTTTTCATGCAGTGGTAGCTAACGGTTGGTTGGCAAATGTTCATGGCTGTGCTATGTTTACGCTTGTTAAACGCTTAAAAGGTTTAAAGGCTCCGTTTCGTAAACTACTATTTGAACAGGGTAATCTTCATGATCGTGTTACTAGACTGCGTGTGGAATTAGATGCTGTTCAACAAGCCCTTGATAGAGACCCATCCAATGTGCTGTTGAAAGAAGATCATGCTCATTAACTAGTTTCTTTTAAGGAAGCTTCTCTTGATGAGGAACGCTTCTTACGTCAGAAATCTAAAATTGAATGGCTTGATGCAGGTGATTCAAATACGGCTTATTTTCATAACTCAGTTAAGAGTAGGGCTGCTCGTAATCGTATTGAAATGGTTCGTGATTCTCATAATGTGCTTCATGATGGAGATGCTGTGCCTGGAGCTTTCGTTGCTCATTATGAGCAGTTTCTTGGTCAGGCAAGTGCGCCAGGTTCTTTTAATACGTCTGATTTGTTTGTTCGAAAGCTTGGTGCTCAGAAATCTGCCCATATGGTTAGAGTCATCTCTGATTCTGAAATTAAAAGTGTGTTATTCTCCATGAGTGATGACAAAGCGCTTGGGCCAGATGGTTTTACTGCTGCGTTTTTTAAGAAGTCTTGCGATATTGTGGGTGATGAGTTTACGTGTGCTATTCGGGAGTTTTTCTCTAATGGAAAACTTCTTAAAGAGGTTAATCATACTATTATTGCTCTTATCCCTAAGGTTTCTGTTCCAAATAAGATTACTGATTATCGCCCCATCTCTTGTTGTAATGTTATTTTCAAATGCATTAGTAATATAATTGCTAACCGTATTAAAGGGGATTTGGGCGATTTGGTTAATATTAATCAATCTGCTTTTGTTCCGGGGCGTAGGATCTCGGATAACATCTTATTGACGCAAGAGTTGATGAGGAATTACCACAGAAATGTTGGTCCTCCAAGATGTGCTTTTAAGGTGGATACTCAGAAAGCCTACGATACGGTGGACTAGCAGTTTCTGCGTAACATTCTGATTGGTTTTGGATTCCACCATTTAATGGTTGATTGGATTATGACGTGTGTTTCTACTACTTCATATTCCATTTGCATAAATGCTAATTTATATGGCTGGTTTCAAGGAAAAAGAGGTCTCAGGCAAGGTGATCCGTTATCTCCATATCTTTTCACGTTGGTCATGGAGATCCTTTCACTTATGTTGCAGCGGAGGGTTCTTAATGCAGAGGACTTTTATTTTCATCACCGTTGTGAACAACAACGTATTATCAACCTCTGTTTTGCAGATGATCTTTTTTTGTTTGCTAGGGGTCATTTGGACTCTGTGCAGGTTATTATGGATGCGTTGGAGGAATTTAAGATAGCTTCAGGTTTGTTTCCAAGTATCCCAAAGAGCATAGTTTTCTTCTGTAATGTAGCTACTGCGGTTAAAAGTAGTATTTTAAATATCATGACATTTGCTGAAGGCGAGTTACCTGTCAGATATCTTGGTGTTCCTCTCATTTCGTCCAGGCTTCTATATAGGGATTGTAAAGTTCTTGTTGAAAAACTTGAGAGTAGAGTTAATGATTGGCGCAATAAATTTCTTTCTTTAGCAGGAAGACTCCAGTTAGCTCGTTCAGTTCTTTCATCTATGCATATCTACTGGGCGTCTGTCTTTATTTTACCTATTCGGATTATTCATGATTTGGAACAGCTTATGAGAGGCTTCTTATGGTGTCAAGGTGAAATGAAGAAAGGTAAGGCTAAAGTTGCTTGGGACTCTGTCTGTACTCCATTTTATGAAGGTGGACTTGGTATTCGTAAGCTTTCTGATTTTAATACTGCTTTAATGGTTTCTCAGTCGTAAAGAGTCTTTATGGGTTAAATGGATTTATTCTTACAAGTTAAAGGATCGAAGTTTCTGGGACATTCCATGTATAGGTGATATGAGTTGGGGCTGGAGAAAACTTCTACAGATTAGATCACGCATTCGTCAATTTATTTGGTACAAGATTAATAATGGTAGATTGGCTTCTATGTGGTTTGACAAATGGGCAGATTTATGTCCGTAACGGGAGGTTCATACGTTTCGAAGTATTACAAGATCGGGGCTCTCTCTATCTAATAAGGTGAGGGATCTTATTACTGATGGTATTTGGCAGTGGTCGTAGGATTGGTATGCTAGATTTCCGAACATTGTCTCTATCCCTATCCCTGTTATTAATGATGGTCAGGATGATGTTTTGATGTGGCGAGATATAAATGGGGTTCTATATCCTTTTTCAGTTTCTTTAGCTTGGGACTCCATTCGGGATAGGGCTTTGATGGTTGATTGGTATCATGCTGTTTGGTTTGCTCATTGTATTCCTCGCCACTCTATCCACTTGTGGTTAGTGATTAGAAGAAAATTGAAGACATAAGATCGGCTTAGGCAATGGGATGTTGGCCCTTTGGTGGATCTAAGCCTTCTACGATGTCCGTTGTGTAAATTGGTGCCGGATTTTCATGACCATCTTTTCTTTGAATGTTCTTATTCTATGCAGGTTTGGTGTAAGGTTCTGGGCCTATGTGATATGGATAACATCCCCCCTCGGATTGATGATATTTTAGCCTATGTTATTCCAATTTCTAAGGGGAAGTCTTGTCCTAGCGTCCTTGCCCGTCTTGTGCTGGCTGCTACTGCGTACTTTATATGGATGGAACGTAATTCAAGACTTTTCAAGAAAAAGCTGTTGGCCGTTGATCAGATTGTTCAGCTTATTTGTGATACTATTCGGTTGAAGTTGATTTCATTCCGTTTTAAGAAGTTGTCCGCTAGGTCGAGTTTGCTGCTTGACAAATGGAGGGTGCTGAGCTCTAGAGTTCTTCATGATGGGAGTTCCAGGTGAGGGTTGTACTCTTTTTTCCTTGTCCAAGGTTTTTCCCATTGGGTTTTCTTTGGCAAGGTTTTTTAAGGAGGCAGGCTCATTTGGAAATCATTTGCTCCTTTCGTGCTGTTGGTGGAAGCTGAAGACATTGTGTGACTTCATGTTTGCATCTTGGTTTCTTCCTAGTTTACTTGCATTGTAGTTCTAGATTAGATTGTGTTTATGCCATGACATAATCACGTGTTAACATGCTGCCTGTAGCATGCGGTTAATGTGGTTTCTTAGCCACATTTTTTTGTACTTCAACGCTTTTTTGGTTAATATATTTACCGGGAAAACCCTTTACAAAAAAAACACATGAAATCATGATAATTAAACAACAAGACTAAAAACATGTTAATTAAATAATGGGGGTTAAAATCATGGTGGTTTTTGGGTTGTTTGGTTCGGCCGACGCAAGGAACCGAGAGCCGAAGCTCTCAATGGTCTTCGAATCACCACCAACCGAGACCCCATGGTCTCGGTGTGGTTTGTGTGTCTCGGCCGCAAGAAACAAGTGACCCCGACGCATGTCGGGGTGGCCTTGTGGTTTTGGGGCTCTCGGCTGAAAACAAACAAGCACCACCGGCCTAAGCCGGTGGCTAATATGAACAAGCAGGGGGAACTCAAGCCGCAGCAGCGGCTAGCCGAAGACCAAGGGAAACACCGGCATAAGCCGGTGGCATTTTTACGTAAACAGTGGCAACCGGCCAAGCCGGTTCGCCACTGTTAAGGGGTGTTTGTTTGATCCGGTTCAAAGGTAAACACGGTCCGGGTCACGACATGTCTAGATTAAATGCACGGGTCCGGTTCACGACTTAATTTTACAAGCCTAATTAATTTTACAAGTTTAATTATTTACAAGATTAATTAAATTAATTTAACATGTTATATAATTACTTTAACTAAAACATGACTTAGGTTTATTATTATTATTAATAATACATGATTTTAACCTAAGTATTTAATCATGAAATTTAGACTATAGTAATTAATTAATTGTTAAAACATGACATATAATTAATTAATTTCCATGACTTAGGTTATATTAATAATAAATATTAATACATGTTTTAACCTAAGTATTATATACACTTAATTTAATTAAATCATGCAATATTTAATCAAATCTTATAATATATAGTTTATTTAATTTACATGTATTAATTAACAAAATATACTATTAATCACATGACTTAGAATATTAATCAGTAAAATTTAAGCTCATCTTATTAGCTTAATAATCCAGCTTATTTCTATTTATGGAAACTTTCTATTTTTAGAAACTTATCTATTTTAAGCAGTGAATCTATTTATGGAAACTTTCTATTTTTAGAAACTTATTTATTTTAGGCAGCTATTCTATTTTTGAAAACTTTCTATTTTTGGAAGCTTTCTATTTTTAGAAACTTTCTATTTTAGAAAACCTGCTATTTTTAGAAAGTTACTTATTATTACACAACAAGTATAATAATACAAGAAATACAAGTAATACTTAATCAGAATATCCAAAATACATGATAAACACAACATAACGTTAAAATCAGTAAAACAAGACATGAACATATAAAACAAGCTAAGATATGATATAAAACCAGTTACGTACACAGTAATCAGAACACATATTATTTATGTAGCATTAGTGAGATCGAAGTAGGACTCTCTTCCGTTCGTCTTCTTCGTTCACTGGACATAAGGTATGAATTCTCCGTCCTTTCAATATGGACATTCTTTCCTTATTAGGATTCCCCGTATGCAGCCAACTGTTTTCCTAGTATATGTTTTATATGTTTTGATTTGCTTATGTTTAATTAAATGCCTAAGCAATATACATGCATGACCAGTTTCACCTAGTTATGGAGGTATCATAACCATAATACTGGAGGCACCAGTGTTTTGACTTCACCACGGCGGAGTGATTGCTCGTGGCGTCCCTTTCAGCTTTTGGCCATATTATTATATTATCATGTGGGGAGTATGGGTGTATCCTAGGTTACATGTTTTTACAGATTATTCAGGTGAATGTGGTGTGTGCCTTGCATCCTTCACAAGGAGCTGATCCCTCCTACCCAAACTTATATTAATTAGAGGCAGCCCCTCTAATTGCATGACGAGGTCACCCCTCCAAGTATTCATGCACGTTGATATCTCATGACCTATATTGGCTAATGGTAAACATGTTAAACAGTTTTCATAAGATAAACATAAGGCTTTTCAAACTATAAAACTAGTTTTACTAAGTTATACCAGGTTTTCAAGGACTTAATCATTTCCGCTGCTATATGTTGTATATGCTTATGTTATTCGTTCTATGCTTGTATATCCGTGCACTGAGCGTTATGCTCAGCCGTTTTCCTTTCATGTTCCCAAAACGGTAGGTACTCAGGGACGCTCGTAGACTTTAAGCGTACGTGCATATGGATTGGAAACTTTCTAGCCTTCGTTACTTTATGCATTTATTTCTACTATTGCTACTCATTTCCATGGAAATTGTTTAGTCCTTTTACTTTATAGTACTTATGTTTGTGTGTGATGAGCTTTTATTTGGGGTACCGATGTTTGTTTCCGGTATTTCCTTTATGGTCATGTAATGTTTAAGACATTTATCCTTGTATGCTTTGATGACACGCCATAATCACGCGTGACATTCCATTTACCAAAATGGGGTGTTACAATTATGGTATCAGAGCCAAGGCTTCGACCTGTAGGCTCTCATAACACGACATGTAATTAGTGGGTAGTCACTATGGTCTTCCTAGAACTGACAGTCGGTTTCATGCATTCATTGTTTTCATGCATATATATATATATGTCATTGTCGCAGGTTTATGACTAAGTAATGGTTGGTACAGGACTGGCCCTATTTAGTCGCATGTGTTTTATCAAAACTTTTAACTTTGGGACCGACCCATTGGCGTCCCCTCGCCATGTCTTTTGTTTTGAGTGAACTGACCATAGGCGTTAACTCTCGCGCATATAAAAGTTTTCATAAAACTGCATCATGCATTCATATACTAGTTTTCCTGCATAAATTTTTTCTCATGATTTATTGGTATAAATTTTTTTCATGTATATATTTTATGCTTTGATTAGTTTAATCATGTATTTTTATGTTATACTGTCAGATGGTTCTCACACGTGAGCAGGAACAACTCAATGCAGCAGTCCAAGCTGCGATGCAAGCTATGCTTCCTCAGTTGAGGAATGAAATCAGGGCTGAGGTGCAGGCTGCCAACAATCAGCAACAACACCCAGTACCTCCTCCTCCTCCAGCAACATTGGTCACATAGCTGGAGAGATTCAATAAGCTACGCCTTCGATCTTTCGAGAAAACAGATAGCCCTAGTGAAGCTGAAAGCTGGTTGGCTCACATTGAGAAGATCTTCGATGCAATGGGTTGTGACCCCGTCTTCAAGTCGAGGTTGGCCTGTTACAGGTTCGAAGGTGATGTGCTATCATGGTGGAAGGCACCGAAGCAATCTGAGGGAGGTGATAATTGGGTGGCTGGTTTGACTTGGGCTCAGTTCAGGGATTTGGTGATGGGACAGTTCTTTCCCAAGGCCGAGCAAGACAAGCTGAAGAGAGAATACCATGGAATCAGAAAGAGAGCTAGAGAGAACAGCAACGAGTTCATGCAACGCTTTCTTCGTTTGACTGGTTTTCTTGGCGCAGCAGCAGGTACTCCCGAAGAGCAAGCATACCACTTCCGGTGGGCTCTTCGTACATCGATCGCAAACAACTTGGTGTGTGCTACGTTCAACACGGTGGCACAAGTGACACAAGTGGCCGATGTTGCACATAAGCTGGAGATGCTGCAAGAAAGAGATGAGTTCGGGGAAGAAGAGAGACCCGAGAAGAGGTAAACATTCGTTATTCGGCGGTGACTAAACCGTATTCTTTTAGTATATGTCAATATTAATATCTCTTTTAAACTGCATCTTCCAGGAAGAAGACTGGGGACCGGTCTCATCCGGCTACTCATCAACAGCCTACTCAGCCCAAGGGAAACGGTCAGACTCACGACCGTTCTGCTACGGATAAGCATGGCGGTAATGATAATTACCGTAACAACGCTGGGAACTCCAACAACAACAGGTGCTTACACTTACTCATTTTCTTATTATTACATGCAATAGCTCATAATTCTGACACTTTAACAATCTTCTACCAGGAATCATGGTAATGGGAGGGACCAGAACCAAAGAGGTTCGCAGCCTAACCGTCCAGCTATCACTGGTATTACATTTTACGAATTTTTCCGCATTGTCCTTTGTACCTATTATCATGTCTCATGTATATTGTTCTTATCAGGCTCTCAGCCAGCAAGGACACCTGCTGGAGGGTATACTCATCCTCTTTGCACTACCTGCAACCGTAGGCACCCAGGGCCATGTCGCTGCGACAACGATGCATGCTACAAGTGTGGCCTCCCTGGCCATCGCATGAAGGACTGTCGCAAGGGCGAGATGGAGGGCACATCTGGGCATGCTGATACTAAGCCGCCTCCTACTATTGAACGCGTTTACACGACTTCTCGCGATCAGGCCAACAAGTCTACATGTACCATCACTGGAATCTTGTATATGTATGGTCAAGCTGCATGTGTTCTATTTGACACGGGTGCTACTCATTCGGTCATTTCTACTGCTTATGCTAAGAATGTTAGGATATCCCCTATGCTACTAGAGAATGTACTGAACATTTCCATGCCTTTAAGAGACTCTGTACGCATAACCCATGTGTACAAGAGCCTTCCCTTAGAGTTTGACGACAAGATTCGTCCTGTCGAAGCACTTCCGCTGGACATGAATGATTTTGACATGATATTGGGCATGGACTGGCTATCCAAGCATCATGCTACCATAGACTGCCATTCATATAGGGTCATCTTCGGTGATGTTAATGCACCAGAGTACATTCACAACGGTTCGTACCCGGAAGCTCTGTACAGATCATATCAACCCTGCAAGCACGTGCATTACTTTCACATGGTTGCGAGGGCTATCTAGCTACTGTTCATGACATGGATGTTGAATCTTCATCAATTCAGAATCAGCCGATAGTGTCAGAATTTTCAGATGTATCAGGCATACCACCTGCACGTGAAGTAGAGTTTAATATCGAGCTCGTCCCATGAGCTGAGCCGATTTCCAAGGCTCCTTATCGCATGGCTCCCATAGAGTTGAAGGAGCTAAATGATCAATTGCAAGAACTTCTGGAACGAGGCTTCATTCGACCGATCGCATCTCCATGGGGCGCACCGGTCTTATTCGTGAAGAAGAAGGACGACAGTATGCGTCTTTGCATAGATTATCGCGAGCTTAACAAGATCACCATCAGAAATAGGTATCCTCTACCACGCATTGACGATCTGTTTGACCAACTCCAAGGGGCCAAACATTTCTCCAAGATTGATCTGAGGTCGGGTTATCATCAACTACGGGTTAAAGAACAGGACATCGCCAAGACTGCTTTCCGTACATGCTATGGCCACTACGAATTTGTAGCCATGCTATTTGGCCTTACCAATGCTCCAGCAGTGTTCATGGATTTGATGAACAGAATCTTCCATGAATTTCTGGACAAGTTCGTCATTGTCTTCATTGACGACATTCTGATATTCTCTAAGTCCAAGGAGGAACACGAACACCATCTTCGTACAGTGTTACAGATTCTTCGCCAGAAGCAGCTGTATGCTAAATTCTCCAAGTGTGAGTTCTGGTTAGACAAGGTGGCATTCTTAGGCCACATTGTATCAACAGAAGGAATCACTATGGATCCGGCAAAGGTTGAGGCTATTACCAAGTGGCCAAGACCGACATCAGCAACTGAAGTTTGCAGTTTCCTAGGCTTAGTTGGTTACTACCGTAGGTTCGTGGAGAACTTTTCCCGTTTAGCACTACCATTGACCAAACTGATGCGGAAAAGGGAGAAATTCGTCTGGACTGAAGAAAGAGAGAAGAGCTTTGAAGATCTAAAGCAGAAGTTAGTATCTGCACCGATTCTTACTATCCCATTTGGTACAGGTGGATTTCAGATCTACAGTGATGCATCGGGGAAGGGACTTGGCTATGTTCTCATGCAAGATGGGAAAGTGATCGGGTACGCTTCACGGCAGCTTAAGCCTTATGAGGAAATTTACCCTACGCATGACTTGGAACTTGCAGCAGTCGTGTTTGCATTGAAAATATGGAGGCACTACTTGTATGGAAAATCATGTGATATTTTCACGGACCACAAGAGCCTGAAGTACATCTTCACTCAACGTGAATTGAACATGAGACAGAGGAGATGGTTAGAGCTGTTGAAGGATTATGACATTAATCTGCAGTATCATCTCGGCAAGTCGAATGTAGTGGCAGATGCACTTAGCAGGAAGTCTGAAATGATAAACGACATTAAAATTAAGGAGGAAATTATAAGAGACTTGGAGCGATTAGACATTGAGATCATGGTACGTGGACAACACGGTTACTGGGCTAATCTTAGAGTGGAACCTGAGTTACTCTTTAGGATCAAGGAAGCTCAGAAGGATGATGGTGATATTTGGGCGATATTCAGAACTTAGAGAAGCAGACATAATTTCGAGTAGACGTAGACGGTATCTTATGGAAGGGCACGAGACTTTGTGTTCCTGATGATCAAGAACTCCGGGAGGCATTGTTAGCTGAGGCTCATAGATCCCCATTCTCTATTCATCCTGGTTCGACCAAGATGTACCATGACATCAAGCAATACTTTTGGTGGAGTGGTATGAAACAGGATGTTGCGACTTACGTCTCCAAATGTCTTACTTGCCAGCAGGTTAAGATCGTGCATCAACAATCTGGCGGTCTTCTACAACCGTTGGATATTCCAGAGTGGAAGTGGGACAAGATCACCATGGATTTTTTTACCAGTCTTCCGCAGACAACGAGGAGGCACGATGCGATTTGGGTTATCGTTGATCGACTTACTAAGTCAGCTCATTTCTTACTGATCCGCAAGGAAGATTCGATCAGTAAAATCACCGATATTTACAAGAAGGAGATCATGAGACTTCATGGTGCTCCATCCAGCATCGTCTCCGACAGAGATCCTCGTTTCACTTCGCGATTTTGAGAAGTCTGCAGACAGCTTGGGGTACAAAACTTAAGCTTAGTACGGCTTTTCATCCTTAAACAGATGGACAATCGGAGCGAACCTATTCAGACATTAGAAGACATGAGGTCATGTGCGTTGGAATGGACGAGAGATTGGGACGATTACATATGTCTGGTAGAGTTTGCAAACAACAACAGTTGGTACGTAAGTATTAAGTGTGCTCCATGAGATGTTGTATGGCAAAAGTGTCGCGCCCCAATCTGCTGGGATCAGGTTGGTGAGCGAACACTTGAAGGACCAGAAATGATAGAGTTGACCAACGAGAAGAAAGTAGTAGCTAAGTAGAAATTGCAAGAAGCACGATCACGTCAGAAGAGTTATGCCGACAAGCATCGTAGGGACTTACATTTTAACGTAGGGGATCACGTCTTCCTTAAGGTATCTCCGACACGTGGTGTTAGACGTTTTGGAATCAAAGGGAAGCTCAGTCCTCGATTCATCGGACCGTTTGATGTCATTGAACGAGTCGGTGAAGTATCTTATCGTTTAGCGTTACCTCCGTAGCTTTCTCATGTTCACAATGTTTTCCATGTGTCCTTACTCAGAGGGTACAAGTATCATCCCCTTCACATGGTTCAGTATCCACTGGAACAGATTCGTGAAGATCTCACCTTCATAGAGGAACCCGAACGAGTTCTTGACAGGCAAGAACGAGTCATGAGGAGGAAGACGATTCCATTCGTCAAAATCTTTTGGAGGGATTATACCGAATGGGAAGCCACTTGGGAAACAGAAGAGTCTATCCGGGCTTCTTACCCTCATTTCATATTTTGAATTCGGGTATGTCCTTCTTTTCCATTTTACATTATCTATAATTCGGGGACGAATTATTCTTTTTAGGGGGGAAGAGTTGTAAAACCCGCATGCTTTTACCATGAACATTACATATATAATCGTACGTACATGATTAAAACTTTTCTTATATAACATGTTTACGTTTCACGAATGTTAATTACAAGTATTACGTACGTGTTATTACACGATAAGTATTTAAGCATATTAATACACGATAATTAACAATAATTATAATCACGAACATGAAAACATGAATGTAAATAATCACGAACCTATTATTATATATTTACGTAATTATGATTACGATTATGTATAAGTATATATTATAACACGAACATTAAATAAATAAATCACGTAAACACGACCACGAGAACACGTAATATTTTAGAACACGGAAAACGTTGGGTTTCCCCTTGTGGGCCCCACCTACCCGCGGCAAGAACAAAGAAAAGGGGCCAAGCCCACTTTTATTTTTAACTAAATAGAAAAAAAGGGAAAACATGTTTTCATATTACAGAGTTTTCTAAAAGGAACAAAACCCTAGCCTCCTTTTCTCCTTCCCTTTTGGCGACCGGGTATAACACACCAAGAAGGGGTGTTTGTTGATTTTTGGTGATCCAATTCAAGTGAAATCGTTCGTGTTATCGTTCTTTTTTTGTGTTGGGTCTACTAGATGTAGATCTTGCAGCCTGTCAGGACCGGTGAATGACTTCTGTAATCACAAGTCAAATCACAAAGAGACTCTATACACAATATGAATGCATAATATAAATATAATTAAGAAGAACAAAATAACTATAAAGACTTGATCCTTTCTAAGGATTTCTAATATTGATAATGACTAGAACTGCGTTTTGTGAAGGTGTGTCTAACCCTTCTGCCTAAGGTTCCTTTTATACTACAAGGAAACCCTAATACATCATTAAAGAAAACGTGTAAAACTGATATGCATATCCTTTCCTAACATATCTCATGCATATCCTAACAGAATATTAAGTAAATAATAAAGTTTGATTTTGACTAGGACCAGGAGCAAGAATTGCTCCTACTACGACTAGGACCAGGAGGAACTACATACCTCCTAGTCTACCTATTACATATAACTATTACAATGGTCCTAACAATCCTCCCCTAAACTTGAATTTGACCTGTTGAGTTCAAGTTTCCTGGAAAACGTGCAAAGAAAGCCCGAGGATTGTATCAGCAAAACAAATAGCAGCATTAACAAGATAAGAATCAGAGTAACAGCCGCAACATGAAACACTAGAAGCTTCTCCAAAGCTTGTAACAAATCAGCATCGTGTTGAATCTTTTCAGCAACATGAGCAGATTTGATGAGCCTTTACCAAGTAGCTGCTCGCTCTTGGGCTAGCTAGTCATTCTGGTGGAATAAGCATCACACTGGGAGACTAGAACCCAGCCCAACTCTTAGAACGTGAATCAATGGTGAGTGGGAGTACCCTGATGATTTTAGGCAAACCATCACAGCCGTCAACGGATTTGATACGTCTTTACCAGAAGCCGTACCCCTCTGGACTCGCCAACTCTTAGCAATGAAGCATCGGTGAGTTGAACACCCTATAGCTTTAAGCAAGCTATTACAGCTATCAACGGATTTGATAAGATCTTTACCAAGAGCCGTACGCCCTTGGATTAGCCACTTTTCAGTCTAAGACTATGGCAAGTGAAAACCATCCAGTTTTGGGTAACCTGGCAACCATCAACGGATTTGAGAATCGCACCAGGAGCCGTACCCTCAAGGTGAATCAACTTTTTCTTGTCGATTAGACATGGTAAGTTGAGAACCATTTGTTGTGTGGACCACGTCCAACACCAAGTGAAACCAAGTACCAGGATAAGCGCAAATCAGTAACCAGAACCACATTGTGAAGCAGCCAAGGGATATTATGTACAAGTATAAAATCGAAACTATGTTTAAAGTATAAGCAGATATTATATAAAAAGTATGATTTTTTTTATTTTTTTTTAAGAATTATTTTTTTTTATTTTTTTTTTTAACTATAAAAAATGAAATTCACCAATCACTGTACATATTGGTGAAAAGAATAAAAATAAGAACAAAAATACAAAGTATAAACACTTACAACCCAAACACCTTACATACCAGAAGCAGCCTTCTTATCCGCTAGCAACCTTGCTTGAATACCTTCTACCAAAGCCGTAGCCATACTCGACTCATTCCCAGAAGGAGCTGTAGAAATTTGCAGGTGACTCGCCAACATCGCCTCCATGGAAGAAATAGTCAAAGGATACTCCACATCCGTCAGCATAAACACCATATGACCAGATTCTAATTCCAACACATGAACTCCACATCCAGCATAAAGCTTCCAGCGTATAATCTCCCATTGCATTTGATCCTTCCATATGCCCGAAACAGGAGCATTGGAAGGAGGATCCAACATCAGCTTGAGATCAGCCCAGATTCGCATACCAGGCCATGAAGACACAGCCATGGGGTCAAACGGCATACTAGAATCAACAAGTCCAAACAACGCCATAAGATCCATACGGTCAGCCCAAGATAAGACACCCTGCAAACCCGTTGCCAATCGCACAGACCCATCACTCAAAGTAATCCGATGGGATACACCACCAGGAAGTGTGGTAGAACGCTCAACCATATAACCCGTAATGCTTCCATTGCCCAAGGGTAAGTCAGAATCGCTGTCAGAAGCTGCATCAATTAAATTCTCAGGATCACGCTTCTTAAAAGGAACTATTTTACCACGGCGAACACGACGAGCTAGTTTCTGGCGAATGGAACGTCGAGGTGTGGGAGAAGAAGGTGTTGATTCAACCTTTACCTTAACTTCAGCAACAGCAGGGGAAGCAGTAGAAATAGACTCATGAACATGTCCACCCAATGGACCACTAGGAGCTGCATCAGAAGTAGGATTAGGTTGTGTTGCCGGAACTGGTGGTGATGGAGATGACACATTAGATGTAGTAGCAGTAGGTGTGGTGGTATCAACAAAGGTGCTTGCAGGAACAGGTGTGGTGGAAGTGGTAACAGGTGTGGTGGTGGAAGCATGAGTGGTGGTGGTAGTAACAAAGATGGTAGGAGCAGGACCAGTAGTAGAACCCATAGGAGCAACCAAGGGTGTAGTAGAAGGACCAACAGAAGTAGCAACAGAACCAGAAGGATTACCAGCAAAACCAGGAGTGGGTGCAGACGAAGGACCAGTAGATTCAGCAGGCATAGAAGCAGTCACACCACGAGGATGGTAAATAAATCTTTCCGGAATAGGTTGACTCTGACGCTTCACCATCTTCTCATAAAGGGCCTTAAGCTCATCAAAAGTCAAAGCCCTCACCCGAGCCCAAGTCCACGGAGCATTGAAATGAGCAGCAGATTGATATTTCACATAACGTTGCATCTGCTGGCGCTCCTCAGCCCGAGACAGAGGTCTGTTCCTTCTCTGTTTCTTAAGTTCTGCAGCAAGAGCCAACTGGTGCTTACGCATCATTACCATAGCACGCGGAATACAATTGTGTTCATCAACATCATCACCCAACAGATCTTTAAACTGAGCATAATCCCGAGTGAGAACAGTCAACACTTGCATCCATTCACCATCAGTCCAATGCATGGCATCATGCTGAATTTGCGCACGCCTGCGCTCTCGAAGCTCTTCCTGAGCAGCCCTATCCGACTCATCAATCTCAGCCTGAACCCGACGAGCAACCTCTTCACCAAGCCTTTCTTCTTCAACCTGCCGACGAGTACGCTTGCGAGTTGGAGATGGAGTATCAGTCATTGGGGCTTTTCCCTTCGGATCATGAGAGGGACCAACATGAGAACCATCAGCAGGATCAGAATCACCACCCATAGAAGGGGGAATAGCACCAGGAGAAGGAGCATTGGAGGACGTTGGAGGAACCGGCAGATCATCATAAACTTTATCAGCAAAGGCAGCCTTTGCCAACAACGTCAAGCCATCCTCAACCTTCTCCGCACCCTCATCCTTAGAATCTGAATGAACCACATGCTTCTTGCGACGACGTTGTTGAGTCTCTAACGCCTTTATGTGATCAGCCAGAGGAAGAACAAACTCCCTTGTAAGCTTCCGATGTTGGTTTAAGTCAGCTTCCAAACAAATCATCCTCTCATGGTACCTGTGCATAAGATCGAGCAATGATGTCAGTGTAGTAGGCTCCTCCGCCTGCCCACCAAGAGAACTTGGATCAGAGAAAGCATCACGGGAGCCCGAAGCAACATGTGGGTCAACTTGTGGAGAACTAGCATCAAAAGGGATTTCAGTCGAATGTGGGGCAGGACTAGGAGGTGGAGTCTCCACAAATGGAGACCTTTGTGGAACGGAGGAAGGACCAGCCTTGGTAGGAGATGGTTTTTCAACCACCACTTCCTCAACTAGCTCCTCCTCTACCACAGGAGTGGCACCAACAGTAGGAGCCTCCTCCTCCTCCATGGGGTCATCATCTATCACAACAAACTCAGGAGCCTCCTCCTCCTCACCCATAGGACCCTGAGCCAACCCTAACATGGCTTCAGTCAGGGGCCTCCAATCCCCAGTAAACCCATTCATCATATTGTAATACACTTTAGCTGTAAGTTTAGATGGCACATGCTCAGTCCTATCACGTGGAATGCAAACAAGGATTTGTTGAAGAAACCTAGGGTACATAAGAAATTTCTTCCTCAAACCAGCAGTAGACAGATTACTAGCCATCCCCTCAAATAGATAATGAGAAAAATTAAACACTCTACCCTGGGCTAAACAAATAAGACCAGTAGCCAAAGGAGTAGGGAAAGCATCCCAACTCCCAGACTTGGGACTCATACAATGGATTAAAAAGTGAACCAGAAGCTTCCATTGAGGGGAAAACCTATTTTTCTGGAAGTTAAACTTCCCCCCATGTTCATAACCTTTGGCAGCCATTCCCTCCAAGACTTCCGAATTGGGGATTGATTCAGCACCCCCTCATCCTGAAGATGAAGAGAAGAGCGAATAGACGCTTCAGTCACCACATATGCACGTCCATCTATGGTAGCATGGAGTGCACGTGGACGTCCAGCCACATTCACAAGCTGAGCAGACGCCCAAAATTGACGTATCACACTATCATATATGGTGGGACAGACAGTAAATGCAAACCTTAAGTTAGAAGCTTCAATGAAATCCAAGATGTCAGCAAAATGTTCACGATTTGGACCATCACCCAGATAAGCAACACGGTTGTGAGCAGGTTGGTAAGCAAGAGCAACCATGGATCTTGATGAATTGATGGAAGAAGGAATAAGATTGGGGTGTAGAGAGTAGAAGCGGTTTTGTGTGTGTGTTAATTGCAATGAGTGAGTCAAGGGTGTATGTTGACCATATATAAAGAAACTAGTAACTGTTCATTGACCCCTATTAATGGGGGGTTGCCCTTTCAAATTAAACCATAAGTGCATAATAACCACTTGCCCTTTTTAACATAATAACCAACTCCCAATTAACTTGCTTAATTCAAACTTGTAAATACCAGCATTGGGAGCGTTGACCAAAAGTCAAAGCACACAATGGTCAAACTAGGAGCAAAACGTGATTAACAAAGGACAAAAGGAATGAACAGTATGCCAGACCAGTACCAGGAGCCAAACACCACGTGACATGGAAGGATTTTAAACCACCAGAAGGCAACCAAGCATAACCAGAAGCTGACCAAAGAGGACCAGAAGCCAGTCATGTAAGGCCAAATCCACCAGAAGAGAGAAAAAAATCCCCATCAGAAGCACCACACACCGACATAACCAAAAACAATGTTGTTAAATACTATGAATAAGTTAGTCTGACCTAATATTTACAAAAAGCCTCCCCTTAGGCTTTGCCTCCCCTCAATCCTAGACCTCAAGGATTGACCATCCCAATATGAACCACCAAGTGGTTAAACCGAGGACCATCAAAAGCTTTAGTCAGCAAATCAGCAACATTGTCATCCGTATGAACTTTAAGAACCTGTATCAGCTTCTTCTCATTGGCATCCCGTATAAAATGATGCCGAATCTCAATATGCTTTGTCCGCTGATGAAAAACAGGATTCTTCACAATGCAAATAGTGCTTTGATTGTCAATAATAATTTTGGTATTCATAAAATTGAAACCATAATCCAACATCTGATTTTGGATCCATAAAACCTGTCCACAACAACTAGCAGCAGCAACGTATTCAGCTTCTGTTGAAGAAGTAGCGACGATTGTCTGTTTCTTACATTGCCATGAAATAAGCCGACGACCCAAAAATTGACAACCACCAGTAGTAGACTTCCTATCATTATTAGCACCAGCATAGTCACTATCACTATAGGCTTCCAGAACAAAAGGAGATTCTCTAGGATACCATAGACCCAATTTAGGTTGAGCCTTGATATACTTGAAAATCTTCTTCACTGCATTTAAGTTCGAAACCGTTGGAGTCACCTGGTGTCTAGAACAAGCACTTACTGCAAACATAATGTCCGGACGTGATGCAGTCAAATACATGAGGGAGCCAATCATTGACCGATACATGTGAACATTTACCGGGGGGTCTGGCTCATTTTTAAGTTTGATTTTAGCAACTTCATAAGGAGTTGCTGCTGGTCTAAGAGGATCCATGTCAAACTTCTGAAGAATCTCATGGACATATTTATCTTGACTCATGAAAATCCCATCCGATTGTTGCTTGACCTGAAGACCAAGGAAGAATGACAGTTCCCTCATGGCACTCATCTGAAATTCGCCTTTCATCAAGTGTTCAAACTCATCACACCACTCATTCCTTGTAGAACCAAAGATAATGTCGTCCACATAAACCTGAACAAGAATAATATCCTTGGAATTCCGCCGAAGAAATAGTGTTTTGTCAATAGTACCTCTTCTATAGCCATTCTTTAACAAGAAAGTGGAAAGACGCTCATACCAAGCTCTAGGAGCCTGATGTAACCCATAAAGAGCCTTGACCACCTTGTAGACTTTCTTGGGATGAAGTGGATCGACAAACCCCTTAGGTTGAGTAACATACACTTCCTCGTCAATTTTTCCATAGAGAAATGCACTCTTGACATCCATCTGGAACACCGTAAAGCCAACATATGACGCAAAGGCCAAAAACAGACGAATGGCCTCGATCCTGGCAACCGGCGCAAAGACTTCAGTATAGTCAATGCCCTCAATTTGAGTGTGTCCTTGTGCGACAAGCCTAGCTTTATTCCTGAAAACAATTCCCCGTGCATCCTTCTTGTTTTTGAGAATCCATTTGGTATTGATAGCTGTCTTTCCATCTGGTAAGTCAACCAGAACCCAAACATTCTGAAACAAGAATTGCTGCATTTCCTCCTGCATAGCCTCCACCCAACTTTGATCCTCAAGTGCATGAGAAACCGACCTAGGTTCCACCTGTGAAAGAAAACAAGCAAACAAACAGTGTTGAAAGTCCGTATGATTATTACGCTTTTGATCCTCAATATAGCTCACAAGAGCATGATGATCAGACGAGGCCTTCTGCTGCATTCTGCGTGTCTTGACGGTAGAACCAGGATCTCCAATAATTTGAGTGGTAGGATGATCTTTATGTGATTGCAAGACTGGATTGGAAGAAACCTCCACTTCTGGTGCCAAGTTATTGAGATCACCAACAAAGTCCGCATCATATGAAGCATTTTGGAAAATCCCATCTACCGGTTGTTTATGAATATCATCCAGCTTGGTAGAAGACTTCTGTTCATGGTTCCCCAAATCAGAAGGACTGGAGAAACGTGTATTGGAAGCAGACTTGTTGATCCCAAACTTAGATCGATTAAGCTTTGTGTATACGAGATTAGATCAAGTACTACACGTAGAGAAACCTTTGCTTATGAATAAAGTAACAAAGTGTTATGCGGAATTAACACTTGATCTAAAACACAATGATGTTAAACAAACTTTCACTTGTATTAGAATAATCGTGTTGATTACAATGAAAGGTTTAACTTGCGAATACTATGAAAACTGATATTAAACATTAACCTAAAAGATCTTCTTTTATAGAACAAGAAGTCTTGTACAATAAGCTACGAATCAACTATTCTAGGTAAAGATAAACATAGAAAATACATTGTCGTTTCTATCCTTACTAGAAGTAATCTAGAATATAATAAACGTGTAGCTCACATCTTCCATCAGTGCTTGTCTTCAATCTGTCAACGCTTGACTTTAACTTGTCAACGCTTATGCTGTCAGCGCTCACTTTGCTCTTGTCAACGCTTAAGTTGTTCTTGTCAGCGTTCAAGTGTTCTGGCCTAAATTTATTCCCAACAATCCTCCCCTAAACTTGATATCCACTCTTATGATCAAGTTTCTGAATAAACATTAAGAACTTGGAGGAGTCTGACAAACCTTGTCATATTGATAATAAATAAATCTGATCAAATTCTTTGCCACGTCACTTGTATAGTCTATCTCCAACTGGGTGTCCTTCATCTTCTCCAAAACAGCCTTGGATATGAAATACTGAGCATCTACAAGTAAATACTCAGCAAACTTTGTAGAACTCAAATGGTATACACCAGCAGCTGACTATAACCTCCATTGAAGACCACTGAGGTCATCTTCAAGATCCTTCCATATTTCAGGATCTTCTTCTTTTGTCCCACACATTCTTTTGAATGTGGTCCAAAGTTTTATTCCATTGGCTGAAGTTGGTGCTTCAGCCTCATACTTGGTCTCTAGCAACCTCCAAAGGTCTACCAAGTCTTCTCTGTCACAACTTGCAAATAAAGATATGAGAGTGGTAAAAGTGTGTACCTCCTTGCCAAATCTTCCAATTTTCCAGAATCCACATTCATCTTCCTCATAACTTACAATTGGATTCCTGGAATCTAATGGTAACACATGAACCATATCTGAAGCTTCTAATGGGGAGAGCTTTAGGCTCTTTCTAATGATTGCTTCACTTGGATATAGTTGATTCATATCTTTTGGAAACTCAAGAATAAATCCCTTCTTTACTGGTCTAGGAACTATCATAGCTTTCTTGATTGCCATCTCTTCTGCAAGTTGCTCCTTTCTTTCATCTGAAAGAAGTCTGAAAGTGTTTTCTTCTTGCACTTTCACCCAAATAGGATAAGCCCTATGTTCCAACTCATCAAATGTCAAAGCCTTCAGCTTCTGATGTGTCCATCCAACTCCATGACATTTGAGCAACATAAAATAGAGCTTCCTTCTATCCCTTTTCAACTCAGAGAGAATGTTGCTTGCCTTGTACTTCAGCATCACCTTACAATCCTGCTGAACTCTAAGAAGAATTTCCAAACCCCATATTTGATCTGAAATGGTCAAGTCTGGATTATCCATACAGCTTTCTTCCCAAGAATTGTACATCTGAACTACCTCTGGCATATCAAAATCAATTTGCAACTTCAAATCTCTCAGCCTTTCCCTAGTAAGCTCATCACCATACTCAAGTCTTTCTGGTTCAACAATCATCACACTTGAGTCTGAGCTAGCTCCATCACTTTCTTCTTCAGAAGTCACAACAAATGGTGACTTTTCCTTTTCACCTTGTTCCATCATTTGCTCAGCCAATCTTCTATCAAACTCAACCTGAGCTGCATTCTTTGGAACAATTTCTTCTACCAACTTACCCTTACCCTTATCTGTTGGTTCAATTGTTGGTAGGGTAGATGATAATACCTGAGTAGGAACATCTTTGATGATAGATGATGACTGGAATACATCACCTCCATATGCAGATCTGTCAACGCCCAAATATCCTCTATCAGCGCCCAAAATACTTCTGTCAGCGTCCAAACTTGTCTTATCAACGCTTAAATATTTTCCCTCAGCGCCTTGTGTAACCTCTCTCAGCATATCTGTAAATGATAAATTTAAATTGGTTGGAGAGATTAAGGACGTATCAAAACCTTTTTGTTCCTTTAATGTAGTAAGAGCTTCAGCAATATCTAATGATTGACCATCTTGACTGCTCTTATCACTCAGATTTCTTGCTTCCTCCCCTTTGGAAGACTCCTCCATACCTCCCCTTGAATGAGCACTCTCTAAAACAACAATCCTCTCCCTCAATTCTTTGAGTTCAAGGCCTTGGTTACTGACAATTTGTACCAAGTCTGCATTTTGCTTTTGCAAGCTAATACAGACAGCCGTCAATTCTAAAAGCGTCATTGGTTCCAGTCTGCCCTCTTCCAAAATGGGAATTTGACCTCCTAAGTCAGGTTCATTGGGCATGGATGAGGACTTAATTATGTTGGGACTGTCTTGACCAGCATCTAAGCCTGTATCAATAGTCTCAGCCTCATCCAGGTCACCAGCCACATTTGTGGTGGTGGTTCTCTCTGCCACATGGCTAGGACCACCAGAGGAGAACACTCCAGCAGTCCTTTGGCGTTTAATCAACCTATATTCTGGTGGTGTGGAAGATGGTGTAGAAGATGGTGTAGATGTAGGTTGGTTAAGGGGTGTTTGGGATTGTGATGGTTGGGTGTCAACGTTGGAAATAGGCACATCAACGCCCACATTAGATGTGTCAGCGTCAAAGGGATTTTGGTCTATTTGCATTTGGTCAGGTGAGGGTAAAGGTTCAGGGATAGGTTCAAGTTGTGGTTGAGGGTCAATATGAGGTTGGGGGTCTGGTTGGGGTTGTGCTGCTGCAATAACAACAAGCATGGCTGGGGTCAATGGTAGGTCTCTATGAGGTGGTGAATTCATCTTGGTAAAAATAGCCTTCTTTTGTTCAGGGATCTTATAAAAGTCATTGTGATCCCTTGAACAATATCTTTGAGCATCAAAAACCATTTGCAGAAAACGGGGATAAGCCAAAGTCATTTTTGTCCCCTTGTTTTTACACATTCCTTCAAAAATCATTTTAGACCAATTATAATTTTGCCCTGTTGCAATACACACAATAGCAGTTGCAATGGATCTATTGATCTCATTGTGTGCAGTACATTTGGGACTCAAACATTGAAGGAGAATGTGAATTAGGTACTTCCAGGCTGGGGGAAATTCCTGCTTATGGTACTTATTAAGAGTACCTTCATCAGGAATAGGATATCCCAAAGCCCTAAGCCCTTGTTCTATTTCAGATATGGGAAGCATGGTTATACCATCAGCATCATTGAGATGCAAGGCCTGGCGTACCAAGGCCTCAGTAACCACCCAAGGTCTCCCATGTACAATAGAATTCAATGTTGTCACTCCATTAACTGTTGAGGAACTGACAGTGTTCCAAAACTGTTTAATGTGTGTGACTGGAATGAGTGGGGCATGAGAAAGAGCATACCTTAATGGGGATGCATTCAAATACTCCACCATCTGAGTGTATTGAGGGAACAAAGTATTATCAGCAACAAGATAAGCAATCATGTTGTATTGAGACTTGAACCCCAAATCCAATTATGCTGAGTTAAATCTTGGTGCCATTGATGAAAGCTGTTAATTTGATGTATAAAAGATGAAGGTTGATAAGAGAAAAGTGTTAGACAAGAATTATAGATACCCTGTTTAAAATAGGAGCCAAATTTATAGGAGTGGATGAATGCACGTGATTGGCCCAAAAATAGGCAAAGATTTTCAAAAATCAATCATGAAAATATTGAAAAAGTTTATAAGTTATCTCATGCATTTAATGAAAGTAACAACTCCTAAAATTACGGCTTGAAAATATGTCAAAAAGTTACAACTGGGTAGGTCCCATTGTTTGTCAACGGTCAAATATAACCCAACAACGCCCAACGGCTATAATCTTGTCAACGTTCGCCTAAAGCCATGTCAGCGTCCATTTTGGTCACAACAACGCTTGGAAAAATCTTGTCAGCGTCCAAAAATAAAATTGTTTTAAAAAGTGAAAAATGACCTTAACAAGTAATTTATCCTAGAGAAGATAACCAAAAGCTGATAATTATCATAGGGCGGCAAGCACTGTCCAGTTATGCACACTTGCATAAGCAAGATAGACATAACAGTCCTCTAGTGTCCCTTGCTAACCAAAATTCTTAACAACCAAGTTACCTCATAAAATCCTTGTTACTCCCAGGTAAAACCCATATCAAAAGGATTCCCAAGCCTCCCAACAGACCACAACCAATTCTAGGTCAAAAATGTCTTGGCAGCATGCAAAGTTGATATACTATGCATGCTACAGTGCCTCATGGTTTAGTAAAACTAACCCATACTCACCTGTGGACACAATCTAGAATTGTGATGAGAGTATTCTAAGAATACCCAAGAGTCCTAAAGGTTCCTTAAACCTCCCCTCAAACTATGATACATGAGTTCTCAAAATATATATATGAACAATAAAAATTTATGTCAAGATAGGAATATAAATATTCCAACCATCATCCATAAACAAAAACATGTCCAAATAGCTCTTCAAAGGTCCATAAGCAACTCTGTATCCAATGGCATAAAGCTACCATTACCTGCACATTTAGATGAAAACCACAAAACTAACATTTGTTGCTAACAGCGTCCCGACAACACTTATCAGCGTTGAAGGAACTCTTGTCAGCGTTAGACAATAATATCTCCAACAACGGCAAAATAACACTTGACAGCGTTACATTTACCTTTGTCAGTGTTAGAAAAATAATGTGGAAAATCTAAATCATCACAAAGACCAATAACAATGCATTATCCTGTACATACTTTTACAAAAAGGTTCCAAAACACATATTAAGTGAGATTAACCATTCCAATATTTGTTACCAAATATTGAAATCTTCCAGCATCAAAAGGTTTAGTTAATAAATCAGCCACATTGTCCTCTGTGTCTACCCTATCTGGTTGTATTAAACCTTTCTCAAAGCAATCTCTTATAAAATGATGTCTAATTTCTATGTGTTTGGTTTTAGAATGATGTACAGGATTTTTAATAATGCATAAAGTACTGTTATTGTCTACAAAAATCTTGGTATGCATAAAATTATACCCATAATCCAACAGCTGGTTCTGAATCCATAAGACTTGTCCACAACAAGCAGCTGCAGCCACATATTCTGCTTCAGTTGTAGAGTTTGCCACCACTGTTTGTTTCTTGCATTGCCAAGATATTAATCTGCTCCCAAGAAATTGGCATCCACCAGTTGTGGATTTCCTATCAAACTTGTCACCACCATAATCACTGTCTGAATATGCAATAAGATCCAATGGAGAATCTTTTGGGTACCACAATCCAAGATCTGGGTAACATCTTAGGTACCTAAAAATTCTCTTAACAGCAAAAAGGTGACATTCTTTGGGAGTCACTTGATGGCGTACACATGCACACACAGCAAACATGATGTCAGGTCTTGAGGCTGTAAGATACATCAATGATCCAATCATTGATCTATAGTGCCTAACATCCACATCCTTTCCAGCTCCAATTTTTCCCCAAGGGTGTTGTCTATCCATAGGAGTGGAAGCCTCCTTCTCATGTGGAGAAAAACCATATTTCTTCAAGATTTCAGCTACATACTTGTCTTGGGAGATGAAGATACCATCTTCTTTCTGCTGAACTTGTAAACCTAGAAAGAAGTTCATCTCACCCATTGCACTCATCTTGAATTTATCTGTCATGAGCTTGGAAAATTCCTCACTCATTTTTGGATCAGTAGAGCCAAAAATGATGTCATCAACATAGACCTGCACAAGCAACACATGTTTTCCTTTCTTCTTTGTAAACAGTGTCTGATCTATGGTGCCCCTTTTGAAACCATTTTCCACCAAGTAGGTGGACAATGTACCATACCATGCTCTTGGGGCTTGATGAAGTCCATACATTGCTTTCTTTACTCTATAAACCTTGTCTGGATTCTCAGGATCTTCAAAACCAGGAGGTTGCATTACATAAACCTCCTCAACAATTGTGCCATAGAGGAAAGCACTCTTCACATCCATTTGGTAAACAGTAAAATTCATACAAGAGGCATAAGCTAGAAAAATTCTTATAGCTTCAATTCTTGCAACTGGTGCAAAAACTTCTTCATAATCAATTCCTTCCTCTTGTGTATATCCCTGGGCTACCAAACGTGCCTTGTTTTTGACCATAATTCCTCTTTCATCTTTCTTGTTCCTTAGAACCCATCTTGTCCCAATTGGTCTCACATATCTAGGACAATCAACCAGCTCCCAAACATCCTGTATAGCAAATTGGTGAAGCTCATCCTGCATTGCTTCCACCCAACTTGGTTCCTTGAGAGCATCAAAATTTTTCTTGGGTTCTTCCTGTGACAGAAAACAGGCAAACAAACATGCTTGTACAAGAGGGGTATCAACCTTCTTGTGTATATTGGCAATAAATCCACCAAGACCTTGATGGGATCTTCTTGTCTGAACTGGAGCCATAACATCACCAATGATTTGAGATGTGGGGTGATCCTTAGCTGTTGAAGTGAGAACTCCTCCTTCAAAGAGTCTGGTGTCCTCAACTTCACGCTCCATGTTGCCAATATCTTCTTCCTCAGATTCTTCTTGATCAACAGAAATCCCTTCATGAACATTAGAAGGTCCACCTTGTTCAAAATGGGAAGAGAAAAGCTGTGTAAAGGTGTCTCCAAAGTCTGATCCCTGTTTATCAGCGTTTGGGCTAACAACGCTTGAACTGTTGTTGTCAGCGTTGGAGCCATCAGCGTCTGAATTGGTCGTGTCAGCGCTTGATTTCCCTTTGTCAGCGCTTGAAGAATCATGCATGTTAGTATTTGGTGGTATTTGAACACCACCATTATCTTTCCTTGCAGCAGTAGCAGCAGCATAATACTCATCTGTCCATATAGGAAGTGTAACAAATTCTTGTGTGGGAGATGATTCAACTGCTGGTGGTCCATCCTCCTTAGCAACCTGTATACCTGAAACATTACCAATTCTCTTTTCCAAAACACTTGAAGTTACCTTCACAATGTCTGGATCAGTAACAGGCATATAATTTAAAGCTCTAGACAAAGGTTCTAAGTCAAACAACCAATTTGGACCACTCTCAGGATCACTAGGTTTACTTTCTAAAAACCTAACATGTACCTTTTCAAGTATACGTTTTTCCTTTTTAATGTAAACCCTATATCCTTTACTCTGCACTGAATATCCCATGAAGTAGCCTTCATCACCTTTTGAATCAAATTTACCTAGGGCCTCACTAGTTTCTAAAACAACTACATGACAACCAAATGGCTTGAGAAAGCCAATATTGGGCTTCCTTCCCCAAAGTAATTCATAAGGTGTTTTATTATGTATCTTGTTGACCAATGCCCTATTTTGAACATAACAAGCTGTGTTAACAGCTTCAGCCCAAAAGGCTATAGGAAAGTGGGCATCAGCCAACATGGTTCTGGCTGCTTCAATAAGGGTCCTATTCTTCCTTTCAGCAACCCCATTTTGCTGTGGGGTTCTAGCTATGCTAAACTGCCTAGTAATCCCTTTCTTGGCACAAAAATCATCTAACAACTGATTTCTAAACTCACCCCCATTGTCACTTCTAATAATTTTGACCTCATTACCATTCTTCTTTTCAATTTGGGTAATGAAATTAATCAGACTTAGGGCAGTTTCACTTTTCTTGGCTAAAAAGAAAGTCCATGTAAACCTGGAGTAATCATCAGTAATGACAAAACAATATGATTTACCCTTCAAACTTTCTATATTAGTTGGACCAAAGAGGTCCATATGCAATAAGTGAAGTGGTTTAGAACTAGAGTGCACCTGTTTAGACCTGAATGAGACCTTGTGCTGCTTGCCCTTAAGGCATGCAACACAAGAGTGGTCATTGTGGAAAGCCTTTTCAGGCAAACCATCAACTAAACCAAGCCTCACAAGTCTATTAATATTCTTAAAGTTTATGTGCCCTAGTCTCCTGTGCCAAAGATTACTTTCATCTACTGAGGCTTTAGCATATAGACATGACATTTTATTATTTACCTTAATTCCATTAAGATTCACATTATATATGTCTTTATGCCTTGGTGTTCTAAAATCTATGTATTTCTCCTCAGGGAGCTTATAATCTTTGCTTAACACCAAGCACTCAGTATCTGTGAAAAGAACCTTATTTTTGTTATCACACACTTGTGATACACTAAACAAATTATAATCCAGATCTTTTACCAAGAAGACATTCTCAAACCGTAGATTGTTGGTGACAAGGGTTCCTTTTCCTGTGATTGTTCCATAACCCCCTCCAAAGTATACCTTATCACCATCTTGAATAGGAGAGAAATTGGTCAGATAGTCTTCCTTTCCTGTCATGTGCCTTGAGCATCCACTATCCCAGTATCCATAGTCATTGATCTTCTTCTGAATGCCCTGCACATAAAGAAAACACATTAGTTTTCTTTGGGAACCCAAGCCTTAGAAGACTTGGATTCATTTGGTTGTTCAACAAGAACAGACTTGGTTCTCATAACAACCCCATTTTCATCCCTGTTTGAATGAAATTCCCAGTTAACCCCAATTGGTGTTGACAATGCCTTAGAAATATAATGAAACCTGTTGCATGTCATAGAAATACCAGTAGAATTAGGGTTTTGGTCTTGTTTTGGTCTCCATGTTAAGCTAGTAGAAGCTTTAGACCTATTTCCCAGTGGTTGCAAATACCTAGGTTTAGCAGTGTGTCTGTCAGCGCTGAAATTTCCCTTGTCAGCGCCCCGATTACTCCTATCAACGTTGAACCTAGGGTTTGCTACAGGAACCCATTGCCTATTTGACCAAGTGTTTGACTTTTGAAAAGGTCTTAGGCCTTGTGTGTTAGACCCTCTAGAAAAGAATGGGGCTGGTCTAACAACTTGTGAACTTTTGTTCACAAAGGTATTGGGTCTGACAGTGTTTGACCTATGTTGACTTTTGTCAGCGCTGAAATGGTTCCTATCAGCGTTGACATTGGAAGCGTTGACACATTTGTAGGCCAAATGTGAGAAGCTACCACATGTGTAACAAGCTTTTCTAGACATAGTCTTAGGTCTAGAAGCAAAGAAGCCTGTTCCATGATTACTAACTTGGCTTTTTGGTGACCTAGTATTCCTATACATCTCTGCATATTTAACACTAGGTTTTCTAACAGATTGTGGGCCAAGGTCAACAGATTTGCCAGTGGTAGGGTGTGTGATCTTAATAGGTTTAGGATCATCAATTGGTTTTATAATTGGTGTGGGCTCATTTGGACTTTCACACAACAACCCTCCCTTAACAAACAAGGTGTGGTTAGCTTTCTTCCACTCTTCTAGGTCAGTCAGCTTTTGCTGATATTCCTCAACTGGGGAAGTCACTCTAGGTGGAGGAATAAACTCCTCCTCTTGGCATTCTGGCAAGCCAGTCCAAGATAAGTCCTTTGATTGGACACCATAGAAATCCCCAGCTGGTGGTGGAACAACAGTATAATTATTCATCCCAATCCCACTCATATCCTTAGAGTCTCTTTGTTTGCTAACACACTCTCCTAGGGATTGTGTGGCCTTATCAAATCTCTGGATTTTAAGACTCACATTATCTTTATTTTTGTTAGCCTCTTCTAACTGAGCTATCAAATCAAGATTAACCCTATTTACTATATCTTGAACATCTTTACTCTGAAATAACTCATGTTTTAAGATGTTTATTTGATCCTTTAAATCAAACTCCATTTTCTTATACTCAGCTACTGTCTTTTCTGTTTGGGTAAGAGCAATTTGATAATTAGATACTTTGCATCTTTCAGTACTTGCCTCATCTAATAATTTAACTATCTATTGTTTTAATTTTTCAGTATTTAAACGACAACCCTTAGAACAGAAAGCATCATCATATACCTCATTATCTGATGAAGAGGAGGAGTGTGCCATGAGAGCATATTCAGCATGCTCTTCTTTAACTTCAGCAACCAAAGCTCTGTCCTCTTCCTCATTCTTAGCCATCCAGCTCCAATCCCATTCTCCAACACCATCAATTTGTTGAACAGCAACCATGGCCTTGGGATCTGGGTTCTTAATCATTTGGCTAGAAGGCTTCCCAGCATCAGATCTTCTTGGAGATCTACATTCCCTCATAAAGTGCCCCATCCTATGACAGTTGTAGCACTCAACCTTGGATTTGTCAAATCCAGCAACATCCTTAGCATTAAAGGTCATCTTCTTCTTGAACCTTTTATTGAACCTGTTTGCTCTTAAACTTACAAGAGCCATAGTCCACTTGATGTCCATCTCTTCCAATTGTTCATCACTTATCTGCTCAAGATCTTCATATGTAATCCTTGAATCACTGGGCAAAGAAGCAATGAATGCACACACAGTATCAAGATCAAAACCAGCAGGTTTAATTCTATCAGCGCCATGATTGTGTGTGTCAGCGCTTGAGTACAAAGCGTTGACAGGATATGATCCAGCGCTGACAGATTGACATCCAGCGCTGACACCTTGAGATCCAGTTGCTGAATGTCCATAGAAGTTCATGGAATCAAATTGGCCTTCACTTTGTGAAAAGAAGGCCATGTTGCTGCTGGAAGATTTGTTATCACTTTCCAATTGCCATTCATTCTCCAATAGTCTTAACTTGTTGAAGATGTCATCAAACTTGGAAGTCTTGTGGGTATTATTGACAAGAATGGATCTTGTCTCAATCTTCCATACATCACCAAGGCTTTTGAGAAAAGTAGCATTTAATTCAGGGTCATCAATCTGTTTTCCCATGAAGGAAAGTTGACTTGTGATGTCAAGAAGTCTACTTCTCACACTGCTGAGATTCTCATTAGGTTGAGCTTTAAAGACAGCATACTCATGCAATAGTTGCTTCTTCTTTTCTTCTTTTGTATCAGCATTGCCACCATGTGCTACTTCAAGAGCTTCCCAAAGCTCTTTTGCAGACTCAAAGCGTTTGTACTTGTGCTGATTCTCATGACCTAGGGCATGTTTCAAGATGTTCAGGATTTTCATGTCCACCCTCTTCTTAGCTATGTCTTCAACAGCTACAGCTCTCCCATCTTCAGGCTTTTCCACCTTATCAGATTCAGGACAATTAGGAACAGCTGTCCTTGTGGCAATTGCAGCAGTAATCTTTGCTGCTTTATCGAATGTGTTCCCATATTCGATGATCTCCCAAAGAGTGTAGTCATGAATAGCTATATATTGCTCAAAATTGGACTTCCAAAGCTCAAAGTTCCTGGCATCAAACATGGGAATTTTGATACTAGGGTTTGAGAAGTTGTTTTGTAGCAAAGCAGGAGGTTGATTTGTGCCAGACATGATGTTTTTAGGGTTTTGAGATTTTTAGGGTTTTTAGGGTTTGGTGTTTTAGGGTTCTGTGTTACTTAAAGATCAAAAGTTTCTCAACAAGCTCTGATACCACTTGTTGATCCCAAACTTAGATCGATTAAGCTTTGTGTATACGAGATTAGATCAAGTACTACACGTAGAGAAACCTTTGCTTATGAATAAAGTAACAAAGTGTTATGCGGAATTAACACTTGATCTAAAACACAATGATGTTAAACAAACTTTCACTTGTATTAGAATAATCGTGTTGATTACAATGAAAGGTTTAACTTGCGAATACTATGAAAACTGATATTAAACATTAACCTAAAAGATCTTCTTTTATAGAACAAGAAGTCTTGTACAATAAGCTACGAATCAACTATTCTAGGTAAAGATAAACATAGAAAATACATTGTCGTTTCTATCCTTACTAGAAGTAATCTAGAATATAATAAACGTGTAGCTCACATCTTCCATCAGTGCTTGTCTTCAATCTGTCAACGCTTGACTTTAACTTGTCAACGCTTATGCTGTCAGCGCTCACTTTGCTCTTGTCAACGCTTAAGTTGTTCTTGTCAGCGTTCAAGTGTTCTGGCCTAAATTTATTCCCAACAAGACTCACTAGCCGGAGTACCAGTAGGTGATAAGCTAGCACTAGGAGCAGAAGCTGGAGTACCAGGAGCAACTTTGTCAGTGGGCTCAACCAAGGGAAACTCAAAACTACCTTTAGCAGCTGCGTTAGTAGCTTCTTGTTGCTGCTTGAGAAGAGTGTCAAGAGCTGCTTGGGAATCCTGTACATCCAATGGAGTTGCATCACTAGGAGGAATAGGAGAAACCGTGGTGGAATAGGATGGAACCACAAAAATGTCATCCTCATCATCTAAATCAGAAAGACTAGAAGGAACACCAGTACTAGAAGTTGCAAACACTTGTGGTCCTGCATCATGGTTAGTTTTGAAATGAAAATATCCTAACGAATCACTAAGATAATCAAGATCAAAATACCATTCTGGACCTTTGCCTTGGATGTTTGACTTCTCCTCAAAATACCTGAGATTAATAGTTTCAATTATCCGTTTGGCTTGAAGATTGTAGACACGATACGCCCGAGAATGAGCTGAATATCCCACAATGTATCCTTCATCTGCCTTGCCATCAAACTTCCCCAAATAGTCACTAGTATTCAGAATGGTGACTGGACACCCAAAAGGCTTCAAATGAGCAATATTTGGAACTTTGCCCGTGAGCATCTCATAAGGAGTCTTCTTATGAGGATTGGTAATAGAAACCCTATTCAAAACATAACTTGCTGTATTAACAGCTTCTGTCCAGAACATGGTCGGAAGCTTGGAATCAGCAAGCATAGTTCTTGCAGCTTCTATTAGTGTCCTGTTCTTTCTTTCTGCCACACCATTCTGTTGAGGAGTCCTAGCAGCACTATAATCTCTTTTGATGCCCTTAGCATTACAAAGTGCGATGAGGTCTCTATTTTTAAACTCGGTTCCATTGTCGCAACGAATACCTTTAACTTTCTTGGACAACTGATTCTCTATCAAGGTAAGAAAATCTCTAAGAATTGAGTAGGTCTCACTTTTGGCAGCCATGAAGAACACCCACGTAAACCTGCTATAACCATCATTCACCACCAAACAGAATTGCTTGTGGTCAATGCTCCTGATGGAAGTAGGACCAAATAAGTCCATGTGTAGAAGCTGCAATGGTTCAGTAATAAGACTTAAAGCAGTAATGGCCTTGAAGGATGCTTTGTGTTGTTTGCCTTTGCTACAGGCAATACAATTTATATCATTTCTAAACGTCTTGGGAGGTAAACTAGAGACCAGATTCAGATTGGCAAGTTTGTGAATGGTCTTAAAGTTCACATGTCCCATCCTTCGGTGCCATTTAGTGGCTTCATCTTCTGAGGCTTTTGCAACCAGACATGCTAGTTGACCAGTAGGGTTGACTTCATTCAACTTGATGCTATATAGATTGTGTCTTCTAGGGATTCTGAGTAAAACTTGTGAGTCATCCGGAAGCTGAAAATCTTTGGAAAGCACAAGTGCATCAGTATCGGTGAAGAGTAGAAACTGCTTCTTGTCACAAATCTGAGAGACCGATATCAAGTTGAAGTGTTGAAGTGCTTCCACATAGTAGACCTGCTCAAAATTTAGTTTTGGAGTCTTTATCGTTCCTTTGCCAGTGATTCTGCCTTCACTACCACCAAAATAGACCTTGCCCCCATGAAATGGTACAAAGTTAGAGAGAAGACTTTTATTGCCAGTCATGCTCCTGGAGCAACCACTATCAACAATGCCTAGACTAGGATCCTAGTATGGAGTAACCTACAACAACAATATAATAAAAATGCAAAAGTTAGTGTCTTAAGGGGACCCAAACCTTTTCAGGTTTGAGCCTGCCTTGTGGATCATTAGAAGAATGCCAAGAAGATTGATGAGATCCACCATTGTTCCTTGGTTGCCTGTGCATCATATGGGTATTATTATTTGACCAAGAACAACCTGCTGAGGGCTTAACAGCAGTTCCCTAAGTTCCCAAAACAAAATACGTGTGGTCTAAATTATGCGGATAGATTGGATTAAAATTTTGAAAATAATTACTGGTTGTTTGGAATCCACTATCTCTCCAATAATCAGATGCGAAAGGAGAGGATACTCTAGAAGTATTAAATATTGGAGCACTAGGATTAAGTCTTCTAGAAGCATATGAAGCAGCTCCTGGTGAACCAGGAGCAGGAAAAGCATGATTAACAGATGCATGTGTGTCATAATAATCACAATCTTTAATTAAATGAAAGGAACTGCCACAAACAAAACATGTTTTGAAAGACCTTTTATTAGAATGAGATTGTTTCATACTGCCTACTTTATTACACACATTTCTAGGAAAAAACATTCTTCCTAGGACTCAATAAACAAGGACCAGACACACTTGACTTGACAGCAACTTTTTCTTCACACCTCCTAGCACCAGTAGCAGCATGTTCATTCGACTTGGAACTTGTAGGTCTTGACTCTTCACTTGAACCATTAGATGCAGAGTCACCGACTTTGTCACTGAAAGTACATGAGACAAAGTCATTAGTATTAGTAGAACTTGTTGGGGACTCAAGCATCTGTGATCCATCCGAGTCATTATGCCATGAGGTGGGCATAAAAGTTCCAGTAAGAGGAGGAGGGACAGCATGCATTTCTGCTGCTGGTTTAAACCTATTGTAACTAGGTTTGCCCTCATCCTCTTTGTCGGCATCAAAGACACTTGAGAAAGATAAATCAAATACATCTTCTGAATCAATATATTTTTCAAATCCTAAGCCTCTTTTAGTTCTGCCAGACATGCTACTATCAATTAATTTTGAAAGATTTTTAGGTGCCTTTTGCCATTTGTCAAATCTTAACATTGTAGCATCTAATTTAGCTTGCATCTCCTCTTTTTCTTTGATACTAGCATCTCTTTCAGTTTCTGTATATTTAAGCATATTTGTAGTGTTTTCTAAATCAATGCTCAGTATCCTGATTTTATCCTCATACGCACGTTGTGTATCTTGTAACCACCTCTTTTGTTGTTCCAATGTGTTTAAAGAAGCCTTATAGGCTTGTACCTCTAAAAAATACTTATCATTTTGATCATTTACTTCATTAAATTGGGACAACAATTCTGTGTATTTATCATGACAACCAAGAGGACAATGTTGTACCTGAGGTGAGATGCCCATAAGAGCAAACTCGTCTGCTTCTTCTGCATCAGAGAGATTCCCAGCTATCATTGCTAACACGTCAGTCGAGGATTCAGCTGATTCCAGAGTAGAAGCCTGATGATCATTCCAGTTGACCATAGAGTCAACAGATACCAATGCCTTCCTGTCATCTTTAACTTCCTGAACCTTGAAAGCGGAGTACCTGTTCTTCTCCTGATCATTCTTGCTAGGGCACTCCCTTGCAAAGTGACCCTGTTGCTGGCAGTTATAGCATCGTACCTTGCTTCTATCGAATCTTGCTGGCTCCCGAGGGTTGTAATTAAATTTCCTTCCTGCTTTCTTCTCAAATTTGTGAACCCTAAGAGTAAGCATGGCCATCTGCCATTTAAGATCCATCTCATCCAGGTCAAGTTTATCGACCTGTTTGAAGTCATCAAAAGCAAGTTGTTGTTCAGCATTAACATCAGCCACAAAAGAATGAAGAACAGCTTCTACCATACTACCAGACTTGGCAGCAGGATCAGGAGCAGAGGTATGCTGAATAGTATGCTGAGAGGAGACAGTATTGCTTGGGCTACTTGCATATGACATGGGACTAGATGCCATAGAACTCACAAAGGCTGAATTAGCAGGGGTGGGAAAAGAGTCACTAGGATATCCTCTCACATGGGGTTCGAATGTTCTGAGCCTATGAAATAGATCATCAAAGGTGAGATAGTCAAGCCCACCTTTGGCTTTGAGTGAGATCACCACCTGGTTCCATGAGTAGGGTAAGGCTTTAAGAAACCTTGCATTAATGTCACCATCATCAGGTTTTGACCGAAGTTGATTCAATTGGCTCAAGATCTTCTGGAACCTATCATACCCTTGATTTAGACCTTCAGTTTCTGAGATTTTGAATTCGGTAAATTCATCTCTCAGCATGGACCTTCGCATTTTCTTTGACTCCTCATTCCCGCCGAACCTTGCTTTTATGCCATTCCAGATCTCTCTGGCATCATCCAAATGGTAGAAATCACCCATGTGATCTTCAGGAAGAGATTGAAGCAAAATCGTTTTTGCTTTTACCTCCTTCTGAATAGCTATGATTTCCTCATGAGATTTAGGGTCAATGATTGTAATGTTTTACTACTCTTTAGGAAAAGAGCGTAAATAGCGAAAAGTATTAAGTACGACGGTTTAGGAAAACCGTGCACAAATGACCCAATCACTTAAAAAGAAAGAGATGAAAAAGAGTTCGTTTCCCAAGGAGGTATATGTGTTGTGAATTAACTTGTATTTCTTTGGAATTAATATTTGGAAGAATGGGGATGAGAAGATGAAAGACGGTTACGTTAAAATTAAACTACGATGAAAAAGACGTAAACATAAAGCCGTGAAAAACTACCCAAATTAAAAATTATTATACTAAGACCAAAAACAAAATCAATAATTAAAAAGACTAAAAGGAAGTCTAAAATAATATAAATAAAGACAAAAATCCAACAAAGATATTTTAAAACCTTTTATTAATTAAATATTTAATTTTAAATGCTAATTAAAGCCCTAAAATTAAATATAACTAATTAAAATGTCTAAAATATGATTTTATTGAATAATCACTTAACTTATATTATTAGAAGACTAAAAAGTAATTTTCTAAAAATTAAAAGCTATTAAAACTATTTTTAAAACTCTAAAAATGATTAAAAATGATTAAAACCTAATTAAACTTAAAATAATTATAAAAATAAATCTAAAAGTTATAAAAATATTCTAAGAATGGAAATAGTCTTAATTATTGCTAAATAACTTAAGAAAAATGAAAAAGAAATAAAAATAAAATTTTGATTTTTTAATAATAAAATAATAATAAAATAATGCTAAAATTAATTCTAAAAATTTTATAAAAATCCTAAATAATATAACTAAGAGAAAAACACAAATTATAGCTCCTAAAACTTTTTTAATGATTTTATAAAAATGTTTAAAGTTTATGAAAAACCTTAAAATAATATAAAATTAGAAATTAAAGTTTTTAAAACCAAAACTAAATGTAAACCTCAAATTATATATTAAAAAGCTAAAAACTATTTTTCCTAAAAATTAAAAATCTTTTTTCTATTTTTTATTGAATTAATAAAAACCGGCTATTAAATAAATCCTAGAAAATAATAAAATAAAGGGAAAATTCTAAAACCAATCTAGAAAAATCACAAACTCTATAACTTTCCTAAGAAAAATAAGAAAAACCAAATTTGCTTAATAAATAAGCTGGAAATGAGGGAAAAAGCTACGGCTTTTTTAAATAAGCTAGAAACCAAAATCGTATTAAATATAATTCAAAACCAAACTTAAACGAAAAAGACCATCCAGATCAGTGGTAGTTCACTGAACCCTCCTACGAGAGGTCAAGTGTTCGAGCCCACTGCGGGTGAGTTTTTTACTTTTATTTTCTGTTTTTTATTTTTTTCTTTTTCAAACCAATTTGTGACTTAATCAAGCTTGTAAACAAATCCAATTCCACTTTTTAATCAAAGTTCAACAGATTATGAACTCAAAACGTGAACAGGTTCTATAATGAACACAAGCAGAATTGTGCTTTGTGTTCTTGCTTTTGGATTCAGCCAAGAGGGGCTTGGCAATGCTTATTTGGTGAATGTATTGGGACAATAGGGGCACCCTTGTGCTTATTTAAGCACAAGGAGTCAGTCTCAATCAAAAGCAAGCACTCTAGCACACCAAATCCACAAAACAATGCACACCCTAGCTTATTTAAGTTGCTGATGTAAAATGGCTAGGACTGGTGGTTCTAATGCAGACTACAAGTAAACAAGTGACTTTCAAACTCCAAGTTTAAGCACACAAACTCACAACTAGATGCTAAAGCAATAACACACTCTCAATAACCCTAATTCTTAACAGTATGCAAGAATCAAGCACAATATTTCACAAAATTCAAGCAGATTAGTGTTATGCAGGTTTTTAAACTCACTTTTCTTTTAAGCACACAAATTGGCTTCCAATATGCACCAAATGTTAACAAATCCAGCAAGCAACCTTCAACAACCTATTATGACCTATCTAACACCTTTGTAACACTCAAATCAAATCTGTGACCCTGCTAAAACCCGTAGCCAAACACCCTATTAAAAATGATTAAGCAATTTTTTCAATCCAAAACACTTGCAAACTTACTCAACTTGATTCACTTAGCATTCAATATGCAATATATCACAAATGAACTCTATTCTAACAGCTAAAACACACAATAGCATAAGATCAAATAAGATCACATGAACAGCCTATTTTCTGAAATTTAAAAAAAAAGGTAAAAGAGATTTACCTTAGGACCCTTACATCCAAGGGTCCTTGTGGATGAGCATCCACCTCCCACCAACTCGGGTTGGTGCTGAAATGATTATCAACAACCTTCAATCCCTGTTTATCACAAATCAAAGAAAACACAAGTATAAACAATTCAATATAACTTTCTGTTTTCTTTCCTTCTTACTTAAATCTTTCCAAAACTTTTCCAAACTTTCTAAACACGTTTTCTAGACTCTAAATCATCAATCTCATGAACTAACAACACCAAATCTTATGGAAAAAATTCTTACCAAAAATTGCAAATTTCCAAAACCTTTTGAAAAATTTTGAAAGTCACAATTACTTAACCAAACTAGAAATGGAACACAGCTTTCTTCAATAACATATACCAACTTTAAGAAATCATAAAAAAGGAATTAATTTGCTTAATAACAAAAACCAACTTTTTATATTTAATAAAAGGAATTACAAGATTACTTGAAGAAAACTGGAACAAAGGATCACTCACAGGTTGGGGTCTCTTTTATAGTGCTCTAAGAACCTACTAGAATCAATAAAACACAAACCCTAATCATAGAAATCTCTAAAATGCCCTTAAACGCGTTTTTGAGGTGAGGTGTCCTTTCTTGATCTCCACTGTCCATTTTTGCGTTGTGAGGAAGGAATGAATCTCCATCGTTCCTTTTGGACACGTATTAAGCCTTGGAGCCAAAGGAATGTTTTGATTGGTGGACGGGGTATTTGGGGGTGGGGACCACAAACGTGGGATTGGGGTGTTTGTGTGTGGGAAGGGTTTTGGTACGTGTGAATCAAACGTGGGTAGGTTTAATTGGTTTTTAACCCAGGTTTAGTCGGGGTAATTTCTGGGTGGGTGAAAGTGAATAGTAACTGAGTTTAATCCGAATTTGGGGGAAAAGTACTTGTTAGGCGCCATTTCCTTTTGAATGTTTGGACTTGTGCACATTTGGCCCTCATGTTTTGTTACTTTTGGCATTTCACGTTTTTCAGCCCTAAAAACAAACTTCCTTTGCAAATAACTTTCAACCTTTTGACACTTTTGGCACAAATCTTTTCCAAAGCTTTTCAAAGGGTTGTTTTTGACATCTTTGAATAATTCAAGGGCTGTTCTTGGACAATGTTGATCTTCAAAGGTCTTCAATGTGTCTTCCACTTTATGAGGGACCATAATTGGCAATTTTGAATTGTTGAGGGACTAATCTTGCCATTTCTCCAAAGTTGAAGGACCATTTTGCAATTTTGACAAACTTAAGGGACCAAACTTGTAATTATCAATATACAAGGGTTTTAAGTGTCATTTCTTCAAAGAATGAGGATCAATCTTGTTTTGTCTTCAAGTCTTCAAGGGTATTTGATGAAAATTCCATGATTAGGGCCCGGTTCTTTGTACGGCTTCGTTTCTCGTGTTCGTTTTTCCTTGTATCTTGTGATCTTTTGTCTTTTTCACGATATCCATACCTAAAATACACAAGTAAACAAACACAAGCATATATATGGTATTTTATGACATTTTAGTGCATTTAAAGCCCGAAAAGAACGATGAGATCATGTATAAATGCCATCTCATCACTCCCCCATACTAAGCCATTGCCGTGCCCTCACGCAATGCTAGAATAAAGTATCTAAGCATCACCAAAGTTTAATTTTATTAACCTTTATTGAAGAGTAAAAGACTTGTAACATACTACGATGATGTGTAAAGACATAATGTATGATTTTCATCACAATAATGTGACTTTTAGGGTCTAAGAATAGAAACAAGTTAATGTCTCTTAGAGTAAATTTCATCATCCTTGATTGTCATACATTCCATGCTAAGTGTAAAAACAAGATCATTGTTGGTACAAGTCACAATGCTAACACTACTCATACGTCCAAATTGTGTAATACTTTTTCTCCCCGCAATCCTAGTTATTATAAAAGGAAATGGGTTACTAGCATTTTTTATCTATTTGTCATGGATCACAAGTGATTCATATTGACTTATTTGAGTAATTATTAGTCCGAAAGCAAAGTAGCACGATTTGATCAATAGTTAGCCGAAGGACAAAATCTTTTAAAACGGCTTCTCGTGTATCTCCTTAAGTTCATATCTTGGCATAACTCGTTTCACGATTTGAGACCTTTCTCGGACCGATATTTGGCATGTACTTCATACTTCAAATCTTGGGAAGACGTTCTTGAAATTATGGTCTTCTCTTCATATTTTGGAATTTCTTCACTTGACGTTTTTGAGAGATTCTTCATATAGGACCACGACTTCATCATTTTTCTTCAATCTTTACTTTGGATTTTGATATACAACGATCCGCCTCCTTTTCGGACTTGGATATATTTATCCTCATACCTTGTTAGGGTCTTTTTGGATAGACTTTCTCCATTCTTTAGGGGAGTAATTGCTTCTCGTCGTGTGTCTCGATCCTTCATATTGATTTTGGAATAATGATACTTCACATCATCTTTGGATCTTTAGCAAAAATAGAGCTCCTCATGCCTTGTTAGGGCCTTTTTGGATGATCGCCAATCTTCGCGTCCCGCTTCAATAAGTTATGCCTTGGCTATGAACTCTATTCAACCCCGAGCAACTTTTAAACGATCTTGCGCTAGAGGCTAAGTAACCTTTCAAATCGTACGACCTTACTTATTGCAATTATGATTTATTCCTAATGCATTGATCTTATGGGAAGAAAAAGCCACAATTAAAAACATATGAGTTTTTGAAAGAACACTTTCATGTTCTACGTTTAGCATGATCACTTGTCTAACTCTATCATTTCTCGTTCTTCACTATTTAAAGACCTCTAATTAAAGAGACTCGTGAATACTTAGCCATGCAAGTCAAAATTAAGCCAAATTTGGATTAGCTTTCATTAAGACTATATCAAATCAAAGTTTTGGGTTTTCAAGCCTCCTATAGGATCTTGCACTTTCTTGGACTTTTTCAAGTTTAGAGAATGCGTTTTAAAGTTCCCTTGATAAGTGACTTTCTAGAATCAATTATAGGAACTTGCGAAAAGTTCTTGTTCTTAACCCGAATGAATTAAGACTTTCGCGTTTTAAAGCTCCCTATATAAAAGTCTAGCAAAACTTGAATTGAGCGGGTTAAGGAATGTAAATGGCTCCAAATGCCCATCAAGTCAAAAATTAATTCTTATTCTACCCATCGGAAAATATACATTCGTGTCTTAAAAACACTTATGAAAACTAAGAAAATTTTTAAAATTTGGCCATTTTTAGCCTTATAGCAAAACAAAACATTGAAAATTGGAACACGTGAGGGCGTAGCAAAGCAAGTACCTATTCACCCCCCCATACTAAAAGTAAACATTGTCCTCAATGTTTCGAGTCTAAAGGTGGGGCACCCCCATACTAGAGACGAAGAATCGAATGCTTAGGATCTAGCATGGAAAGGGTGATCAACAATATATCTAAAGCCGTTTATTAATTATGCTAAAAGATAATTGTTAGAACAATAAAGGATATGTCATGGAATCGTGAAAAACTTCTTCAAACGAACGATGGAGGCTCACGTAAACGAACACGAGAGTCTTCAATCGTAGATGATGATGATCATCTAGATAACACAATCACAAACAACCACGAGACAACGAGTTGGAAGGGTACAAGTCCCCTTATTAGTGAATAATAAGCCTAAAGGATAAGCATGGGATCTCCCCCACGAGGCACCTCGTTTTTGATTACCGAGTCATGAGCTCGACTCGATCCCCTCAAAATGTGAACATTTAGGGAAAATCATGGTGTGGTCATTTTTTGATGGGGCTTACATGATAAACAAAGCCCAAAAAGCAACCGGTATAAAGGACTAAGTCCTTAGATGATGCAAAATACCGGGGTCGAAGATGGCGTTCTCGTTTCCATTGGAAAAACAATTCAACGCCACTTCAACATGTGCCATAAACTCAAAGAGTTTGAAGAAAATAGATGAGAAGTAGAAGGGTGAGACAATTGGTAAGACAAACGTTTGAGCTACTCGAGGTAGACTCGCACCAAGCAAATAGATATAGTTTCCATTTATTGCATCGGTGGAAGACCGAGATTTCCCTTTATATGAAATTCCGGGATCGAAAATCTCGTCCTCGGTGGACAAGGATGGGGGAACATAAGGGGCTTCCCCCATAATAGATCCACACAAAACATCGTCAAAAGGAGTAGACGAGTTTGTAGTACTCAAAGCACGCGGTGATGACGGAGTTAGATTTGTAGAAAAATCAATTAAATCGCATTTAAGATCTTTTCCTTTGTTATCTTTTAAACTCTCCTTATGAAAACCCTTTTTGATTATGTCGAAAATATTCGGTGTTTCTAAGACGATGTTAGTTACACTAAAAATTCTCACATTTTGAAACCGTTTTGGTTTTGGTGGTGGCAAGTTCTCAAAACGTTTATCGACGAAGAAAACCTCCCCATTGGGGTCTACATAATCATCATCCGAAAGATCTTCCGTAGAAACCGGTAACTTATCAACACTTTTCAAGAATGATTGTTCGAGATGAGGCGAAGGATTTTTCGATTCAAGTATTGATGGTTTCTTCTTTGTAGGCTTAGCACTCATAACCTCCACCGGCGGAGGAAATGGTAAATTGTTTTTGGCGACATTCCCTAAAACTCTTGGTGAAAATTCTTTGCAAACGACATTGGTCGAGTCACCATGGTTTAAAGTTGCAATAGAATATACATGAGAAAGATGGGAGTTTTGTGTTGCATTGATGATGAGTTCTTCCTCATTGAAACGAAGGGTGATTTTTCGAGCATGAACATCGATAAGTGCTCTTGATGTATCCAAAAATGAACGACCCAAAATGAGAGGAACTTTTCGATCGATGGGAATGTCTACAACGATAAAGTCAACGGGATAGTAAAACTTTCCGACTTTAACGAAAACATCCTCGGCTACTCCACATGCCATGATCGTAGAATGATCGGCCATCTCGATGGACATGTTCGAGGGAGTAAGAGCCGGAAGCGAAAGCGATTTGAAAATCTCGAGAGGCATTAAATTAATACTAGCGCCAAGATCGGCCAAGGCGTAGCATTCCTCCATATCTTGAATAGCACACGGAATCAAAAATTTACCGGGATCACCGACTTTTTGTGGTATGCGGCTTAGAAAAACCGATGAACAACTAGACGATTGTTGTAACTTTCTTTGTTGTTTAGCATACTTTTGAAGTTTGCGGCGAATCGAGGCATCATGATTAAAGCATCGGCAAAACTTATGTTAAAATGCAAATCATGAAACATTTTCATAAATAGCTCAAATTGATAATTGTTCCTTTCTTGTGCTTTCTCTTTGTTTCGTCTCGAAGGGTAGGGTAAAGGTGGTGTGGGTTGGTCATTAGGCAACGGCCTTGGAAACTCGGGTTCCGTAATTGGTATTGGTTCAACCGTAGGTGTGGTATGAGCGGTACTTCGTGGGATTGTAATGTGCTCCTTTTCGACCATCACCTCGGGTTCTTTCTCGATTTCCTTCTCCTTAGAAGTACTTGTACGAGAGATTGGTTCCTTGAAAGTTTTACCACTTCGTGTAGCAACAACCTTCAATTCTCCCCTCGGGTTGTTAATGGTATCACTAGGAAGACCACCCGAGGAAGAGGGCTTACACATGATTTCTTCAAACATCTTAGCCATTCGGTCCTCAAATTTAGATTGCCTAGCATCCGCTTTTAATAACTCTTGCTTAATCTCATGTTGTCCTAATTCCATCTTTTGTTGGTTTTGTTGAAGACGTTGGACATTTCCTTCCATTTTGTTTGCATGAGTTTTAAGTTCATTAGCAAGTTCATTTTTAAGCTCGTTTTTCAACTCGGACCTTAAGCTAATCATCTCACGTTGCATATTATCAAATTTAGCATCATTTGCTTTTGCATAATCCAAAAATTCTCCTTGCAAATTTTTCGTGTGAGCATTTTGAAAACCTTGTGTAGTATTTTGAAAATCACGGTTTTGGTTTTGATTAGAGATTTGTCCATTCCCACTTTGATAATTCCCTTTGTTGTAATTGCGTGTGTTGCCTTGGTAATTACCTTGGTTGTTGTTTCGATAATTGTTAACATTTTGGTTTGGTGGAGCTTGATTTGGACGAGAACCTTGGCCGTTTTGGTTATAAGTTCCCGTTGCTACATAAGCACTCGAAGTGTTACCATCCGCGGTAATGCACTCGGAAAGATCATGAGCTCCTCCACAAGATAAACAACTCTTAGCAACCGCTTTAACCGAAGCGGAATTGGAAGCTTCTTGAGCCTTCCAATGGGACATTAGATTAACAAATCTATCAAAAAACCGATTTTCCTCATTAGCTTCATCATGTAAGGCATTAATGCTACGAGACGATTGTGACGAAGATGACGAACCCATATTGGCAACACTCGGTGTGTTACGAGGGCTATAAACCTTAGATCGATTTTCAATGATTTGTAAAGCCTCATTTGTCGTCTTGCACAAAAAATTACCACCCGCGGCGGCATTCAAATAATCTCGTTCATGATCATTAAGCCCATTATAAAAAGTATCAATTTGATGCAATTCCGAAAAATCATGGTGAGGACATTCATGTAACATCTCTTTAAATCGTTCCCATGCCATTGAAAAACTTTCATTGTTACGTTGCACAAATCGTGAAATCTCATTTTTTAAGTGTGTTGTTTTAGATGGTGGAAAAAACTTGTTCACAAACTTAGAAACGAGATCGGCCCATGTCAAAATTGAATTTGGCGGTTCTTTCTCGAGCCAAATTTTTGCGGGTCCATCCAACGAGTATGGAAACAACATCATCTTAATGGCGTCATGTGGAACATCTTTGAATTTGCTAGTGGCGGTGAGATGGTTGAAATTCCTAATGTGGTAATGCGGGTTGTCTTTCTCGTGACCTCGAAACTTATTTGCTTGTAGCATCGACATTAAACCCGTCTTAATCTCGAAATTCTCCGCAAGGATGGCGGGAATAACAATAGCCTCTCCAAAACCCTCGGTGGGTGCTTGTAGCAACTCCATCATAGTACGATTAGCCATTACGACTTCTTGTTCTACAATAGGTTCAACAATTGGAGGTTCTTCAACAATCAACGATCCTTGATTTTCTTGCTTTTGAAGACGTTTACGAGCTCGTTTAGCTTGATTACGAGTGATCATAAACTTCACGAAGAATGGGAGGTGAGCAAAGAAGATTCTTTTTGGTTGTTTTGTGAATTTTCAATTTTTTTGTGTTTTTGATGATATTTAATTTTTTTTGGATTTTGGTGTATCTTCGTAGACAACAATCTACAAAATCTCTCCTCGAATCAAACTCTTGATTAAAGAAGCCTCAAAGGAATGAAAACGATCACGTGGAGTGAACGCCTTCGAATGACTTTAGAACTTTGGTGAAAACCAAATTGTTCAAGAGGGTTTAATCACAAAGAAAACCAAGCAAATATAGTATACGTATTAATACTTTGGGCGGCAAAACCCTCGATTAGCCTTCAATCTCAAAATACTCACAAGCAAGCGGGGAAACGAGGCGGCGCGAAGCACTTAAGAGCCTTTTTCCTTAGGGTATATTTTATAATACCCGCCTTATACCCACCTTATAGTTCGTATTTTTCAAAATCGAGCTTCACGAAAGTATTTATCTATTTTTGCCTTTTCTTTTTTTGTTTGAGATTCGAATACAATAATTAGGAGATCAAATCCCAATTAAGGTTGTATTTTCACACTTTTGGAGATATTGTATATTGATTGTGATACTTAATACAATATATTAATAATATTTGTACAAGAAAAACCAAGAAAACTGATAATACGTGTTAAGGGAGTTCCACTTAACACAAATACTTATTATGGATAATATCAAAAACAAAAGCTTCCAAATTAAAGCACAACACACCTCCCCGGCAGCGGCGCCAAAAATGATTGTAATGTTTTACTACTCTTTAGGAAAAGAGCGTAAATAGCGGAAAGTATTAAGTACGACGGTTTAGGAAAACCGTGCACAAATGACCCAATCACTTAAAAAGAAAGAGATGAAAAAGAGTTCGTTTCCCAAGGAGGTATATGTGTTGTGAATTAACTTGTATTTCTTTGAGATTAATATTTGGAAGAATGGGGATGAGAAGATGAAAGACGGTTACTTAAAAATTAAACTACGATGAAAAAGACGTAAACATAAAGCCGTGAAAAACTACCCAAATTAAAAATTATTATACTAAGACCAAAAACAAAATCAATAATTAAAAAGACTAAAAGGAAGTCTAAAATAATATAAATAAAGACAAAAATCCAACAAAGATATTTTAAAACCTTTTATTAATTAAATATTTAATTTTAAATGCTAATTAAAGCCCTAAAATTAAATATAACTAATTCAAATGTCTAAAATATGATTTTATTGAATAATCACTTAACTTATATTATTAGAAGACTAAAAAGTAATTTTCTAAAAATTAAAAGCTATTAAAACTATTTTTAAAACTCTAAAAATGATTAAAAATGATTAAAACCTAATTAAACTTAAAATAATTATAAAAATAAATCTAAAAGTTATAAAAATATTCTAAGAATGGAAATAGTCTTAATTATTGCTAAAGAACTTAAGAAAAATGAAAAAGAAATAAAAATAAAATTTTGATTTTTTAATAATAAAATAATAATAAAATAATGCTAAAAATAAAAAGTTGCTAAAATTAATTCTAAAAATTTTATAAAAATCCTAAATAATATAACTAAGAGAAAAACACAAATTATAGCTCCTAAACCTTTTTTAATAAATTTATAAAAATGTTTAAAGCTTATGAAAAACCTTAAAATAATATAAAATTAGAAATTAAAGTTTTTAAAACCAAAACTAAATGTAAACCTCAAATTATATATTAAAAAGCTAAAAACTATTTTTCCTAAAAATTAAAAATCTTTTTTCTATTTTTTATTGAATTAATAAAAACCAGCTATTAAATAAATCCTAGAAAATAATAAAATAAAGGGAAAATTCTAAAACCAATCTAGAAAAATCACAAACTCTATAACTTTCCTAAGAAAAATAAGAAAAACCAAATTTGCTTAATAAATAAGCTGGAAATGAGGGAAAAAGCTACGGCTTTTTTAAATAAGCTAGAAACCAAAATCGTATTAAATATAATTCAAAACCAAACTTAAACGAAAAAGACCATCCAGATCAGTGGTAGTTCACTGAACCCTCCTACGAGAGGTCAAGTGTTCGAGCCCACTGCGGGTGAGTTTTTTACTTTTATTTTCTTTTTTTTATTTTTTTCTTTTTCAAACCAATTTGTGACTTAATCAAGCTTGTAAACAAATCCAATTCCACTTTTTAATCAAAGTTCAATAGATTATGAACTCAAAACGTGAACAGGTTCTATAATGAACACAAGCAGAATTGTGCTTTGTGTTCTTGCTTTTGGATTCAGCCAAGAGGGGCTTGGCAATGCTTATTTGGTGAATGTATTGGGACAATAGGGGCACCCTTGTGCTTATTTAAGCACAAGGAGTCAGTCTCAATCAAAAGCAAGCACTCTAGCACACCAAATCCACAAAACAATGCACACCCTAGCTTATTTAAGTTGCTGATGTAAAATGGCTAGGACTGGTGGTTCTAATGCAGACTACAAGTAAACAAGTGACTTTCAAACTCCAAGTTTAAGCACACAAACTCACAACTAGATGCTAAAGCAATAGCACACTCTCAATAACCCTAATTCTTAACAGTATGCAAGAATCAAGCACAATATTTCACAAAATTCAAGCAGATTAGTGTTATGCAGGTTTTTAAACTCACTTTTCTTTTAAGCACACAAATTGGCTTCCAATATGCACCAAATGTTAACAAATCCAGCAAGCAACCTTCAACAACCTATTATGACCTATCTAACACCTTTGTAACACTCAAATCAAATCTGTGACCCTGCTAAAACCCGTAGCCAAACACCCTATTAAAAATGATTAAGCAATTTTTTCAATCCAAAACACTTGCAAACTTACTCAACTTGATTCACTTAGCATTCAATATGCAATATATCACAAATGAACTCTATTCTAACAGCTAAAACACACAATAGCATAAGATCAAATAAGATCACATGAACAGCCTATTTTCTGAAATTTAAAAAAAAAAGGTAAAAGAGATTTACCTTAGGACCCTTACATCCAAGGGTCCTTGTGGATGAGCATCCACCTCCCACCAACTCGGGTTGGTGCTGAAATGATTATCAACAACCTTCAATCCCTGTTTATCACAAATCAAAGAAAACACAAGTATAAACAATTCAATATAACTTTCTGTTTTCTTTCCTTCTTACTTAAATCTTTCCAAAACTTTTCCAAACTTTCTAAACACGTTTTCTAGACTCTAAATCATCAATCTCATGAACTAACAACACCAAATCTTATGGAACAAATTCTTACCAAAAATTGCAAATTTCCAAAACCTTTTGAAAAATTTTGAAAGTCACAATTACTTAACCAAACTAGAAATGGAACACAGCTTTCTTCAATAACATATACCAACTTTAAGAAATCATAAAAAAGGAATTAATTTGCTTAATAACAAAAACCAACTTTTTATATTTAATAAAAGGAATTACAAGATTACTTGAAGAAAACTGGAACAAAGGATCACCCACAGGTTGGGGTCTCTTTTATAGTGCTCTAAGAACCTACTAGAATCAATAAAACACAAACCCTAATCATAGAAATCTCTAAAATGCCCTTAAACATGTTTTTAAGGTGAGGTGTCCTTTCTTGATCTCCACTGTCCATTTTTGCGTTGTGAGGAAGGAATGAATCTCCATCGTTCCTTTTGGACACGTATTAAGCCTTGGAGCCAAAGGAATGTTTTGATTGGTGGACGGGGTATTTGGGGGTGGGGACCACAAACGTGGGATTGGGGTGTTTGTGTGTGGGAAGGGTTTTGGTACGTGTGAATCAAACGTGGGTAGGTTTAATTGGTTTTTAACCCAGGTTTAGTCGGGGTAATTTCTGGGTGGGTGAAAGTGAATAGTAACTGAGTTTAATTCGAATTTGGGGGAAAAGTACTTGTTAGGCGCCATTTCCTTTTGAATGTTTGGACTTGTGCACATTTGGCCCTCATGTTTTGTTACTTTTGGCATTTCACGTTTTTCAGCCCTAAAAACAAACTTCCTTTGCAAATAACTTTCAACCTTTTGACACTTTTGGCACAAATCTTTTCCAAAGCTTTTCAAAGGGTTGTTTTTGACATCTTTGAATAATTCAAGGGCTGTTCTTGGACAATGTTGATCTTCAAAGGTCTTCAATGTGTCTTCCACTTTATGAGGGACCATAATTGGCAATTTTGAATTGTTGAGGGACTAATCTTGCCATTTCTCCAAAGTTGAAGGACCATTTTGCAATTTTGACAAACTTAAGGGACCAAACTTGTAATTATCAATATACAAGGGTTTTAAGTGTCATTTCTTCAAAGAATGAGGATCAATCTTGTTTTGTCTTCAAGTCTTCAAGGGTATTTGATGAAAATTCCATGATTAGGGCCCGGTTCTTTGTACGGCTTCGTTTCTCGTGTTCGTTTTTCCTTGTATCTTGTGATCTTTTGTCTTTTTCACGATATCCATACCTAAAATACACAAGTAAACAAACACAAGCATATATATGGTATTTTATGACATTTTAGTGCATTTAAAGCCCGAAAAGAACGATGAGATCATGTATAAATGCCATCTCATCAGTCAAGAAGAGTAATATTACCGTTCTTGTCTCGTCCAGTAAGCTTCCTACTGTTCCCATTCAGAATGATCTTCCAAAGATCTTGATCAGTGTTGGTGATCCACCATTCCATCTTCATTGCCCAGTTATCATATTCACCCTTCTTCAGAAGAGGGAATTTTCCATTCGTGTTGGAGACCGTAGCCAGGATCTGCTGAGGTTGCACAATTTTAGGAGTGCTTTCTTCTCCTGTTTGAGTAGAAGTTGAGGCAGACATGTTAAACAGATTGTGAAAAATAAGAGAACTTGATTCTTCTTGTATAGAGACCCTTCCAGGCTCTGATACCACTTGTTGGGTCTACTAGATGTAGATCTTGCAGCCTGTCAGGACCGGTGAATGACTTCTGTAATCACAAGTCAAATCACAAAGAGACTCTATACACAATATGAATGCAGAATATAAATATAATTAAGAAGAACAGAATAACTATAAAGACTTGATCCTTTCTAAGGATTTCTAATATTGATAATGACTAGAACTGCGTTTTGTGAAGGTGTGTCTAACCCTTCTGCCTAAGGTTCCTTTTATACTACAAGGAAACTCTAATACATCATTAAAGAAAACGTGTAAAACTGATATGCATATCCTTTCCTAACATATCTCATGCATATCCTAACAGAATATTAAGTAAATAATAAAGTTTGACTTCGACTAGGACCAGGAGCAGGACTTGCTCCTACTACGACTAGGACCAGGAGGAACTACATACCTCCTAGTCTACCTATTACATATAACTATTACAATGGTCCTAACATTTTGTTTCACACATCGGTAATCCTTAAATCTTTTTCTTTTTAGTTCTTTTATTAATCAAGAACACATGAAATCATGATAATTAAACAACAAGATGTTAATTAAATCATGGGGGTTAAAATCATGGTGGTTTTTGGGTTGTTTGGTTTGGCCGACGCAAGGAACCGAGAGCCGAAGCTCTCGTTGGTCTTCGAATCACCACCAAACGAGACCCCATAGTCTCGGTGTGGTTTGTGTGTCTCGGCCGCAAGAAACAAGGGACCCCGACGCATGTCGGGGTGGCCTTGTGGTTTTGGGGCTCCCGGCTGAAAACAAACAAGCACCACCGGCCTAAGCCGGTGGCTAATATGAACAAGCAGGGGGAACTCAAGCCACGACAGCGGCTAGCCGAGGACCAAGGGAACCACCAGCATAAGCCGGTGGCATTTTTACGCAAATAGTGTCAACCGGCCAAGCCGGTTCGCCACTGTTAAGGGGTGTTTGTTTGATCCGGTTCAAGGAGAAACACGGTCCGGTTCACGACATGTCTAGATTAAACGCACGGGTCCGCTTCACGACTTAATTTTACAAGCCTAATTAATTTTACAAGTTTAATTATTTACAAGATTAATTAAATTAATTTAAAATGTTATATAATTAATTTAACTAAAACATGACTTAGGTTTATTATTATTAATAATAAAACATGATTTTAACCTAAGTATTTAATCATGAAATTTAGACTATAGTGATTAATTAATTATTAAAACATGACATATAATTAATTAATTTCCATGACTTAGGTTATATTAATAATAAATATTAATACATGTTTTAACCTAAGTATTATATACATTTATTTTAATTAAATAATGCTATATTTAATTAAATCTTATAATATATAGTTTATTTAATTTACATGTATTAATTAATAAACTATACTATTAATCACATGACTTAGAATATTAATCAGTAAAATTTAAGCTCATCTTAGTAGCTTAATAATCCAGCTTATTTCTATTTATGGAAACTTTCTATTTTTAGAAACTTATCTATTTTATGCAGTGAATCTATTTATGGAAACTTTCTAATTTTAGAAACTTATTTATTTTAGGTAGCTATTCTATTTTTGGAAACTTTCTTTTTTTGGAAACTTTCTATTTTTGGAAACTTTCTATTTAGGAAACCTGCTATTTTTAGAAAGTTACTTATTATTACACAACAAGTATAATAATACAAGAAATACAAGTAATACTTAATCAAAATATCCAGAATACATGATAAACACAGCATAACGTTAAAATCAGTAAAACAAGACATGAACATATAAAACAAGCTAAGATATGAAATAAAACCAGTTACGTACATAGTAATCAGAACACTTATACACGTATATTATTTATGTAGCATTAGTGAGATCGAAGTAGGACTCTCTTTGGTTCGTCTTCTTTGTTCACTGGACATAAGGTACGGATTCTCCGTCCTTTCAGTATGGACATTCTTTCCTTATTAGGATTCCCCGTATGCAGCCAACTGTTTTCCCAGTATATGTTTTATATGTATTGATTTGCTTATGTTTAATTAAATGCCTAAGCCATATACATGCATGACCTGTTTCACCTAGTTATGGAGGTACCATAACCATAACACTGGAGGCACCAGTGTTATGACTTCAACAAGGCAGAGTGATAGCTCGTGGCGTCCCTTTCAGCTTTTGTCCATATTATTATCTTATCATGTGGGGGCGTATGGGTGCATCCTAGGTTACATGTTTTTACAGATTATTCAGGTGAATGTGGTGTGTGCCTTGCATCCTTCACAAGGAGCTGATCCCTCCTACCCAAACTTATATTAATTAGAGGCAGCCCCTCTAATTGCATGACGAGGTCACCCCTCCAAGTATTCATGCACGTTGATATTTCATGACCTATATTGGCTAATGGTAAACATGTTAAACATTTTTCATAAGATAAACATAAGGCTTATCAAACTATAAAACCAGTTTTACTAAGTTATACCAGGTTTTCCAGGACTTAATCATTTCCGCTGCTATATGTTGTATATGCTTATGTTATTCATTCTACGCTTGTATATCCGTGCACTGAGCGTTATGCTCAGCCGTTTTCCTTTCATGTTCCCAAAACGACAGGTACTCAGGGACGCTCGTAGACTTTAAGTGTACGTGCATATGGATTGGAAGCTTTCTAGCCTTCATTACTTTATGCATTTATTTCTACTATTGCCACTCATTTCCATGGACATTGTTTAGTCCTTTTCCTTTACAGTACTTATGTTTGCGTGTGATGAGCTTTTACTTGGGGTGCCGATGTTTGATTGTTTGTTTCCGTTATTTCCTTTATGGTCATGTAATGTTTAAGACATTTATCCTTTTATGTTTTGATGACACGCCATAATCACGCGTGATATTCCATTTACCAAAATGGGGTGTTACAGTATTATTAGTGAGGGGCCTGGATGCATCCTAGGCTTATCATTTTACAGTTATCAGGTGAATGTGATGTGTGCTTTACATCCTTCACATTGGAGCTGATCCCTCCACCCAACACATTATTTAGAGGTCACCCCTCTACAGCACGGCGAGGTCACCCCTCTAGTTATTCATGCAACAGTTGTTACAACACATGACCTATATAAGCTCTTGGCAATTAAAATACAGCAAATGCATGTTTTCAGATTTAACAGTTAATAATTCTGATTTATTATTTATAAATCAGACTGTTCAGATTTTACACAGCTTGCTTCTAATTTCATAACAGTTTTAGTTTCAGTATTTTTTACCTGTTCCATTCCAGTACATTATTATCATGCTTCATATCCGTTCACTGAGCGTTATGCTCAGCCGTAGTTTTCCTTTCATGTTCCAAACGGCAGGTACACAGGGACACTCTTAGGACTTCTAAGAGAGTACGTGCATTTGATGGGAGCTATCCAGACTCCTTTATTTTATGCACTCATACATTACTTCAGTTGTCTGGACATTGTTTCGTCCTTTTCCTTTCAGTATTTAATCTTTGTATTTGAGCTTATGTTTGGATTACCGATGTTTGATTCCGGTATTTCCGTTATGGTCAGTTAATGTTTAATACATTGCCTTGCATGCTTTGATAACACGCCATAAATACACGTAACGGTCCACTTATCCAAGTGGGTGTTACAATTATGGTATCAAAACGCAAGGTTTGACCTGTAGGCTCTAAACTTGATATGTGACTAGTGGGTAGTCACCAAGAACTTCCTGTATTTTGGCGTTGTTATCTTTCATGTTACTCATGTATTTTATCAGTCGGTTTTTCAAAACATTTACTAAGTAAACGGTTGGTACAGAATTGGCCATACTTAGTCGTATGTGCTTTTCAGCGAATTTTCGTTTTGGTGAACTAACCATAGGCGTTCACCCTTGCCCGTTCAGATTTTGTATAGATGAACTGACCATAGGCGTTCATCCTTACTCATGTCAGATCCATGTTTTCAAATAAATGTCATTTTGTGATCTGACCATAGGCGTTCACCAGTATTCATGTCAAATTTTGTTGGCTATGCCTTCATTAACTACACCATACATAGTCAGATTTATTACTCCAGGTTCTAACAGATTAATCAACTTATCCTTTTTCATTTCAGATGCCACCCAGACGCGAAAATGAGAATGAGGCTACAACAGCTGCTATTGTTGCTGCTGTTCAGGCGGCTATACAAGCCATGCTACCCCAGATTCGTGATGAGATCCGAGCTGAATACCAAAACGGACCTCAACAAAATAACAACCCTCCTCTTCCACCACCTGCCACTTTAGCCACCTGGCTAGATTTGTTTAACAAACAGAAACCCCGACCTTTTGAACAAACTATAGCTCCAACAGACGCAAAAAACTGGATTTATCATATAGAGAAAATTTTGGGGGCCATGGGTTGTGGGGATGCCTTCAAGGTTAGGCTTGCTGTTTACAAGTTGGAGGGTCACGCCCTACATTGGTGGAGGGCTCTTAAGTTGAAAAATGGGGGAGATGAGTGGGTGCTCACATTGACTGGGACACAGTTTAAGGCAATGTTTTATGACCAGGTTTTCCCTCATGCTGAGCAAACTAAACTGAAGAGGGACTTTCATGCCATTCGTCAGAATCATGGCGAGAATAGTATAGAGTTCATGCACGGATATCTCAGGTTGGCTGGATTCTTGGGAGAGGCTGCAGGTACCGCAGAGGAGAAAGCGAAACAATTTCGCTGGGCCCTTCCCTCTAGGACTGCGGATAGGCTAATGAGTGTCACGTTCACTAACGTGTCGCAGGTAGCTAATGCAACTCGTGATATTGAGATGCTTTTTGAGAGGGTTGAGCTCGAGAATGTAGAGCGTCCTGAGAAGAGGTACATCTCATTCAACAGACTTAAACAATTAACTCTGGTTATTACTTGTCAATATATATCATGTCTTATCCAACTATAATCTTACAGACACAGAGGAGGAGACCGATCCCAATCGGCCACTCCACAGCAGAACTACAGAAACCACGGTCAGTCTTATGACCGTAATCGATCAGATAAGAGAAGCGGTGGTGATAACTACCGCGGCAGATCCAACTCATCTGGTAACTACAGGTGATTCTTTAAGCTTCTCAATACTAAACCATCGTGTAAAAAAATTCTTACTTTCAGTACGTCAACAGAGATGCTGGACAGGGGCGTGACCAAAACTACAGAGGTCAGCAGTCTGCCCGACCAGCAAATTCTGGTAACTTTTAAATTTCAGCTAAACAGCCTTATTCCAGTTATGTTATCAGAATCGTGACACTTGTACACCTTCTTAAATTAGGTTCTCAGCAAACCAGAGCTGCTTCTACAGGGTATTCTAATCCCACTTGCATCACATGTGGGAAGAAACACCCGGGACCTTGTCGTCATGGTTCGAGTGGTTGTTACAAGTATGGTCAGCCGGGCCATATGATTAGGGATTGCGAGAAAGGAGATGCTGTCGGTACCTCAGGATAGATTCCTCAAATTTTACCTCCTCCACCACCACTACCACCAACCACTGGTCGCGTTTACACTACTACCTGAGAGCAAGCAAATAAGACCACGGGTACCATTACTGGCATTTTGTTTATACACGAACAGGCTGCCTGCGTTCTTTTCGATATAGGCGCCACACACTCAGTTATATCTACTTCATTTGCTGTTAGAATAAACATGACCCCTACACCACTAGACAGTGTGCTTAGTATATCTACCCCTATGCGAGACTCTGTACGCATTACTCAGGTGTACAAGGATCTCCCTCTCGAGTTTGACGATAAAATCCGTCCAGTCAGTGCCCTACCTCTAGATATGTGGGAGTTCGATATTATTCTGGGTATGGATTGGTTGTCAGTTCACCGTGCCACCATAGATTGTCATGCTCATCGGGTCATCTTCGGTGATGTCCAGACGCTAGAGTTCATTCACCGTGGTTTTCTGCCAGGAAAACATGTTCAGATTATATCAGCTTTATAGGCCCGTACTCTATTATACCATGGTTGTGAGGGTTTTCTATCTACAGTTCATGACACTGCTTCCGAGACACCTTCACTTCATGATCAACCGGTTGTGTTAGATTTTCCAGATGTCTTTCCAGAAGAACTCCCAGGCATACCTCCCATGCAAGAGGTAGAGTTTGGTATCGATCTCATTCCAGGTGCAGAACCAGTATCTAAAGCCCCTTACAGTATGGCTCCTGTAGAACTTAAGGAACTGAAAGATCAACTTCAGGAACTTCTAGAAAGAGGTTTCATTCGTCCAAGCGTATCACCATGGGGCACGCCAATTTTGTTTGTAAAAAAGAAGGACGGTAGTATACGGCTGTGTATTGACTACCGCGAGCTGAATAAGCTCACTATTCGTAACCGTAATCCACTTCCTCGTATTGATGATTTATTTGATCAGCTTCAGGGTGCCAAGAACTTATCTAAAATCGATTTACGATCAGGTTACCACCAGTTGCGTGTAAAAGAGCAGTATATATCCAAAACTGCTTTTCACACGAGGTATGGTCATTACGAATTTGTTGTTATATTACTCGGTCTCACGAATGCGCCTGCAGTATTTATGGACTTGATGAACCGAGTCTTCCATGAGTTCCTAGACAAGTTTGTGATTGTATTCATCGACGATATCCTTATTTTCTCCAAATCTAAAGAGGAACATGAGGATCATCTTCATACAGTTTTGCAGACTCTCCGACGAGAGAAGCTTTATGCTAAATTTTCTAAGTGCGAGTTTTGGTTGAATAAAGTGGCGTTTCTAGGCCTTATTGTTTCTGCAGAAGGGATCACCATGGATCCGACAAAGGTGGAGGCTATCACTAAATGGCCGAGATCGACATCTGCCACTGAAGTCCGAAGTTTTCTTGGGTTAGCGGGATATTACCGCAGATTTGTAGAGAATTTCTCACGTTTGGAACTACCGTTGACCAAACTTATGCGTAAATAGAAAAATTTATATGGACCGAGGAGAGAGAAAAGAGTTTCGAGGAACTCAAACATCGTTTAATTTCAGCGCCGATCATTACTCTTCCATCTGGTACATGTGGTTATCAGATATATATTGACGCTTCAGGAAAAGGCTTGGGCTGTGTACTTATGCAGCATGGGAAAGTCATTGCCTATGCTTCACGTCAGCTAAAGCCGTATGAGAAGAATTATCCTACGTATGATCTGGAACTCGCACCAGTCGTTTTCGCCCTCAAAATCTGGAGGCATTATTTATACGGTGAGTCGTATGATATCTTCACCGATCACAAAAGTCTCAAGTATATATTTACATAGCGAGAGCTGAATATGAGACAAAGGCGATGGATGGAACTGCTGAAAGACTATGACACAAATATTCAGTATCACCCAGGTACAGCGAACGTAGTAGCAGATGCCCTTAGCAGAAAGTCAGGAATGATAAATGGCATAAAGGTCCCGGAGGAGATTATTCAGGACTTAGAGCGGTATGATATTGAGCTCCTAGTACGCGGACATAGAGGCTACTGGGCTAGTCTGAGAGTGGAACCAGATTTACTCTCTCGGATTAAAGCCGCACAAAAGGATGATGGTGAAATCTGGGCGATTGTCCAGAATATTGACCAGCAGACTGAATTTCGTATCGATGACGATGGTATCGTATGGCAGGGTACCAAACTCTGCGTTCCAGAAGACCCTACTCTCAGAGAAGCGTTAATGACTGAGGCTCACAGCTCTTCGTTTTCTATCCATCCAGGTTCCACTAAGATGTACCACGATCTTAAGCAACATTTCTAGTGGAGTGGTATGAAACATGATGTCGCCACTTTTGTTTCTAAATGTCTAACCTGTCAGCAGGTTAAGATAGAGCATCAGCGTACCAGCGGTCTGCTTCAGCCATTAGATATTCCAATGTGGAAATGGGATAAGATCTCTATGGATTTTGTCACCGGATTACCACAGACTCAGAGGAGACATGATGCAATCTGGGTTATTATCGATCGCTTGACCAAATCAGCACATTTCATTCCTATCCGTAAAGATATCACAGTCAGTAAACTAGCAGATCTATTCACAAAGGAAATTGTACGATTACACGGTACACCTTCAGAAATTATATCAGACAGGGATCCACGTTTCACTTATCACTTCTGGGGAGGTTTGCATAAAGCTTGGGGAACTAGGCTCAAGCTCAGCACAACTTTCCATCCACAGACGGACGGTCAGTCAGAGCGTACCATCCAGACTTTGGAGGACATGCTACGCGCCTGTGCATTAGAATGGACAGGACATTGGGATGACTATATTTGCTTGGTCGAGTTTGCCTACAACAACAGTTGGCATGCCAGTATCAAGCGTGCTCCCTTCAAAATGTTATACGACAGAAAGTGTCGTGCTCCTATTTGTTGGGATCAGGTTGGAAAACGTTTGATTGAGGGACCTGAATTAATAGCTGACCAATGAAAAGGTCGCCATTGCCAGGGCAAAGCTGCAAGAAGCGCTTACTCACCAGAAGAGTTACTGATGTGTGGGAAACATGTCGGTGTATTTTAATGTAATACGTTATAGAGCAAATTAAGAAAATTACCTTTAGGAAAAAGTAATAGTCTAAAATAAGCTAAAGACGGATTAGTTAAACACGAGAGTGATCCCGGTTCGTTGTACACGAAAAAATTATGAATTTGAGACTTTCGTTTTGATTTGGACAATTTATTTGAATTGGTTTCGGTTTTTATCTAAATTAATTTTACAAATTATATTAAAGTGCATGAATCGTCCCCAAATTAATTCTAAAGAAAATCGTTCTATCTTAAATTCCACGACTTGAAATATTAAATGACGAAGCTAAAAATACAAGTCATGCTAATCGAGAAAAATTTAAAATTCTACTATTTGATTATTTATTTTATTTTTTATATTTTATTTACTCTAGTAATTTATGCCAAATTTGAATAAACTTTCTATTATTAAAAGTAATAAAAAACTTATTAAACTTTAAAACTAAAATGTGAATGAAAAAAACGTTTAACTCTTTAATGACAGTTCAAAATTAGTATAATAAACTCTAAACACATATATAAACCAAATAGTGAGGCTAGCCTAGTTGGTTAAGCACGTGAGGTGATAAGTGAGAGGTCTCGAGTTCGAGACCCGTATTGGACAATTTTTGATATTGATTTTTTTTGGAACAATAAGGTAATACAACACCACAACAAGTTCTAAAAAGTTATACCAAATCTATAAACACACAGCAATCATTCGAGTAAACAAGTACATCAGCAAAAACAGTGAACACTCAGCACAAGAATTCAGCAGAAACAATTATGAAAACGCAGCATAGTACTAACAATAACAATTATAAAAAAATAGCTTAATAAAACAATAACAACGAACATGAACAGCCAAATCAATCACCAATTACTCCTATCTAAACCAGCAGATCAGTCAGTATAATCAAAATCAACAACACTGACATTCAATAACGGCATAAAACTTAACAACGAGTAACAGCATATGTAAAAGACTGCACCAACAATAAACTCGGTAAATTAAGCAATATGTAGCAAATAAGATTAGCAAACCATCTAAAAGCTCACTCAACGCAGTTGATCTAAAACAAACAAGATTGGCAGTAGCAGAATATCAGTTCAGACTTCTATATCAGACTAAACAAACAATTCAGCAGAGTCAAGAACAATATCAACAGCCCTATAGACCACTGATTTCAGAAACTATTGAATACTAACACCAAAACATCCGTTCAAGTACTATGAACTTGATAGCAGACCTAGTAACTCAAACCATACCAACTTCGAATCTTATTAAAACTTAATCGAATTAAAGGAGAACTGATTCTATGCAAATCATTCCAAAATCAAAATGTCAAAAGTCCAACATCATCTCAGCAATTACGAACAATAAAGCAGACTAAAACAACAGTTACTATTATACCAAACAATAACCAGAAATTCCATTTTAACTCGATAACAGTTTAAATAATCAAACTTAAAAATTATCAATCTACCAAATAAACTAAACAGCTTTTTAATTAAATCATATTTAAATCTCACATCAAGGTGATTATACTGAACATTTAGAAAGTAAATTGAGCTTAACCATAATAAAAGTAGATAATCCGTTGATGATGAAGGTGAGCGCTGAGCTACCTTAGAACTATCTTTAGGCTAAACGCCTATGAACCACCAACCACGACCAAGCTTTCGAACCACAAACATAGTCACAAACCAGCAGATTCATTTTTTTAATGTTTATGAGTGGGATAAACATGTTCCCCTAATCTACTTAATCGTTCAAATAAGCTACGATTTAAGCTTATTCAAACAATACTCAGTTATAACAAGATTTAGATTTAATATTGCAAATATTTCAAAACAATAACAAAATGTAAATTAAAGAACCGATGAAACCGAAAATCAAAGTTTTATTAAATCAAACGATCATTACAACTTTTATAAATGGAAAATTGCAATATCTAAACTAAACTTAACATTATAACTTTAAGTAAAAGAAGGGATGATTACACATAAAAATAAAGGGGGTTTTTATAGGTGAAGCCGAGGGTGAGGGTTTGTTGATGATGACGATTTTGAGTCGTGAGATCAACATCTTTCTTTTCTATTTCTTGTCAGTTTCCATCCAAGGGTTGATATTCGCCCTTGTGCACACGGATTGCCACCGTGGACAATTTGTGCTAGTTTGATGCTTATGTGGAGGTTTGTGATGGGCTCTCTGTCATAAGGTTAGTGAATCCACCAACAGGAGACTATTGAGGACGAATCCAAGTGCCAAGTTCCCCTTTATTTTTGAATCATATGTGTGGCTTTCAATCTCTTGATCTGAACCTTGAATTGACCCATCTTCAAAATTAGGGTTCATCCTGGAAAAGTGGAGGATTTTCCCCTGTTTCTTCTTTTCTCTCTCTCGTCTTTATTTTTTTCTTTGTTTGTGTTGCTTTTGACCGAAACTTTGACCCAAGAAAGTTATATAAAACTTTCAACCGTGTCATACTTTCTTTTGTTATGGGCTTTGATGGACCTTTCCAAATATACAATCTTCCACCGTCTTATTGTTTTTCTTTGGACTTTTGGAACCAATTCAATCCCAAGTTATAAAACTTAATCTGTCCCATTCTCTTTGGTTTGTTGGGCTTTTCATCTTATATTGGGCCTTTTAAAATCCCTTGTAATAATTATGGGCTTTTCAGGACCATTTAGCAAATGTGGGACCCACTTGGCCCAATAAACTTGATAAAATTGAATCCTCGAAATAAAAACGAACTTGTCTTTTGGCTTTTGGTGAAATCTTCAAACTCGTGTTGGTTTTTGCCTGTTTTTGTGAACTTGGTACCTACACACATGAAACAAGAAAACATTGCACATACAAGGCTATATTCATATGTTTTATGCATTTTAGGTTTGTTTTGTGATATAAATGATATGAGTATTTCTACTCTTATCTCCCCCTTGCTAAGTAATTGCCGTGTTCTCACGCAATGATAAAATAAAGCAATTAACTACACTTTTATTCGACTTTTGACACTTTATTTTAGAAAGACATAATGTATTGCTTTCATTATTGAAAAATAACTTTTAGGATCATAAAACTCGATTAGATTCATCGTCCTCGACTTTTCACTCTTTCCATGCCAAGTTTGACCGAAACTTTGACCCAAGAAAGTTATATAAAACTTTCAACCGTCTCATACTTTCTTTTGTTATGGGCTTTGATGGACCTTTCCAAACCGTCTTATTGTTTTGCTTTGGACTTTTGGACCCAATTCAATCCCAAGTTATAAAACTTAATCTGTCCCATTCTCTTTGGTTTGTTGGGCTTTTCATCTTATATTAGGCCTTTTAAAATCCCTTGTAATAATTATGGGCTTTTCAGGACCATTTAGCAAATGTTGGACCCACTTGGCCCAATAAACTTGATAAAATTGAATCCTCGAAATAAAAACGAACTTGTCTTTTGTCTTTTGGTGAAATCTTCAAACTCGTGTTGGTTTTTGCCTGTTTTTGTGAACTTGGTACCTACACACATGAAACAAGAAAACATTGCACATACAAGGCTATATTCAGATGTTTTATGCATTTTAGGTTTGTTTTGTGATATAAATGATATGAGTATTTCTACTCTTATCTCCCCCTTGCTAAGTAATTGCCGTGTTCTCACGCAATGATAAAATAAAGCAATTAACTGCACTTTTATTCGACTTTTGACACTTTATTTTAGAAAGACATAATGTATTGCTTTCATTATTGAAAAATAACTTTTAGGATCATAAAACTCGATTAGATTCATCGTCCTCGACTTTTCACTCTTTCCATGCCAAGTTTAAAAACAAGATCATTGTCAGTCATAAGTTCCAATGTTAAGACCACTTATACAAGTAATTTGTGTTAAACTCAATCTCCTTTATTCCTAATTGTATCTCTAGATTTTAAGAATTGTCATTCACCCAAAGGCTCATTTGACTTATTTAATAATTATTAATCCAAAAATGAAGGAAAAAACGGTGTAAACCCAACACTCAAAACCTAACCTCACCCTCAAAAACCGTTGTCACTAAAGAAAGCCCACATCAAGGATAACTTAACACGATTTTAGGAATGAATTCCCGGATCCAAAATTTGGCTAATAGGACTACTTAAAGCAACAATTATTTTTCCAAAGTAAATTTGACCTTATTAATTGAGTTAGCAACATTTACATCATATACCTTGAGGCTCTTTAAGATGTAAAAGTGCTCCTTATCTATGATCCACAACCTAAGGCTCCTTGGACATAAACAAGGCAATTAACATTCACCATCACCTCACACCCTAAGGCTCATTGAAATAATGATGAAGTAATTTTTATTAAACACTTCACCATGTCATACACCCTAAGGCTCTAATGACAAGGCTAGTGCTACATGACTCCCACCCGAAGGCTCATAGAGAACATGTTTTTATTTATTCTTATTTATTTATGATATATATATTAAGCAAGATTTCCGCAATCCCATGATCAAAAAGTCCATGACGCTGACACCCTCAATGTGTTCTTACTTTAGTTACAAGGGAAGAAAAAGAAGGAGTTAAGAGTTAAGATATTGAACCCAAACCGCTAAAAACTTCATTTATTAAACCATTAAATATTCAAGCATGAAAAATAAATACGAGGAGAAAGAGCCACACAAAAAACTTATATAAGGAAGACTTAACCTCAAAACTTATGATCAACTCTATCATCTCTTGTTCTCCATATTGTAAAATCTCAAAGATGTGAGACTAATGGATACTTAGCCTTGCAAGTCTAAACTAAGACCATATTAAATCAAAGTTTTGGGTTTTCAAGTCATCCATAGGATCTTGCATCTTCTTGGACATTTTCAAGTTTAGAATTTGCGTTTTAAAGTTCCCTTGATAAATGACTTTCTAGGATCAATTATAGGAACTTGCAAAAAGTTCTTGTTCTTAAACTCTTTCGAGTTAAGACTTTCGCATTTTAAAGTTCCCTATATAAAAGTCTAGCAAAACTTGATTTAAGCGGTTAAGGAATGAGCTAAGGTAAAAACCGGTCGAGTAAAAAACTATTCTTATTTTCACCAACGGAAAGCCTACATTTGTGACAAAAACACTTATTTACTTTATTATTAAACACAAAATTGCACTAAATTTTTTTTTTTATGAAAAACGAGAAAAACGATTACGTAAGAACACGACAAAAGCAAGTGCAAGCGATTATATCGATTGACTCCCCATGCTAAAACCAAACATTGTCCTCAATGTTTCCTAGCTCAAGAGTAACACCCCCTTGCTAGAACACGCAGAGTCGAATGCAAAAGTCCTAACATGGTAAGAGTACGCAAATCTATAAGCCGTTTATTAGTTATGCTTTAACATAAAACGTTAGTCGATAAAAATCAAAGGATAATAAATTCCCCATTTGACAATCAAGGTATGGAAGCTCGAGTGGACCGGGCAAAAACCGAACACGAGAGTCTTCAAAGATTAAGGTCATACCTAAGATTCACATCACAACAAAACACGAGCACAAGCTTGAAAAGATCAAGCCATTATTAGTGTTAGAAAATAGAAAAAAGATAGAATGTATGGAAATTCTCCATAAGGCACCTCGTTTTTCTTAACCGCGTCATGAGCTCGACTCGATCCCCGCATTCATTTGTCCTTAGGGAAAGTGGTGAAAACCGGCATATTGGAATAAAATCCATCATAAAGCACGATGTCGGGGTCAAAGATCACATCCTCATTGTCGGATGACAAACAAGAGGATGAAACTCTAACATAAATCTCCAAAAAGAGATGGTGGTCAATGTCACACGTTATAAAATGGAAATAATATGCTCCCCGAGATAAACTCGCACCAAGATGATCGAAAAATCTTTCAATTATTACATCAGTGAAAGGCCGAGATTTCCCTAAATCAATGATTCCGGGATCGAATACCTCGTCCTCGGGAGAGAAAGGAATAGACAACATGGTGTCTTCCCCCCATGCTAATCCATAATCATGTAAAGCACATGGTAATGGTAGGGTAAAGGTCGCATCCATAGTAGTATCAACATGCATAACTTTGTTGACCTTGTCACTCTTTGGAATGTGAACAAATGGGTCATGATACTCAAAACGAGTCGCATGAAAAACCCGCACATTAAGATCAAAGCAAGTGGGAGGGAGATTTGGAGTAGAATTATCAAACGGGTATTCCATAAAGAAAATTTCTCCCTCCGGGTCAACATTATCATCATCGTAGATAGGAGATTTGACACTCTCTCTTTCTTCGTCATAAATCGGGTGATCAAACCAAGGGTTTTCAAAACCGTCATTAGAAACGTTCCCAAGATAGAGAGTGTCATCTTTTGATTCATAAAACTTTTCCTCAAATTTCGAAGGAACGTCTGTATAAAGAAACTCATCAACCTCCTTAAAGAAGAGATCATCATCACAAAAGGTGAGAGATGAAGGAGGTTCGATGGTTTGGTAAAGATCCATTGGATATAGTGAAATTGGGTTCTCAATGCTAATCACATTAATATCTCCCTTCGGATCGGTGCTCTCATAATTCTCTTTAAACAATGAATTATCGTTCCATGAAACTTCAAAAAGAGGATTCGAGTAAGTCACATAAGTGCCGTCATTCTCGTCATCACAAGAAATATTCGACAAAGTATCGAGTGTGTCACACTCGGATACAAGATCATCATTCTCACTAGAAGGAAGTTCATCGGGGAACTCCTCGAGAATGGAAGGTAAATTATGAAGATCACGCTCGATCTCAAAAAAATCGTCATCGAATCGAAAACGTTTTCACTTCCCGTTGGAAGTGGATCAAGAAGAGCAACAAGTTCATCGACGAACTTATCTAACGAATAGTCACTAACCTCACTCGGTGTGAAGTTAGGAATCAAAGGCTCTTCAATGGAAGAATGTGCCTTAGTATCATTTATTTGGTCCTTCAGAGGGAGTGGAGACGAGGTAATATTAAAACACGTTTCAATGGAACAAACATCTCCCTCTGGAATTAACTTTTCACCTTCCCAAAATTAGGGATATATGATTTTCCTTACACCCTTGTAAATGAGATAATCTTTTTTGTGTTACTTTCAAAAGTTTCAACAAGTTTTACGCTTTCCATATTTTTAGAAACATATTTTGGAACTTTTTCCGCTTTGAAAACAACATTTTCATCCCCATAAAATAATGTTATCTCTTCTTTCCTCATATCAATTTGAACTTGAGCCGTGGGAAAAAATGGTCGTCCCAAAATTAAAGGCACACGAGGGTTTGTCTCATAATCAACAATCGAAAAATAGGCAAGGTACAAAAACTTCCCCACTTTAACAATGACATCTTCCGCTATACCAATCGGGAAAGCGGTGGTTCCATTAGCAAGTTCAATGGTCATTCGAGTGGGAGTAAGTTGTGATAGGCCTAATGTCTTCTACATGGATAAAGGCATTAAGTTGATGCTAGCTCCTAGATCGGCTAGAGCTTTACATTTCTCAAGCCCTTGAAAAACACAAGGTACCAAGAATTGGCCCGGATCTTCATATTTCTCCGGATAGAAATCAAGGAAAACCGCGGAACAAGTCATATACAAGGTAGCCTTGGTAACGTCAAGAAATGTTTCTTTAGGTGGAGGATTAAACTTGATCACTTCTTGTGGTTTAGGAACCGAAGTGATGGGAGTAACCGGAGATGGGATATGAGATACATTTTTGGAAATGTGATTCTCTTCCATTAAAATCTCCGGGTTCCTTTCCACCTTATAAGAAACATAAGGTCGAGGTTAAGAAACCAAATTCCTATCCAAAAGATTATCATCATGAACGGTGATGGACTTGATCTCTCCCTTCGGGTTTGGTATAGTGTTGCTAGGTAAGCCACCCGAAGAAGAGGAGGGTTTGTACATTATTGCTTCAAACATCAAAATAATTTTGTTCTCAAACTTAGCTTGATTCCCTTCCATACGGTTTTGGTTTTGCTCTAATCGATTTTGGTTAAGCTCAATCTTGTTATTTTGCCCCTTGATCGTATTTTGAAAATCGTGTTTCATAATGTTCATTTGTCCTTGAAAATTATTTTGAAAAGCTTTCAAATTTGCCTCATTTGTTTTGATATAGCTTGACAAATCATTTTGATTGTTGTTTTGAAAACCTTGATTGTTTTGATTGCCATGAAATCCATTTCCTTGATTAAAATTACTCCCTTTGTTTCCATTGTTGTATCTATTTTGAACATGTGGAAAACCCAGTGGAGCAACATGGTTTTGACGAGAAGCTTGACCGTTAGGGCCATAAGTTACCTTCACCGCAAAAGCACTATCTTGATCAAACCCCGTGGTTGAACAAGCATAATTCGGATGTGCTCCACCACATAATACACAAAAATTCTCAACCGCATTAATCGATCCATGAGGATTCTTCCTAATCTCATTCAAAATCGTACCAATCTTAGAGTCCAATCTAACAATCTCGGGATTAGATGAATTCACATGAGAAACAACCGGTGTGTTTCGTGAATATTGAACTCTAGACTTATTCTCAATGATACCTCACGCGTCTCTCGGAGTTTTTATTAAAAGATTACCACCCGCGGTGGCATTTTAAAAATCTTGTTCAACCATATTAAGTCCATTATAAAAAGTATTTATTTGGTGTAACTCTGTGAAACCGTGGTGTGGACATTGTCTCAGCAAATCCTTAAACCTTTCCCAAGCGTCTCCAAACAATTCATGCACTTTTTGTTTAAATCTAGTTATTTCATTCTTAAAGTGAGTTGTTTTAGATCGTGGAAAGAAATAATTCATGAACTTAGACGCTAGATCGTCCCATGTCAAAATCGAACCCGGTGGTTCCTTTTCATACCAACGCTTAGCGTTTCCCTCGAGCGAGTACGGAAAAAGCATGAGCTTAATCGCGTCATTCGACACATCTCTAAACTTGAGAGTCGAGGTGATACGAAGAAAATTCCGAATGTGAGAATGCGGGTTATCCGTCTCATTGCCTCGAAATTGGTCGGCATGAATGAGTGATAAAATACCCGTCTTAATCTCATAATGATCCGCCAAAATAACCGGCATAACGATTGCTTCTCCGTACCCTTCGGTGGGTACACGAAGCAATTCCTCTATTGTTCGGTTATCGGCCATCTCTACAACAATAGTTGGAAGCTCGGGTTCCACTACTCGTTATTGACGATTCCTATTCCTACGAGGAATGTTTTCAAGTCTATCGTGATTAATCAAAAGTCGATTAGTTAGTAATTGCATAAACCAAAATGAGGAGAATTTAGAGGGTTAAAGAAAAGAAATTAGATTAGAAGAAGATTATTTTTGGTATTTTTATTTTTCAAATCAATCCAAGATTGATAAAAACAAGGAGTAAGGATTATTACTATGGAAGTAAACTACCCACGTTCGACTTTGAAACGTAGGTGAAAACCTAAACGTTTCGAGGTTTAATAGGTAAACAACGACAAAAATAAGGTTTATTACTACTTGAGGCGGCACACCAATAATCGGTTCTCCCTCTCAGTATACGCACAAGCATCCGGGGAAACGAGGTGGCACAAAGCACTTAATAACCTTTTTCCTTAGACCGCATTTTATAGCTCGTCGCCTTATACCCACCTTATAGTTTGTATAAATCGAGTGTAAACTTTTTATTAGAATTTATCTATTTTGACTTTTTTCTTTGTTTTGGATTCGAATACAATAGTTAGGTGATGAAATCCTAACTAAGGTTTGCGTTTTCACGCTTTTGGAAGTAGGTGAATTTATTGTTCTACATAATACAATATATTAGCAACAAAAAAATACGAAAAATGATATTTATATTATTTATATAGAAAAATAACAAAACATTCCAAGGATGGAAAGGGTCTTCAAATCAGCGATCAACAAATCGCCACGAAAGAATCGTACACAATTTTCCCGACAGCGGCGCCAAAATTTTTGATGTGTGGGAAACGTGTCTGTGTATTTTAATGTATACGTTATAGTGAAAATTAAGAAAATTACCTTTAGGAAAAAGTAATAGTCTAAAATAAACTAAAGACGGATTAATTAAACACGAGAGTGATCCTGGTTCGTTGTACACGAAGAAATTATGAATTTGAGACTTTCGTTTTGATTTGGACAATTTATTTGAATTGGTTTCGATTTTTATCTACATTAATTCTACAAATTATATTAATGTGCATGAATCGTCCCCAAATTAATTTTAAATAAAATCGTTCTATCTTAAATTCCACGATTTGAAATATTAAATGACGAAGCTAAAAATACAAGTCACGCTAATCGAGAAAAATTTAAAATTCTACTATTTGATTATTTATTTATTTATTTTATTTTATTTTATTATATTTTATTTAATCTAGTAATTTATGCCAAATTTGAATAAACTTTCTATTATTAAAAGTAATTAATTTTTTTATTAAACTTTAAAACTAAAATGTGAATGAAAAAAAACGTTTAACTCTTTAATGACAGTTCAAAATTAGTATAATAAACTCTAAACACATATATAAACCAAATAGTGAGGCTAGCCCAATTGGTTAAGCACGTGAGGTGCTAAGTGAGAGGTCTCGAGTTCGAGACCTGTATTGGACAATTTTTGATATTGATTTTTTTTTGGAACAATAAGGTAATACAACACCACAACAATTTCTAAAAAGTTATACCAAATCTATAAACACACAACAATCATTCGAGTAAACAAGTACATCAGCAAAAACAGTGAACACTCAACACAAGAATTCAGCAGAAACAATTATGAAAACGCAGCAATTAAACACAACAGAGTACTAACAATAACAATTATAAAAAAATAGCTTAATAAAACAATAACAGCGAACATGAACAGCCAAATCAATCACCAATTACTCCTATCTAAACCAGCAGATCAGTCAGCATAATCAAAATCAACGACACTGACATTCAATAACGGCATAAAACTTAACAACGAGTAACAACAAACATAAAAGACTACAACAACAATAAACTCAGTAAATCAAGCAATATGTAGCAGATAAGATTAGCAAACCATCTAAAAGCTCACTCAACGCAGTTGATCTAAAACAAACAAGATTGGCAGCAGCAGAATATCAGTTCAGACTTCTATATCAGACTAAACAATCAATTCATCAGAGTCAAGAACAATATCAGCAGCCCTATAGACCACTGATTTCAGAAACTATTTAATACTAACACCAAAACATCAGTTCAAGTACTATGAACTCGATATCATACCTAGTAACTCAAACCATACCAACTTTGAATCTTATTAAAACTTAATCGAACTAAAGGAGAACTGATTCTATGCAAATCATTCCAAAATCAAAATGTCAAAAGTCCAACATCATCTCAGCAATTACGAACAATAAAGCAGACTAAAACAACAGTTACTATTATACCAAACAATAACTAGAAATTCCATTTTAACTCGATAACAGTCTAAATAATCAAACTTAAAAATTATCAATCTACCAAATAAACTAAACAGCTTTTTAATTAAATCATATTTAAATCTCACATCAAGCAGATTATACTAAACATTTAGAAAGTAAATTGAGCTTAACCATAATAAAAGTAGATAATCCGTTGATGATGAAGGTGAGCGCTGAGCTACCTTAGAACTATCTTTAGGCTAAACGTCTATGAACCACGAACCACGAACCACGAACAAGATTTCGAACCACAAACATAGTTACGAACCAGCAGATTCATTTTTTTTAATGTTTATCAGTAGGATAAACATGTTCCCCTAATCTACTTAATCGTTTAAATAAGCTACGATTTAAGCTTATTCAAACAGTACTCAGTTATAAAAATATTTAGATTTAATATTGCAAATATTTCAAAACAATAACCAAATGTAAATTAAAGAACTGATGAAACCGAAAATCAAAGTTTTATTAAATCAACGATCATTACAACTTTCATAAAAAGAAAGTTACAATATCTAAACTAAAATTAACATTATAACTTTAATTAAAAGAAGGGATGATTACACAGGAAAATAAAGGGGGTTTTTATAGGCAAATCCGAGGGTGGGGGTTTGTTGATGATGACGATTTTGAGTCGTGAGATCAACATCTTTCTTTTCTCTTTCTTGTCAACTTCCATCCAAGGGTTGATATTCGCCATTGTGCACACGGATTGCCACCGTGGACAATTTGTGCTAGTTTGATGCTTATGTGGAGGTTTGTTTTGGCTCTCTGTCATAAGGTCAGTGAATCCACCAATAGGAGACTACCGATGACGAATCCAAGTACCAGGTTTGCACTTGGTACTCAGCATCTCGTGTATACACGTGCCCTTTTCTTCCCCTTTATTTCTGAATCATATGCGTGGCTTTCAATCTCTTGATCTGAACCTTCAATTGACCCATCTTCAAAATTAGGGTTCATCCTGGAAAAGTGGAGGATTTTCCCCTTTTTCTTCTTTTCTCTCTCTCGTCTTTATTTTTTTCTTTGTTTGTATTGCTTTTGACAGAAACTTTGACCCAAGAAAGTTATATAAAACTTTCAACCGTCTCATACTTTCTTTTGTTATGGTCTTTGATGGACATTTCCAAATATATAATCTTCCACCGTTTTATTGTTTTGCTTTGGGCTTTTGGACCCAATTCAATCCCAAGTTATAAAACTTAATCTGTCCCATTCTCTTTGGTTTGTTGGGATTTTCATCTTATATTGGGCCTTTTAAAATCCTTTGTAATAATTATGGGCTTTCCAGCCCCATTTACAAATGTGGGACCCACTTGGGCCAATAAACTTGATAAAATTGAATCCTCGAAATAAAAACGAACTTGTCTTTTGGCTTTTGGTGAAATCTCAAACTCGTGTTGGTTTATGTCGGTTTTTGTGAACTTGGTACCTACACACATGAAACAAGAAAACATTGCACATACAAGGTTATATTCATATGTTTTATGAATTTTAGGTTTGTTTTGTGATATAAATGATATGAGTATTTCTACTTATATCAGTTACGCCGACAAACATCGCAGAGATCTATCATTTCAGACTGGGGATCATTATTCCTCAAAGTATCACCGCACGCGGCGTTAGACGTTTTTGCCTCAAATGCAAGCTCAGCCCTTTCTACATCGGAGCGTTCGAAATCCTTGAACGTGTCGGTGAAGTATCATATCGGTTGGCATTACCGCCTCAGCTTTCACACGTCATAACGTGTTCCATGTATCACTACTCAGAGGGTACAACTATCATGAGCTTCACAAAGTTAATTACCTGCTCGATCAAATTCGGGAGGACCTATCTTATATTGAAGAACCCGAAGTAGTCTTAGATCGCCAGGATCGAGTTATGAGAAGGAAAACCATTCCTTTCGTCAAGATCCTGTGGAGGAACCATACCAAGCGGGAGGCCACTTGGGAAACAGAGGAGTCTATACGGACTTCTTATCCTCACTTCCAGTTTTGATTTAGGTATAACTTTCAGTTACACGTCTTTCAGCTTATATGTTTTCAGCTTTCATGTCCTTTCAGTCCGTGTATCGTTCAGTTAGATAAATTTCCCAGCTTGAATTACCCTTAATTCGAGGACGAATTTTCCTTTTAGAGAGGGAGAATTGTAAAACCCCAGCATAATCGTATCCTAAATTCGAGGACGAATTATTTTTTTTAGAGAGGAAGAATTGTAAAACCCGTATTTAAAATCTAAGAATATTAAATACGCAGAGTCCCAGCTTTGACGTTAAATAAACATAAACAGTAAATACGCAGTCTCTGTTTCATTAAATATTACATATAATAAGTATTCAGAAAATGTCAAAAATTAAGTTTCAGAAAATATTACGTGTGCGTCATTTATGATACAGAAAAGAGTCATTACATTCACGAATTTAAAACACGAGTAATTACGAATTAAAACACGGAAAATAGTTACGAGTATACGTGAATAAAAGTTAAACCAGAAAACAAATGGAAACCATATATAAAAGGGGAGTGGCGTTTTGTGTAACAAGAGACATATGGGCTTTTGGCCCAACCATCCCATAACCACACTACAAGAAACAAAAACACAGCCTCTTTCACTTCATTCGTTTAAAAAAAAAAGAAAACAAAATTAGGGTTTTCACCTGTGTGTGTGGCCGCCGAGTAAAACAAAAAAAGGGGGATTCGACTGATTTGCTTCAAGAACTAGTAGATGATCTCCATTTACCTAGCCAACATATAAAGGTAATCACCTTGTTCTCCCTTTTATCTTCTTTAAATCGTTCCAAAAAAAAGAAATCGGAAATCACTAAAAAGGGTGCCGGGTTTGGATGATTGCACGAAAACCGGACACCACCATGTCTCGGTGGTGTGAATTGATGCCCAACCGAGACACAGGCTCGGTGGTGTCTCTCCTTGGCCAACCGAGAACCAAATACCACCACAAACGGGGGGTTATACGAGTTAGGGGGTCAGGTCTTGGGTGATTCATGAAACCGAGACGCCTCCAAGTCTCGGTGTGCCTGCTATGACCAGCCGTGACCCATACAGGGGCGGCGTGGTGCCTTTGTTTGATCAGACGCAGCCTAGAAACCCCATCAGGGGTGTTTGGTTCGTAATAGGGTGTGTTTAGGACTAAACTGCAGTAAAGGGGTGTTTGGGACTACAAGTAGTGGGAAACTCTATGAAAATAGTGGGAACAATATAGGTCATCAGTGGGTAAAGTTCGGACAGAAAATAATGAGTTTTATTATAAGATTAGCGACAGTTTAGTGACACTAAATTCCGTAGCACAATTTGTTTATGACAATTTTTATTGACAGTTTTAAACTCAACTTTTAGTCACACTTTTTAGTGACAAATTTTTATGTCGCTAAGTCAAATGGACATATTTATTATATATTTGTTGAATTGTTTTAGTGCGACCGAGAAGGGGTATCTCGGTAGGCTCGGGGTATAGTTAACAATATAAAATGAAGATTTTTAAATTATACCTTTTATTGCTTCATCTTTTTATAAATGTCTTAATATTATATTAATAAATTAAATATAAGTTAGTTATAAAATTTAAAAGAGTTTAATTTTATTAAATGAATTAAATTATTTTTGGCATTCGTCTAAATTAGGAAACTTTCTATTTTTAGCAGGTTACCAAATATAAAATTAGTATAACGTCAGATTACGTGTTATACCGTAATTAATAATAGAACATGAATACATTAATCAGAAATATTAGAATATTTAGACTTATCAGTTGATATACTATAGTAATACAAGAATAAATAAATTAACTAAGTATAGTTAAAATAAATAAAATAAACGAATATCAGTTAACTTATTCGAGCCCTTTATTCATGTAGCTCGCGTGAAATCAGAGTAGACTTTCTGTCAGTTGATCTCGGTCGGTTACTGGACACGAGGTAAGGATTTTCCGTCCTTTCAGTAAGGACTTCCTTTCTATGCATGATTAGGATTCTCCGTTTGCAGCCAAATGTTTTCCCCGGTACATGTTATAAATTATCAGAAATTATTTTAATGACTAAGATATTGTCTGAGCCTTATATAAGCATGACCAGTTAGTTGTACTAGTTACGGAGGTACCGTAACCATGACACTTGAGGCACCGATGTCATAACTCACCTGTAGGAGAGTGATATCCTGCAGCGTCCTATTCATCTCAGCTTGGTCATTTTATCAATATTATTAGTGTGCGTATGGATGCATCCTAGGCTTATCAGTTTACAATTATCAGGTGATGTGGTGTGTGCTCTACATCCTTCACATTGGAGCTGATCCCTCCACCCAACACATTATTTAGAGGTCACCCCTCTACAGCACGACGAGGTCACCCCTCCAGTTATTCATGCAACAGTTGTTACAGCACATGACCTATATAAGCTCTTGGCAATTAAAATACAGTAAATGCATGTTTTTAGATTTAACAGTTAATAATTCAATTTTATTATTTATAATTTGTTCAGATTTTACACAGCTTGCTTCTAATTTCATAACAGTTTTAGTTTCAGTATTTGTTACCTGTGCCATTCCAGTACATTATTATCATGCTTCATATCCGTTCATTGAGCGTTATGCTCAGCCGTAGTTTTCCTTTCATGTTCCAAACGGCAGGTACACAGGGACTCTCTTAGGAATTCTGAGAGAGTACATGCATTTGATGGGAGCTATCCAAACTCCTTTATTTTATGCACTCATAAATTACTTTAGTTGTTTGGACATTGTTTCGTCCTTTTCCTTTCAGTATTTAATCTTTATATTTGAGCTTATGTTTGGATTACCGATGTTTGATTCCGGTAATTCCGTTATAGTCAGTTATTGTTTAATACATTACCTTGCATGCTTTGATGACATGCCATAAATACACGTAACGGTCCACTTATCCAAGTGGGGTGTTACAACTAGATCAGAGAGGTCTGAAGATTCGGTTGCTAAGGAAGCCGTTGTTAGATCTGCGGTTGATTTATCTAAGAAGGTAATAGAAATGACAACACTATTTTTTATACCTTTGTATGAAAATTATCCCAATATTTCCTGAGTCACAACATTTTCATATGTATACAGACTGTCAGCAAAATTTCCAATGTTGTAGATCACGAATGTGAGCGCGTTAATGAAAGTCATGGTGGGCTTGGTTTAAAAATGCGTTTTGCGATCCATTATGTTAAAGGTTTCAAAAGCCATTGCGTGATGCGTGATGCGATTGCGAGCGCAATTTAGACGCGATGCGTTTAATATGAAAAAGGTACACAAATTTTTTAGAAATAGTATTGTCTACCAAATACCAAGTAAATGTAATAAATTTACGAAATAAGTTAAATTAGGCTTACAATCCTTTTGTAAAACAAATAAGACGAAAGTAAAGTTTGACAAAAAACACTTAGCAAAACGCAAGATGCTAAGTTTTTGTTATTGTGTTTATTTTAGATGTACTTTTAACAAGTTTTATCTTTAAACAGACATTAAAATATTTATGTCTCTTTTATATGATTAAATTTTGATAAAAATGACCTAAGTACTAGATTGCGACAATTGATACCGTTGCTAGCATTACACAAATGTGGTATATTGCGTCATATTGCGAACGCAATCTGAGATGGCAATGCATTAGGCACCTTGATGCGAAATTTTGAATGCAACGCATTAATGCGTGCAATTTGCGCAATGATGCGCGCATTTTTAAACCAAGATGGTGGGAATGAATCTGTGTGCATAAATAATTGTCAATCTGTTGCAGAGAAGGTAATTTTTGTGTCAAATATTGGAGTGTAAGTAGGATATGAAATTAAACTATAAATGAAGTTGTAAGATTGTATGTTGTTCAGTTTGTAGGTGTGTGTATGGATTATAGTGTCGTTAACACAAGGAAGGACAGTTTTTCTAGCGGTCTATATGAAGGGGGTGATTATTCCAAGTATATTTATACCAAATCACAGGAGGATCCATCACAAACGATTGGGCATCAGCTAGCAGCCGCTTATGTTGAGATGCCCATATTTCATACATCGTCTACTCTACTATTGATGGAGACTGGGGGTGATCCGTCGTTACCCAACTTGAACCATGCATTTACCCCGTCGCAAGTTGATGTAAGTTAATATAATATATGAAGTTAGCATTGATTGTATTACCCAATGACATGTGTCGGAGCTAATATTTTGAACTTTTATTTGTAGGACCATATTGGTTTTGATTTCGGTGAGAATGAGAAACAAGTCATAGATACGGATGAAATACGGCAAGAGGAGGTTGGTGAACGTGTAGATGGTTAAAATGGTTTAGACAAAGTTGGTAGTAAAGACCTTTTAACAGCTACCACAGAACGTGAAAACGCAATGATATTACTTCATCTTCATATAAAACTTTATTGACACCATTGATCATAATTAAATCTATTTCCCAACTTTGTATTTGAAGGAACTTCTGAAGTTACATTTGGGTGTTCCAACGTCTTTTCCAGCCAATGGTGTGGAAGAAGACGTGCTACTGGAGGATGGGCGTGGTTGTACGAAAATTACTTTCAAGGTACCAAAATTCCCGGTCATTGATGAGAAGAAATGTAAGCATCCAGTTGGTTTGAACCAAGAGAACACTTTCAAAGAAGAGATGAATTTTGCGGAGGATGTAACAGCCACAAATTTCGAGCATGACTTCTTTGGAGAAAAACCACATATAAAGGCAGTTGATACGAGAGTTACGGTATATAATCAATTGTGTATCCCTAGTTTATAATTAAAATCGTAGATTTAATTGATAAATAATTGCAGGAGGATTGTGGTGTTTTTTAGAACAACATGGATAGAGAGAGAGTATTAAAGACACAGAGTCGATGAAGAATTTAATGGTAACCATACATAAACCTTTCTTTTTTAAACATTCATTGAAGTGTTAGAGTTCTAAAACATACATAAAGGTGTAGGGTATAACAACCCACACTTGATAGGTTACTTGATATAGTTCCTAACACATCCTAGTACACCTTACATAAAAGAACATAACATTAAAGCATAAGAACCAGATCTTGAGACATAAAAGTCAGGCTTCCCAGTTGGTGAGCATCATGGTGATGTACCATTTTTTGCGAGCAAGCCTGATGTTAGAGTTCACGACCATGCTCCTAAACCAGTTCAACTTTTGCATATCTGCACTTTGGATTTCCCTTAAATAGCCGACAGCCAGTAACACCTTAGGATGACTTCCTAATTGTTAAATGTTTCCAATGACAATGTATTTGTGCCTCATTCTGTCGCTTAGTTGTATGCCATTCATCCGACAGAAAGAACCCCCGATCTCTTCTTCAGTAGCCTCTTGCTAAAACATGGTAGCCAAATTGGCAAAACTGGTAAGTTGAGCCATTAAAATTATGGTATTAAATAAGATTGGTGTTAGTAGACGAAGATGCAAATTTTAAGGTTGCATGGACTTGTTTATATAACCCCAATAGGGAAGTTAAATGTCAAGTCATGCATTTACTTTTGTGACTATTAAAATAACATTCAATGGTAAAGCTTGGGTTCATTAATGTATTAGGTTTAGTTGTCATCCATTTAATTTTTATGGGGTTTTCCTCCCTATTTATTAAGCATTTCGTAGCCTTGTTGACCAGACTACTTTCCATTGTTACAGGAGAATGTGCTTGGATACGGGATCACGAATATTGTTAATGATAGTTCTCCCGTATTGGGCGAAAATATCGTGTTGCAGCTAAAAAGGAAAAAGTTCAAGGGAGCTAAAGTGTCGACGCCTTGGTGTCCCCTACCTGGTACAACCCCCGATCAAAAAAGACGTAAAAGCAAGAGGGTTGCAACTAGTGATGTATCATAGATGGCTACGTTAGATGGAAGTGATTACATTGAAGTCTCAAAGACGGTGTTGGTTAAGGTAAGTATCGTATAAAGTAACATAAGTTTAAATTTACTTCTTTATGCACATACTTTATCTGAATAAGGACATTGTATTTAGGATGATGAAATGGTGAAAAAAACGTAATAAAAAATGAAAACAACTGTCGAGCAGGGGATAATCAACCTACCGGAAATCAAAGTGGTATGTATTTGATTGAAAATATGAATTTCCTGTTTTTAATATTAGCTTGTTTCAATATTATATTGTTGTATCCGTTATAATGTTTGATCTTCCTATTTATAACCTCAGGATTTGACGAGGCCTAAGTTTAGCCGGAAGAAAAAGGTCAGAGATCCCACTTATCTAGACGAGATTAAAAGGTTACTCCCAAATAAAGCATGCCATTTTTTTCCGTGGGGTAAAACAGACCAATATGTGGGTATTGATTTCTTGCAAGCTTTATTGGGTATTAAAGGAGGTGACTGACAAACGTGGTAAGTAACTACATATGTACTAATTAACTTTAAACATTCATTATGATACACATAAAGACAGAGAAAATATATTAATATATTTTGTCTTAACAATACCAGCACTTGGATATATGGATAGAGCTTATGCTTAGGTTTAGGCGAGATGACGCTGATTGGGCTGCAGTTTGTTTTTTTATGTCCAACTATATTGGGTGAATGGAGATGCGTTGCTTTTGTGCGGCTGGTTTTGCGATGATGATCGTTATCCTGTTGTTCCGTGATGTGATGTTGAGAGGGTATGTGTTTTTAGTACATTATGGTATCCTTTACTGTTAATCATAATGTAATTTGTAAATAAACAAATTGTATAAGTAGGTCTTTATCCCTATCAACGAGCCTGATAAACATTACTGCCTTGGTGTGCTGAATATTAGAAGCGGTTTGATTACTTTGTATGACTCCCTTGGGGTCCCGGACACCGAGGATAAGGAATGGTGGTCAAATATGAGGGTTGTATTTTCTGAGATTATACATAGGTATCTCAAAAAAATGGTGTTCTGGCACACAAGCGTATACCTATGGGCGCACAAGCAGTTGGCAAGGTAACTAGGTAAGTTGAAGTTTTTTAATAACAACATAAGATGTTACTTTTTGGGAGTTAAAGACAATGATATCTGTGTAGCAATATTGTGTCTTGTTATGGTTTAATGTATAAAAAAACTATGTTTGCACAAATTTAATTATTTGACCTTTTTAAAACCTAAGGAAAAAAATTATAAAATTCGTACTTTATCGTTAGATTGAAAATTTGAAGAAAGTACAACCTTCATTGGAATAACACGGTAAATGAAAGTAAATAGTCCGGAAAGCTAATTGTGATACATGTTAACCATAAACCGATTGACATTTTAATTGAATATATAATAAATGAACATGATCAAGCTTATGAATAAAACGGCCTTGACTTTGTGAAGCTGAATCTGTTGCTGAGACACTATTGCTTCCAATTCATTAAGCCTTTTATTCCGCTTGTTCAAAGATCTTAGTAGTCCAAGAATAATTTCAACAAATCCTGGACACATAGGACAGTCATACCAGTCTACTATGCCGCATCCCCCCTAAATTAAGAATGATAAGAACCTGTAGACTAAGCTAACAAAAATTAATCAATGTATGTAACACCCTATTTTGAGAAATGGAATGTCACGCGTGATTATGGCGTGTCATCAAAGCATACAAGGATAAATTTCTTAAACATTACATGACCATAACGGAAATACCGGAAACAAACATCGGTACCCAAAGTAAAAGCTCATCACACACAAACATAAGTACTGTAAAGGAAAAGGACTAAACAATGTCCATGGAAATGAGTAGCAAAATGTATGAATAGATGCATAAAGTAATGAAGGCTAGAAAGCTTCCAATCCATATGCACGTACGCTTAAAGTCTACGAGCGTCCCTGAGTACCTGCCGTTTTGGGAACATGAAAGGAAAACGGCCGAGCATAACGCTTAGTGCACGGATATACAAGCATAGAATGAATAAAATAATCATATACAACATATAGCAGCGGAATTGATTAAGTCCTGGAAAACCTGGTATAACTTAGTAAAACTGGTTTTATGGTTTGAAAAGCCTTATGTTTATCTTATAAAAACTGTTTAACATGTTTACCATTAGCCAATATAGGTCATGAAGTATCAATGAGCATGAATACTTGGAGGGGTGACCTCGTCATGAAATTAGAGGGGCTGCCTCTAATTAATACAAGTTTGGGTAGGAGGGATCATCTCTTTGTGAGGGTGCAAGGCACACACCACATTCACATGAATAATCTATAAAACATAACCTAGGATGCACCCATACGCCCCACATGATAACATAATAATATGGCCAAAAGCTGAAAGGGACGCCACGAGCTATCACTCCGTCGTGGTGAAGTCATAACACTAGTGCCTCTAGTGTTATAGTTATGGTACCTCCATAACTAGGTGAAACTGGTCATGCATGTATATGGCTTAGGCATTTAATTAAACATAAGCAAATCAAAACATATAAAACATATACTGTGAAAACAGTTATAGTTATGGTACCTCCATAACTAGGTGAAACTGGTCATGCATGTATATGGCTTAGGCATTTAATTTTCAGAATGTCCATACTAAAAGGACGGAGAATCCGTACCTTATGTCTAGTGAACGAAGAAGACGAATGGAAGAAAGTCCTACTTCGATCTCACTAATGCTACATAAATAATATACGTGTATAAGTGTTTTGATTACTGTGTACGTAACTGGTTCTATATTATGTCTTAGCTTGTTTTATATGTTCATGTCATGTTTTACTGAATTTAAATGTTATGCTGTGTTTATCATGTATTCTGGATATTCTGGTTAAGTATTACTTGTATTTCTTGTACTATTATACTTTTTGTGTAATAATAAGTAACTTTCTAAAAATAGCAGGTTTGCTAAAATAGAAAGTTTCCAAAAATAGAAAGTTTCCAAAAATAGATTAACTGCTTAAATTAAATAAGTTTCTAAAAATATAAAGTTTCCATAAATAGATTAGCTGCTTAAAATAATTAAGTTTCTAAAAATAGAAAGTTTCCATATTTAGAAATAAGCTGGATTATTAAGCTAATAAGATAAGCTTAAGTTTTACTGATTATATTCTAAGTCATGTGATTAATAGTATAGTTTATTAATTAATACATGTAAATTAAATAAACTATATGATATATGATTTAATTAAATATAGCATGATTTAATTAAATTAAAGTGTATATAATACTTAGGTTAAAACATGTATTAATATTTATTATTAATATAACCAAAGTCATGGAAATTAATTAATTACATGTCATGTTTTAATAATTAACGAGGCTTGTCGAGCCCGGGCGATGCCCCTGTTGTGTCATGTAGATGATAATGTGTATTGGTTTTGTTTTTCTAAAAATTAAATTTTAAAAGCGAAATGTGATTGATAATGGGATATTGGAAATGGTGTCTGAGGCATGTGAAATGGTATGTAAAAGGCATGGGCTATATCTGCTAAGTTGCTAACTTTTTTCCATCCCTTTGTCTCTTCGTTTTCTCCATTATAACATTCCTAGTGATCATATACAACACCTGAACAAAATTGACTACTCAAACTAAATTAGGTGACTTTATTCGAAGGTCAACAATCCTCATTTGCTTTGCGCACACAGGTAACCATGCTCTAACTTTTCGACTATTGCATTTGATTTTATCTACAAATATTGCTTCTTCAGATACATGCAACATGTGTTACAACTTACAATATGTAAACAGATGTATCAACATACATTTCTATTTCTGTGTATACGAAAAACTACATTTGGAGATTTGAGCACGATATTGTTACATTCAAGAAATTTACTTGTAATGCCTAATCCACAACCAACTATTCGGACTGACCCAATCAAAAAGTTATCTAACAGCCCAATCTAGAGATTTATTCAGACTGTGGGCCCCATAAAAATCTTATCTAACCCTATTTAAAACATCATACGTCTCCATGACTCCATCTATTGTTCCTTTGTAGCCACCATAGATACATCGTGAAAACATGATCACCCAATATACAATAAATAAGTAATTCATCTCGATATCAACATGAACAACGATACACTAAACACAAATTTTCTAAGCATTGAAAATCGCTCGTATCAAGATCCAAATCAGACTTTGTAGTTTTACCTTGGCTGTTGGATATTCATATATAGGTAATACCCAAATCAAAATTTTGTATCTTTATTTTGGCAATTGAATATTCAGATATAGGTAATCTGTTGTCATAGATGTAAAAGTATTTTACAATCAATTGTAGTAGTTTGAATAAGTCAGTTATATAGTAGGACTAATGGTTTGTGTTATAAATGTCAGCTCAAATATATTCGATTTGGCTATCTATAAAGTTGGTATGAAGACAGAAAATTAAGATGTATATGTAATTTTCTTTGGTAAGTAGGTTTATGTTGTTGTACACATTACAATATTTTGGTCTGGATATTTAGGATTTTCATACTTGGTTTGGTTAGTCATTATCATTTGCAAATAAAAAACATTTATAATAAGACAATACAATTTGCAGGTCTACACGTATGGCTTTTTAGATTTGGAATTAGACATGTTGGAATGCATAGATTTATATAACTATTAATGGATATAGCCTTTACAATACAAAATCAACTAAATTGACACAACAGTTCTAAACTATGGTCACACTGGCTGTTATATTTGATTATAAGTCTCACAATTCTTGCAATCTACTGCTTTCTCGAATGCACTTGTATCCTTGTTGAATTTTTTTTAAACATATCCAAAAATGATTACATAATTGACATGTACTTGTTTCAATGGTTGTTATAGCAGGCTTGGCGTTGATTACAAATCAAACCTTTTTTTCCTTGTGACACGTTACAACAAACTTTGCATATTTCGCCCTCTTAATAATGACTATTATCCTAAAGGGTCATCATCATTTTTATCAAGTAGTATAGTATGGTGTTTTATTCTTTAATTCATACTGCGAGCAAATATCTACCACCTGTTTCACATTATAGATATATAAAATTATTTGAAACCAATTAGATGGATTTAACATTTTCAAAACAAACAAACTATCAACCTTTTTGGAAATCAAACAAAGTGTCCAAACCTTATTAACCTAAATAATTGTCCTTGTTTCTAGTCTACATAAAACCATAGAAATCTTTGAAACAATTAGATCATGGATTTTTATTTTGGCAAGCACTTTTTGTTGTGATGCTATTGCAGTTTACTATCCTGCCACCGTGGTGTTTTCTTGGATGCATAGTCACTTTCAATATATCTTAAACAATAAGATTGCAAATAGGCTATCTTGGTATAATGAATTATCTTTTTTGTTGGTAAAACCGAGTGTGTAAACAACTGTCATCCTTATCAAACCTTGGAGATGCACTACTTGGTCTTCTCCTGATACGAAATTCTAAATATGCTTTTTGTCTGTAAATGCAAAGTCGCAAACTGGAAAAACACAAAAATATATGAGACATATAGGAAAGGTGTAGCCTTAGGGAACAATATTATATGAAGAGAGCTTGGCAAAGTATGAGAGGTACAACGTGCTTTCATTTTCAGACCCACATAAGCAAGTTTTCATGTGTTCCCGCTTTTGCCTCTGTGTGATCAACGGGCAAATGTTCTTTTTGAAACTCGACATCAATGCAAGCCATGTGTGGGCTAATTTTCAGAACAATGCAAGTTTTCATAATTGTTACCAAAACATTTATTTTGCTTTGATTACCTGCTTTCATTATATAATGCTTTCACAGCCGGAGTATCATCATCTTCGAGGATCAGGGTGGATGAACTACTTTACAGATAAAGCCGATCTACAAGGTAATAAGTATTTATGAATTCGCCTTTGGATAATGCAAAATGTGGAGTAACTTTGGGAGGTACAGCCGCTCAATATTATAATGCTTTACGGCCATGCAGGTTAAGATGATTGGGTACTTTCCATTATGGTGTGTTGTCTTTTCTATCAGGAATCCGCCTAGCCCGCTCCAAAGCGTCACCCTAACTGATTTCCCCCTGGATAACAAATGCAATAACTATCATGTAAGATTAACGGACTGCATACTTAATTTAACTAAAGAATTTTGCTAACATTAACGTGTTATTTATTTATTCAGTAACAAATAAGCTTTAAGGAGTAAATGTAGCAATGTAGACGGTATAAAGAATTTGGATATTGTTCTTTGGTGAATGGTCCTGCCAACATTAGTCACATACCCAACAATATCTGCAGGTCAATTTTATTTACATTTAAGTCTCTTTTATATGAATTATGGGATGTAGCACAAAATATAAGATACATACGAATGACAAAACTTTACGAATCAGGTATTTCTTATTTTTGGCCTCAAGGTGACCAATATCCACCATCTGGAAAGAGTTTTTACGTGAAACCATCCGGTTTTACAAAATCCTTTTTAACGGCAGTGGCACCATCAAATTCAAGCATGAACGCCAAAATGTTTTTATGCGTAATTCATCTTTATTAGGCTGAACTACAAAACTTTCCATCGACTATACGACCCCTTCTTTCTACTTAATGAAATTGTGGGCTATGTTCGCCCTAGTTGTACAATGCATTATATTACCCTACGAACACCTTTTATTAGCATTTGAGTCAGATAGTTATGCAAATTTTTTTATTGACATCTTACCTTTGCTACAGAAACCACGAAACCGGTGATTAAGTAGGCCAGTCACAACATTAAGATCCGACATTCAACATAACATGACAACAACTGTGCCAGTAACACCAACATCAACTTTGTCCAAGGTTTGGTTTTCTGCAAATTAGGCTTAATTTTCATCGGAATGAATGTATAATCCGTGGGTTCAGTGTGGTTTGTTTTATTTAGATCTGAAAACTCATTCGTGCTCGGAGTGGGTTTGGTTTGTTTTGGAATGGAAGATTGAGCCGACATAGTGTCCATGCTTTTGATTATAGTGATTGCAGAGATAAGTGAGAAAATTTCTGGTGCAAAGCAATGCTATTTATATATTACATATGTCCTTTTGTATTCCCTGGTGTAATAACTGGAGTGTGGGTTTAATACTGTAACTGCAAGTCATTTGTATTCCTTTCCATTTACTTGTCTTGTATTAAATGGACAATGGTTTTAATACCATAACAACAGACATCAACAACGGTTTGGATTTAAACACGAATATATGAGGACTGAATTCTGAAAAAATGTATGAGTTTGCTGTCATTAATACTCACAGTTAATGACTTGCAACTCAATCTTATATTATATAAGATTAATTACCTTAGTCTAAATTAAATAATAAAATACTTAGGTTAAATTCATGTATTATTAATAATAATAATAAACCTAAGTCATGTCTTAATTAAATTAATTATATAACATGTTAAATTAATTTAATTAATCTTGTAAAAAATTAAACTTGTAAAATTAAATAGGCTTGTAAAATTAAGTCGTGAACCAGACCCGTGTGTGTAATCTAGAGATGTCGTGAACCGGACCGTGTTTACCCTTGAACCGGACCAAACAAACACCCTCTTAACAGTGGCGAACCGGCTTGGCCGGTTGCCACTGTTTTCGTAATAATGCCACCGGCTTAAGTCGGTGGTCCCCCTGTTGGTTTTCAGCCGAGACCAGACAAATCAAATGGTACCCCGACATGCGTCAGGGTCCCTTGTTTCTTGCAGCCGAGACACCCAAACCACACCGAGACCATGGGGTCTCGGTTGGTGGTGATTCGTAGACCACCGAGAGCCAGCTTTGGCTCTCGGCTCCTTGCGTCGGCCGAACCAAACAACCCTAAAACATCCATGTTTATTTACCCCATGATTAGATCTACATGTTTTTAATCTTGTTATTTAATTATCACGATTTCATGTGTTCTAATTAAATAAAAGAATTAAAAAGAAAAGGTTTAAGGATTACCAACGCGTGAAACAAAAAGGAGAACTATAACACGAACGATTCCACTAGAATTGGATCACCAAAAATCAACGAACACCTCTCCTTGGTGTGTTCTAACCGGGGGCCAAAAGGGAAAGAGAAAAAGAGGCTAGGGTTTTATAATTTTTATAAATCTTCTGTAATATGAAAACATGTTTTCCCCTTTTTCCTTTTTAGTAAAATTAAAGTGGGCTTGACCCCTTTGCTTTGTCTTGCCGCGGGTAGGTGGGGCCCACAAGGGGAAACCCAATGTTTTTCGTGTTCTAAAATGTTGCGTGTTCTCGTGCTCGTATTAATTTGACTTTATTCTACATTGTTCGTGTTATAACATATACTTGTACATAATCGTAATAATAATTACGTAAATAAATAATAATAGGTTCGTGATTGTTCATGTTTTTATGTTCATGATTATAATTATTGTTGATAATAGTTATCGTGTATTAATATGCTTAAATACTTATCGTGTAATAACACGTACGTAATACTTGTAATTAACATTCGTCAAACGTAAACATGTTATATAAGGAAAGTTTTAATCATGTACGTATGATTATATGTGTACTGTTCATGGTAAAAGCATGCGGGTTTTACAACTCTTCCCCCCAAAAAGAATAATTCGTCCCCGAATTATAGATAATGTAAACTGGAAAAGAGGAACATACCCGAATTCAAAATATGAAATGAGGGTAAGAAGCCCGAATAGAATCCTCTGTTTCCCAAGTAGCTTCCCGCTCGGTATGATCCCACCAAAGGATTTTGACGAATGGAATCGTCTTCCTTCCTCATGACCCGTTCTTGTCTGTCAAGAACTCGTTCGGGTTCCTCTATGAAGGTAAGATCTTCACGAATCTGTTCTAGTGGATACTGAACCATGTGAAAGGGATGATACTTGTACCCTCTGAGTAAGGACACATGGAAAACATCGTCAACATGATAAAGCTGTGGAGGTAACGCTAAATGATAAGATACTTCACCGACTCGCTCAATGACATCAAACGGTCTGATGAATCGAGGACTGAGCTTCCCTTTGATTCCAAAACGTCTAACACCACGTGCCGACGATACTTTAAGGAATACGTGATCTCCTATGTTAAAGTGTAAGTCCCTATGATGCTTGTCGGCATAACTCTTCTGACGTGACCGTGCTTCTTGTAATTTCTGCTTAGCTACCGCGACCTTCTCGTTGGTCAACTCTATAATTTCTGGTCCTTCAAGTGTTCGCTCGCCAACCTGATCCCAGCAGATTGGGGCGCGACACTTTCTGCCATACAACATCTCGAATGGAGCACACTTGATACTTGCGTGCCAACTGTTGTTGTATGCAAACTCTACCAGACATATGTAATCGTCCAAATCTCCCGTCCATTCCAACACACATGACCTCAACGTGTCTTCTAATGTCTGAATCGTTCGCTCCGATTGCCCGTCTGTTTGAGGATGAAAAGCCATGCTAAGCTTAAGTTTTGTACCCCAAGCTTTCTGTAGACTCCTCCAGAATCGTGAAGTGAAACGAGGATCTCTGTCTGAGATGATGCTGGACGGAGCACCATGAAGTCTCATGATCTCCTTCCTGTAAGTATCGGCGAGTTTATTGACCGAATCTTCCTTGCAGATCGGTAAGAAATGAGCTGACTTAGTAAGTCGATCAACGATAACCGAAATCACATCATGCTTCCTCTTTGTCTACGGAAGACCGGTAACAAAATCCATGATGATCTTGTCCCACTTCCACTCTGGAATATCTAACGGTTGTATAAGACCGACAGATCGTTGATGCTCGATCTTAACCTGCTGGCAGGTAAGACATTTGGAGACATAAGTCGCAAAATCCTGTTCCATACCACTCCACCAAAAGTATTGCTTGATGTCATGGTACATCTTGGTCGAACCAGGATGAATAGAGAATGAGGAGCTATGTGCCTCAGCTAACAATGCTTCCCGATGTTCTTGATCATCAGGAACACAGAGTCTCATGCCCTGCCATAAGATATCGTCTGCGTCTACTCGAAATTTTGTCTGCTTCTCTAAGTTCTGAATTATCGCCCAGATTTCACCATCATCCTTCTGAGCTTCCTTGATCCTAGAGAGTAACTCAGGTTCCACTCTAAGACTAGCCCAGTAACCGTGTTGTCCACGTACCAGGATCTCAATGTCTAGTCGTTCCAAGTCTCTTATAATTTCCTCCTCAATTTTAATGCCGTTTATCATTCCGGACTTTCTGCTAAGTGCATCTGCCACTACATTCGCCTTGCCGAGATGATACTGCAGATTAATGTCATAATCCTTCAACAGCTCTAACCATCTCCTTTGTCTCATGTTCAATTCACGTTGAGTGAAGATGTACTTCAAGTTCTTATGGTCTGTGAAACTGTCACATGATTCTCCATACAAGTAGTGCCTCCATATCTTCAATGAAAACACAACTGCTGCAAGTTCTAAGTCATGCGTAGGGTAATTTTCCTCATAAGGCTTAAGCTGCCGTGAAGCGTACGCGATCACTTTCCCATGTTGCATGAGAACACAACCAAGTCCCTTCCCCGATGCATCACTACAGATCTAAAATCCACCTGAACCAGATGGGAGAGTAAGAATCGGTGTAGATACTAACTTCTGCATTAGGTCTTCAAAGCTCTTCTCTCTTTCTTCAGTCCAGACGAATTTCTCCCCTTTCCGCATCAGTTTGGTCAATGGTAGTGCTAAGCAGAAAAAGTTCTTCACGAACCTACGGTAGTAACCAGCTAAGCCTAGGAAACTACGAACTTCAGTCGCTGATGTCGGTCTTGGCCACTTGGTAATAGCCTCAACCTTTGCTGGATCCATAGTGATTCCTTCTGCTGATAAAATGTGACCTAAGAATGCCACCTTGTCTAACCAGAACTCACACTTGGAGAATTTAGCATACAGCTGCTTCTGACGAAGAATCTGTAACACTGTACGAAGATGGTCTTCGTGTTCCTCCTTGGACTTAGAGAATATCAGGATGTCGTCAATCAAGACAATGACGAACTTGTCCAGAAATTCATGGAAGATTCTGTTCATCAAATCCATTAACACTGCTGGAGCATTGGTAAGGCCAAATGGCATGACTACAAATTCGTAGTGGCCATAGCGTGTACGGAAAGAAGTCTTGGCTATATCTTGCTCTTTTACCCGTAGCTGATGATAGCCCGACCTCAGATCAATCTTGGAGAAATGTTTGGCCCTTTGAAGTTGGTCAAACAGATCATCAATGCGTGGTAGAGGATACCTATTCTCGATGGTGATCTTGTTGAGCTAGCGATAATATATGCAAAGACGCATACTGTCGTCCTTCTTCTTCACGAATAAGACCGGTGCGCCTCATGGAGATGCGCTCGGTCAAATGAAGCCTCGTTCCAGAAGTTCTTGCAATTGATCCTTCAGCTCCTTCAACTCTATAGGAGCCATGCGATAAGGAGCTTTGGAAATCGGCTCAGCTACTGGGATGAGCTCGATATTAAACTCTACTTCACGTGCAGGTGGTATGCCCAGAAGTTCTTCTGGAAATACATATGGGAATTCTGACACTATCGGTTGATTCTGAATTGATGGAGATTCAGCATCCATGTCATGAACAGTAGCTAGATAGCCCTCGCAACCATGCGAAAGTAATGCACGTGCTTGCAGGGTTGATATGATTTGTATAGACCTTCCGGCTACAAACCCGTTGTGAATGTACTTTGGTGCATTAACATCACCGAGGGGATGACTAGATAAGAATGGCAGTCTATTGTAGCATGATGTTTGGATAGCCAGTCCATGCACAATATCATGTCAAAATCATTCATGTCCAGCGGAAGTGCGTTAACAGGACGAATCTTGTCATCAAACTCAAGGGGAAGGCTCTTGTACACATGGGTTATGCGTAAAAAGTCTCTTAAAGGCGTGAAAATGTTCAGTACATTCTTTAATGGCATAGGGGATATCCTAACATTCTTAGCATAAGCAGTAGAAATGACCGAATGAGTAGCACCCGTGTAAAAAAGAACACATACAGCTTGACCATACATATACAAGATTCCAGTGATGGTACCTGTAGACTTGTTGGCCTGATCGCGAGAAGTCGTGTAAACGCGTCCACTAGTAGGAGGCGGCTTGGTATCAGCATGTCCAGATGTGCCCTCCATCTCGCCCTTGCGGTAGTCCTTCATGCGATGGCCAGGGAGGCCACACTTGTAGCATGCGTCTCTGTCACGGCGACATGGCCCTGGGTGACTACGGTTGCAGGTAGTGCAAAGAGGATGAGTATATCCTCCAGTAGGTGTCCTTGCTGGCTGGGAGCCTGATAAGAACAGTATACTTGAGACATGGTTTATAGGTACAAAGGACAATGCGGAAAATTCGTAAGGTGTAGTACCAGTGATAGCTGGACGGTTAGGCTGTGAACCTCTTTGGTTCTGGTCCCTCCCGTTACCATGATTCTTGGTAGAAGATTCTCTAATGTGTCAGAATTATGAACTATTGCATGTAATTATAAGAAAATGAGTAAGTGTAAGGACCTATTGCTGTTGGAGTTTCCAGCGTTGTTACGGTAATTATCATTACCGCCACGCCTATCCGTAGCAGAACGGTCGTGAGTCTGACCATTTTCCTTGGGCTGATTAGGCTGTTGCTGAGTAGCCGGCTGAGACCGGTCCCCAGTCTTCTTCCTGGAAGATATAGTTTAAAAGAGATGTAAATATTGACATATACTGAAAGAATACGGTTTGGTCACCGCTGAATATGTGACAATCCGTCAATTTATGGTCGATATTTTATTCTCAATATTTATTTGAAAACATTATTTTAATGTTACAATATGAACTCACTTATTTTTGGGAAGAAATTTGGATTTACGTCTTGAAGTAGCATCGACTACGTCTAAACCGGAGGATTCAACGTTACGTGCTTACGTTTACATACACCGTCTTTGGTGACAGTCCGACATTTCGGAAAATAAATTTATCCGTGAATATTATTTTGGAGTTTCAAATTTGTGTTGGTTCATAAACTCACAAATTTACGACAAGAGATTAGGACTTACGATTTTAATTTAACGTCCTTTACGACTAAACCGGAAACCTTAGGATTACGTATTTACGTTTTCGAACTCCGTTTTTGATGAAACAATTTTTATTAGATTCGTTTTGTGCCGTTGATTCATAATTTATAAAAATGTTTTTCGTAAAACGACCCGAGGGCACGAAAATCGAGGAAACTAGAATCGAGGAATACCCGTAAACTAGTGGGATGGGACAAACTAATTTATCCCACCCCACTACACATGGGGCGGCCTAACATCACCAACACATCTCTTATGTGTCAACCTTGCAACACTTAGCTTATCACATGTCTTAGCTTACAATGTAAGCATTCCACCAACAAAAACCACTAACTAAAACTAGCTAACTCATTATTCACCATGCAAACAACTCCATTTTCTCTCTACTCCCTCTTCCTTTCCGTCCCAAAATCAAGAAGAAACACCATTTTGATCAAAAATCAACCATGAAATCCTATGTTATTCTTGCACATGTTGAAGCCCTTTTGAAACCCTATTGATTGGAGGTTATTATAACATCCATGGAGGAGTTTCCATGGAGTCTTGAGGCTGATTTTCCACAAGGAGTATATGAAGATTGGTGGTCTTGAAGATGGTCTTGGCTATGCACAAGTTTCTCCATCAAAATCCATGTCCAAATCATAACCTACATCAACTTGGTGGTATAAAGATTGTCCTCCTCATCTTCTTGTTATTTTTGATTATGTAATCTTGTATTTCTTTTACTTATGTATGTGTATATGATGATGAATGATGATTAAAAATATTGTGTGGGGATTTGGTGTTGATAAACATGCTTAAAAAGATGAAAGACTATAAGAAACAAGGCTAAAATCTTGTTTAAATTTGTTGGCTGTATAAAACAGTAAAGAAACATGTCATGAACTGATAAAATGATGAAGTAGAATTAATATACAGTAAGCTATGGGTCTTTTACACATGTGAGAGTTGGCCATGCAATGGAATCATTGTAATGAGTAAGATATGATCAAAACAAGTTTAAGATACAAATCTGAGTTCACTGTTTTGGACGATTTTTAGAAAATACTTAGAGGATGATTAAACAGTAGCTTTAGAAGAGTTAAATGGAGCACATATCATGTAGTTTATGTGATAAAAATTTGAGCTTCTGTCTCCATATAGAACTTTAGATATGGCAGTTTTGGTGAAGATGAAAATAAAAATCAGATTTTGGAAATTAAAGTATAATACTATTATATAAGCACTCAAAATTTAATAGAATAAAATATAAATTAAAACCCACTAACTTATATAATACATTTATATAAATATGTACAATGGTAAATAAGTGGACATTTTATAAAAATGGTAACTTGTTAAGTTTTATAAGTTATAAAACTATAAACATGATTTTTACTATTTTTTGGCTAATACCGTAAAATTAACGTTTTTGTTAAATAAAACTTAGATGGTTGGACCCATCTAATGTAAACTTTATAAAACTTATATACTGATATATAAACATGTATAACAAGTAAAAACCGATAAAACCCGAACTATAGGACATACGGACATTAACGAGCTAAGTAAACATATTGGACTAATAATTGGACTAAATAAGTTAAACCCTTATAAAAAGAACTTATTGGACTTAACCCATTTGGGCCCAACTTGAAAGTTTAAATACTGATAATATAAGTATGAAATGGATTAATACAAGTTAATAAACTTATAATAGGCTTATTGGACCTAAAACACGTAAATAGGTAAAACTAGAAAACTAGTATAAAAGTTATCGACACATAACACAAAAATGAGTAAATGAGAATATGTAAACCCACTTGATCATCATATATATAAAATCATCATATGTATACATAATTGTTATTTTTATAAAGTCATTGGACATGAGTCTAAGACGAGTATTATTTGTCTAGGTTTCCGTGATCGAAGCACGTACCGTACATCCGAATTGCCGATAACCCGCCTTCCCACATCAACGTGAGTTCATAGCCTCGCACTCTTTTAAATGTTTTTATGAAATGTTTTATAAACCCGCGAGGGAGATAACATGTTAATTTTTATAAAATAGGACACCATTTGTTCCGATTGTTTGTTTATTGATTTGGACCCGGATGATTGAATGACCCGATTGTATGACCCGATAAATGATTAAAGGACCCGATAGATGAAATTAAATGGATTATTAAAGTTAGGTTATGTCACTAAAAGTCCCATTAGCATGAATTATGAACTACCGGGATTTGGTAGACGCTTGTGCATATAATAGTACTATTTGGGGACGATCACCTCAGTTCGCGCCTTGACGGTTGATCCCCGTCGTGCCACATTGATTGGTAAGCGAATTTATGTATGAGAAGATTTCCATAGCGTGACCTTTGTGACGACACGTTACTTTAGATGGGCAAATTGAGTATCGGGTTAGCTACCCGTTGTTTGTTTTAGTAAGGTAACAATGTCATGCGGCTTATAATAATCCAAATTAACGAAATACTGTTGTACGCTCCGAATTACGATGTATTGCCTGACTAGCAATACAGGGTCATACTAATGATATTATGTTTGTGTTTTGGTTTTCGTAACCATATTCATATACGGTTTTTATTTAACTTTATACAACGTCGTAAGACGTATTGTATGATGTTTTTACGACAATGGCTCGTATAACGATTTTTAAGGCAAATGCCTACATTATGATTTTCGATAGGGATTTGTATAAAATGACTTTGGCTATTTTATGGCCTATTAAAATGATTTGTACAAAATGATTTTCAGTAATAATTTTATACTGATATTATATTGATGGATTTTATTAAACTCTATGAATTCATTCGGCATTATCGCTGACCTTTCTTTTAACATGTTTTATCTCAGGTACTTGAAGGTAATTCTCGGGAAGACGACAAGAATTCATGGCCCGCACTTAAATATTAATTTCCATTCAAATGCTTTGTAAAACCTGTATAAAATACAATGACTTGGGACCTATGTAACTTTGATATTTATGAATGGAAATGCTTTATTAATAAACGACGCGAGTTTTTATGCGTTGTCTATGATGTGAGTAATGTGCTATCCCGTAACACCAACTAGTCTTCCGCTGTATTGAGTTGTATAAATTTGGGGGTGTTACAGTTTGGTACCAGAGCTCTCGTTATAGAGAACGAAAGATTTTTAAAACCAAGGTTTTGAATAAAACATTTCAAAATCTTTTAACTATAAACATTTTTCAAAAAATGTCTAAAAATCTTTTGACTATAACGGTGCCGAAGAATTCCTGAGTTACCGACAAGGCCAGACTGAGAAGTGTTATTTTAATATATAAATAACTTGGATTCTATATATATTTGATGTAATTTTATTACATGATTGTTTGATGATTATTTTGATATTTATACGAAGTATTTATACGACGTAGATTGTCACAAGGAACCCTAAATCCCCTAGTAAATTAATCTAAGCTATTCTCGTAGGAATTCTAGCTATCCTAGATCTAAACCAAGTTGTGGATATTTATGATCCCAACAAATGGTTAATATTCGTAGAAATGTAGATATTAGTTGATTGTGATATTAAAGAAGAATTGGCGAAATTAAATCTGATATCGATGTCATGACGATCTTTTCTTATAGAGTGGAGTTTGACAAAACGTTACCACCTAGAAAGATGTCATCTGATTCGTTGTCATCCAATTCTTAAATTAAAATCGAAAGGGTGAATGTTGCACTTGAGGTTGTCATTGGAACCAGTACCCAAAAGCCTCATGCCACTAATACCTTTCCGAGAAGTCTAGTTGAATGATCAGGTCATTTCATGCTAGTGACTCATTTGATAATTGTTGTTGTAAGAGCTATAGGATTGGAAGTTAAGTGTTGATTATATCAAGCTTTTATTGCCCTATTAAGGTGTAAGAATAAGGTTGAAAGTATTGGAGAATGAAGTAGGATATCGAATTGAGTATAAAATTGATTGAAACTTGAATAAAGCGAAACTTAACCTGTATGGAATATGAGATTGTTAAGAGGAAGTCGTTAAGTCCTGTGATTGAATTATAAGGTTTTAAATGATTGTTAGTTTGTGTTAAGGGTTGTTCCTAGGCCATTGTCCACTAACAAGGATGCCCAGTGCCCAAGAAATAAATTGAAGAAATCTTCTTCTGAATTGGGACCAATGGATCTTTCGGGACATGTGGAACACCTAATGACTCTTGTAGATTAGTATTCATTGTGGTATCTTTTAAAAATCCCTAACTTAACTGAGACATCAGTTGGTAGGATGAGTTCTGAGAATTGTATGACATAGTGACATGTAATGTGTTACGGTAGAATTTGACTTGTTTGTGATTAATGAAAAGACTACCTTTGATTGCTAAATTCTACATGTATCGATGTTATCTATCTTTTATTGCTTCATCCTAATGTTCGCATTAGTGATGCAACCATTGAACAAGTACTCATCTCGGTTTGAGTTGCGTTGTGGATTATTCTTTTTGAGTGCCATCGAGATCATGAACCTCATGACTATTTGGCTAAAGCTCATTTCCTATCATATTGTAGTTAAGTTCTTGGTGAACAACTCTTCATCACTCTTTTGCAGATCACACATTGTTTTTATAAAGTTAAAACGGTATCCTTCGAGAAAATTTAATTTTCATCACAATAAGGATTATTCAAAGTGAGATTTATAAGTGATTGATATCAAAATGAAGTTGATTAAGAGACGCTTTGGAAATTTAATTATTTCCATAACAAAGAAAATATTTGTAAATATATTTTTGATTCTCATCTAAGAATTAAACATGAAAATGTTTTTATTATAAACATGATGATAAAATTTTGACGAACTGAGTATTGCATCGTTAATCTTGAAGTTGTATATAGTTGCGCGCCTACATACATTTGGAATGGACCATGCAAGGGTGATTAGTAGTCACCATAAAATTGATTAATAAACACTAAATATTCTTTGAAGATTGTGAAAGATTAAGATTTATGAGATCTGCAAGAAGTGAAAAATAGGGACATATTATTAGGGACACCTACATATGTGCCCGTACTATTTATTCTTCTGAGTCGAATTTACTCATCTGTGGAATTTGTCTTATTTGACAATTGATATTCCCTTCTTGTCCAATTCTCCCGTAGTGAGATTCTTAGGAAAAGTATCTGATTACCGAGTGTTGATACCCGACTGAATGTATCGACGTTCCTATCATTTCTTATGATTTGATTTTATTTTAATGACCTGGGTAACGATCCGAGGAGCTTTCGAATGCGTACTCAAATTATGAAAACATGGGATATATATTCATATTTATTAAATGTTTTCGTCTGTATCTGATTTGAAATTCTATCGCGTAGATTATGCGTTGACCTTACTCTTTTTATGGTAGTTGTGTCTCCATATATCCTTGAATTTGTGAAGGATTATGAGTTATTATTAGTTTTTTGAGAAGTTCACATCTTATCGACGGTCATGAAACTGGAAAGTTGATAGTGCCAGTAGAATAGATTGATTGGTTATGACATGACGACATTGTCTTAATTAATGGGAACTCGAGTAGAATTCCCCTAAATGATAAGATGTTGATTATCAAAAGTGATCTAAATAATTCTTGATGGATGACCATATCCTGCATTTAGACTTGAAATTATACCGTGAATGGTTGTGAATTAGTCATAGATACTATAATCTAGAAAGAACCTAATATAAATTTATTAAAAGATGTTTATGTTATCTGAAACTTTAGGAGGTATTTATTGGTGAATTACCTAGACTTTCGCCATTAAGGAAATTTGAAACTGGTATTGATTATATTCTCGGTGCTGCACCTGTGGCTTGTGCACTGTACGTCAGCACCATCTAAATTAAAGGAAGTACCGTACGACTGAGAGAGTTGTCGGAGAAAGACTTTATTCTACCAAGCTCGTCATTATGAAGAGCTATGGTGTTATCATTCCTTATATTTATAGATTACTGTGAACTGAGTAAATTGACAATCGAAAACGATATCTATAACTCGAAATGGAAGATTTGTTCGATCATTTACAAGGTTCTAGTGTATGTTTTAAAGATTTGATCCACGGCATGGTTATCATCAATTTCGCATCTGCGAAAAGGATTATCTATTCCAATCACTACATCCAGAACTTGTAATGAACATTATGAGTTTCACGTGATGTCGTTTGGATTGACTAATACACATGTAGCATTCATAAATTTGATGAATCACGTGTCTAGGCTGTAATTTGATAAATTCATGCTTGCGATCATCAAGGACCATTTATTTTTTTTATAAGAATGAGTTAATAATTATTTATAGATTGCCCTGAATTGGTCGAACAATAAAAAAATTGTACCTTGAATATTTAACATAAGACTTAAGACTTAATACTTTACATGATTTAACCATGTGATTAATAGATAATGGAATATAAATTGACTCTTCAAAAAAAATTAGAAGTCATTTAAGACATTGGGTTATACTAAAAATAAAGTGCAAATATATTTTGACAAATGTTTTAACAAAGGATTTTTAAGGGATTATTCCCTTATACACAAACCATTTAACTAAACTTCTGTTTAGGGGTAAATGTTTGTGTATACCTCAAGATAACCTAAAAGGGATTGAGGAAACCATTTGAACCATGACTTGAAATTTGAAACGATAATTTACGCTTTTCAAACTAAGAAAATTTTGACCACAGTATAACCAAAGATTTTTCGAACATTTACGAATCCTATTAATTATTTTCGACAAAACAACAAAAAATCGTGTTAATTAAATTCAAATTTATTTTTGAACATTTTATATAATTGGTCGAACTAAGAAATTTAAAACTTTTACGTTTACGCTTCATAAAATTAACTAATAATTATTTAATTAATTATAATAATTATCGACGCTTTAGACGACGGATTGAGTAAAACGGATAAAGATGATAGTTGAGAAGAAACTAAAACTCAGAAAATGTTAAGAAATAATTTTTGAATAAATATGGACATGATAATTATATCATCAGGAAAAATGAATATAAATACTGACACATTATGTAGAAAATATAAAGAATCAATTAGGATGTGTTCCTTAATAATGAAGGTGCAAAATAAATTGCTGAACGATATAAAAATAAACAATGTTTGTAAAAAGGATAATATAAATAGTGAAAGGTTTCACGACTAGTGTGAACCATTAGAGTTGAGAAGCCGATAGCGTTAAATGTTTTAAAGACCACATGTGATTGTCTAAATATGGAGGATTGTGAGATATAGTTATGTTGGAATTTGTAAGTATAAGTATTATATGTATGTCATTTTTGACTAAAAGTATATTTGTCTGAAGAAGTTGTACTAATGGCAATTATGAAGGCAGACATTGCCTCATACATTAGTAAACGTCTAGCTATTGCAAAGGTCATCATCTGAATTTGATTCGATTTGGGTCATCGTCGACAGACTGACCAAATCTGCTTATATCATTCCCGTTAATGATAAATGCAAAAGAGTTATGTAAACATAGTGTGCCTGTATCGAACATCTTTATCAAGATCCTCGCTTCGCGTCGAATTTCTAGAGATTTGCTCAGAAATCATTGAGAACGAACCTTGATGAGAGTACTATGTACCACCCCAATCGAAGGGACGAGGTAAAGTAACGATACAAAGTAATATACGTGCTGTTTTATGTTTCAATGATTGACCTTTGGTAATAGACCGTATAATCGTTTTCCTTTGAAAAGATTATCATTGATAGCCATCGTGTTAGGATTAAGATCGAATCTTGTTAGGATCTAAATATTAGAGCATCTGTAAGCAGGAGTTGAGATGAAGACACCCGACATACACCCATTGTGAGTTGGACATGTCTTTTAGGTTTAAGGTTTCCTATGATGGCGAACCTAACCTTACAAAATACCCGACCCGCGAGATCTGAAATGATTGTTGAAATTAGGATTTGATTATTGACAGCCGGTAATGGGCAAGAGGTTATGTGAATATGAAATGTAGATCTTGAAGTGCCAAATGGGTAGCGAAGTTATGCCACAATTTTTAACCTTGGAAAAATGAATTCATGATCTGACAAATCATGGGATATAAGTCCCCGTTGTATGGGACCATTGAGATGATGTAAAAGATTTGGTTTGAAAGGCATATAAGCTGGATCTACCCAAGTACTTCAAGAGATGCGTGAATTATGTTTCGTAAATCGAACTTGATGGAATATCTATCAAGTGAAAATCTGATTGTTCTTAGTAAAGCTTAGATCGGCGAAAAGTTGCATTCATCAGAAACCCGTGAACATCATGGATAGAGAAAGTAAGTCAACATTTAGCCTGATCTTATTCCCGTAGTTATGTTTGATGAAACTCGCGTATTATAATGGATTACACTTGTGAGAAAAGACCGAATGTGGAGGAAATACCCACATGGCTTTAACTCTATAAGAAGCGAGTAGTAAGGTAAGATGATCTTTGAGGACAAAGATCCTGTTTAGGGGTAAATGCTGTGACAATCCGTCAATTTATGGTCGATATTTTATTCTCAATATTTATTTGAAAACATTATTTTAATGTTACAATATGAACTCACTTATTTTTGGAAAGAAATTTGGATTTACGTCTTGAAGTAGCATCGACTACGTCTAAACCGGAGGATTCAACTACGTTTACATACACCGTCTTTGGTGACAGTCTGACATTTCAGAAAATAAATTTATCCGTGAATATTATTTTGGAGTTTTAAATTTGTGTTGGTTCATAAACTCACAAATTTACGAGAAGAGATTAGGACTTACGATTTTAATTTAACGTCCTTTACGACTAAACCGGAAACCTTAGGATTACGTATTTACGTTTTCGAATTCCGTTTTTGATGAAACAATTTTTATTAGATTCGTTTTGTGCCGTTGATTCATAATTTATAAAAACGTTTTTCGTAAAATGACCCGAGGGCACGCAAATCGAGGAAACTAGAATCGAGGAATACCCGTAAATTAGTGGGATGGGACAAACTATTTTATCCCACCCCACTACACATGGGGCGGCCTAACATCACCAACACATCTCTTATGTGTCAACCTTGCAACACTTAGCTTAACACATGTCTTAGCTTACAATGTAAGCATTCCACCAACAAAAACCACTAACTAAAACTAGCTAACTCATTATTCACCATGCAAACAACTCCATTTTCTCTCTACTCCCTCTTCCTTGCCGTCCCAAAATCAAGAAGAAACACCATTTTGATCAAAAATCAACCATGAAATCCTATGTTATTCTTGCACATGTTGAAGCCCTTTTGAAACCCTATTGATTGGAGGTGATTATAACATCCATGGAGGAGTTTCTATGGAGTCTTGAGTCTGATTTTCCACAAGGAGTATATGAAGATTGGTGGTCTTGAAGATGGTCTTGGCTATGCACAAGTTTCTCCATCAAAATCCATGTCCAAATCATAACCTACATCAACTTGGTGGTATAAAGATTGTCCTCCTCATCTTCTTGTTATTTTTGATTATGTAATCTTGTATTTCTTTTACTTATGTATATGTATATTGATATGTGTGAAAACACACATCTTTTCTACCACTTAATTACAATAATAACCGGACCAAAACGTGTATTTTATGTCTTTTATGTCAGAATTATGCGTGGTTTGTGTTTTTGTTGTGATTTAGGACGAAAAGGTGAAAAGTGGGGAAAACACGGACATTCACGGGTATTTACGGACTTTTATTGAAGAAAAGGATGAAAGACGAAGCCAAGAAGTCAAGTGTGCAAAAAGAACGGAAGTCCAAGACCAATTCTGAAGATTTATCGAAGAAAAAGTCAAAAGACAGAAGTTTACTTAAAGCCGAGGAACTCAAGTCTTATTTAATGAAGAATTAAAAGACGAGTCCAAAGAAATCCCGAGCCAAAAGTCGTTAAAGTCCAAGATTAAAAAAGATTTCAAGGCTTAAGGACTAATGGCGCAATTAACAAAAAGATTAAAGAAGAGGAGGGACCTAAGCATGCAATTAAGGAAGAAAGGAAAGAGGGGAGGAAGCTTCCTCTAACCATCTCCCTAATCCCCTATAAATAGTCATTAGCTAATCACTTTTCATTTTGTTGGCTAGATTGACAAACTAGTTCTTCCACCTTTATTTTATGCACATTTAATTACTTGCACATTTAATTACTTGTCTCGCACCTTTAATTACCTTTTAATTTCAAGTAAGTGTCTCTTTTAATTACTTGCACCTTTACTTTATCTTGTCAATCTTCTTCTACCTTTCTTTAATCTTTGATTTACACGTTTTTTATCTTGTTAAGTTGTTTAAAGATTTGATTTTTATGCTTTTGATTGTTTTAAATCTCTTATTTTCATAGCTTATTTGATTTATTTTCAAGTTTATATAGTTTTTACAAAAGTTATTTTTATATAAAAAGTTGTTTTTCTTAAAGTTTATTAATTTCGTGTCTTAAAAGTTTTTATCTTTCAGTTTCGTAGCTTATTTTTACACGGTTTTATCTTAGGATTTAGTCTTGTGCTTATTAGAATCATAGCTTATTAGATTAGCTTTACTTTTCATCATATTCCGATCTGACAAATCGGAAGAGGGAGTTACATTCCGACCATAGCTCATTGCTAGGTCGGAAAAGGGTTTTAACATTCCAATTGGAGGCATCTTGGTATTCCGATCAGAGGAGGTTAGGATATTCCGATCAAGTAAAAGTGACAGTTATTCCGATTGGGCTCCTTTCCACATTCGGATTGAGGTGTTTGTCTGGACATTCTGATCAGGTAAGGTGACATATTCCGATCTGAGGGTTCCGATTGACATTCCGACCAAGATTAGTAACATTCCGATTGGAGATAAGTTTGGGTATTCCGATTGGGGAGGTGATAGCTTTCCGATTGGCATTTTCCGATCCATATTCCGATCAGAGTGGTAAGAGTATTCCGATTGGTGAACCGATCGGAATACATTCCGATTGGATTTATTTTTCTCTTGTTTTGTCTTGTTTAATTTTTAGTTTATGTTTTTAATACTTGTCTAATTTTAATTTCCGCCACGCTTTAATTTTCAGTTGTTTAATCAAGTTACTTTCCGTCACGTTTTTAAATATCGCACATTTAATTTTAACTAGACTTAGATTTATTTTCACGCACTTTACTTTAACGCCACTTTACTTTCAACGACATTTACTTTTAAGTCTTTGCACATTTAAATTTAAAACCAACCAAAAATATTTGTTTCACCAAAATAAAACTGAGTCACATAGAGAACTAAGATCAATTCAATTAGACATACTTAAACGAACTAATTTTTATACGGGGCAAAAGCCTTGTATCAAATGGCGCCGCTGCCGGCTCTTTTCGTTAAGATTGACGGTTTTCTGTGAGAGACGCGTTGCTTTTTGGGATCCGTTCACTTGTGAACGTTATCTTTCTTGCCTAAAAAATTCAAAAAAAAATCATAAAAAATTAAAAATTGATAAAAAACCATAAAAATTAAAACTTTCAAAAATCCAAAAAGATTTTATCTTTATTGTGTATATATATTGTTTTTGTGTTTGGTTTCTTTTTCTTTTGCATTTTCAGGTGTATGCGTACTAGATCTTCTAATTATCAAGAGCCCGAGCCTCAAGAAGATTTAGATATGGCAGGTGTTAACAACAACAACATGCCACCGCACCTTAATAATAATAATAATAACAACAATGCTCTTCCACAGCCCGATCTTCGGACCATGGAGGAACTTTGTCAACCAACAATGTTTGGACGAGGAGGACCGATTGCTCCGATGCAAATCAACGCTCTTGAGTTTTCGTTGAAGCACCACATGATTCAGCAAGTACAAACAAACCCATTTAGAGGATTGCCTGATGATGATGCCAACAAACACCTCGACAAGTTCATTACAATCACTCAAAGCATGAAGTTGGCCGGTGCCACAATGGATGAACTTCGCCTACAACTCTTTCCACACACTTTATTACATCATGCCGAGAAATGGTTTGATCGTCTCCCGAAGAATTCTATTCACACTTGGGATGATATGACTCAATGCTTTTTGTCGCGCTACTTTCCACCATCCATGGTCACGAGCCTTCGCAATCAGATCAGCGGTTTCATGCAAGATCCCGATGAATCTCTTTTTGATGCTTGGGAGAGATATAATGTCTTGATCGATAGATGTCCAAACCACAACATGCTCCCTGTGACCTTAATCGAAACTTTCTACAACGGATTGACTTTTCGAGATCGTGATACGATTAATGCAGCCGCCGGTGACACATTCATGAAAAGGAGACCCGAGGAGTGTAGAGAGCTAATAGAGAACATGACTACTCACCACAAAAACTGGGATTCCTCTGCTTCTTCAAGGAACAACCCGAGAGTCAATGTTTCTTCCACCTCAGCAAACCTGATATGACCGAACTCACCCGTGTGCTGACTGAAATGAGCAGAAGTATGCAACTCTTGGCTTCAAACCAACAACAACAACAAGTTAAAGCTGTTGCACCTTCTTGTGAAACATGCGGCGGTCCTCACTCATACACCGATTGTCCTTCGACACAAGGAAATCCAGAAAATGTGTATGCAGCTTACGGTAATTATTCACCGGAAAATTACCAAGCTCGACAAGGGGATAGAAATCTGCTGAGTTACCGATCCAACAATTACCTTTCACCCGGTTTTTCTCCTCAAAACCAAAACCCCGCCAACAACTACACTAGAAGCAACCAAATCCCACCAAGAGCTTCTAATCCTTATCACCCACCCACCCACCAAACTCCACCCATTAATCCCGATGTTGAGGCCATCATGAGAACCCAAGGTGAGCAAATCAAGAACTTGCAGAGCCAAATTATCAATCTGAAAGGAGATATCACAAAGCAAGGAAATGAGATAAGATCCGAGCTTCGAGATAACATTCAATCCTCCTTCAGCAGTCAAACCAATGATTTGAAGAATATGCTTGCTAGTTTCTTGCCAGCCGCTCAACCTTCTTCTTCGAGTTCTCTACCTTCAAACACCGTCACCAATCCGCGAGCTAATGTGAGTGCTATTACTACTCGTAGTGGAGTTACCATCATAGGACCAACAACCCCACCCCCATCATCTACACCTCCTCCACCACTATGTATCCCTACTCCTCCTACACCTAGTATTAGTGCACCATTACCGTCTCCGCCTCGACGTGATGAAGTCCCCACGAATGATCCTTCAACATCTCAACCTGTACCTACACCCGCACCTTCACCACCCAAACCCAATATCCCTTATCCCTCTCGTTTAGGCAAGTCCAAAATGCTAACCAAGGAGGACTCCGAAGTGTCACGCTATGTGAAGAGGATTTCTCAAATGAACTTCAACATTAGCTTTCTTGAAGCACTCGTCCACATGCCCAAATTTGTTAAAGCGTTTAGGGAATTGCTTAACAAAAAGGAGAAGCTGATTGAACTCGCCAACACTCGATTAAACGAAAACTGCTCTGCAGTTATTCTTAAAGAACTTCCGGAAAAGCTTGGAGATCCCGGTCGTTTCGTGTTGCCCTGCGTGTTCAACAAAACTGAAGAATTTACTGCCCTTGCTGATCTCGGGGCTAGTATTAACTTGATGCCATTGAGTGTTTGGAAAACACTATCATTGCCCGACCTCACTCCAACAAAGATGACTCTTGAACTTGCAAATCACACTCTCGCTTACCCCGTTGGTATAGCCGAAGACGTGTTCATCAAAGTTGGCGCATTTACTTTCCCGGTCGATTTTGTCGTAGTTGATTATGAAATGGACCCTCGTATTCCTTTAATACTTGGTCGGCCATTCTTGAGAACCGGACGAGCTTTAGTGGATGTTGCCGAAGGTGAGTTAATCTTAAGAGTCGGGGATGATGCACAAGTTTTCAAAATGGGGAAGCTTACTAGTACAACTTTTGGAGGCCGAGAATCAGTGAATATGATTAATGTGCTCGATGACTTTACCGTCTACGACAATCCTCTATTCGACTCTTGCATCGATAATCCACTTTTTCATGATGATGTGGATGATTCTCCCCCTACTTTTGAAGCTTCTCCCATTTATGATTCTCCACCGGTCTTTGATGCTTATGATGATGATGATTCTAGCTCAGATTCGGCTTATTTTGATGATTGTACTTCTGAGTATCCCGAGCTGCCCACATATGATGATTTTGATGAGGCCGATACTCTTTCGAGCGATTCTTCACACGATGAAGATCCTCCGCCATCACTCGATCCTACTTTGGACGATTACTCATTTGAGGAAGATTTCTCTGAATTTCTCAACACTTACTTCCCTCATGAGAGTGATGCACCTCCTTTGGACTTTGAAGATTATCATCTTGATCCTACTTTAGATTTGAAGCAAATTTTGTCAAAGGAGAAGAAACCGGTCAACACAGAAATCCGTTGCACATATGATTTGACACCTCTTTGTCCCCCTTCTGAGGACGAGGTTTTGCTTCTTTGCGGATCTTCTTCACACTCGGCTGAGCCTGAGTGCTATTTTCCCCTAAAGAAAAAGGTGTTCGACCCTGGTATTGAAATTTTGCAGCCATCTCAGTATCCACCTGATGAAATAAAAGGAAAAATCTTTGGAAAATTTGAAGACATGCTTGCACTCCACCCTTGCTTCCACCGTGCTCAATCGCTGCTTAAGGGAACCTTGCCTACTCTTCTTTGGCTTACCTTGTTCGCCTTAAGCCTATGCTATTTGCTCAATGAAAATTATGTCTTTGATCCTGGTGGATATGTCTTATGCTTCTTCCGTTGATGATCAAGGTCGAGTCAGGCTAATGACTCGGTTAACAAAAACCAAGCGCTTCTTGGGAGGCAACCCATGCATCTATCTTTTTGCTTTCTTTATCATAAGTGTAGGGGGGACCCTTTGGTTTGTTCTTTCCTCTCCTCACTTCTTAATCAGGGATTCGAGCTTCAATGATCCACTCTTGATGATTCTTGACGACCCGTGATTCCGTGTTCTACTTCTTCCCGGTTCTATCCTAAACTCTTTTCGATTCACTATTTTATATTTTCTCAATATTAAAATAGGAATCCCTTTAGTTGTCTTTTCCTTAGCAAGATTTAAACAAAGTGCACAATGTCCTAAGTGTAGGGGAGTTGACTCCCACATGCTTAAACATTGAGGACAATTTTCCTTGTATTTGTCCTCATTTTAACTGGAAAATCCATTTTTCGACATTTTTCAAAATTTTTAATCTATTTTGGCCTAGTTGTATAGTTGTATTTTCCTTTGTTATAGTTATTTTCTTTCCTTATTAGAATAAATTTCAATAAAGTGGTTTTAATTTTCAAACGTTGTGAATCTTTTGACTCAACCCGAGTTTACTTATCTAAGTTTACTCTAGCTAGTATCCTCAACGTGTTTAAGTCAAGTTTTGCTAGGCTTTTATATAGGGAGCTATAAAATGCGAAAGTCTTAACTCTCACGGGTTAAGAACAAGAACTTTTCGCAAGTTCCTATAATTGATCCTAGAGAGTCGTTTATCAAGGGAACTTTAAAACGCGAATTCTAACCTTGAAAAAGTCTAAGAATTTGCAAGATCCTATAGGCGACTCGAAAACCCAAAACTTTGATTTAATAGGCTAAGCATCCACGAGTCTCATTCCTTGAGATTTTAAATTGTGGAGAACGAGAGATGATAGAGTCAATTATAAGTTTGGTATTCTTTCGTGAATTTATGTGAGTTAATTATAAGCCTATTCTCCCTCCGCTTGTTAATAAATTTAACTGCAATAAATAAGGTTGTACGATTTAAAAGGTTACTTAGCTTCTAGCCCCAGATCGTTTAAAAGTTGCTCGGTACGGATTAGAGTTCATAGCCAAGGCATAACTTATTGAAGTGGGATGCGAAGATTGGCGAGTCCGAAAAGGCCCTAACAAGGCATGAGGGCTACATTTTGTTGCTAAAGATCCAAAGTGATGTGAAGAATCATTTATCGAAAATCAATATGAAGGATCGAGACACACGACGAAAAGCAAATACTCCCCAAAAGTCATGGAGAAGTGTATCCGAAAAGACCCTAACAAGGTATGAGGATAAATAGATCCAAGTCATAAAAGGAGGCGGATCGTTGTATATCAAAGTCCAAAATAAAGATTGGAGAAAAATGAAGAAGTCGTGGTCCAAGTATGAATCTCTCAAAAACTTCAAGTGAAGAAATTCCTATATGAAGAGAAGACCATTATTTCATGAATGTCTCTCAAGATTTGAAGTATGAAGTCGCTGCCAAATATCGGTCCGAGAAAGGTCTCAAATCGCGAAGCGAGTTATGCCAAGATATGAACTTTATGAGGTCCCGAGAAGCAGTTTTAAAAGATTTGGTCCTTTAGCTAACTATTGATTAAATCGTTCACTTTATTTTCCGACTAAATAACTATCGAAATAAGTCAAACAATGCATCCTCGCGATCATTCAAGACAACAATAAAATATAAGAGATACACCTAGAAATAAGGGAGTCTAAGTGAGTAATTGGCCCACATGAGTTCGTGATAGTTTACTAACTTATAATAACAATGATCTCGTTTTTAAGCTTGGTTTGGAGAAAGTGAAAAGTTGAGGATGATGATTATTCATGACATTTCCAAAACCCAAGGTATGCTTTTGATTTCTTTATTTTGTATAATTATAATTTTCTAGCTCTTTAATAAAGGCCAACGTGGATTAATTTTGATGAAAAATGTAAACGTGCTTTGTAACTAATGCATTGCATGAGGACATTGCAATGGTCAAGTGTAGGGGATTTGATATGTGTGAAAACACACATCTTTTCTACCACTTAATTACAATAATAACCGGACCAAAACGTGTATTTTATGTCTTTTATGTCGGAATTATGCGTGGTTTGTGTTTTTGTTGTGATTTAGGACGAAAAGGTGAAAAGTGGGGAAAACACGGACATTCACGGGTATTTACGGACTTTTATTGAAGAAAAGGATGAAAGACGAAGCCAAGAAGTCAAGAGTGCAAAAAGAACGGAAGTCCAAGACCAATTCTGAAGATTTATCGAAGAAAAAGTCAAAAGACAGAAGTTTACTTAAAGCCGAGGAACTCAAGTCTTATTTAATGAAGAATTAAAAGACGAGTCCAAAGAAATCCCGAGCCAAAAGTCGTTAAAGTCCAAGATTAAAGAAGATTTCAAGGCTTAAGGACTAATGGCGCAATTAACAAAAAGATTAAAGAAGAGGAGGGACCTAAGCATGCAATTAAGGAAGAAAGGAAAGAGGGGAGGAAGCTTCCTCTAACCATCTCCCTAATCCCCTATAAATAGTCATTAGCTAATCACTTTTCATTTTGTTGGCTAGATTGACAAACTAGTTCTTCCACCTTTATTTTATGCACATTTAATTACTTCTACATTTAATTACTTGTCTCGCACCTTTAATTACCTTTTAATTTCAAGTAAGTGTCTCTTTTAATTACTTGCACCTTTACTTTATCTTGTCAATCTTCTTCTACCTTTCTTTAATCTTTGATTTACACGTTTTTTATCTTGTTAAGTTGTTTAAAGATTTGATTTTTATGCTTTTGATTGTTTTAAATCTCTTATTTTCATATCTTATTTGATTTATTTTCAAGTTTATATAGTTTTTACAAAAGTTATTTTTATATAAAAAGTTGTTTTTCTTAAAGTTTATTAATTTCGTGTCTTAAAAGTTTTTAACTTTCAGTTTCGTAGCTTATTTTTACACGGTTTTATCTTATGATTTAGTCTTGTGCTTATTAGAATCATAGCTTATTAGATTAGCTTAATTTGTGTACTTTTCATCATATTCCGATCTGACAAATCGGAAGAGGGAGTTACATTCCGACCATAGCTCATTGCTAGGTCGGAAAAGGGTTTTAACATTCCAATTGGAGGCATCTTGGTATTCCGATCAGAGGAGGTTAGGATATTCCGATCAAGTAAAAGTGACAGTTATTCCGATTGGGCTCCTTTCCACATTCCGATTGAGGTGTTTGTCTGGACATTCCGATCAGGTAAGCTGACATATTCCGATCTGAGGGTTCCGATTGACATTCCGACCAAGATTAGTAACATTCCGATTGGAGATAAGGGTATTCCGATTGGGGAGGTGACAGCTTTCCGATTGGCATTTTCCGATCCATATTCCGACCAGAGTGGTAAGAGTATTCCGATTGGTGAACCGATCGGAATACATTCCGATTGGATTTATTTTTCTCTTGTTTTGTCTTGTTTAATTTTTAGTTTATGTTTTTAATACTTGTCTAATTTTAATTTCCGTCACGCTTTAATTTTCAGTTGTTTAATCAAGTTACTTTCCGTCACGTTTTTAAATATCGCACATTTAATTTTAATTAGACTTAGATTTATTTTCACGCACTTTACTTTAACGTCACTTTACTTTCAACGACATTTACTTTTAAGTCTTTGCACATTTAAATTTAAAACCAACCAAAAATATTTGTTTCACCAAAATAAAACTGAGTCACATAGAGAACTAAGATCAATTCGATTAGACATACTTAAACGAACTAATTTTTATACGGGGCAAAAGCCTTGTATCATATATGATGATGAATGATGATTAAAAATATTGTGTGGGTATTTGGTGTTGATAAACATGCTTAAAAAGATGAAAGACTATAAGAAACAAGGCTAAAATCTTGTTTAAATTTGTTGTCTGTATAAAACAGTAAAGAAACATGTCATGAACTGATAAAATGATGAAGTAGAGGTCTTGTACACATGTGAGAGTTGGCCATGCAATGGAATCATTGTAATGAGTAAGATATGATCAAAACAAGTTTAAGATACAAATCTGGGTTCACTGTTTTGGACGATTTTTAGAAAATACTTAGAAGATGATTCAACAGTATCAATAGAAGAGTTAAATGTAGCACATATCATGTAGTTTATGTGATAAAAATTTGAGCTTCTATCTCCATATAGAACTCTAGATATGGCAGTTTTGGTGAAGATGAAAATAAAAATCAGATTTTAGAAATTAAAGTATAATACTATTATATAAGCACTCAAAATTTAATAGTATAAAATATAAATTAAAACCCACTAACTTATATAATAAATTTATATAAATATGTACAATGGTAAATAAGTGGACATTTTATAAAAATAGTAACTTGTTAAGTTTTATAAGTTATAAAACTATAAACATGATTTTTACGACTTTTTCGGCTAATACCGTAAAATTAACGTTTTTGTTAAATAAAACTTAGATGGTTGGACGCGTCTAATGTAAACTTTATAAAACTTATATAATGATATATAAACATGTATAACAAGTAAAAACCGATAAAACCCGAACTATAGGACATACGGACATTAACGAGATAAGTAAACATATTGGACTAATAATTGGACTAATAATTGGACTAAATAAGTTAAACCCTTATAAAAAGAACTTATTGGACTTAACCCATTTGGGCCCAACTTGAAAGTTTAAACACTGATAATATAAGTATGAAATGGATTAATACAAGTTAATAAACTTATAATAGGCTTATTGGACCTAAAACACGTAAATAGGTAAAACTAGAAAACTAGTATAAAAGTTATCGACACATAACACAAAAATGAGTAAATGAGAATATGTAAACCCACTTGATCATCATATATATAAAATCATCATATGTATACATAATTGTTATTTTTATAAAGTCATTGGACATGAGTCTAAGACGAGTATTATTTGTCTAGGTTTCCGTGATCGAAGCACGTACCGTACATCCGAATTGCCGATAACCCGCCTTCCCACATCAATGCGAGTTCATAGCCTCGCACTCTTTTAAATGTTTTTATGAAATGTTTTATAAACCCGCGAGGGAGATAACATGTTAGTTTTTATAAAACAGGACACCATTTGTCCTGATTGTTTGTTTATTGATTTGGACCCGGATGATTGAATGACCCGATTGTATAACCCGATAAATGATTAAAGGACCCGATAGATGAAACTAAATGGATTATTAAAGTTAGGTTATGTCACTAAAAGTCCCATTAGCATGAATTGTGAACTACCGGGATTTGGTAGACGCTTGTGCATATAATAGTACTATTTGGGGACGATCATCCCAGCTCGCGCCTTGACGGTTGATCCCCGTCGTGCCACATTGATTGGTAAGCGAATTTATGTATGAGAAGATTTCCATAGTGTGACCTTTGTGACGACACGCTACTTTAGATGGGCAAATTGAGTATCGGGTTAGCTACCCGTTGTTTGTTTTAGTAAGGTAACAATGTCATGCGGCTTATAATAATCCAAATTAACGAAATACTGCTGTACGCTTCGAATTACGATGTATTGCCAGACTAGCAATACATGGTCATACTAATGATATTATGTTTGTGTTTTGGTTTTCGTAACCATATTCATATACGGTTTTTATTTAACTTTATACAACGTCGTAAGACGTATTGTATGATGTTTTTACGACAATGGCTCGTATAATGATTTTTAAGGCAAATGGCTATATTATGATTTTCGATAAGGATTTGTATAAAATGACTTTGGCTATTTTATGGCCTATTAAAATGATTTGTACAAAATGATTTTCAGTAATAATTTTATACTGATATTATATTGATGGATTTTATTAAACTCTATGAATTCACTCGGCGTTATCGCTGACCTTTTCTTTTAACATGTTTTATCTCAGGTACTTGAAGATAATTCTCGGGAAGACGACAAGAATTCATGGCCCGCACTTAAATATTAATTTCCATTCAAATGCTTTGTAAAACCTGTATAAAATACAATGACTTGGGACCTATGTAACTTTGATATTTATGAATGGAAATGCTTTATTAATAAACGACGCGATTTTTATGCGTTGTCTATGATGTGAGTAATGTGCTATCCCGTAACACCAACTAGTCTTCCGTTGTATTGAGTTGTATAAATTTGGGGGTGTTACAGAATAACGATTGTTTACCTCTTCTCGGGTCTCTCTGCTTCCCCGAACTCATATCTTTCTTCCAGCATCTCCAGCTTACGTGCTGCATCGGCCACTTGTGCCACCGTGTTGAACGTAGCACACACTAAGTTGTTGGCGACCGATGTACGAAGAGTCAACCGGAAGTGGTATGCTTGCTCTTCGGGAGTACCTGCTGATGCGCCAAGAAAACCATTGAAACGAAGAAAGCGATGCATGAACTCGTTGCTGTTCTCTCCAGCTCTCTGTCTGATTCCATGGTACTCTCTCTTCAGCTTGTCTTGCTCAGCCTTGGGAAAGAACTGTCCCATCACCAAATCCCTGAACTGAGCCCAAGTCAAACCAGCCACCTAATTATCACTTCCCTTAGACTGCTTCAGTGCCTTCCACCATGATAGCACATCACCTTCAAAACGGTAACAGGCCAACCTCGACTTGAAGACGGGGTCACAGCCCATTGCATCGAAGATCTTCTCAATGTGAGCCAACCAGCTTTCAGCTTCGCTGGGGCTATCTGTTTTCTCGAAGGATCAAGGGCGTAGCTTATTGAATCTCTCCAGCCATGTGACCAATGTTGCTGGAGGAGGAGGAGGTACTGGGTGCTGTTGCTGATTGTTGGCAGCCTGCACCTCAGCCCTGATTTCGTTCCTCATTGAGGAAGCATAGCTTGCATTGAAGCTTGGACTGCTGCATTGAGTTGTTCCTGCTCGCGTGTGAGAACCATCTGACAGTATAACATAAAAATACATGATTAAACTGATCAAAACATAAAATATATACATGAATAAAATTTGTACCAATAAATCATGAGAAAAATTTTATGCAGGAAAACTAGTACATGAATGCATGATGCAGTTTTATGAAAACTTTTATATGCGCGAGAGTGAACGCCTATGATCAGTTCACTCAAAAAAAAGACATGGCGAGGGGACGCCAATGGGTCAGTCCCAAAGTTAAAAGTTTCGATAAAACACATGCGAATAAATAGGGCCAGTCCTGTACCAACCATTACTTAGTGATAAACCTGCGACAATGACATATATATGAATGCATGAAAACAATGAATGCATGAAAACCGACTGTCAGTTCTAGGAAGACCATAGTGACGACCCACTAATCACAGGTCGTGTTTTGAGAGCCTACAGGTCGAAGCCTTGGCTCTGATACCATAGTTGTAACACCTCATTTTGATAAATAGAACGTCACACGTGATTATGGCGTGTCATCAAAGCATACAAGGATAAATATCTTAAACCTTACATGACCATAAAGGAAATACCGGAAATAAACATCGGTACCCCAAAGTAAAATCTCATCACACACAAACATAAGTACTGTAAAGGAAAAGGACTAAACAATGTCCATGGAAATGAGTAGTAAAATGTATGAATAGATGCATAAAGTAATGAAGGCTAGAAAGCTTCCAATCCATATGCACGTACGCTTAAAGTCTACGGGCGTCCCTGAGTACCTGCCGTTTTGGGAACATGAAAGGAAAATGGCTGACCATAACGCTCAGTGCACGGATATACAAGCATAGAACGAATAACATAAGCATATACAACATATAGCAGCGGAATTGATTAAGTCATGGAAAACCTGTTATAACTTAGTAAAACTGGTTTTATAGTTTGAAAAGCCTTATGTTTATGTTATGAAAACTGTTTAACATGTTTACCATTAGCCAATATAGGTCATGAAGTATCAACGTGCATGAATACTTGGAGGGGTGACCTCATCATGCAATTAGAGGGGCTGCCTCTAATAAATACAAGTTTGGGTAGGAGGGATCAACTCCTTGTGAAGGATGCAAGGCACACACCACATTCACCAGAATAATCTGTAAAACATGTAACCTAGGATGCACCCATACGACCCACATGATAACATAATAATATTGCCAAAAGCTGAAAGGGACGCCACGAGCTATCACTCCGCCGTGGTGAAGTCATAACACTAGTGCCTCCAGTGTTATGGTTATGGTACCTCCATAACTAGGTGAAACTGGTCATGCATGTATATGGCTTAGGCATTTAATTAAACATAAGCAAATCAAAACATATAAAACATATACTAGGAAAACAGTTGGCTGCATACGGGGAATCCTAATAAGAGCAAAGAATGTCCATACTGAAAGGACGGAGAATCCGTACCTTATGTCTTTTTTTTGGTAAAGGGTTTCCCCGGTTAATATATTAACCAAAAAAATGCTGAAGTACAAAGGAATGTGGCTGCCCTAAGGCTAAGGGGAGAACTACATGCCCTACTAGTCGGATAGAAGCCTACCCTACCTTGTTCATATCGAGCTGGACAGTGAACGAAGAAGACGAACGGAAGAAAAGTCCTACTTCGATCTCACTAATGCTACATAAATAATATACATGTATAAGTGTTCTGATTACTATGTATGTAACTGGTTCTATATCATGTCTTAGCTGGTTTTATATGTTCATGTCATGTTTTACTGATTTTAAAGGGTTTAATAAATAGATTAGCTGCTTAAAATAATTAAGTTTCTAAAAATAGAAAGTTTCCATATTTAGAAATAAGTTGGATTATTAAGCTAATAAGATAAGCTTAAGCTTTACTGATTAATATTCTAAGTCATGTGATTAATAGTATTGTTTATTAATTAATACATGTAAATTAAATAAACTATATGTTATATGATTTAATTAAATATAGAATGATTTAATTAAATTAAAGTGTATATAATACTTAGGTTTAAACATGTATTAATATTTATTATTAATATAACCTAAGTCATGGAAATTAATTAATTACATGTCATGTTTTAATAATTAATTAATTACCTTAGTCTAAATTAAATAATAAAATACTTAGGTTAAACTCATGTATTATTAATAATAATAATAAACCTAAGTCATGTCTTAATTAAATTAATTATATAACATGTTAAATTAATTTTATTAATCTTGTAAAAATGTAAACTTGTAAAATCAAATAGGCTTGTATAATTAAGTCGTGAACCGGACCCGTGTGTTTAATCTAGACATGTCGTGAACCGGACCCTGTTTACCCTTGAACCGGACCAAACAAACACCCTCTTAACAGTGGCGAACCAGCTTGGCCGGTTGCCGCTGTTTTTGCAATAATGCCACCGGCTTAAGCCGATGGTCCCCCTGTTGGTTTTAACCGAGACCAAACAAACCAAACGGTACCCCGAGATTCGTCGGGGTCCCTAGTTTCTTGCAGCCGAGACACCCAACCCACACCGGGAACACGGGGTCTCGGTTGGTGGTGATTCGTAGACCACCAAGAGCTTTGGCTCTCGGTTCCTTGCGTCAGCCGAACCAAACAACCCCAAAAACATCCATGTTTATTTACCCCATGATTAGATCTACATGTTTTTAATCTTGTTATTTTATTATCATGATTTCATGTGTTCTAATTAAATACAAGAATTAAAAAGAAAAGGTTTAAGGATTACCAACACGTGAAACAAAAAGGAGAACGATAACACAAACGATTCCACTAGAATTGGATCAAAGCGAATAGTTACAGACAATTCCTCTCCTTGGTGTGTTCTAACCGGCGGCCAAAAGGGAAGGAGAAAAAGAGTCTAGGGTTTTATAATTTTTATAAATCTTCTGTAATATGAAAACATGTTTTCTCCTTTTTCCTTTTTAGTAAAATTAAAGTGGGCTTGGCCCTTTTGCTTTGTCTTGCCGCGGGTAGGTGGGGCCCATAAGGGGAAACCCAATGTTTTCCTTGTTCTAAAATGTTGCGTGTTCTCGTGCTCGTAATTAACGTGACTTTATTCTACATTGTTCGTGTTATAATATATACTTGTACATAATCGTAATAATAATTACGTAAATACATAATAATAGGTTCGTGATTGTTCATGTTTTCATGTTCGTGATTATAATTATTGTTGATAATAATTATCGTGTATTAATATGCTTAGATACTTATCGTGTAATAACACGTACGTAATACTTGTAATTAACATTCGTGAAACGTAAACATGTTATATAAGGAATGTTTTAATCAGTACGTACGATTATATGTGTATTGTTCATGGTAAAAGCCTGTGGGTTTTACAATGTATGCTAGTATAATGAACAGTTATAAAACAACAATAGAACCTTCGGCCTGCGTTAGTTTGAGTCCATGATGTTTTGATTATTGCATTAGCACCACAGAGTTATGGCATCTTACCATATTTTGAGGTTTATGTGTGGTTTTTTATGTCAATGTTTATGATAGGGTTTGCCCTAATATAAGGGATATAATTGGAGGGGATACACACAACCAAGTAATTTGGAGGGAAACTTGAGAACACTGTTTTGCCTATAACTTAAAATAGTGAACCTTCATCCCTAGCTGCAAGAAATAAATATTCTAGGGCCTGCCATGTATAATTTACTAGTACTGAGCAGGTGGTTGGGAACTTCCATTTAAATGTTGTGTGAGATGTTATACTAGTTCAACATATTCAAATCTGGTATACCAAAACAATATTAAAAACAATAATGACTTCTAGAATTAATGGGAAGCTGAATTTAAAATCTGGTATACCAAGGTTCAACGCGTAGTGTATTATTACCAGAAATAGTTTGATATAAGGAGCTACTAGCGTACGTGAACAAAATTTTTGAAATATGTAAGAGTGATGAATTAAGGTCTACTATACAAAACAAGATCAGATTCCATTGAGGTTAAGGATGACGAAATTTTGTTCTGTTTGGTCTGGCGTCCCAAAATTATTCATTTCACTTACCACAAATCGAGTGGCTTCAACCGAGGTTAGTAATCAAAAATACGAATTTGATTTGAATTTTCCAAGTAGCGCCTAACATTGTAGAGTCCAATCCCGCTAGCCTCAACATATGGAAAAAAACAAGTCTCATTGATATCCCAATTCCCCCCCCCCCCCCCCCCCCCCTATCAACCAAAACCTCACTTTAAGAAACCCCGTGTTAGTGTTAATATATAAGTGTAGGGGATGATTTTGAAGACAAAGAGGAACTAATTATGTTTATTGGGCTAAAATCATTAAAACAATCGTTTGAATATTTAGTTGATAGGTCCAGTCTTGTGCGTTACACTATTAAATGTGCACAGCCCGAGTGCAATTGGAATGTTCATGCACGTAAGGTTAAATTTGGTTGTATGTTCATTGTATAAAGTTGCAATGACACGCACACTTGTTCAATGACACAAATACTTCCTAATCATCGAAATGCAACAAAGAAGTTGCTGGTAGACAAAATGCGTAATAGTAATAGGATATATAAGGTGAAGGACATTATACAAGATTTTTATATCGATTGGAAGATCGATGTTTCTTACAAAAGATGTTGGAGAGGTAAGAACGATGCTTTGAATATGTTGCACGGTAATCACACCGAAGTGTTCGAGCAGCTGCCTGTGTATTGCCACAATTTAAAGCAGCGAATACGGGAACTGTATCGCACATTCAAACAGACGAACAAGGAGGTTTTCAGATGCAATATGTTGGATTCGGTATAGCGGTGAGTTTATTCATACTGTGGTTGCCTTTGAATATGGAATTGTTTCGATTCTACTATATAACTTTGTTCTCTCTATCATAGGTAAGGAGCTTCTTACGGTACTTGAGGCCACTGTTGATTATAGATGGTGCTCATCTAAAAGGTCAATACTTGGGCATAAATCTTCTGGTGGTTACGATGGATGGTAACAACCAAATAGTACCAATTGCAACTGGTGTATCACAAGGAGAGACAACTGAATCTTGGACGTGGTTTTTGACCAAGTTGAGAGATCAGATGGGAGAACCGCCAAATTTGTGCATCATATCTGACTGTCATCCTGCCATTATCGTTTCTTGTAGTACGGTCTTCAGTAGGTCATACCATGGTTATTGTGACAAACATCTAATGATGAACTGTAAGCTTAGAACTAGGAAGAAACGTGGCATGTACTGGAAAACCTGCAAAGCGTATACGACACAAGAGTTTGATCAAGCTATTGGCGTATTCCACGGCTTTAGATCGGACTGTGTCGCTAAACTCAAACAAGTCGGTATGATAAATGGCCGAGGGCGTACTGCCCCGCAAATCGGTACAACTACATGACGCCAAACAGTGTTGAGTCTGTTAACTAAGTCACGCGATTTGTACGCAGACTCCCGATAACCAAGCTTGTCAAGTACGTAAGGGGTGTTTTACAGCGATGGTACTGTGAAAAGCGGGAGCTATATAGGGGTATTACTTATCACGGGCAACTATTTTTTATCATTGCATATCTTAAATGTATTTTTAAATGTATGTAACTATCCTTTGTTGTTCATCATAAATGCACAAGACGGTACGGTTGAGCTTTCTGATTGGGCCACCAGGAAAGTGAAGAACCGCATGATGAAAAGCTACAACTGGAATATCAAGGGTAGCGATCATTTGAATGTATACCAAGTCACAGACGATAAGCAGGTCCACCAGGTTGACTTGTTAAAATTTGAATATACTTGCCGCAAATGGAAATTATCAGGTTTAACATGCGGTCATGTTTGTGCCGTATGTAGGGCTTTGGGTATGAACGATTTCAACCTGTGGGCAAAGGCATAGTTTTATAGAACTACTCTTAAGGTTACATACCAAGGTATGGTTTATCCGTTAAACGATCCTACAACGTGGGAAAAACCAGATGACCTTCAAGAGGTGTTACCTCCGGCTATGACCAAGCGCCAAACTGGAAGACCTAAAAACAATGACCGGTATACGTCTAAAGGAGAGGCACCGACTGTTGCTGAATGTACTAGGTGTGGTATGCGCGGGCATAACCGTGGAAATTGCTATCGGCCTTTGACACAGTCCGACGTGAGTTTCAAGACACTTATCATACGTGTAATTATTTATTATATAATAATAACTTGCCCAAATTTATGACTTGTAGGCACATGTCACAACAAAATCAAATAAGAAAAAAAGGGTTTCCGATGATGCGGTTCATGCGACCATGCTAGATGAAGAGCGGGTCAGAAATGGTCATATTTATGGAGACTGGATGGGCGAAGAGCAAAATCTGGTTTATACACATCCTTACTTATTACCAATATACACATTGATTTGTTCTTCAGAAAATGTAATCAAATAGTGTCTTCCCTTGGTTTCGTAGTTGGGCTTGTTTTTACATCGCGACATAGATATGATAGTTCTAGACGCTCAAATGGTGACGCAAGGTAATTACCTTGGAGATTTTGCAGCAGGGACTTCTATAGCCCAAAATTATACGACAAACGGCAATTATATTTGATACATTCCTGGGGAATACATGGTGGGTACACTTCCTCATGCGAGTGATAATGTTTCGGTTGCAGCAGGTGCTTATAATACACAAGAATATACGGGAGCAGCTGCTACAATTTGTGTTGAATGGTGGCGTAATTCGTATAATATGGCACCGAATACCGAACATACACAGGTGTACGATTGTAGTAGACATTTGTATGGTCATGAACCAGAACCATCAGGATGTCCGACTCTACAACAGACACGCACTGAGTATGACAATCCACGTCACATTGACGACATTTCACTTTCCAGTTTGTTTTTTTGAAATAATATGTACACCTTATAACAACTTTACTTTTTGACTATGATATGTTACATTTCTGTATGTTGTGCTTATCAAAATGTTTTAAATTTATTATGCTTTACAACATGTTTATACATATTTATCTTACTATTCGTTTGTAATATGTTTTAAGAACATTTGTTTATGTCTAATAAAGGGTAACGCTTAAAAATACTCATGACCAAACAAACGAAACACCACGATTAAAAGAAAAGTCTTAAGAACAACAAACACCAACAACAGTTGTAACAAACAAACAAACAAACAACAACTTAGGAAAATTGAATAACAACCATCATATCCGTACCAAAGGTAAAACACCATATGCCTTCACAGTTGCCTATTGTGGCCAAATTAGATTGAATAAGATTTGATTTAAGTTTGGTGTATCTTAGATTAGAATCTAAGTAACCAAGGTGACATACAAACGGCGTTCGTATCTAACATTCAAAGTGTTTCCCGTCCCACGGACGCGATAACCATTAATAAAGTCTTGTGACTCTATTGTCGCCTTCCAATTATTCGAGACACATCTAAATTGTGCAAGAGACTTAACTGGTAATCTATTCACGATTTTCGTCTGAACATCTAATGGTATGTGATCAGACATGTTTTACAACAACTATTACTAGATTATAAGGGGTGTGTTTTGTGTATAGTTTGGTAGAAGTAGTATATGTGATCAACAAAGTATAACAAGGCCGTCCTTATATAGATGAATAAAGTAGATAACACCAAGGTTCCAACATTAAATGTATTAATTACTAAAAGCATACCATTGAATAAACTATTTTATCCATAAAATATAATGAATGCTAGCTAACCACTATATTGTAAAGGGTCCGGTTAACATGTAATGCCATCTAATATATCGATTGCCATCTTTTAATTACGCTACCACTCATATATAAATGATTATTGGAAAAAGTTACCTTTAAGCACCCTCTCAAGTTGACATAGAAATCCAGGGTTTCTGGTTCGTAAACGGTGCCGCTATCGTAGAATGTGACGACCCCTGTTCGTATAGCTAGCACCGTTAAACACCAGTGTTGTTCTTTTTCGTTTATTAGCATATACACCTACATTAGTTTGAAGTGTTGAACAACTATAATTTATTGAACAACATACGCTGCAACATAATAACTATATTTATTTGCTAATAATTTTTAGTGTTAAATATATATCTTATCCACTTCGGACCACTGTACTTTATACGTAGTCCCGTCAACATACCAGTGCGGCACCATGTGTTGGAGTAACATCTGGACAAAGTAAACACCCACCATGGTCTAATCGGTGTCGTTAGATCGCATATGCAACATGTAACTAACCCACAACTCTACATGCTGTTGACAACAAAATTATTATACGCTTAATAACTATAAAGAAAAATCGTAATTTACAACAAAAACAACAAACCAAACATGTTCATAAACTCATCCATAATCCATCCTCTCTGTGGTGGGTCTAAGTATACAAGGCTTTCCCAAAATAAATGATCTATGGCCACATCTTTGTACCATGGAAACTTACAACGTAGTAGATCTCGACAACAAAGAAATCTATTGTACTAATCGCTAATGTGGATTCTGTGTGTCACACGACTAGGACGTGAAAGATCCTGTCAAATAAAAAGTATCCTTTTATGTTACATATATTACTACGTAATACAAACATAACTCAAAATTGGAAATAAAATCCCTACAACCCAAGGTTCAAAGTCCTTCAAATATTATGCCATGTAAACATCATCTTCATCTGTAACTATTCGCTTTTCTTGGCCCCTAATAGAACTATTCCTCTAGTAGTTGACGGAGTAATCACTACCGTATTCACTACTGTTACCCTTCCTAACCGCTTTCGTAGCTGCTTTCTAATGATCCGAGTTCATAATTTCATATCTACTTTTTTCTTTGTTGCATCAACTCGTAAGATGGCCTCCTTTTCACCTTGTTTCCTAAACTCCTCATGCAAAGCTTGTAAGAAATATTCTTCCTTGGCTTTGGTATTTGCCATACGACACAAGTCCTCTTCATCTTCTCGATTCATAATTTCCTCTTCCATCATATATTCCTGTAAAATATACACATTAAATATGCTTTTAGGGTTTCAGTTAGGGATATTGGTATACAATTATAATCAGATAATTACATCACTAGCTTCCAGGTCTATATAATCATCTACACGTGACTCTCCATCAACAAGTGCGTTTGAATCAACCAACGAAATATACTCTTTATTAAGGTCATCGTATACGTCTATATTGAAGTTTCCAAGTAATCCACCAAACTCCAATTTATTCTGAATAATAATACAAAATACAGGTTATAACAAGGACTAAAAAATAAGTCACATGGTTTAGGCTTAAAAAGGAGACGTACATTTGGTCCTGTAATTCTTTCCCTGGCCAACGCATGCATTTATTTAAAAGGTACATGTTCATCATATATGGTCATTCAATTGATAACCATGATATGTTCTGGTAAGAAAAACCATACCTTAATAATGACTTCAAGCTTATACACATGAGTGTTTAGCTCCTTAATAACATGATCCCGTAGTTTAATCTCTTGCTGACCACTGCCTTCACACCTTTGTGAAATTGGAAATCCTTCATTTCTTTGTTTCCAACCTTACGCCTGGCTTTTAGCTTTGCATAATAAAGGTGATACTGATCAGGGACTTTTATGGAAGGCACCCTTGGTATGTACCTCTGGTAGAACTCTCGAAATATCTTAAACCATTCAGCCTGTTGTTCCTCCTTTGTTGGTATAAGATCTAATTTAATCTTTACGTTCTACATTAAATTTAAATATTAGTAATTAGACGGTGGAAATTCAAATATTAATCATATCATACAAGGGTTTACCTGGGCAAATATCAAATAATAATCTGGTTTATTTAAAAGCTTCTTTCTTGACCAGGATAACGCTCTTGGAAACACTGACCCATCCTTACTCCACCAATACAGGTGAACCTGAAAAGTCTCAAGAATCCAGGTCTACATATTTAAATCATGAATGTTATCAAACTCAATCGATATAGAATGTGAGTTGTATGTGGTTATATAATATAAACAACTTACCATGAAAGCCCAAATAAATCTAGATAGCGTATAAGTAGGGATATAATGTATAGATTTACGAATTTCCTGTTGGTGTTTCCAAACGTTTTACGAAACTGCGTTCACAATCTCCTCGTACAAATGCCTCCAAACGTACTCGCCCCATGGAACTTGTCCCAAGCGTCAATGTCTTCAACCAAACACAATAGCTTCTCATCGACTGGTTCAGCCAACAAAGTTCCCATAAAACACATTTTTAAAACAAGAAGTAGGGCTACACGTAGAACATCTTCATTACTTAACATACTAAATAACTCTTCGTCCTCTATTACACCTAAAAGGTCTAGGTTGGTTACAGTTTGGCCAACTTTATTAGGTAGAACACGCGTCACAAATCTTATTTCACCTTCTTGATTTGAACTAAAATTAACCATTTCAAAACGTAGACCTGTTACAATGGCAAACTCGGGGCGACCGAAATGTAAACTCTTGCCGTAGTGGTTATAGATAATTGGCAAGTCATAATGGGCCGTCATTAACAAACAGTTGCTTTTGAAGCATCCCGTGCTGAACAAAGGACAAATCCAACCACCGACCAAAACACAACTTACTGAACATCTTTCTACGTGTTTCATTCAACTTGCCTCTTATTAAACTAAAGTAGTTCAGCTTACTGGTAACAATAACTTTAGCTTCGTATCCTTACATAACATACACACAGAAAGACTTGTTAACAAAACCTACAATCCTCGGTTTTAATATAAAATACTTGAGTTGCCTCGTGTTTTAAGACTACTTGCACAAATTATAACATACAAATGTTTTGTCATGATTAAAGTTAATTATACACAGTTCCTACACAATGTTTCTTAACTTTTTATAATTAATTTTAATTCCCTTTACTCAATATGAGTATTGTAAATTCAAAGGGTTCTTAACTGCTCACATCAAAAAATAAACCCGCCCACTAACTATTGAGATCATGTTAAACTGTAAGTTAAGAAAAAACCACCCACTATCTATTAACATCTGATTACAAAACATTTCATACATATCAGAAACTCAATATTCATCAAAACATTCAAAAAATGGCTCATATTGTAGATTTACCCATGGACACCATCATCATTAGCTTGCTTAATCTACCCGTTTCATCCCTATTGATTTGCGAATCCGTATGCAAAACGTTGATGTCGATCATCTCGGATGAAACATTTGTCAAGACGCAAGCCAATGCTGCACAACATTCACGGTTAGTATTTAGAAATTTTGAATGGGTTCGTACTCGGGCGCTAACCGATAACTTGATAAATAACCCGACATCAGTATTCACAGGACATGGTTATCCTTTCATGAGTAACAACTTCAATAGGGTTGTCGGGTCGTGCGACGGATTGGTATGCGTGGTTTACACAACAAGGTTATCACTGTACAACCCTGGAACACGTTTTACCTATTCCATCGACTCATGTTTTGTAAGGGAGAAGCCAGATCACGTTGGGTATGGCTTTGGTAAGATAATAGCCGGGGATTACAAGGTGGTGGCCGTTTCGAAACGAAACAATAAGGTCAAAATGTTCTCGGTAGAGAACCAAAACTGGAAAAACTTAGGAGTTTATCCAGGCGAAGGTTCTGTCTTTGATGATGGTGTGGGTTATGACTGTCGGGTATACTACTTCGATTTCTCTTGGAGAGCAAACTCTGAAAGAATTGTTTCTGTTCATTTATCACAAGAAACAATTACCATAGTTGTTCTTCCTGAATTACGAAGAGCCCAGAAAGTTATTCACTTAGGGGTGTTGCGACATGGGCTATGCATGCTGTGTAACTACGCCAACAACAATATTTCCGATGTTTGGGTCATGACAAACGAGCCTATACACCAAGCATGGTCAAGGTTTTTTCCATTCGGAATCCAGATCCTAATCTCCTATTACACCAATACGCAGAGGGTTAGACAAGATACTATTCTCAAATCTGTATAACAGGGGACGGTTGTCTTGTGATTCCATTTGGATACCAGGTCATTTTGTTTAACCCTAATGACAACACTTTCAGGATTCTATCTATGCGCGGTCCTTGGTGTACCTACGTTGAGACGTTGGTGAAACCAGGCGGGAGAGGGATACGTTATAGTCTAGGGAGTGCAACCAACATTGGATAATCAAGCTTTCTAGTCATTCGACTTACACATTATTCTCCTACGTTATCTACTTACATTATGCTTTGCAGTTTTTTTGTTTTCTAAAACTATGCCACTAGGCTTAGTTTGATACTATGTTTTATTTCAGTCAAAATGTTATCCTTCAATGTTTTGAATGCCTATTATATAACCTATGTTTTGTACTAATTATGCAACCCTTGCAATGCCAACTAAATCATCATAAACTTTCAATTGTGTAGTAATAAAACCAGCATAAACAACTAAATACCAATGATAAAGATAATATTCATCAGTACCACTATCCATACCACCTACATTCGTCTATCATAACTTTCAACAACAAAGGCTCGAATATTCCTATTGTAAAACCCGCTATAAAATACCTTAGAACATTAAATGTATGAAAACACGGAAAAAATTAAAACTTTACGATTAATTAATGTACAACACGTATCATGAACATTTAATGTAACTATTACGTATATTAATTAATTATGACAAGTATTACGTATATTAATATTATTGTTATTACACGATAAGTATTTACGTATAATACTTAAAAACATGACAAGAAATAAAACACGACATTAAAACGCGAACACACCTGATAAATAATTAAGCACGAAAAACAAAACGAAAATATATAAAGGGGTGTGCGTTTTGACGGCTAGAAGAAAGGACAAAAGGGGCTTTTGGCCTGGCCCATTAACTAATCCTAATAGTAAACAAATACACCTCCAAGGATTTCATCATACACTTTTCAAGAAAACAATTAAAAACCCTAAAACCATTTTCTTCTTCTTCTTGGCCCGGCATACACAACACACAAGGGAAGGGATTTTTGCTTTTTGATCTTAAATAAATACGGGTTTGTGTTCGTGATCTAATCCTCATTCTATATACGCATTCGGTATCTCTAATTCTTTAATCTTTTAATTATTATTTGTTCATGATCATTAAAAATCAAGTATATAAAATATGTTAATAAAGAATTAAAACATGGGATCAGGATTAGTTTGGTTTATTGTGGATTACACGCGAACCGAGAGTCATACGACTCTCGGTGGTGTTTAGGTCTCGGCCAGCCGAACCCTCAAAGGGGTCGGTGGCTGGTGTTCATGTGTAGCCGCAACACCAACACCCCCAAACGGGGGATGTTAGGTGAAATCAGTGGCAACTGATAGTCTCATGACTCTCAGTGGGAACGTAGGTCACGACAGAGGGAACCCCGGCTTAAGCCGAGGGGTGTTTTGTGTCAGCAGTGGCACCGGCATGCAGCCGGTGGCTGGTGGTGGTCGGGGCATGTTAGCCTCAAAATATTGAGCCAAACAAGAATGCTCGGTCATATGTTTATTATGTATCATATTTTAGAACGTTGTAATAGGTAGTATATTAGTCGTGTAATTACGGGCTTAACTTTAAGCTAAGGTTCATTAATAACTAACCAAAGCCCAAAAGGAAAGCCCGACCCATGATCATATAGCCCATTGAGCTACATGTAAGCAAAGGCTATATAAACCCTTCCTAGCATGTTAGGAAGGGTGTTGGTCATTTCATTTTCTCTCTAATCTAATATTCCACAAGTTTCACCAACCATTTTCTCTCTACTTTCTCTCACTACTTTCTCTCTCTAGAATTCTTCTCACTCTACCTTTCTTTCCTTAAATTCGTGTATTACAATCATCATATATTAGGGACAACAATTGGTATCAATCGCCATGGGGTAGTTTTGTGATTGGTTGTTGTATTTTTCATATGATCCGTTTGATTTGATCCATTTTTCTTTCTCGAATTCAAGATTTTTCTTGTTTTTGATTGTGTTTCTTAATCGTATAACTTCTTTAATCTTGTTGTAGAGATTTGGTTGTTTTGGTTTGGTTAAAAACACGATCTTGTTGCCTAAAAGTTGCTAAAATCGTTGCCTAAAAAGTTGGAAAAAAGGTCCCTTATTGCGACAGCTTGAATTTCGGAAAAGGAGAGTACGATTTTGATCGCAATAACCCTAGGGTTTTACTTTGCGATCAGTTGCGATAGCCCCCTCATTCCGACGCTTATTGCGATCGTTATTGCGATCTGGATTGCGACGGATTTAAGGCAAATCTTGAAACGTTACTCTGCCCACATTGCGACAGCCACATTCCGATCTGGGATTTCGATAAGTACACATTGTGATCTGAACATTCCGATCTGGGATTTCGATAGGTACACATTGCGATCTGAAAATTCCGATCTGAAGGATTTCGACAAGTACACATTCCGATCTAAGTATTCCGACAGGTGCACATTGCGATCTAAAGGACATTCCGATCTAAGCAACATTCCGATGGGCATTCCGATGGCACATTCCGATGACATTTAGCTAAATTTTGTTTGAGTATTTTTTAGATTTAGCCACCATCTAGACTAGTTTCAACACGTAGTTTACACGAAGATTAAAAAAAAAAAAAAAAAAAAAAAAAAAAAAAAAAAAAGAGTTAAAATTTTTAGGTCAAGTAAAATCAAATTTTTTCCATACTAGTTTTAGGACATTTCTAGCTCAATTTCAAAATTTGGTGATTACAAATTTTTTAGGTCTACCGTTTTGTCGGACTGAGGAATTTATTGTCGGGCTGAGAAAAAATCGCAATTTTCGGAATTTCAACAACCAAACAATCACAACACAACTACTTAAGATCCACATTCAATTCATCATTTCAGAGAATATTGAGATGGATTCTACTGCCGAATACCGTGTGACGAACAACAACATAATGGTGGCAGGTAACAAGGAAAGACCACCAATGCTTGTGTCGGGTCGATATGATCAATGGCAATCCCGTTTTATACGTTACCTTGACACAAAACCTAACGGTGATGCTTTAAGGCAATGTATTTTGGAAGGACCCTATAAACTCTCAAGGATTCAAGTTCCTGCAGTACCAGCCACAGACACAAGTGACGCACAACCCGCATATGAACGTGATGAGAAGAGGACCGACCTCACCCCAGAGAACCGTGCGTGGTTTGATGCAGAGAAGGAAGCAATCTACTTAATTCTCAGTGGCATTGGAGATGAGATTTACTCTACGGTTGACGCATGTCCTGCTGCTCAAGAAATGTGGACGGCCATTGAAAGATTGCAACAAGGTGAATCACTTAACAAACAAGATGTGAAAACTAAGATGTTTTGGAATTTTGGCAAGTTTACATCAAAGGATGGGGAATCAATTGATTCTTATTACTCCCGATTCTACAAGATGATGAATGATATGACCCGAAACAACTTGCAAGTTTCCACCATGCAAGTCAATGTCCAATTTCTACAGCAACTTCAACCAGAGTGGACACGGTTTGTCACCTTGGTCAAACAACAAGAAAAGTTAGACAAAGTTTCATATCACAAGCTCTTTGACATCTTGAAACAATTTCAAAATGAGGCAAATGAACTTCGAGCTGAACGAGTTGCAAAGATTTCCAATCCACTTGCTTTGGTGTCTACCACTCAACATTACCCAGATTATCACTCCCGTACTTCAAAGACCTACTCTACTCAATCATCATCACCACGATCATCCATTGTCTCTAAGTCACATGCTCCAACACGATCCCGAGGCAAAGAAGTTGCCAGAGCACCATCACCAATACCTGAGCAATCATCCAAAGAGGACAATGATGAAGAAGTAGCTCAAAGGGATAGGGAATTCAAGCAACAAATGGCTTTCGTTATGAAGCAATATAAGAAAATCTACAAACCCACCAACAACAACCTTCGAACATCTTCAAACTCGAGGAACACCCATACACAGAGTCCTCCAAGGTATGACACACGAAGACGTGCTGAGAGTCCTCCAAAGTATGATCGACAACCCAAGTATGATAATCAGAGGGTGGCTACTGTTGTTGGAAATCGGGAAACTGTTCGGACTCAAGTTGTGCAACAAAGTGGGATTCAGTGTTTTAACTGCAGAGGTTTTGGGCATTTGGCCAAGGAATGCAGGCAGCCAAAGAGGGTTAAAGATTATGGTTATCATAAGGAAAAGATGCTGTTGTGCAAGAAAATGGAAGCTGGAATCAAGTTATCAGCTGAGGAAGGAGAAATGCTTGACGACACAGATGATGAACTCTCCGACCAAGAACTCGAGGCACATTATTCATACATGGCAAAGATTCATGAGGTCCTTAACGTCACTGAAGATGACAATGGTCCTATCTTTGATACCGAGCTAATTGATAAGGTACAAGATGATGCTGAATATAATGTGTTTGGTGATACACATGAGCATAGTGATCTACCAACAACAATTACTGACACGTGTATGATGGAAACGGTTGATAGCAATACCACACCCGATTCATCAGACATGTGCAATAATGAGTTTGAGGATGATCAACATGCAAATGAGTATGATGACGAGGAGCGTGTCGCGCTTGCTAATTTAATTGCTAGTTTACAAAAAGATGTCAATGAAAATAGAAAGAATCAAAAGCAATTAAAGAAGGCAAACGCAGCGCTCACTCAAAACTTTGAAGAATGCAAAGCCGCTCTTATAAAATCTAGTGAGACTATTGATAGTTATAGGGCTGAGCTTCTTCAAAAGACCAACGAGCTTGAGGGGTACAAAAGTCGTGTCATCAACGTTAAAAAGGACGATTTTGAAAATAAATACAATGAAGCTCTTGCTTTGTTAACTAAAGAAAAACGTCAATTTAATGTTTTATTAAGTGATGAACGTCAAAAAACGTACCTTGCCACAACAAAAGTTAATGAACTTGAACAGAGAATTTCTATGAAAACCACCGATTCTGCTAAAATTCTTGACGAGAAGAAACAAGAGGTTGAAACATTAAAACAAGATTTCAAAAATAGACAAAGCAAAGATACTGAAAAAGTAAAGGATCTCGAAGAACAAGTCTATTTTTTGAAAAAAGTTGTTTATAATACACATGACTCTATTCAAACCGTAAGAATGATAGCACCTCGGTCGTTTTTCAAAGGTCAACCTAGCTTTGCCACCCCCAAGTACCTCGAACAAGCTCAAGCTGCAAACCCTCATTTATATCTTGACGAGTCCGAATGGACCAATCATGATTGCCCTGTAGCTAACCTCGATAGTGAAGAGACGTCCCTTTGGGATGAGGAGAGTAGATCACCGGTCAATAAAGATTTTGTGAAACCATATAACTATGCTTATGAAAACAGTCTTTATGGTCTTTTCACTCCACAAAAACAGAAGTCTCGTGAGGAATTATTTTTAGAAAGCAAACAAAAAAGAATTCAATGGAAAAAAGCTTTTGCCACTAAGAGGAAAACTAATGTTTTTAAATATATTAACTATTTGCCTCTAGATGCTTCTAAAAGCAAAAGTAGAAAAATACTTGGTTTTCTTAAACACCACGTTAATAATGTTCAATCAATTGTTGAAAGCGATTGGGAGAAATGTCAAAAGGATAAGTGGAAAACCGAGATTCCTCACGACATAACTGTGCTTGTGAAAGAACTTTTAATACCAAACACGAAGATAATAAAAGAACATGTTCTTGAGTTTGAAAATTTAATTCAGTCTGAAATGTTTGATGATTTGAAATATGTTGAGTCTCTTGAAAAAGAAATTGATGACCTTCAAAATGACAAATTAGAATTTTCAAACGAATATGATCTACTCTTAGAAGAATGTCTCTCCAAAGATATTTTGTGTGTTACTCTTCAATCTTGTGCTGATATCGATGAATATTCTGATGTTGCATGCAAATATCTTGATAAAATCAAAGAGTGTGAGCGTCTTGAACTTGAGCTTTCGAAACATAAAGAAAATGTTGATAAAAAGGCTTTTGAGTTACTTCAACACAAAACTGATTTCCTTCAAAAACATTGTCATTCCCTTGAACTTGCTTTGCAAAAAGACGTTGGTAGTTTTCCACATGATAATAAATTGCAAGAAAAACTTTCCCAAACGTTTCGAGAAATGAACGAACAGAATTTGGAAATTAAAGGGTTGAAAGCTCAGTTACAAGACAGGGACAGAGCGATAGCAGAGTTACAGAAACTCATTGCTAAGATGGGTGGGAAGATTGTGGAACCTAGTGTTAAGAAACCTGTTGTAAGACAACCCAATGCTCAAAAAGTGACTAGACCCTCTGTCTTGGGAAAACCATCTGTTTTCTCTAATTCTGCATTTGCAAAACCTGCGTTTGCCCCCAAGACGGATGGGAAGGATAGGTTACCACAAAACACTCCTAAAACAAATATTCGATCACAAAGCATTAAGAACACAAATGTGGTTAAACCAGGGATGTATAGATTGACCACTAAACCCACACAAAACAAAGAAAGTCAATCACCTCAGACTTCTAGAAACACTAATAGACGTGTGTCTTTTACTACAGGAGTAGTCCCCACTGCTAGTGTTAGCCGGCCCCAGCTTAAGAGCACTCGCATGAATGAAAAGGTCTGGCAAAACAAAAGTCAAGGGAAGATGAAGGAAGTAGAAGAACACCCTAGGATTTTCAATGTTTCTAAGAATAAAACGTCTGTAATCGCGTGTAATGACGATTTGAATGATTCGATTTTGAATGCTATGTGTGTTTCGAATAATATCAAAGGCGTAGAAACTAGAACTAAGAAGCAAACTGTGATGCCTATTAGTGCTAGAAAACCCAAACGCAAAGTGAACCATTCTGGTGCAACCCCCCCTAAGAAAAGTATTGCATCAGACTCCACCACTAAGAACCCTAGAAGCATAATTAGGGAATTATATGAGTCTGCTAGCAAGCCTTGGAAATGGTGGTTTGCTAATCAATGTCCTCCAGGATATAAATGGATGCCTAAGGTTAGGACAGAAAATGTGACTACGAGCGTTAGTGTGCCTCTAAGTGATGAAACTAGGGAAACTAATGAATCGGAAATCACAACTAACATGGAATCCAATTTAGTAAATGCTCCATCGTGTTCTAATTCTTCTGCAGGTGATTGAAGTAATTCTCTTCATAATGGACTCCGGATGCACGAAGCACATGACGGGGAATCTCAAGCTTCTAATTAACTTCGTGGAGAAGTTCCTGGGTACGGTCCGATTCGGAAATGATCAATTTGCACCGATCCTAGGATATGGAGACTTGGTTCAGGGGAATATCACTATCAAAAGGGTTTACTACGTCGAAGGGCTCAATCATAATCTTTTCTCGGTTGGTCAATTCTGTGATGCGGATTTGGAGGTTGCTTTTAGAAAGAAGACATGTTTTGTTCGTGATTATGATGGGAATGACTTACTTACCGGAACACGGGGTACTGATCTCTACACTATTTCACTACAAGACTCCACATCTTCAACTCCAATCTGTTTCATGGCTAAAGCTTCAACGACTCAAGCTTGGTTATGGAATCAACGTTTATCTCATCTTAACTTCGATACCATCAACTTGCTTTCTAAGAAAGATATTGTACGAGGCCTTCCTAACTTGAAATTCATCAAAGATCATCTTTGTTCTTCTTGTGAGCTTTGTAAAGCTAAACGGAGTAGTTTCAAGACAAAGACTACACCGAGCTCTAAAGGACGGTTAGATCTTCTTCATATAGATTTGTGTGGTCCTATGCGTGTTCAAAGTTTCAATGGGAAGAAATACGTTATGGTAATTGTCGATGACTACTCAAGGTACACATGGACTCACTTCTTGAGATCCAAGGATGAAACACCCGATGTTCTCATCAGCTTCCTTAAAGTAATACAACGTGGTCTTCAAGCTCAAGTTAAAGTGGTTCGTACTGACAGAGGTACTGAATTTTTGAATTCAAACTGAGAAACTATTTTGAAGCTGAAGGAATTGAACATGAAACATCTATTGCTCGAACTCCCGAACAAAACGGCGTTGTTGAAAGACGAAACCGTACTTTAGTTGAGGCTGCTCGAACATTGTTATCCGCTTCAAAACTTCCACTATACTTTTGGGCCGAATCCGTGTCAACCGCATGCTACACACAAAACCGCTCCTTAGTTATCCCAAGACACGAAAAGACACCATATCACATAATTAATGATCGCAAACCTTCACTCAAACACCTTCACGTTTTTGGATGTACGTGTTACATTATTCGAGATGGTGAAAATCTGGACAAGATGAAAGAGAAAGGTGATGCATGCATTTTAGTGGGATATGCAACTCAGTCTAAGGGATACAGAGTGTACAACAAGAGAACAAAATTGATAGTCGAGACTATTCATATCAGATTTGATGAATTGCAAGAAATGGCACTTGAACAAAGCAGTTTAAGTCTCGATCCACAACGACAAACGACTTCCGTTCACAACCGCACGAAACTCGGAACTCAAGACCACAGCAATGAACCGTCAAGTTCAAAGCTGGTTCCTGAACATGTTCCTAGAGCAGATATGATAGTGGACACGACACTTGAAGAGTTGGAAATGTTATATGGACCAATGTATGATGAATATTTCACGGGGGAGAAACAAGTTGCATCGAAGTCTTCCGCTGTCACTCATGATACGAATGATGATACCTATCATCATCAACAAAAGGATACAACTTCATCTACTTCAACACGGGTTGTTGCAGATTTACCTCCTCAGAATATCACTTCAACAATCGATCCTACAACATCCACAACTACTGTCATTGCTCCAAAGAACATAAATCAAGCAGACGGTGCATTATCTGATGATGACGATTTTCACAACCCATTCGGTACAACGGTACACGAAACTGGAGAGTCTTCTACTCACCATGTTGATCCGTCAAATATGCATACGTTCTATCAACGACATCCTTCAACACATCATTGGACCCAAGATCATCCTTTGGTTCACGTAATTGGAAACCCTTCACAGCCCGTTCGTACAAGACGACAGCTTGAAACCGATGGCGATGTTTGTATGTTCGCACTCGCCGTGAGTACTGCTGAACCGAAAAACATCAAAGAAGCGATGGCTGATCATGCTTGGATTGAACCGATGACGGATGACGGATCAAAAAGCATGGTATGACTTCATGTGACCCCGTTGGGACACCATTATCAACCACATCGCTAGACGCTGACTTGGAGGGAAATGCCATCGATCAAACGAGATATCGTTCCATGATTGGTTCCCTAATGTACTTGACAGCAAGCAGACCTGATATTCATCATGCTACGTGTTATTGTGCACGTTATCAAGCACGACCCACTGAAAAGCACCTCAAGGAGGTTAAACGGATCTTTCGGTACCTCAAGAATACCATTCATTTGGGACTCTGGTATCCGAGGGAAACCGGTTTCTTTCTAACGGCCTATTCAGATTCTGATCATGCAGGGTGTCTTGATACACGCAAAAGTACTTCTGGTGGTGCACAATTTCTAGGACAAGATAAGCTTGTGGGATGGTCTTCCAAGAAGCAGGATTGCACGTCACTTTCATCAGCCGAAGCGGAGTATGTGTCTCTATCTGCGTGTTGTGCTCAAGTTCTTTGGATGAGAACACAACTCATGGATTATGGCTTCCACTTTGATAAAGTACCTATGTACTGTGACTCAAAGTCGGCCATAGCCATCTCCTGCAATCCAGTACAGCATTCCCGCACGAAGCACATCGATGTCAGATACCACTTCATAAAGGAACAAGTTGAAAGAGGTATCGTTGAATTATACTTTGTTGGAACGGATTACCAATTAGCCGACTTGTTTACGAAAGCCCTGTCGAAAGATAGGTTTGAGTACCTCGTTAGGCAAATTGGTATGAGATGTTTGACTCCAGCAGACCTGGATATTCTGGCAAAGGTGCCTGCTTGATTTATCTTTCAAACATCAACCTGTAAATATCTTTGAAAAAAGCAAAATACAAAAATATAAAACATATAAAAGCAAAACACAAAATTAAAAATCTTTCAAAATCCAAAAATATTCTTCTCGACATCTCTTTCAGTATCGATAATATGGACGTGCCTAGAAATGTCGCTCAATAACGACACGGGTGTGTACATAAAGCTCGAATGAAAGTTGTAAATATTTTTCAAAACATGTCATTTCTTCTTTTAATAAAGGAAATTGTCTATTTTGGACAAATATTTCCAAACAACGGGTAGAGCAATCTATAACGGGTTGAGCTTGTCACAAAACATTTAACGTTTTGAGCTCAACACAATGGCTTGTAATCACTTTCAGATTGCAACCCGGATCGATATTCACGGGGGAGTGTACGATTTAGTACCCTTACCCTCAGCAAAAGAAGAGAAATCTTCTTACACTTGAGTGGATTCGTCAAGACATTCAAAGTCTATGAACTCAAGTTTATGCTTTAGAAAAACCTTTCGACAAAAAGAATTGATTTTTCAAAAAGCGTTGAACACAATTTTTTCAAGAATTTCTCAATGATATTCAAAATCTTTCAAAAATTGTGTGTTCAACAACTCCCATCCTCAAAAAGCGAAATGTGGATCATATCCTCACAATGACAATTCAATTGGATCAATTTTTGAGGGGGAGCATTTTAAACTTCATGCAAACGATTAACACATCTTTCTCCCGGAGATTTTCAAGACCATTTTTCAGAAAATATTTTAATCAAATTTGGTATCTCTAATATCAAAAGATTTTATATATTAGAGATAGGGGGAGAAAATGTGATTAAAATGTGATCTAATATAAGACTCATGCACTTTAACTCTTACCTACATGTGCGAAACACTTTCGATTATCGATGCACATGTGAAGGGGGAGCATTTCTGAAACGACAAAACTAGCAAGGTGTTAAATGTTTTTCAAACACTTTGTTAGAATTTAAAGTGGTTTTCATGGTTACGATCAAATACCCACAACATCTTTAATTCACGACGTTATTGGTGTCAAAAGGGTGGTTAGGTTTAAGTCCTATGATCCAACCAGAACCGGAGGGATCTTCCCAAGGACAATCCAATAGATTATTAGAAGTCCTTAGGAAAGATGGAGTAGAATGTGAACGTAGCTGAATGCCGACTAAGTACTGATGCTAGCACTGGAACAATCACAACAAGGTGCTAGTAATGATGTCTTGGTAAGCATTGAAGGGGTTGAAGAATGAAAAAGAAATGTAAGGATAAAGGGTGTAAAGAAAGAAGCCCTCCATACAACTTAGGCAGAAACCAGGTCAACTCATCATGAAGACAAACTCATCATGGACCCAGTGATGTGAAGCACAACCCTTTCCTAGCTACTCAGGCTTCTCTCAAAAGAAGTTTGTTTTATTGTCACGGAGATCAACACGATTTCTATTAACTTTCTCACTCCGAGATAGTTGATATTTGTAACACCCCCACAATTGCTATGCGCAGCGGAACTACAACAATGGGTGCTACACAGTATTCATCGCACACAAGATATATCAAACGACGCTAAAAAGACGTCAACTTAAAACTTGAAATTTAAAATTGTTAGATAATACATGTCCACAGTTTTTCCAACCCCAAAATAGTACACAGAGTTTAGCGTTTTCGGTCCCCATGAATCTCAACCCCAAAAACTTCAGTTTACAACCACATGACATTAAACATAAAAATTGTTTAAGTAGAAAAGGAGGGAAAAACAAGCGGACACCAAGCCGTACACACAACATCCATCCCATGCATGCTCCATCCTACTTCTCAGCGGTTACCTGAAACACATGCCAAAAATTTGGTCAACGAAAACGTTGAGTGGAATTCATAGGTTTTTCAATCCATTTGAACGTATATATAATAAAAACCATTCGTGATCATTTATAGTCTTGTCGATCAAACAAACTATAATCAGGATACTGACAATTGTGTTTAAGCTCATGACACTAATCCGTTAACTCAATCACCCGCGTAAATATACCGGCATGATTCAGATGAAACCAGTGCCCCTTCTAAAGGCATCAGTTGCAATTATACCTTATTTCTCATACAAAATAATCTACCGCAGAACTTACTATAAGTACAGCTTCTCGGCTAGCATTGGGTCGTTAACCCCGTAGTACTACAAATTGCATAAGCGGCTATTTCCCCCTACTCGAGGGCAGGACAATAGTTAATAGTTCATGAATTTAGGGACTTTTGCAACTTTGGTACTCAACACAATTTCTAAGGCAACATTCGGGTCTAACAATCATTCATGATATACGTTCCTTTTAAAAAAAACTAGCATGCATTTCCCTCGCGGGTAAAACAATTTGAAATAAATATAAGCGAGGCTATAAATTCACACCTTATATCTTAAGTAGTCGGTAGTTCGAGGAGTGATCACTGACGATGTTACGGATGCCCGGGTAAATCAACACCTATCACAAATAACGCGTAATGAGTAATCTCATTTAAATACTTACGGTACTGTATAAAATACATATATACAAGTCACTTAGGACAAGTATAACTCACGCCAAAAACAAAAACAACAAGTATCACTCATTTTATTCCATTCGTTCTCATTACTTATACTATCCATTTTTACTCGTTCTCGCCGGTACTTGACTAAAGTACGGGCTGTTTTACCTTATTAAACCATGCTTATAAAATTTGACAAAATTTCCAAAAATCCTATATGACCTGTAGATAACATGTTTTTAAGCCCAACAAAAGTTTTCACTTTTACGACCCGTTACGCAACTCATTTCCACGACTACATTTTACGGGCTGAAAATGCGCTTCGACCAATTTTGACCTCTTTGACCTATATGAAAAATACCTTTGACTTCCTTGACACCTAAGTCAACATATAGACTCATTTACACAGGTTAGGGACCAAATTTTGACCCTTGACCATTTACCAATTTATACTTGTGACCCTCGGGATTTGACTAAAACTTTGCACAAATTCGGATTGTGAAAGTCCTCGTCTCCCGGTACCCGATCTTTAAAATGTCATAACTTTTAGCTCGTTTTGAGTCACGGGCTCTACCTTATACCAAATTAAAGCTAGAAAGACCCTCTATCACTACATTTAGTTTTCAAGACCTGGAACAAAAATCAGTTTTATAAAATGGACCAAATGTTTCTGCCTAAAAATGACCATACCAAAAACATGCTTAGACTCGATTCCAAGACTTCTAATCACCACTAAACATCATCCTAAGCCTTCCCAAACATATCCTAACATCAAACTTCAATCCTACCCCTATTGATCAACCAATCTCAATATCAAGAATCAAAGAAAATGAACATGCAAGTAATAAAACCTATGTGAATCATCCTAAAACAACAAATCAAACACAAGATTAACATGCAAAATCAACAACCACCATGGCTCCCCAAACACCCCCTTTGCCGTGGGGTTTGGGTGACCCAATCACCACAACCAAATTAATTTTGGTGGGTTTTCATGGTGTTTATACTTCCATAACACTTAAAATCAAACATGCATTAGCTCTTTTAGCCTCAAAAACGAATTTGGATCATATGGAAAAATCTTGAAAAATTTTTATCAATGCATGTTGGATTTGAGCACATGAATATGTGGGGAATGACCAAACTAAGTGTGGTCTAACCTTAGATTTTTGAAAAATCAAGTGGAAGAAGATTTTTGGTGGATTTTTGATGGTGTTGGGGGTGTCCGTCGGCTTTAGAGAGAGAGGAGAGAGTGATGGTTTGATTTTTGGTGCAAGTATTGTGTGTGTTTGTGTTTATGGCAAATTTGGCCTTTTTGGTGGGTTGGGAGGGACCTTTGTGCAATTTTTGGCTTCTTTTGTCCTTAAATAGAAAACGTCCTCAAAACTTTGCGGGTTCGACTCATTTGTCAATTTTGAAAATTTTACGGGAGTCGGAAATCTTCCCGAACGCTCCAAAATATTTTTGGGATACTTTAAATGTACTCGGAAGGCTATAAAACCCACCCGACTCAACTTAACACGAACCGTAAATAAAATTCTCGAAAAATTACATTATCGATAAATTGTCAAAAATTATATGAAATTGGGCATCCCTCGGGATCGTAATCGTCATCGTCCTTCTCAAAACGTCAAACGTAAAAATTATAACCTCGAACATCGGCTCTAACCAAAATACTTATAAATATAGAAATTAAAATTTATTAAAAATTTCAAAAATTAGCGTAATTCAGGGTAACGTTAATGACCTCGATTCTAGGGTGTCACATCCACCCCTCCTTAAAGAGAGCGACGTCCCGGCGCTCGCCTCTTCTTGTACTCACATTTCGTGCTACTGGAACAGATGAGGATACCTTTCCTTGAAAAAGTCCTCACGTTCCCAGGTGTATTCCGGTCCACGCTTAGAATTCCATCGGACCTTCACAATAGGAATCCTACTACGCTTCAACCGCTTGACCTCCCGGTCCATAATTTCCACAGGTTCTTCCACAAAGTGCATTTTGTCGTCTAGTTGAATCTCGTCCAAAGGAATCACCAATTCCTTGTCCGCCAAACTCTTCTTCAGGTTCGATACGTGAAACGTGTCATGAATAGCACTAAGCTCGGTCGGCAACTCTAACTTGTACGCTACTGGTCCAATTCGTTCAACGATCTTAAACGGTCCAATATACCTCGGACTCAACTTTCCCTTCTTTCCAAAACGAATTACACCCTTCCACGGCGATACCTTGAGCATAACCATGTCTCCAACTTCAAACTCCAACGGTTTCCTCCGGTTATCGGCATAACTCTTCTGTCGGCTTCTCGCAGCAAGTAGTCGGTTCTTGATCTGCACGATCTTCTCTGTCGTTTCTAATACCATTTCGGGTCCAGTCAATTGACTTTCCCCTACTTCACTCCAACACACGGGCGATCTACACTTCCTTCCATACAATGCTTCGAACGGTGCTGCTTTGATACTCGCATGATAACTATTATTATACGAAAATTCCACCAGAGGAAAGTGGCGTTCCCAACTTCCTCCAAAATCAATCACGCATGCTCGGAGCATGTCCTCCATCGTTTGAATCGTTCGTTCACTCTGGCCGTCAGTTTCCGGGTGATAAGCCGTGCTTAAACTCAGTTCAGTGCCCATCGCACGTTGAAGCGATTTCCAAAATTCCGACGTAAATCTACTGTCGCGATCCGAAATGATCGATAACGGCACTCCATGTCTACAGACGATCTCCTTCACGTACACGCTGGCGAGTCTTTCCATGCTGTCCGTCTTCTTCATAGGTAAGAAATGAGCAGATTTCGTCAACCTGTCCACAATTACCCATATCATATCGCTTCCACTAGGAGTCCTAGGTAAACCCGTCACAAAATCCATTGCGATTTTCTCCCATTTCCATTCCGGGATTTCCGGTTGTACCAACAATCCAGATGGTTTCTTATGTTCTGCCTGGACCTTCGCGCAAGTCAAACACTTACTGACGTAACGAGCAATATCTGCCTTCATATTCGGCCACCAATAGACTTTCTTCAGGTCGTGGTACATCTTATCCGATCCAGGATGTATCGAATACTTCGACTTATGCGACTCATTCATAACCAATTCTCGAACTCCAGGCTTTCCTTCCTCAGATGAGCACAATGGTAACCAAATCCGATTCTCAAAATATCTTAGTCCGTCAGACCTAATCACGAAAATAGGTTTCAACATTCGTCCCAAGTTTTCGGCTTCAACATTCCCTTTCATTAAACCTCTCTCCTGAGCCCTTAGTATGGTTTCGGTTAAGTCAACGCTCTCACTCATCACTAAAGCTCTAACCCTCAAAGGTTTCTCCCGTTCCTTCCTACTCAATGCATCCGCTACAACATTCGCCTTCCCAGGGTGGTAGCGAATTTCGCAGTCATAATCACTCAATAGTTCAACCCATCGTCTTTGTCGCATATTCAACTCCTTTTGATCTAAAATGTGCTGCAAACTCTTGTGATCAGTGAATACAACACACTTTGTCCCATACAGATAGTGTCTCCACAATTTCAACGCAAAAACTACCGCTCCTAATTCCAAATCGTGCGTTGTGTAGTTCTCCTCATTCTTCCTTAATTGCCTCGACGCGTAAGCTATCACCTTCTCACGTTGCATTAATACCGCTCCATAACCTTTACGAGACGCATCACAATACACTACGAAATCTTCGGTTCCTTCAGGCAATGATAAAATCGGCGCGGAACATAACTTATCCTTGAGCGTTTCGAAAGCAAGCTCTTCCTCATTTCCCCATTCATACACCCTATTCTTTTCGGTAAGCCGCGTCAATGGTTTTGCAATTAACGAAAATCCTTCGATAAACCTTCTATAGTACCCAGCTAAACCCAAAAACTGTCGAACTTCAGTCGGCGTCGTCGGTGCTGACCATTCCCTGATCGCTACGATCTTAGCAGGATCTACACGAACTCCCTCACTATCAATCACATGACCTAGAAACTGCACTGATTCCAACCAAAACTCACACTTAGAGAATTTTGCATACAGCTTCTCCTTCCTTAACAACTCCAAAATCTTTCTTAGGTGCTTCTCGTGCTCCTCCTTACTCTTAGAGTAAATAAGTATGTCGTCGATGAAAACAATAACAAACTTATCTAGATACGGCTTGCACACGCGATTCATAAGATCCATGAATACAGCAGGCGCGTTTGTCAACCCAAACGGCATCACTCGAAATTCAAAGTGTCCATACCGCGTACGAAAGGCAGTTACAGGAATATCCTCCTCTCTTACACGCAGTTGATGATACCCTGATCTTAAATCGATCTTAGAGTATACACTGGAACAGATCAATTGCAAGGTTCAATTAAGTCGATTTTAAAAGCGTAATTTCCTAACTTCAAGGTACACCCTTTCAGTATAGAATTCGTACTAACAATTTTTCCATCGGCTAATTCAACATTATAACTAGTCGTTAACAATACCGGTTCCCTATCGATATGACGACTAAATCTAACGTCTACAAAACTCTTGTCGGAGCCAGAATCAAATAAAATACTAGCATAACAAGCGTCTAGCAAAAACGTACCGGTAACCACATTGGGACCTTGTGGTTTATCAGCAGTTCCCACTTGATACACAGCAGCCGCATTATTACCTCCCCGCCTGTTTCCTGCCTTCGGGCAATTCGCTTGCACATGCCCTCTTTCTCCACAACTATAACATCCTCTCATCCTGATAGCATTAGCCCCAGTGGCTACTCCTCCCGTTCGACAACTAGCTGTCCTATGACCTGCCTTTCCACACTTGCCGCATGCCGGCGGGCAGTTTCTAACATGATACAAGTTGCACTTACCACAATGGGGATTCACTTTCACCTCTAGGATTCGTCACTGCCCTCATCCCTTCGTTCCTTCTCTGATTAAACTGCTGATTTCGGTTCGGCCCATGGTTGTTTCGATTTCCACCTCGGTTCTGGCCTTGGGATTGATTACTTTGTGCCGCTTCCCATTTCGTTTTGTTGCCCTCAGCAATGTAGTTCTGCTTGTCCTGAAGCTTAACGTCCATCAAAGCGTGAGCCATTTGAACCGCTTCGTCAAACGTTCCAGGTTTCGACGAAGTTGTTTCACCTTTGATATTGCTAGATAAACCCTTAATATACTGCTTCATTTTCTTGGCATCATTGGCAAATATGTCCGGACACAAAAGACTTAACTCATTGAATCTCCTGGTGTAAGCAGCTATATCGTTGTTCTTCAAGGTCAAATGCCTCAATTCGTCCTCCAATTGCCCCAATTCCTCCTCTGGGCAAAACTTCTTAGTCAACAAAGCTTTGGTCGCATTCCACGTCCTTGCATTCGCCACAGCCAATCCAACCGTAGCTACCTGGGTATTCCACCAACTTAACGCATCATCGAGAAACGTAGCCGCTGCAAACTTCACTTTATCTGCTTCTGCACAACCACTGATTTCAAACGTACTTTCAACCTTTTCCAACCATCGTCTAAGTTCTAAAGCTCCACCCGTTCCACGGAACTGCGTGGGACCGCACTTCATAAAGCTAGAATAGGTACACACTCTCGGGGCTTGCTGTCTCCCCGCGTTCCTTCCTGGATCCTGATTTCTCCCAGCTCGGTCCGCTTGCAACGCATTTGCTATAGCTTCCTGAATCATGGTGTTAACACGATCGGCAGTCAACTTTGGAGGCATGGTGTTATCGAATATCTCTTTCTGCAAGACAAGAAAAATAGAAAAACAATGTAAGTATTCATATCAAGTTTCCCAGACATAAAATACATACAACGACACATCACTACGGAGTTACTAATATTCATCAATTCACACCACAAAAGATCAAATTTAAGACATATCACAGATCATGAAAGGTAACATAGATTGTATTGATAATTAACCAAAATCATGACAAGTAATGCCACTACAATCGTTCACCACAAAACATCAAGTACTTGAGTTTCTCGTCATAATACCATCATACAAAGGTCTAAAATAGTTCTATTACAATGATCAAAGAAAATACAAAACAAGTAACTAGGCATGTGGTGATCCACACGGCCTCTTGGATGGCGGCTCGTCGTCGTCTTCCTCGGTTTCCTCATCACTTACGTCCTCATCCACATCATCCACTTTCCTTTTTCCTTTCTCATCTGGCCCACATTCTGTTTCCTTTCTCGTCCCTGATGTGGATCCATACTCAATCGCTACCTGACTTCCCACCGAAATACAAGCACCTCCAGTAGGCGGCTGAACCATGAAGTCGTTCGCCTCCATCTCCACATCGTCCACGAATCTCCAATCCGGGGGCAATGAATCCCTCACACGATGCTCCCAACTCTGCATCCTCGACAACCTCATCTGATCTTCCCTCACACGGTCAAGACTAGCACTTAAATTCGCAACCATTGATTTCAAACTGTTGATGGCACTTGTGTTCATCATCCCATCATACGCAATTCTTGAAGTCCTTTCCAACAGTCTTTGATGTTCCCTTTCAGTCTTATCGAACTTCTTAATCACCCTAGTCTCAACTACAAACCGCTCATACATCAACCTTTCCATCCTCCCCAAACGACCTGCGGGATCCCAGTAGTGTCTCGGTCTCGGAAAGTAGACCCTTGCAATATTCTCATGAATCGATGGCGACTTAGATGACTCTCCACTGCTCCCATTACTATTGTCCATCGGGCGATCAAAGGGTTGCTGCTCATAACGACCGGTCGGTGGTACCTCATAACCCTTCGGCGAATTCGGGGATTGAAACAAATCGGGTTCGGTCTGGCCTACGGCATCCTCGGGAATGCCATCATCCAATAGCTCCTCGGGCTCTTCTTCGGAATCCTCATTGTCGTCACTACTCATGCTGAAATTATCCACCTCACTTTCGCCATTGTCGTTTTCCGGCCCTATTTCGTCTTCTGGAGCGATCCATCCATTATTATTGTCCGGCGGGTTCGGAGGAAACGGTCCCCCTTCGTGACCTACGACGTAATCGTTTCCGTTATCGTTAGGCGGTACCTCGGCCATTCCTGCAATAACAGCGAATTTCGGAGGGTACATAAGTAATTATACAATAATTATAAATATATGCATGCAAATGCAATGCAAAGGTGGTACATATGCCCGAAATGTAATAATATGATGCTCATGCATGATTAATATGAAAATTACGATGTCGGATATTTCACGTAAAATTCAACGTCTACATATAGTAATTCCATACTTATATAATAATTACCCACTTATATACTTTACTCAAAAGTATACGTCGAATGCCATAAATACAACAATAAATCTTACCGGAGCCATGCAGGATAGTTGTGTGTGCTTGGACCCTTTTCTTACGACACCAAAAGTTATAGTTTAGGATTTTCAAAAACGACCTAGTTCTCTATAACTCGTGGCTCTGATACCAATCTGTAACACCCCCACAATTGCTATGCGCAGCGGAACTACAACAATGGGTGCTACACAGTATTCATCGCACACAAGATATATCAAACGACGCTAAAAAGACGTCAACTTAAAACTTGAAATTTAAAATTGTTAGATAATACATGTCCACAGTTTTTCCAACCCCAAAATAGTACACAGAGTTTAGCGTTTTCGTTCCCCATGAATCTCAACCCCAAAAACTTCAGTTTACAACCACATGACATTAAACATAAAAATTGTTTAAGTAGAAAAGGAGGGAAAAACAAGCGGACACCAAGCCGTACACACAACATCCATCCCATGCATGCTCCATCCTACTTCTCAGCGGTTACCTGAAACACATGCCAAAAATTTGGTCAACGAAAACGTTGAGTGGAATTCATAGGTTTTTCAATCCATTTGAACGTATATATAATAAAAACCATTCGTGATCATTTATAGTCTTGTCGATCAAACAAACTATAATCAGGATACTGACAATTGTGTTTAAGCTCATGACACTAATCCGTTAACTCAATCACCCGCGTAAATATACCGGCATGATTCAGATGAAACCAGTGCCCCTTCTAAAGGCATCAGTTGCAATTATACCTTATTTCTCATACAAAATAATCTACCGCAGAACTTACTATAAGTACAGCTTCTCGGCTAGCATTGGGTCGTTAACCCCGTAGTACTACAAATTGCATAAGCGGCTATTTCCCCCTACTCGAGGGCAGGACAATAGTTAATAGTTCATGAATTTAGGGACTTTTGCAACTTTGGTACTCAACACAATTTCTAAGGCAACATTCGGGTCTAACAATCATTCATGATATACGTTCCTTTTAAAAAAAACTAGCATGCATTTCCCTCGCGGGTAAAACAATTTGAAATAAATATAAGCGAGGCTATAAATTCACACCTTATATCTTAAGTAGTCGGTAGTTCGAGGAGTGATCACTGACGATGTTACGGATGCCCGGGTAAATCAACACCTATCACAAATAACGCGTAATGAGTAATCTCATTTAAATACTTACGGTACTGTATAAAATACATATATACAAGTCACTTAGGACAAGTATAACTCACGCCAAAAACAAAAACAACAAGTATCACTCATTTTATTCCATTCGTTCTCATTACTTATACTATCCATTTTTACTCGTTCTCGCCGGTACTTGACTAAAGTACGGGCTGTTTTACCTTATTAAACCATGCTTATAAAATTTGACAAAATTTCCAAAAATCCTATATGACCTGTAGATAACATGTTTTTAAGCCCAACAAAAGTTTTCACTTTTACGACCCGTTACGCAACTCATTTCCACGACTACATTTTACGGGCTGAAAATGCGCTTCGACCAATTTTGACCTCTTTGACCTATATGAAAAATACCTTTGACTTCCTTGACACCTAAGTCAACATATAGACTCATTTACACAGGTTAGGGACCAAATTTTGACCCTTGACCATTTACCAATTTATACTTGTGACCCTCGGGATTTGACTAAAACTTTGCACAAATTCGGATTGTGAAAGTCCTCGTCTCCCGGTACCCGATCTTTAAAATGTCATAACTTTTAGCTCGTTTTGAGTCACGGGCTCTACCTTATACCAAATTAAAGCTAGAAAGACCCTCTATCACTACATTTAGTTTTCAAGACCTGGAACAAAAATCATTTTTATAAAATGGACCAAATGTTTCTGCCTAAAAATGACCATACCAAAAACATGCTTAGACTCGATTCCAAGACTTCTAATCACCACTAAACATCATCCTAAGCCTTCCCAAACATATCCTAACATCAAACTTCAATCCTACCCCTATTGATCAACCAATCTCAATATCAAGAATCAAAGAAAATGAACATGCAAGTAATAAAACCTATGTGAATCATCCTAAAACAACAAATCAAACACAAGATTAACATGCAAAATCAACAACCACCATGGCTCCCCAAACACCCCCTTTGCCGTGGGGTTTGGGTGACCCAATCACCACAACCAAATTAATTTTGGTGGGTTTTCATGGTGTTTATACTTCCATAACACTTAAAATCAAACATGCATTAGCTCTTTTAGCCTCAAAAACGAATTTGGATCATATGGAAAAATCTTGAAAATTTTTTATCAATGCATGTTGGATTTGAGCACATGAATATGTGGGGAATGACCAAACTAAGTGTGGTCTAACCTTAGATTTTTGAAAAATCAAGTGGAAGAAGATTTTTGGTGGATTTTTGATGGTGTTGGGGGTATCCGTCGGCTTTAGAGAGAGAGGAGAGAGTGATGGTTTGATTTTTGGTGCAAGTATTGTGTGTGTTTGTGTTTATGGCAAATTTGGCCTTTTTGGTGGGTTGGGAGGGACCTTTGTGCAATTTTTGGCTTCTTTTGTCCTTAAATAGAAAACGTCCTCAAAACTTTGCGGGTTCGACTCATTTGTCAATTTTGAAAATTTTACGGGAGTCGGAAATCTTCCCGAACGCTCCAAAATATTTTTGGGATACTTTAAATGTACTCGGAAGGCTATAAAACCCACCCGACTCAACTTAACACGAACCGTAAATAAAATTCTCGAAAAATTACATTATCGATAAATTGTCAAAAATTATATGAAATTGGGCATCCCTCGGGATCGTAATCGTCATCGTCCTTCTCAAAACGTCAAACGTAAAAATTATAACCTCGAACATCGGCTCTAACCAAAATACTTATAAATATAGAAATTAAAATTTATTAAAAATTTCAAAAATTAGCGTAATTCAGGGTAACGTTAATGACCTTGATTCTAGGGTGTCACAATATTGAATATGTGGCATCTGCTCCAGCCTCCGACCACTAAAAGTGCACAAATCGAGTCTAGTGCCAAGAGATCAATCAAATCTCGTTAGGACACACGGATGAAGATCAAGAGAGTCCTACGCTATATCCTTGTGATATTGCTAGAACACTCAGAGTGATACTACTTAGTATTCACAATGATGAGTGGAAATCCTTCCAGTGTTAACATCAAACAGCACTGCGGTAGGTCATATGCAAGATTCTTTATGAATTGAACATATGTAAAACTGAAAAGCAACAGTGGTTTGATTCTGAATTGATTCAAACTCGTTTCAGGTTTCTACGCAATATCTTTATGGTCTTGCCAGAACATTCAGAGTGATATTCATTAATATTCACAGTGACGAATGGAAATCCTTCTAGCGTCAACATCAAACAGCGCTACGGTAGGTGACTTGTGAGATTCTTATGAATCAAACTTGTGTCAACTGGAAAGCAACAATGGTAAGATTCTTTATGAATCACACTTGTTCCAGGAATTTGAATTGACGACTTTAATCAAGCGGATATTTATCCAATTGATTCACTCTTTATGTTCGCAGTCTTGCTTTGAGACGGTCGAGTAAAGAGAACGGCTAGTACAGCCGCGAAACCCTGTCAAGGAGATCTTAATTGAATCTACCTGATCACAGGTACGATATTTAATATCGTATAACGGTCTTCACCGACCGGAGGTAAAACGCTACCGATTTAGGACGAATGTCAAAGCCATTCTGTCCGTGTCTATGTTTTGTCTCGAGAAGGTGGCGTCACGGTGTACTCAGCAAAGTCAAAGATTCAGAAACCACATACTCATGCCTAAAGACATATTCAACAATTAATAGTGTGAGCATGTGAATGAAGACACAAGATCGCAAGATGGCAAAGACAAGTCAAGGATGATTTGAAGATCTCAAGCTTAAAGACAAAGTCGAAAGACAATGACAAAGGCTCAAAGATCACAACATGAAGGAACAAGACTACGATTACACGTTCAAGACTCATTTATGGCGAGATTAGTAATCTCTACAAATTTCCTAAATGACCAAGGTTTATGACCTCTCATTGGGGGAGATTGTTAGCCTCAAAATATTGAGCCAAACAAGAATGCTCGGTCATATGTTTATTATGTATCGTATTTTAGAACGTTGTAATAGGTAGTATATTAGTCGTGTAATTACGGGCTTAACTTTAAGCTAAGGTTCATTAATAAGTAACCAAAGCCCAAAAGGAAAGCCCGGCCCATGATCATATAGCCCATTGAGCTACATGTAAGCAAAGGCTATATAAACCCTTCCTAGCATGTTAGGAAGGGTGTTGGTCATTTCATTTTCTCTCTAATCTAATATTCCACAAGTTTCACCAACCATTTTCTCTCTACTTTCTCTCACTACTTTCTCTCTCTAGAATTCTTCTCACTCTACCTTTCTTTCCTTAAATTCGTGTATTACAATCATCATATATTAGGGACAACAGGGCAGCAAGTCACAACCAAATGGTTGTGGTATTGTTGTGTTGTTCGAGGCAAACCGAGACCTCCAAGGTCTCGGTGGGTCTTTGTTGGGCTCGTGTAGAACCGAACACACCACTGAGTGTGTTTGGCTAAACTTTTTGGCTAAAAAATACTTTATGTTATATTAATTAATTTTATTAAGTAAGACATGGTTTAATTAAAATTAATTAATAACACGACTTAGGATATAATTATTAAATATATTTATCATGACATATTACATGGCCATTTTATTTAAATAAACTATATGTTATAATAATTATTCAAAATAATTATTCATGGTATAAGTACAAGTACATTTATTTAATTTATTTAAGAATTTAGCTTAATAAATTAATTATATTTTTTAACCAAGCTTTAATTAAAATAATAACATGCTTTAATTTAATTATATAATAATCATTTAAGGTAAAGTTTAATTAATATAATTATGTAATATTATTAATTAATAATTACTTAAATATCATGTATTATATTATTAAAATCATATGGTAAGACTAAGTGTTTAATATTGATAAACTTTACTACATTATTATATTTAATAATCATGACTTATTTAATATAAGTTTATTACTAAATGTGAAAACATATTAAATATGGAAACATACTAATTATGGAAACATGTTATTTATAGAAACATACTAAATATGGAAACATGCTTTTATGGAAACATACTAAATAGGGAAACTTTCTATTTTTAGAAACTTACTAATTATGGAAAATTTCTATTTTTGGAAACTTACTATTTATGGAAACTTGCTATTTATGGAAAGTTACTATATATGGAAACCTGCTATTTTTAGAAACATACTATATATAGAAACCTGCTATTTTTAGAAAGTTACTCATTATGGTACAACAAGTACTATAACACATAAAACATGAAATACACTAATCAAGGACACATGAAACACTGAGAATCACATGATAAAACATGAAATAGTAAAACAAGACACTAACAAGTAAAACAAGTTAAGAACACGTCAAGTAAACTAATAATTAGTAAATATAAGTTAAATAGACAACTCATTCATGTCCCTTCTTATTATGTAGCTATCGTGAAGTCGGAGTAATTCATCCACTTTCATTTTCATCCTCATTACTGGACATAAGGTACGGATATTCCGTCTTTCAGTAAGGACACTCTCTTCATATACTTAGGATTTCCCCGTTTGCAGCCATCTGTTTTCCCAGTAGTTACATTCAACTTATTAGTAATTAATATGATTAGCATTTTAAATTTCCTGAGCTATATACATGCATTCTAGTTCCACCTACTTATGGAGGTACTATAATCATGACACTTGAGGCACCAGTATTATGACTCTTCCGCGGTGAGAGTGATTGCTCACGGCGTCCCTTTCAATTATTTGGACTTTTATATTATTATCATGTGGGGCGAATGGGTGCATCCTAGAACAAGTTTAGCAGATTACATGGTGACTGGTGTGTGCTCTACATCCGTTACATGGAGCTGATCCCTCCACCCAGACTACTATAATTAGAGGCAACCCCTCTAATTGCATGATGAGGTCACCCCTCTATGTATTCATGCATGTTGATACCTTCATGACCTATATGGGCTCTTGGGTATTTAAAATACAGTTTTTATGAAATAAACATAAGTCTTTGCAAAATATAAACCAGTTTATAAACATACACCAGGTTTTTCCAGGACTTACACTTATTCCGTTGTAATTTAATTTCATTCTTTGCTTATGTTTATGCTATTTCATTTCATTATCATATATCCGCACACTGAGCGTATTGCTTAGCCGAATTTTCTTTCCATGTCCCCATACGGAAGGTACTAAAGGGCAAAGTTAGGAAATCAAGAGTACGTGCATTTGGATGGAGGCTCCCTTGACGTCATTTCTTTTAATGCATTTACATACTTTTGCTTTGGTGGACATTGTTTCGGCCTACTCTACATTTTTTTACTTACGCATTGTGTGTGGAGCTTATGTTTGGAACCAATGTTTGTTTCTGGTTTCCTTTATGGGCATTAACGTTTAGACATTTACCTTGCATGCTTTGATGATACACCATAATTATTATGTAACGGTCCACTTATCCAAGTAGGGTGTTACACCTATTCAAAAAAAGGTATCATATGATATGTTTATTCTAACGACCAAGACTTTAATATAAAATTAATGTGAATGAAGAAGTTCATATACATTAGGAGTTTCATCATCCAATCAATTATTATACCATCAAAAAACTAATTCGAATAATCAAAATCAATGTTAATTAAATAAACGATTTAATGGGGACATCATAAATTAAACACATTGTTTACCATTTGAATAGATGAACAGCTTCCAATCCTTCGCCGTAAGTGTAGGTCTCGATGTGATGTGCAATATCAATTGTTTGTTACACTAGATTCATGATTATTCATAAGAACAACCATTGTTAATTGGAAGCAGTGTTAATTAGGTTTTTAATTAACTGGATACTGAAGGTTCTTAACTGTGTGTTTGTGTGTGTGTTTTTGGTTCTGGGTTTTTTCGAATAGTGTTATATAAGGGGATGTGTGAAAGCAACTGTTGCCTCGCTTTTTAAAAATGGTTGCCTTGAGCTTAAAATATTTTCAACCAAGATGCCTCAATTATTAAAGAGTTGTCGCCAAATTATTTTTTTAGTTTTCTCGGTTTTAATATAAAATACTTGAGTTGCCTTGTTTTTTATACCGTATACATGTATAAATTTTTTTCTTTTATGGTTGCCTCGTGTATAGCACACGGGTTGCCTCCATTTTTAAATACATCACGTGACTGTATCTTGTGGGTGGAAAAGGACACGCGTCGCCTTCTAATTGGAGATGCCTCGGATGCCTTGGTTGCCTTGGGCCATTTTGGGGATTTTTTAAAGTAACTGACATTTTAGGAACATCTTAATGAAAATGAGCCATTTATGGAAATTCCCCATTAAAGAAAGTAATTTTGCTTTTCTAGTTACTTTCCTATATAACACATTCATACTTCTTATTTGAGATGTTTAATTCAATTATTTATTATGGAAAATAAATAAAAATATTTAACGGAATTATCATATTATGTTTCTAAAAAACTTTTATTAAAGATTTTGAATTTTTTAATTAATTTGTAAAGTGTAAAATTATCATTCTACTAAAAATTAATAAATAAAAATAGTTTAAATGTACATTTGTTAAATTGTCTTTATTATCCGATAATAGTAATTTTGAAATGAATAGTATATGTACAAAGGGTAAGAGTACGAATGATCATTACTCTCTCATTGTCCACATAATCTTTTTTCCCATGTTACTTTCTTTTGCTCTTATTCACATTTCACTTGTTATGATCAACATCGCTCGTTTTTCATTAGAATACACTTTTTATACAAAATATATCTTACTAAATACTTCACACATTACCAATTGATAAAAAGTAGTAAAAACAAAAAGTAGCCATTGTTGCTAAGTGATGACACCATTGGTTTCATTTTTCTTGCCCACTCAATCGTGAGAATGGTGTTTTAGGTCTTGATATGAGCTTAAACTCATATCCTTTTATCAACAAATAACCCTAAAACATGAAGCAAAATACCCTTTTATATTGTAAAAAGCAGTGTTATGTGGTATGTTTGTGTTTGTGTGATCTTATGTGGGTAAAAGGATACAATTTCAAGCAAACAAGGAAAAACCAAGCTCAAATGGATGAAAAAGACAAAAGAGGATCAAAAGTGACAAGACTTTGAAGTTCAAGGACCTATCTTGACAATTTGTGAAAGTTGAAGGACTTAAAGTGCAAATAAAGAAAAGTCAAGATTAAAGTCAAATTTGGTCAACTACAAAGTCAACTCAAGTCAAAGGGCCATTTTATTGAAGAATCAAAGTTGAAGGGTCAAAAATGTCAAAGGAATGAAGATATAAGCCCTAAATAGCAATCTGCCAAGTACAAGGACCTAATCTGCCAAGTTTGGAAAGTTTTGTAATGTTTAATCCAAGTGAAAGGCTCTTAACCAATGAGAAGAGAGTAAAGGGTTCACACGGATCAAATATTAAATGTCCACTACCGCCGTCATAATTAATGCAAGATCATAACAGTTTCAATCCGTGTGACACTTTTTCTACCAATTAAAAGCTGCCACGTGTCCTTCTCTTTCAACAAAATATTTTCCAGGAACGGGTTTGAGATAGAGGGCATTTCAAGTGAAGATCAAAACATCAAAGTTGCTCGTTTTGAAGAGACGAATCCAATGGTGTTAACCAATTAACATATAATCCATTGAATCAAAAATCCCCAAAATGTGTTCATCACCTTTAAAGAAGATTTGCAGAATTCTTCCACGTGTCAAGTGATGATTGGCTCAAACACGTCACAACTCCAACAGAATCTCTCTTATCTTGCCTATAAATACTTAGCTAGTACTTCATTTGTCATTGTAGCCTAATTTTGAAAACACCTAGTTCTCTAAATTTCACTTTTTCCTTTTTCCATCCTTTTCACCTAACTACTCAAGAGTCTGACAAACTCTTGAGTTAGTTAGTTAGTTAGAACCTTGTAACTACCTTTTGTAACTGATTTCATCAATAAAATTTCAAATTCAAGTTTTCTCGCCAAATTCTGTTCTTCAATTCCTGCTACTTTACTGCTGTTGAGTGATTCATTTGTTGCTGTTAGAAGTTTGTTATGATCATACATTGATCATAACTGACTTTGTTGAAGACTTGTTGCTGTTTGATCAGAAATCTAGCATTTTCATTGTTCTTGAAGGTTTCATAGCAGAATGATGATTTGTAGCTGAATTGATTGTTGATTTGAGTTGATAGCTAGTGATAGGTGGTGGTATCACTAGGGAAAGAGAGCTCAGCGCTCCTCTTCTTCCCAAAGGACCTCTACATTAGGTTTTAAAGCTTCTGTTTTAAATTCCTCTAAACAGTTCTTGCATGCTCATTTCTTAGATAACTTTGATGGCTGCTTGATAATACTTGATAAGTTGTTGTTTGATTGTGTTTGAGTGTTATAGTTCAGTTACTTCATTCCTATTCACTTTTGTTCAGTCTTGTAGTTTTGAGCTCATTTTCAGTAACTTTTTAGTCCTATAGCTTAATTGAGTTCTAGTTGTTATAAGTGTGATATTTCAGTTTGATTAGCTTTCATTTTGTGCATTAAAACAAGTCTGCTATAGCTCTTTGTTCAGTTTTAATCAGAACTCAATAATCCTTTGTTAAAGTTTGATCAAAACCAGATAAGGTGTGTTTGGGACTAGTTGTAAATCAGTTTTCAAGTGTTGTTAATTGATGTTTAAGTGTTCATTTCTACTCATTAGAAGTTAACAAGTAGTTTTGAGCCTTTTGTAAGTCAGTATAATAGTCAAAAAGGCAATTGGTTAACAAAAAGTTTGGGTCATTCCTTTTATCAGCTTTTAGTTCAAAACTTGCCAAATTCAATTGATCATTTCTCCTTCATTACTTGTTCAAATTTGCTCAAACCAGTTTCCAGTCTTAGCTTATAACATAACCTTTCTGTCTCTAAGAGGAAATTCTACAGTATCAAGAAATAAGCAAGAAAACAGCTTATTAGTTAAGGCCTGAGCATTTTGCATTCTCTGATGTGAAAGGCTGACTGTTTTGCTAGATCTCATTATCCACTTCATAAAACTAGTTGTTTTCTTTCACAATTCTGTTTAGTAAGTGTTGGATATGAAGTTTTGAGATTTTGAGCTTTTTCAAAAATCTGGTCAACGTTTGGTCAACATAAGCTCAATTGAGCTTATTTTCAGATATCTAGCTTATTACTGGATGAAAATTGTTCTAATTTGATTTCCCCTTCCTTAAATCAAGTGTTTAATCAGTTTTGATAAAAAAATCAAGTTGTGGATGTTTGGATTAAGCTGTAGCTTATTTTGAGCTTATTGATAAGCACTATTTTGCTTATTTTGGACTTTTAGCTGAAATCCTTGAATACACGTTTCTTGATTTGGATTTGAAGTCATTTGCAAGTTGTCTCAGCTTATTTGGTTGAGAAATAAGCTCAAACGAGCTTATTCTTTCTTTGTGCCCGTTTTTGGTTATAATTTTGGTTTATTTGCACTTTAGTCCCTATAATTCTAATCTGTTTCTAAACCTAGCTAATTGTCCTTATTTTGTGGTATTTGCAAAAGTTAGTCCCTGGAATTTGTTAGTTGTTAAATTTCAGTTTACAAGTTTGTTAGTTTGTTAGTTTTTGGTTAGTTTGTTAAAGATTTTACAAGTCTAGTCCTTATAGTTAACTGTTTTACATTTTTAGTCCTTATAACTTTTAAGATTTACATTTTAAGCATTTTCATTTTATAGAAATTACATTTTCAGTCCTTATAGTTTTACATTTTGCATTTTAATATTTTACTTGAATAAAATTTGGAATTTGCAACTTGTTTTACGTATAAGTAGGTTTATATTTTTCACTTTTACTTAGTGTGGTTTGAATTAGCAATAGATTACCAAGCAAGCTTGAACAACCAAAAACAATTATAAATTTGATATTGATTGGACTTTCTATTAGTTAAGAACTGAGAAAACGAACTTGCATTATACACATACCAAAATGGCGCCGCTGCCGGTTCTTTGACTACACGAGAGACTATCGATTGACGGTTTTCATTGGCTTTTGGGATCCGTTCACTTTGTGAACGTTATTTTTACGTATCATAAATCAAAAACAAATAAAAAAAATCAAAAATATAAAAATATATAAAAACTAAAAAATTAACAAAACAATTCTTTTCCTAAAGAATTGACCAAAAAAATTAAAAAATCCAAAAAGCAATCTTTTTCCTAAGAGATTGCACCCAAAAATATATATTATTGGATTCTCTCGGTTTTATGTACATATAGTATTTTCTTTTAAAAACTCATAAATACAAAAATATTTTCCATATATTATTATAAGTAAATACGTATACGTATAAGAACAATCAATCTACATATCTTCCATAAGTATTGCCGAGGCAATACACCGTGTTGAGGGGCGCTCCGGTCCTTGACACGCGTATCGATCAAACAAAATAAAGCAAGAATAGATAAATACTCTCAATAAGCAATAATTCGAAGAATACGAACATTTAAGTGAATAGAAAGGCGATGTGCTATAAAATGCCATCTAAGGGTCAATAGGTACTTAAGTGCTTCGCGCCACCTAACCCCCCGTTCACTTGGGAGTATTCTAAGAAGGAAAGCTTCATTGAGGGTCTTGCACCCAAAGTAGTATTACATATATTGTTACTTTCTTCTGGATATTTAATATCGAAACTCGAAGAGGATAATCTTATTCTTTTCAAAGTCACACGAGAGCTTCTCTCTCATTCCTCGTATTGAGTTGCATGCTCACTCGCGGGCGTGCACAAATACCGATTGGTGTACAACCTCTTCCTCCGAAAAGGAAGAAAAAGCGAAAGAGTAAGACCACCACCGTTCACCAAGCCGATCACGAGAATCATGCTTTGTCACCACCACAAGGAGCCATGGCTGTTGATAACCGTACTTTGTTTGAACGTATGCAAACCAACATTCATGGATTTGTTAGTGCCATTAAGATTCCCGACTATCCCGCTAACACATTTGAGCTACATACATCTATGATCAATATGGTTGCTGCATCACCTTTCTATGGAAAACAAAATGAGGATCCCCATGCTCATCTTAAGAGATTCCTTTCACTTTGCAATACCATTAAGCATAATGGGGTTCCACCGGATGTCATTAGATTGTTGTTAGTGTCATTTTCACTAGATGGGAGTGCTAAGCATTGGTTAGACACCCAACCACCCGATAGTATCACCACATGGGAAGAGTTTACCACTAAGTTTTTGAACAAATTCTTTCCTCCACAAAAGACTATGGCTTTGAGGAATTTGATTATGGGCTTTACACAAAAACCTAGTCAATCCTTTGGTGATGCTTGGGAAGAGTATAGTGAGTTGTTGAGGCGATGCCCTAATCATGGAATGGATGATCTAAGCCAAATCAATACTTTCTATAATGGCCTTAAACCTCACCACCAAGATTCACTAAATGCTTCCGCGGGAGGGAGTATTCATTTCAAGACATACCAAGAGGCTTTGACCATTATTGAGACTAAGGCAATGGTTCAAACAAACGATCTATTTGAAGAAAGAGTTCATGTTATCCAAAACACCTCTCAAACACCTTGTGATAACCAATTCCTTAAATACCACCAAGAGATCCTTCAACAAGTCAAACAAGGACAACAAGAAATGACTCAAGAGTTAGTTCAAGCTTTGAAGAGCTTGACATTGAACAATTCCTCAAACAATGTGAATGCCATCACCATTTCTTGTGTTACTTGTGGAGGTCCTCACTCTTATGAACAATGTGACAAGGTGCAAGGTTATCAAGGGGAATGCTATGCTTACCAAGAGGAACACCGTGAACACTTCAAGCCTAACATCAATCCAAATAACCTTTCTTACAAATCCCAAAATTACCTTACTCCACCCGGCTTTCCACCCCAACCACCCACCCAAATTCAACAAAATCCTCCTCAAATTTTAGCAAGGAATCAAGGGCAAAGACAACCATACCAAGGAAATAATTACAAGGCACCCAATCAATTTCAACCTCAAGCAAGTACCTTTTATCCACCAAATCAAGGATTTAACTCCCAACCTTTACCTTTCCAACCTCAAGGTTTTCAAGGTTATGTGCCACAAGAGTTAAACACAATGGATCTTTTGCAAAAGATGAATCAAGAGAATGAAAAGAAATTCCAAGCTATGGACAAGAAAATGAATGACCAATTCAATAAGCTTTTCATGGCATTAAATCAAAGACCACAAGGAGCTTTACCTTCCAACACACAAACAAATCCTAGGGCCAATGTTAATGCCATTACAACAAGAAGTGGTACAACAACAAAGGATCCTTCACCTCCTAAACCTACTATTGTTCAACCCACTTGTGCTCCTACTTGTGATAAGCCTTCTACTTCTACTCCACCTCCTCAAAGTGCTCCTATTCACTCAAACACACCTTCTCAACCACCTCATACTTCTCCTTTACCTTCCCCACTTCCCAATGAAGAGGCTAACAAAGACAAATCTTCCACTACAACACCTATTCCACCTACACCCAAACCTACTCTTCCATACCCTTCAAGGTTGAAAAAGGACAAATTAAAGAACAAAGATGACATACAAGTTTCCAATTTCTTAAGGATGTTCAAGCAACTCAATATCAACATATCCTTTGCGGAAGCTCTTGCTTATATGCCAAAGTTTGCTAAGATGTTCAAGGATTTGCTCTCAAACAAAGAAAAATTGGTTGACTTGCCCAACACATCACTTAATGAAAATTGTTCCGCGGTGTTACTTAAAACCTTACCAACAAAACTTGGAGATCCGGGGCGCTTCTTGATACCTTGTAATTTTCCCGGTGTTGAAAATTGCATGGCTTTGGCGGATTTAGGGGCAAGCATAAATCTCATGCCTTTATCGGTTTGGAAACAACTCTCTCTTCCCGAGCTCACCCCCACTAGGATGACTCTTGAACTAGCCAACCGAACCATAGCTCACCCCGTAGGTATAGCGGAAGATGTGTTTGTAGGTGTGGATAAGTTTACCTTTCCGGCCGACTTTGTAGTGGTCGATTATGACATGGATCCTAGAGTGCCTTTGATTGTTGGTAGACCGTTTTTGAGAACGGGTCGTACCTTGATAGATGTGGCGGAAGGAGAATTAATTATGAGAGTAGAGGATGAGAAAGTGGTGTTTAAGTTAGGGAAAGTTTGTGATAGAAAAGAGGTTAAGGAGTCTAGACCTTGTGAGACGATTAACATTGTGGATGTGCTAGATGAAGTGTGTAATGAACACTTTCATGATGCTTGTAAAAATGCTAGTGATGAGATTCCACATGTTGAAACCGTGGCCTCAATTGCTCCCTCTTTAACACCTTTTGGAGAGAGTGATTTCCTCTTGGAGGAATTTGAGTCCAACTTTCTTGGTGATGATGATTCTCCTATTAATTGGGAAGAAGATATTCTTACAATCCAAAAGTTGCTCAATGAGGACCCTATTCCTTCCCCTATTCCACAAGAGCTTACCATTGAGGAACCTCCATTAGTAAAACCTTCCATAGAGAGTCCACCTCCCATTGAACTTAAGGAACTTCCATCCCACTTAGAATATGCTTTCTTAGAAGGAAAAGACCAATTACCGGTGATTATTGCTAAGGAATTGAAAGAGGATGAGAAGGAGCAACTTATTGAAGTCCTTAAGAAACATAAGAAAGCTTTAGCATGGAAAATATCCGACATAAGGGGAATTGATCCACATTTTTGTACTCACAAAATCCTTATGGAGGATGATTATAAACCCGCCATTCAAAACCAAAGGAGAGTTAACCCAAAAATTCATGAGGTTATTAAGAAGGAAGTGATTAAACTCTTAGATGCGGGTATGATTTACCCCATTTCCGACTCTCCATGGGTTAGCCCGGTTCATTGTGTTCCAAAGAAGGGTGGAATCACCGTGGTGCCTAATGAGAACAATGAGCTTATTCCCACGAGACTTGTAACCGGTTGGAGAGTTTGCATTGATTATAGAAAACTCAATGAGGCAACTAGGAAAGACCATTTCCCGCTTCCCTTTATGGATCAAATGCTTGAACGCTTAGCGGGAAATGAGTACTATTGTTTTCTTGATGGCTTTTCGGGGTATTTCCAAATCCCAATTGACCCTAAGGATCAAGAAAAGACCACATTCACTTGTCCATATGGTACATTTGCTTACAAGAGGATGCCTTTTGGCCTATGTAATGCACCGGGGACGTTTCAAAGGTGCATGATGGCAATTTTCCATGATATGATAGAGCAAACCATGGATGTTTTTATGGATGACTTTTCCGTATTTGGGAACTCCTTTAGCTCGTGTCTCACTAATCTTGAGAGAATGCTTAAGCGTTGTGAGGAAACACGTTTGGTGCTTAATTGGGAGAAATGTCACTTTATGGTGAAAGAGGGGATTGTTTTAGGACACAAGATATCCAATAAGGGATTAGAAGTTGATCGAGCCAAAATTGATGTGATTGCTAAGCTTCCCCCACCCACCTCGGTTAAAGGTGTGAGGAGTTTCTTAGGTCATGCGGGTTTTTATAGGCGCTTTATACAAGATTTCTCTAAGATAGCTAGACCGATGACTCATCTCTTGGAGAAAGAGGCTCCTTTCATTTTTGACCAAGCTTGTTTAGAATCTTTTGAGACACTTAAGGAAAAATTGACAAAGGCTCCCGTTTTGGTTTCTCCAAATTGGGAATTACCTTTTGAGCTTATGTGTGACGCTAGTGATTATGCGGTGGGGGCCGTCTTAGGACAAAGAGTTAATAAGCATTTCCAACCTATACACTATGCGAGTAAAACCATGACCGGTGCACAACTTCATTACACTACCACGGAAAAAGAGTTGCTTGCTATAGTATATGCTTTTGAGAAGTTTAGACCATACCTTGTGCTTTCCAAGACCATAGTGTATACGGATCATTCCGCTCTCAAGTATCTTATGACAAAACAAGATGCTAAGCCTAGGCTTTTGAGATGGGTTTTGTTGCTTCAAGAGTTTAAGATAGAGATTCGTGATAAAAAAGGGGCCGAGAATTTAGCGGCGGATCATTTGAGTAGACTTGAGCATCCTTTTCAAGGAGATTTCCCACATCAAGAAATCAATGAATCCTTTCCATTAGAGGAGCTCATGTCTATCTCTTCCCAAGAGGATGCTACACCTTGGTTTGCGGATATTGCAAACTATCTTGTGGGCAATGTGCTTATTGAGGGTCTTACTTACCAACAAAAGAAAAAGTTTCTTAAGGAAGTTAAGTATTACTTTTGGGATGATCCATATCTTTTTAGGCAATGTGCGGACCAAATCATTAGACGGTGTGTAGATGGGCCTGAGGCATTTAAAATCTTAGAGGCATGTCATAAAGGACCTACGGGTGGACATTTTGGGCCTAACTACACTGCCAAGAAAGTCTTTGATTCGGGTTACTATTGGCCTTCCATTTACAAGGATGCCCAAGAGATGGTGAAATTTTGTGATGTTTGTCAAAGACAAGGAAAAATTACACAACGTGATGAGATGCCACAAAATTTTATCCAAGAGTGTGAGATATTTGATGTATGGGGAATAGACTTCATGGGACCTTTTCCATCCTCTAAGGGAAACAAGTATATACTTGTGGCGGTGGATTATGTGTCCAAGTGGGTGGAGGCTAAAGCCTTACCTACTAATGATGCTAGAGTGGTTGTAAAGTTTTTGAAACAATTGTTTGCTAGATTTGGTGTACCTCGGGCCATCATAAGTGATCGTGGTACGCATTTTTGTAATGATCAATTCACGAGAGTTATGAAGAAATATGGAGTTAATCATAGACTTTCTACCGCGTATCACCCTCAAACAAATGGTCAAACCGAGGTCACAAATCGTGGTTTAAAGAGAATTTTAGAGAGAACGGTGGGAGAGCATAGAGCTTCTTGGTCGGATAAGCTTGATGATGCTTTGTGGGCGTTTAGGACGGCTTTTAAGACACCAATTGGTTGTACTCCTTATAGGCTTGTCTATGGAAAAGCGTGCCACCTTCCATTTGAGTTAGAACATAAGGCATCTTGGGCTCTCAAGTGGGCTAACTTTGATTTAAACCAAGCCGGTTCACATAGGAAGGATCAAATCAATGAGATGGATGAGTTGAGAGCCAATGCCTATGAGAATTCTTTGCTATACAAGGAAAAGACTAAGAAATTGCATGATGCTAAGATTAAGAATCGTGAGTTCAAAGTTGGAGAGCCGGTTCTCCTCTTTAACTCAAGATTGAAGCTTTTTGCGGGCAAGCTTAAGTCGAGATGGTCCGGTCCATTCACTATTGCTCAAGTGTTTCCATATGGAACTCTTGAGTTGTCCCAACCCGATGGTCCAAATTTTAAAGTGAATGGTCACCGTGTTAAGCACTACTTTGGGGAGGACATTTCCGTTGAAATGGTCCAAGAGGTCCCCATTTTCCCCATGAATTAATTCATTGAGGGACGAGTCGAGCTAGAGACTCATTAACTCAAGCATCGTATAACTAGGTTAGAGTGTTGTAGGTTAGAAATAAAGGCATAGATTTGGAGATAAGTGTAGGGGAGACCTTCTTTTGTCTTCATGCTTGTTTGTAGGGTTGCTCACTCATCTCATGCTTTGGAGCTTATGGAGGAGGCCCTTGTATCCGGTTCACTTCGTTACTTTAGTGATTTTTCATTGACACCTTGTGCTTTAACTTGATTTCACTAATAGTAGTCCTTTCCTTAACTTGGGTTAAGCAAAGTCTATTCATTGTCATAAGTGTAGGGGAAGTTTTTGTACTTTCATGCTCTTAAACATTGAGGACAATGTTTAGCTTAAGTGTAGGGGGGTCTTCTATCGAAGTGACCTTACCTAGAACTTGTCATTGTCTTGCATGATAACATGGAAAATTGAATTTTCAACATTTTTCAAATTTTTGATCTACTTTGGCCACAAAAATATGCATTCATAATTTTTGCATCAATCATTTTTCATTTGCATAACACATTTGCATTGTATATATTTCTTCTTTTATTTTTCATCAAAAATATATAAAAAGAGAAAAATATAATAAAACATGGTTTTAACAAATTTAGACTTCTTTGACATATTAGGCCCGCCATGGATATTTTGACTCAACCCGAGTTTGCTTATTTTAGCACTCTCTAGCTAGTATCCTTAACCATGTAGTCCTTCATTGGTCTATTAGGCTAAGCTTCCACCAATTTCATTATTTGAGATTTTAAATTTGTGGAGAATGGGAAATGATAGAGTTGAAGCAAGTGTAAAAGGGCTAGATAGACTTCATGGCAATTACTTGTGGCTAAACCCTTCTCTTCTTGACCTCTATTTTCTTCGCTTGTATATAATTGTTAATAAATAATCAAGTACGGTTTTAATTGGTTTGTAATCTCTTATGCATTTTTGGCTAATCATTCATGGTTGATATGAGTACGTCTTAAGATTCTAAGTTAGCACGTTTTATGTGTACTAGACTTGTGTCATGCTCCATATTTAGCGGGTGTTTTTCCTTTTCTTCTTTGCAAATTTCTTGGTGAGGAATAAAGAAAAATAAGAGCGGCTTATGAAAAAAAATGAGTGGCTAGAAAAAGAAAAAAAAAAGAAAAGAAAAAAAAAATAATGCAAGACTCCCAAGAGGGGCAGTGTGGTGTTAATTATAGTGACTATTGAGTTCCAATATTACCTTGACGGGTTGCGGGGATTCAATAGATTGCTCCAATCCAATATTACCTTGACGGGTTGCGGGGTTGAAGATCCAAAATCTCAAAAAGATGAGGATGTAAATTATTGCGTGAGTTTTATTTTTTCTTTCCTTAGCGAGTGTGTAGTTACTTATGAAAGCATGGCATGAGGATTTTACACATAAGGCGAATGACTTATTACTCTTAATACGGACTTATATTAATTGTGAGCGGTTTTTCAAGTAATGGATGAGAAGATTACTTAGGATTAAAACCGTCCTTCCTTATTTTTGGATTTTACACTTCTTATATTTCACGCTTGAATAATGACAAATTTGCCCACAAGCAATTTGCTCAATTAATAATCGGTTCCACATTTAATTGTCATGAATAAGTTGATGCACTTTTTACTTGTGAATGCAATGATTCCATTTACTAGCTTGGTATGGGGAAAGTGAAACTTGAGGGTGATAAGTGTCCATGGTACTCAAGCCCTAATCTAAGTCATTGAATTCTTTATGAGTTATTTCCATCAAAACCATTTCAAGAAAAATCAAAAAGATATAGATAGAATTGTATTTTGATCCATTGCATTGTTAAAAGTCAAAATCATGCATCATCTAGTTTAGAGTAGTGTAGATGCATCTCATATGGCCAAGGTGGATTAATTATGAGGGAAATGTAAATTTTTAAGCCTTGAAAGATAATATTGCATGAGGACATGGCAATGCTCAAGTGTAGGGGAATTTGATATGAGCTTAAACTCATATCCTTTTATCAACAAATAACCCTAAAACATGAAGCAAAATACCCTTTTATATTGTAAAAAGCAGTGTTATGTGGTATGTTTGTGTTTGTGTGATCTTATGTAGGTAAAAGGATACAATTTCAAGCAAACAAGGAAAAACCAAGCTCAAATGGATGAAAAAGACAAAAGAGGATCAAAAGTGACAAGACTTTGAAGTTCAAGGACCTATCTTGACAATTTGTGAAAGTTGAAGGACTTAAAGTGCAAATAAAGAAAAGTCAAGATTAAAGTCAAATTTGGTCAACTACAAAGTCAACTCAAGTCAAAGGGCCATTTTATTGAAGAATCAAAGTTGAAGGGTCAAAAATGTCAAAGGAATGAAGATATAAGCCCTAAATAGCAATCTGCCAAGTACAAGGACCTAATCTGCCAAGTTTGGAAAGTTTTGTAATGTTTAGTCCAAGTGAAAGGCTCTTAACCAATGAGAAGAGAGTAAAGGGTTCACACGGATCAAATATTAAATGTCCACTACCGCCGTCATAATTAATGCAAGATCATAACAGTTTCAATCCGTGTGACACTTTTTCTACCAATTAAAAGCTGCCACGTGTCCTTCTCTTTCAACAAAATATTTTCCAGGAACGGGTTTGAGATAGAGGGCATTTCAAGTGAAGATCAAAACATCAAAGTTGCTCGTTTTGAAGAGACGAATCCAATGGTGTTAACCAATTAACATATAATCCATTGAATCAAAAATCCCCAAAATGTGTTCATCACCTTTAAAGAAGATTTGCAGAATTCTTCCACGTGTCAAGTGATGATTGGCTCAAACACGTCACAACTCCAACAGAATCTCTCTTATCTTGCCTATAAATACTTAGCTAGTACTTCATTTGTCATTGTAGCCTAATTTTGAAAACACCTAGTTCTCTAAATTTCACTTTTTCCTTTTTCCATCCTTTTCACCTAACTACTCAAGAGTCTGACAAACTCTTGAGTTAGTTAGTTAGTTAGAACCTTGTAACTACCTTTTGTAACTGATTTCATCAATAAAATTTCAAATTCAAGTTTTCCCGCCAAATTCTGTTCTTCAATTCCTGCTACTTTACTGCTGTTGAGTGATTCATTTGTTGCTGTTAGAAGTTTGTTATGATCATACATTGATCATAACTGACTTTGTTGAAGACTTGTTGCTGTTTGATCAGAAATCTAGCATTTTCATTGTTCTTGAAGGTTTCATAGCAGAATGATGATTTGTAGCTGAATTGATTGTTGATTTGAGTTGATAGCTAGTGATAGGTGGTGGTATCACTAGGGAAAGAGAGCTCAGCGCTCCTCTTCTTCCCAAAGGACCTCTACATTAGGTTTTAAAGCTTCTGTTTTAAATTCCTCTAAACAGTTCTTGCATGCTCATTTCTTAGATAACTTTGATGGCTGCTTGATAATACTTGATAAGTTGTTGTTTGATTGTGTTTGAGTGTTATAGTTCAGTTACTTCATTCCTATTCACTTTTGTTCAGTCTTGTAGTTTTGAGCTCATTTTCAGTAACTTTTTAGTCCTATAGCTTAATTGAGTTCTAGTTGTTATAAGTGTGATATTTCAGTTTGATTAGCTTTCATTTTGTGCATTAAAACAAGTCTGCTATAGCTCTTTGTTCAGTTTTAATCAGAACTCAATAATCCTTTGTTAAAGTTTGATCAAAACCAGATAAGGTGTGTTTGGGACTAGTTGTAAATCAGTTTTCAAGTGTTGTTAATTGATGTTTAAGTGTTCATTTCTACTCATTAGAAGTTAACAAGTAGTTTTGAGCCTTTTGTAAGTCAGTATAATAGTCAAAAAGGCAATTGGTTAACAAAAAGTTTGGGTCATTCCTTTTATCAGCTTTTAGTTCAAAACTTGCCAAATTCAATTGATCATTTCTCCTTCATTACTTGTTCAAATTTGCTCAAACCAGTTTCCAGTCTTAGCTTATAACATAACCTTTCTGTCTCTAAGAGGAAATTCTACAGTATCAAGAAATAAGCAAGAAAACAGCTTATTAGTTAAGGCCTGAGCATTTTGCATTCTCTGATGTGAAAGGCTGACTGTTTTGCTAGATCTCATTATCCACTTCATAAAACTAGTTGTTTTCTTTCACAATTCTGTTTAGTAAGTGTTGGATATGAAGTTTTGAGATTTTGAGCTTTTTCAAAAATCTGGTCAACGTTTGGTCAACATAAGCTCAATTGAGCTTATTTTCAGATATCTAGCTTATTACTGGATGAAAATTGTTCTAATTTGATTTCCCCTTCCTTAAATCAAGTGTTTAATCAGTTTTGATAAAAAAATCAAGTTGTGGATGTTTGGATTAAGCTGTAGCTTATTTTGAGCTTATTGATAAGCACTATTTTGCTTATTTTGGACTTTTAGCTGAAATCCTTGAATACACGTTTCTTGATTTGGATTTGAAGTCGTTTGCAAGTTGTCTCAGCTTATTTGGTTGAGAAATAAGCTCAAACGAGCTTATTCTTTCTTTGTGCCCGTTTTTGGTTATAATTTTGGTTTATTTGCACTTTAGTCCCTATAATTCTAATCTGTTTCTAAACCTAGCTAATTGTCCTTATTTTGTGGTATTTGCAAAAGTTAGTCCCTGGAATTTGTTAGTTGTTAAATTTCAGTTTACAAGTTTGTTAGTTTGTTAGTTTTTGGTTAGTTTGTTAAAGATTTTACAAGTCTAGTCCTTATAGTTAACTGTTTTACATTTTTAGTCCTTATAACTTTTAGGATTTACATTTTAAGCATTTTCATTTTATAGAAATTACATTTTCAGTCCTTATAGTTTTACATTTTGCATTTTAATATTTTACTTGAATAAAATTTGGAATTTGCAACTTGTTTTACGTATAAGTAGGTTTATATTTTTCACTTTTACTTAGTGTGGTTTGAATTAGCAATAGATTACCAAGCAAGCTTGAACAACCAAAAACAATTATAAATTTGATATTGATTGGACTTTCTATTAGTTAAGAACTGAGAAAACGAACTTGCATTATACACATACCAGGTCTCACTCGTGAGATAAGACTTTGTCGAGCAAAAGGCACGCTTACTCCAGTTAAACTAAATCTACATGCAATGGTTGGGATGGGTGAGTTTTTATCCTCACGTCCTACTCACGCGTGACACTCATTAACGTTACTCACCATCTTTTGAAATTGTATATGATGGTTATCACTCATATCATTTATTTTTTTAAGAAAGTGTGTAATAATTATATTATGAGGTGTGTATGTATAAATAGGTATTTTTAATGATAAATAGTAATTGAAACTAAAAAAAAGCTAATGATATTGTACCGAATAATGAAGTAGAACTGACATAGAAGTGAGGGTCTGGTTGCCCCCCGTGACTTTGAGCGACTCTCGTTTTTTAATCACATCAACATTCTGTCTTCTCCTACCTACATGCGACCTTTTATGCCCAGTAAAACGACCAACATCCGTTAAAAAAAATACACTATACAAATCCCTCACATTTTCATTTTCAATAGATACTACTTTCAATTTCAAAACATACACAAACGATAACATTGCATGTCTGACATCTTACGCGTGGCTTCAACATCGAAAGCCATCGAAAAGGATTCTACCGAGTAGCCTATATCTTCTTTGGGTGATCATGGTGTTGTGTGTGAATTTTATTCTAATGAAGATAAGTTTTTTTTCCAAATAAAGACATGTCTAGATTTGGAGGCGGACATATCTTGGAAGAAAATGGCTCGGGTTATTATGACAGATATGGAGCTCAAGTTTATTATTTACCTGAGCAAATGCATGAGGTTTGTGATTTCTATGATATACAGCTTAATTGACGTGTAGGAAGTAGATATTCTTTCTTTGTTAGTTCATAAGATTAGTTTGTCTTTCTCATGTAGTGGTTTTTGCTAGTATCTTTTTATGTCCTCGTGTTTGCCTATGTAACATGCTGTGGTGAGAGACCTCAATCTCACCCATGGTACATAAACGTTTTCTTTGGTGTAATATTATTTACTGGAGAAACCTTTTATCGGAAAAGATAAAAATAATAATCACCATAAGAGTCCATTTTAGTTTTTTTTAACGACAACTTTATTATAAAACTAGCAAGGAGCTAGAACAAACTTCACAAGGAGATTGAATTAGGTTTTTTTAACCAACTCACCCAAGAAAAAGAACTTTTACATCGATTGGAAATCCAAGAAAATGATCGTGACACTATATCATCAAAGAGCACCGTCTGTCTCAAAGAGGAAGACCAAAAAATCTCCTGATTCCTAAGCATCCAAATATGCCACCAAGCAACAAAAAACACACCTTCGAAAAGAAACTTGAGCTATGAGGAAAGCTGTTAGAAATACGTTTTTAACATATATTAGAAGTATCGGTCACTCCACAATATTATTAATGTTGTATAGCTCGTAGTTAAAGTGTGCTTATTAAGTTAAGTAAGAAACCGACCCATGGGCTTGTCATGGGTCGGCCAAAGCCCATTAGTGGCTTGGATATAAATACCCCTTTCCACCATGGAAAGGGGTTGGTTGTTGATCATTCCATTTTTCACTTTAATGAAAAACACACATTTCTCTCTCACTTTCTCTCACTAGTTTCTCTCTCTAGAAATCTTCAACCCACTTCATAGATTAACAAGATTGTCAATATTCTACAATTGGTATCAAGAGCTATGGGGTGATTTAAGGTAATGATTTGTGTTGTTATTTAGTTTTTGATTGTATTAGTGTTCTTTAAGAAGATTTATCTTGATTCTTGAAGTTTTTGGTGATTTTATTGATTGGGGTTAGTAGATAAGTATTGGGTTTTACTTATTTTAGTAGAAATCACAAAACATTTTGGGTAATTTGGTAAAAAATCTGGGTTTGTTCTTCATATACTAGTCGACTGTTATTACACGAACCAGATTTTTTTCCAGTAAAGTTCCGGATCAAAAAGTTCCGAACCAAAAGTTCGGATCAAAAAGTTCCGAACCAAAAGTTCCGGATCAAAAAGTTCCGGATCAAGGAAAGTTCCGAATCAAATCTTCCGAACCAAAAGTTCCGGATCAAGGAAAGTTCCGACTCAGTTCTTCCGAATCAAAAGTTCCGGATCAAGGAAAGTTCCGGATCGAATCTTCCGAACCAAAAGTTCCGGATCAAGGAAAGTTCCGAATCAGTTCTTCCGAATCAAAAGTTCCGGATCAAGGAAAGTTCCGAATCAAATCTTCCGAACCAAAAGTTCCGGATCAAGGAGTTCCGAGCCAAAATCTTCCGAATCAACACTTCCGAATCAACAATTGTTCCAAACCAAGGGATATTTTACTTGTGTTTTCGACGATTTTTTTAGAGGATTTAATCTTGGTTTCTTACACAAAAACTCAACACAACTCACAAACTTTACTTCACTGCTCGATCAACCGATAATCTTTGTCTCTTTGAAGTGATCAAAATGAATCAGAATTCATTAATGCCTCAGATGACATCACTTACGGATATTTCCGTCGTTACGGGAACGGATAATCGCCCTCCAATGCTCATTAAAGAAGTCTTCGAAGCATGGCAAGGCCGTATGATGTCATACATTAAGGGAAAACCGACATATGGGAGGCTTATGGTCAAGTCAATTCTAAATGGTCCACTTGATTATGCTACCATCGTGGTTAACAATGTGACTCGACCACGGAAGTTTGAAGAACTTACACCAGCTCAACAACTTGTTGCCGATGCAGACGAAAAGGTTCTTCAAACCATTCTCCAAGCTCTTCCACATGACATCTATCGAATGGTCAGTCAATATACGGTTGCAAAGGATTTATGGGAACGTCTAAAGGTGTTGCTACAAGGTACGTCTCTTACCAAACAGGAAAGGGAATGTCAGTTATATGATCTATTTGATAGATTCACGTACAGCCCAGGGGAAACGCTTCACGACTACTACTTCAGATTCACTACTCTCATGAATGATCTGAATGTATACAATCTCGTGATTGCTCCATTCCAGGTTAACACCAAGTTTTTGAATACTTTACCTCAAGCTGAATGGGGTGAGTATATTACCGATGTTAAGTTAACCAGGGATTTGCATAAGTGCAATTTGGATCAACTCTATGCTTTTCTTCAGCAGCATGAGAAACATGTGATCATGCACCGTTCGCCTCGAGGTATGTACCCTGATTCTTTAGCTTTGATGGCGAATCAACCAAGCTTGTCATACAACAACACTCCTTATATCATGGGACACCAAGCCTATCATCCATCACCGTACATGACTCCAAGCTTCCCCCAATATTCGATTCTACCGCAACCACCCACCTCACATCAGCAACAATATCGGTTTAATACACCTTCGTCTCAGAGAGAATCACAAGCATCACAATATGCTTCACAACCTCACCCATATTCACCAGCAAGCATTGCACCTTATGTTCAGTCATCATATTCTTCTTATCAAGAAAATGCAGCATATCCATCAAGCTACTCTGATCACATGAGTATTCCTTCTAGTGCTTATGCAGCTCAACAAGACCAAGCAATGTATTGTGATAATGATGAAGTCCCTATTCCTGAATTCAAACAAGGAACTGACCCAGTTGAAGTGTTAGCCACTATGTCTGCTTATCTCACAAGGACATTAAGCAAACGAGGATTTAGAGGACCAGCTCCTACTAACAATCAGCTGAGGAATTCATCCAATTCTCGACAACAAGCTACTATTGAGAATGGCAGGGTAATGGTTCAACCTATTCAACCTTATCAGGGGAGACCTACTACATCAACCACCAATGCACGCACGGTCAATCCTGCTCCAATGGTCAACACTCCTCCACGGGATAATTCCACAGGCAAGTTGAGAATGATTACATGCTACAACTGTAAGGAAGAAGGTCACATGTCCAGGGATTGCAAAAAACCCAAGAGGAGAAGGGATGGTCAATGGTTTGCAGAGAAGATTTATCTGGTGAACGCTCAGGCACAAGGACGGGAACTTGATGAAGAGGAGCTTGCATTTCTTGTTGATCTAGGGATTGCTGAACAAGACGTTGTCACCACACAGAATGCAGCATACCAAGCAGATGATCTTGATGCTTACGATTCAGACTGTGATGAACTTCAATCTGCTCAGGCAGCTCTTATGGCAACTATCTCTAGCTTTGGGCCAGAAAAAATATCTGAGGTACTTACTAATACCACTGATAATATCACTGATACTAGTATTCAACCACATCAAGTTGGGCAAGAGGGTGCTGATCCGAATGAGTCTTCGGTGTTGAGTCTTTCAAATGAGGAGACAATCAATGATAGTAATATCAATGTGAGTCCCCAGACTTTGAGTGATTCACAACCGGGAGCCATTTCGCATACGCATATTCCTGCTCAACAAGATTTGGTCATGGTTCCTGCTACATTACTTAGCCAAATGAATACTGCACTCTTAGAAACCCTAGCTAAGAATAAGAATTTGTCTGCTGAGCTTGCTTTGTGCAACGAAAAAGTTCAAAATTTGGAATTAGTTCCTTCGTCCACTGTTCTAACAAATCCCGAATATGATCATTTTCGAAACAAACAAATGAGTCATTTGCAAGAAATTGAAACCTTAAGAGCAGATCTTTCGAACGAACTTACAGAAAAAGAGTTAGTGGTCACTAATTTTCACAAACTTCAAACGGATTTTGAATTACTCGAATCTAAAAAGAATGAAATGGAAATTAATGCGGCTAATAAGATTAGAAGTTTAGATTATTTGCTCTTAAGACAATACGCTGCCTCTAAACTAGTGCACTTATTTGACGCTTCGTTTAGAGAATTTAACTTATCGCGTCAAAAAGGCCTTCCCCCTAACCCACGGTATGCAAAACAAGCTTTTATCCATAGTCCAAGACTTTATAATGCAACCCAGTTAGGATTGGTCTTAGACCCGATTGTTATTTTTGATGATCGCATAAATAAGGATCTAGTTGATGAGAATCGGTCATACAACTTTGCAAAATATCCCGAGTGTGATTATTTTAAAATGAATCAGGAGCTTGCAAAGGATTTTAGAATTCGCTTCCATATTGATAAAGGATCTCATCACAGCACCAACCTACATGTTAAATGAAGAAAACCCTAGTACACTTCCTACACTTGTCAAAATGGAAGGACCTAACAAAATTCCAAAGGATCTTCCACCTGTTAACACTGTATGGTTAAACTTGCAAGAGATTAATAATTACTTTGCTAGTTTTGACAAGGTCATTTTAGAATGTACGACTTCAAATGGCCTAAACGCCGGAGAATGGGCTTTCGAACACATGAACGAGGTGTTTAAGAATGAGATCAATCCGTTTGTCGAACGTCTAAAAGGAAGTTTTGCATCTCTTTCGGAAAATCTTGAGTTTGAAATTGTAGAAGTTCAAAAAGTGTTTTATGAAATGGACACCGCTTACGAACTACAATTAATTGAAAAGGAAAAGATTTTATCCGAATATGACCGATTCTTGTCCCAAGTAATTTCGTGTGATGTGCTTACTACTGTGAATGTTAATTATTCGAATGAGCTTACATCCGCTATGATTAAATGTGATGCTGTGAATATATGTGATGATGTGTGTGATCTCTATGTAAATGTTGCTGATACTGTAAAGGAGGTAGATAATCATTCTTGTCACGAATCTAACGCTGAATTTTTAAAGCTTCAAGATTCTTACAATTTACTTTCAAAACGCTTTAATCAACTTGAACAACATTGTATATCTTTAGAATTAAAACAACAAACTCAAAATGAGGATCTTTTGATAACAAATGGTTGTGAAAACAGTGTTGAGACGAGTGACAAGATGATTGCAATAGTTAAGGCATTAGAGGAAGAGATTATGAGATTAAAGAGAGATGTGTCATCAAATGAAACACTAAAATTGGAACTAGAGGCTGCAGAGTCTAAAAACCAGGACTTCGAAATTAGACTTTCGTCTATTCTAGGGGAGATGGATCGTGCAAGACAGGGAATGTCCAAACTTTATGGTTCACTAGAAGAACGCTTCGCTTTTAATGTGGCACAGCAACAATCTTATGTTGAACAATTGAACCAAAAATGTGAGGAAATCTCTGACTTAAATATCCAGCTCATTGACAAAAACATGGTTTTGGCCGAGTTAAAGGAGACCCTTCTTCTCACCCGACAAGAAGCTGTTAATAACTTAGCCACCAACTCTGCACCGTCCTCTAGTGCTCCAACAACCAAGTCAGTAGTGCTTTATAAGAACCCGCTCCATAAGAAAAACCCGGTTACCTACGATGATTATATGAGGAATGCAATTAAGCATGTAGATCTTGTTAGGGATATTTTAGATGATTTATATGCGTTAGATCCCTCAAGCAGTTACTTTTATTCAGCTCATGAATATATTAAGCGAGTTCAATATTGCTTAGCATATTTGCAATACATAGATAAACCGGGTTCTGCACTACTCACTAATCGACCCATTACTGTAACTCCATTCAATAAGGCCCCAGGAGCAAAACCGTCATTGGCACCATCAAGTAAGGCACCTTTAAAATCTGTTGCTAATGTTCCCACTTTGCCTTCTACAAGATTAAAAGAGTCTACTAAGGCTAAAGGATCGCCACTCAAGAAAGATAAGATCAAGCCCTCCACTAGTAGTACCATCAAGAAGAAAGTAGAAGCTCATACTAGGAATATTAGTTCAGATTTAAATAAAAAGAATCATGTTAAGACTAAAAGCTCTGCGCCTGTGCAGAAGCCTAAACCATTTGTGAATTCTAATTTGAAATGTTGGAATTGTAATGAATGCATGTTTTCCCAACGTCATGATTTGTGTCTTATTGATCATGTGAATGAAATGAATGCTATTAGGAATGATCTTGAATGGAAACCAACTGGGAGAACTCGTACCCAAGTTGGATGGCAATGGCGTCCCACTGGTAGGACCTTTACATTAGATGGAAAAATGTGCCCTTTAACTAGGAATGCATCCATTGAGGTTAGGTCTCAGCGTCCTTTAGTAAGGCACACTAGCACTAAAGTATGGAAACAACGCCCTTTAATTAGGTCAGCCCCCACTATAGTGCCTATCAGTGAAGAAATACCTCAGGATTTAAGCCAACTAGAATCTACACCACCAACTAGGAAGAAGGCTAGGAAATCTAAGAAACCTAAAGTTAGCAAATCTAAGATTATTAAATCTGTACCTGCTAATAACAAGGAACATTCAGATTCCGAAACCTATACATTGTCCTCGTCTGGTGATATTTTCAGGTGGTCCAAATCATCCTCTTGTATTTGGACTTCGGTTGTTCAAAGCATATGACCGGAGATCGCTCGATGCTCCGAAATTTCGTCAGCAAGTTTCTTGGAACGGTTAAATTCGGTAATGATCATATTGCAAAGATAATGGGGTATGGTGAATATCAGATTGGAAACGTTACGATTTCAAGGGTATACTATGTAGAAGGTCTTGGTCATAATTTATTTTTAGTAGGACAGTTTTGTGATTCCAACCTAGAGGTTGCTTTTCGACAACATACTTGTTTCATCCGCAACTTGGAAGGAAAAGACTTGTTGAAGGGATCTCGTGGTTCAAATCTTTATACGTTGTCCCTACAAGACATGATGGCCGCCTCTCCAGTATGTCTTCTCTCCAAAGCATCTAAGACCAAGTCATGGTTATGGCATCGCAGATTATCTCATCTCAACTTTGATGATATTAATCATTTGGCGAAAAACGAATTAGTTCGTGGTCTTCCAAAGCTCAAATTTCACAAGGACCATTTATGTTCCGCGTGTTCAAGGAAGAAAAGCACCAAGAAATCATACAAGTCCAAAGCTGAAGACACCAATCAGGAAAAACTTCATCTTTTGCATATGGATCTTTGTGGGCCAATGCGAACCGAAAGTGTGAGCGGTAAGAAATTCATTCTTGTTATTGTGGATGATTTCTCCAGGTTTACATGGGTAAGATTTCTACGTACAAAGGATGAAGCACCGAAGGCTATCATCACTTTTCTGAAATTCATTCAGGTACGTTTAAATACTACTGTCCGCCGTATTCGTACAGATAATGGAACAGAGTTCGTCAACCAGACTCTTCGTGATTACTATGAAGAAGTTGGTATCTCACATGAAACATCCGCTGCACGTACTCCACAACAAAATGGTGTCGTTGAAAGACGGAATCGTACGCTTATGGAAGCTGCTAGGACTATGCTGATTTATGCGAACGCTCCATTATTCTTGGGGCAGAAGCTATATCTACTGCATGTTTCACCCAAAACCGCTCTATCATTCGGAAACGCCATGGAAAAACACCTTACGAGCTTCTACATGATCGTAAACCCGATGTTTCATTTTTTCATTTGTTTGGGGCTCTTTGTTATCCAAACATTAATAGTGAGAACTTGGGCAAGCTTCAACCGAAAGCCGATATAGGTATTTTCATTGGTTACTCACCCTCCAAGAAAGCATACCGAATTTACAACCCTCGTCTTGGTAGGATTGTAAAAACTATGGACGTAGATTTTGATGAGCTGACAGCAATGGCTTCTGAGCAACGCAGCTCTAAACCCGCGCTTCACGAGATGGGAATCGGTGCTATTAGTTCCGGATTAGTTCCCAATAATCCTACTTCTACATCATTTTTACCACCTACAAGGCCTGAGTGGGATAAACTATTTCAACCGTTGTTTGATGAATTCTTTGATCCCCCAAATGATGAAGTTCCAGCACCTGTAGTGATAGCTCCAATCCCTGAAGTTGTTGCTCAAGCTAATGAAGCTTTATCAAATGCATCTTCAATTAACATTGAACCGGATGCACCTCTACCAAGTGATTCTCAAACTACACCTAAATCGTCACCCTTACTTGTGCATAATGATGTTGAAGAGGATTCTATTGATCACGATTTGGAATATGCTCACCTACAAGAGCTTCCTTTCTTTGGTGTACCGATACCTGAAAACCCTTCAGCCGCGTCTACCTCAGAAGAAGCTCCTTCTATTGTTCACTCCAGACCGCCACGGATTGAAAATCATAGCACCAAATGGACAAAAGATCACCCAATTAGGAATGTTATTGGAAGTCTCGATCGACCAGTCTCTACACGCCATCAATTACAAGAGAGTGCAATCTATTGCTACTTTGATGCATTTCTCTCCGAAGTTGAACCTAAAAACTGGCAACAGGCTATGACTCAATCATCTTGGATTGAAGCCATGCAAGAGGAACTAAATGAATTCCAAAGACTTGAAGTATGGGAATTAGTTCCTCTCCCTGACAAGGTAAACATCCTTACTTTGTTGTGGGTTTATAAGGTTAAACTCGATGAGATGGGTGGAGTCTTGAAGAATAAGGCTAGATTGGTTGCTAGAGGATACAAACAAGCCTTGGGTATCGACTTTGAAGAATCTTTTGCTCCTGTTGCAAGATTGGAGGCTATTAGACTATTCCTTGCGTATGCTGCTCATATGAACATGATCGTCTATCAAATGGATGTGAAGACGGCATTTTTGAATGGTGAACTAAGGGAAGAAGTCTATGTTAGTCAGCCGGATGGGTTCGTTAGCACGGAGTTTCCTAATAATGTGTACAAGATTAAGAAGGCTCTCTATGGGTTGAAACAAGCTCCACGCGCGTGGTATGATCTCCTTTCAACATATCTCATCTCGGAAGGCTTCTCCAAAGGCAAGGTGGACCCCACTCTATTCACTCTCAAGGAGGAAAACGACATGATACTGGTACAAATTTATGTTGATGATATAATATTTGCTGCCTCTAACATAGAATTGTCAAAACGCTTTGAGAAGATAATGTCCACACACTTTCAGATGTCAATGATGGGAAAATTTTTTTTTTTCTTAGGATTACAAATTTCTCAGAATCCCAGAGGCATCTTTATTAATCAATCCAAATATGCTCTAGAATCTTTAAAGAAATATAACTTTGAAAATTGTGACCCCGTGGACACTCCAATGGTGGAGAAATCCAAGTTAGATGAAGATAGGAATGGGATTATTGTCGATCCAAAACTTTACCGTGGGATGATCGGCACCCTTCTCTATCTGACTGCTAGCAGGCCTGATTTGCAATTTGTCGTATGCATGTGTGCCCGGTATCAGGATCGGCCTACCGAAAAGCACCTACATGTTGTTAAAAGGATCTTTCGGTATCTCAAAGGAACACTTCATCGTGGTCTATGGTATCCGAAAGATTCCTCCATTGCTTTAATATCATATGCAGATGCCGATCATACTGGGTGTCAAGACACGAGGTGTAGCACTTCTGGGTCTGTGCAACTCCTTGGAGACAGATTGATTAGTTGGTCTTCAAAAAGGCAGAAAAGCGCTACAATTTCTAGAACGGAGGCTGAATACATCGCCATGTCCGATTGTTGTGCTCAAGTCCTTTGGATGAGATCACAACTAACTGACTACGGTGGGATTCAATAAAATCCCGATGTATTGTGACAACAAGAGCGCCATTGCCCTTTGCTGCAACTACGTTCAACACTCCCGGGCCAAGCACATAGACATTCGCTACCATTTCATTAAAGAGCAGGTGGAGAACGGAGTGATCGAGCTGTATCTTGTCACCACTGAGTATCAGCTGGCAGATATGTTCACCAAAGCCTTATATCGAGGACGAATCGAGTTTTTGATCGACAAGCTTGGCATGAAATCATTCTCTCCAGCGACTCTCAAAGAATTGGCAGAAGAATCAGCTGAATAGTGGTGGTAAACTATTAAGGCGTATCCTTTGTTCGTGATCATGTATATTATCGTAAATATATAAACCACAAAAAGAAAAATACAAAAATATAAAACCAAGAAAAACCATAAAAAAATATAAAACCTAGAAAAACCATAAAAATTATAAAATCAAGAAAATCCAAAAATATTTTTTTTCGTTTTTCAAATCGGGCATGTCTTTTAGTACGGTAATATTTACGGCTTTAGAAATGTCGATCAATATTGACACGGCGCCATAAATAGAGTCCGTATAAAAGTTGTACATTTTTAAAACATGCCCATTATGGCTTGTAGTTATTTCAAACTGCAACCCGTTTTTCGCATTAAAGTCACGTATTTCCTTGGAAAACGTTGGCTCACAACGAGAATTAATTTTCTCGGGCATGATTTACAAGCCAAATCATGCAAAGGGATCAAGTTTACTTTACAACTTGGTCTAACACGAGTTAGTGTACGTCTTAGTGCATTAATTTGTCAAAATAAGAGAAATCTTATTGCCACCACGAATCAATCTTTTCAAGACATTAATTGGAAATGTTTTCTCAATATTTGACTCTTTAAACAATGACTACAGCTCTTTAAATAGAAAACGGGTCATCGTTTAAGGGGGAGAAAAATATTAAATCATCTTCGTCATCAAAACAATTTTCAAAATTGTTTAAGGATTGGACTTGCTTTAGAATACGACTTGTGCTCAATGAGATAGGACTTGCTTTAGATCTCGGTGATTTGCTAATAGGATGTGATGCTTAAGTTGTGTGAGGGTTAGAATAGTTATTACAATGAGATAGACTAACGATTGTTAAGTACCTTAACGGATGTTAGCCTAAAAAGAGTTATTAACTAAAAAGGAAAAGAAAAGAAAAGTATAGGGACTTAAAATGACTAAGGGGGAAAGTTGTAACAATTTTACCTAAGTCAAACCAAACCCCCCCCCCCCCCCCGTTCCTTCTATCCTTTCTTCTTCATCACTTCTGTCCGCCATTATTAACACACACAAAAACACACTCAAGCTCACAAAACTCTCGTTTTAATCACTCAATCCGTTTCATTCAATCAAAAAGGTACAAACATCGATTCTTTGATTTCTAATTCGCCTAATTCATTCTTTAATCCAGTTAATTGATTCGCTTTAATTAATTTATCAAGATTAGGGTTTTTGCCTAAATTAAGGATTAATTGATTAGGGTTTTAGTTGGGTTTTACTCGGAATATCCTTAGAACGATGATTTGTTGCCTTAAAATGCCTTAAAACTCACACTCGCGCTTAGAATAATCATTAATAGGGTACGTTTAATCTTCCGAATGAAAAAGGCTAGTAGGGTGCGTTTAATCTTCCGAATGAACAAGGCTAGTGAACTTCTGAACGAAGTTCCGAACAAACTTCCGAACGAAGTTCCGAACAAACTTCCGAACGAAGTTCCGAATGAAGTTCCGAATGAAGTTCCGAATGAAGTTAAACGAATGAAGTTCCGAATGAAGTTTCGAATGAAGTTCCGAATGAAGTTCCGAATGAAGTTCCGAATGAAGTTCAGAATGAAGTTCCGAATGAAGTTCCGAATGAAGTTCCGAATGAAGTCCCGAATGAAGTTCCGAATGAAGTTCCGAATGAAGGAGTTCCGAATGAAGTTCCGGATGAAGGAGTTCCGAACGAACTTCCGGATGAAGGAGTTCCGAACAAACTTCCGAATGAAGGAGTTCCGAACGAACTTCCGAATGAAGAGTTCCGAACGAACTTCTGAATAAAGAGTTTCGAACGAACTTCCGAATGAAGAGTTCCGAACGAAGGAGTTCCGGATGAAGTGTTCCAGACGAAGGAGTTCCGTATGAAGAGTTCCGGATGAAGAGTTCCGAATGAAGAGTTCCGGATGAAGAGTTCCGGATGAAGAGTTCCGGATGAAGAGTTCCGAATGAAGAGTTGTTGGATTGATAGTTGTTTGCTTGTTTTAATTACTTGTTGAAATGTGTTATGCTTAGAAGTCATAATGATATATATATATATATATATATATATATATATATATATATATATATATATATATATATATATATATATATATATATATATTCTTTTGTGCATCAACCTTTTATGTCTTATCTTAAGCAGACACGATGACTAATCCAACAGTACAAGAACTCCAAGATGCTAGAGCAGCCGCAATTACCGAAGCAAGAGCCCTCAAGTTTATACCAAACAATTACCGGCTGAAGCAAGTTTCAAAATCCACTCACCATGGATTTAAAGTCGCCATAGCAATCCTTGATCACTCTCACTTCAAGAATGCGTTAAGGAGTACTGCTTCAGTGCCATATGATTACATGTATGAATTCTGGGCTACCAAGGAAAGTACTTCAAACAAGATCACCTTCTCTCTCGACAACAAGCAACAGACACTCACCGTTTCAGACTTCCGCAGGATATTTGGAATTCGGGATACACCCAAAGGTATGTCATTTTCAAGGGATCCTACCAAAGACGAACTCATGGAGATGTTTGGTGCTCTTGGATGTCCTGACATACGAGTCGTGTCTGATTTTACCACCGTTAAAGTGGGTCAACCTTGGAGAGCAATCTTGGGTATTCTCAGTAGGTGTCTTACAGCTAAAATAAGTGGGCATGATGCTGTGCGTGGTCTAATTATGAACATCTTCTATGGAATGTACAAAGGCTCAAATGCAGATTATGCATCCTTGTTATGGGAAGAATTTAACTTTCAACTCTTCCAAAACAAGAAGCTGAAGACTAATTTCTTTCCTTACCCTCGGTTTATCAAGCTTATAATTAATTATTTTATGAAGAATAATGTCACTATTGATAAGCGTGCAGCAAGTCGTCATCACACTGAAGAGGCTGATCACACTGTGGACCTAAGGCATGAAGGACCATCTAGTGCTGTTATTCCTGGTCCTATTCCCGATTATCTTCTGACTGATAAAATTAAAGCTTATGCTGATTACAAGCTACTGCTACTAGAAATCAAGAAGCAAAAAGCAAGCCTTTAGACAGGAGAAGACTCGTCTACTACGGTCAAGAGTAAAGGTAAACGCAAGCAAACAGTTGCTTTATCTGAACCCAAAACCAAGAAGAAAAAGACTGAGAAGGGTAAGAGCACGGCTGATGAGCTCGTTCTCCACGACGAAGAAGATGTTGATGACGATCCTACTCTTGACAAGACTGAGAAAAAATTAATGAAAATGGCTATTGAAAAGAGTAGGAGAGACACGGGCGGTAGTGGTTCGGGTGCTCAAATGGACGTTGAAGAAGAGTACGAGGAGCCAGAAGATATTGATGAGTTTGGATCACCCGAACGGTACTCTACTTCGAAGGAGACATCCATTGCTGTTTCAGCAAGTGTTGAAAAGAAGTCTGGTGCTCCTACAATCATGGTACCTACCCAGCCTCTAGTAACTCAACCTCCACCAATCCAGCCCTTACCAACCCGACCGGTGCCAACACCATTCCTTCCACCTCCAATAACTTCGATCCTCAGTACTGTAGTCACAACCGAGCCTCTTCAACCAACTCAGAGTAGCTCTGCATCATCTTCAATGGCTGCTTTTGTAATGGTAGAATTGTTGGATAAACACACGGACAGTCAAAGACAAGAGATGAATAAACTTCGAGAAGAAATACCTCGACGAGTACAAAGTGAAGAGGCATCCAAGAAAGCCCAAGAAGAGATGATGGCTAAGTTCACTGCAGAGATGGAATTGACACGTAAAGCTCATGGAGAAGAACTTGCTCGGGTCAAACAGGCTGAAGCTGATAAGTATGAAGCACGACTTACGAGACTTCGAATTATTAAAGATAAATATAAGGAGCAGAAAGAAACACTTGAAGCTTCTATTTTAGAGAAGGTGAAAGAATCTGTTGAGTCCCTCATGCCAAAGCTGCATGAAGAAATGAGGAAACTTGCGGCTGATAACTTGATGATGAAGTCGTCCAACCCTTCTGAATCCGCATACAAAATGGCATATGACTTAACGGATTTTGAATTGAAGAAGATCCTCAAAGCTCGCATGAGGGAAGTTGGATCTTTTGAAAAGTCTAAAGTTCAGCGAACACTCTACAAAGCACTCAATGAAGCTATCATGGAGGATGATCGGTTGTTTAAGATGTTTGGAAGTGTGGTACCTTACCACATTCTGCCTGAGGAGGAAAGGGAAGATAGTGAACAAGAGGAGGGTAACGGTGAAGAAGAAGAAGAAGAAGAAGAAGATGATGATGATGATGGTGACAATGATGATGATGGTGACGATGGTGATGATGATGAGGATGGTGATGATGATGATGGTGGTGATGGTGGTGATCGAAATGAGGAGAGTGATAAGGGAAGCAACGGGGATGACGATGAAGATGACGGTGGTAAACATGATCAGCCTGAAACGGGGGAAAAGGTTGCCAGCACAAAGAAACCATCTAAGTCTGGTACCAAGTCTCAGAAAGATGCTGCGCAAAAGGAAAAATCCACCTCTATAGAATCAAGACGAACCAAGTGGCGCCATTATGTGAATGCTACTACGGCGTTATCGATTCCCGGTACATCTGTCTCTGTTTCTATACCTGTTACCACTAATCCTGTTAGTTCTGTTGTTGCTCCTGTGATTGCAGAATCAGTTACTGAACCTGAGTTTGCACAACACTCGCCTGTTCATGACACCGCCGAGATGCCTGAATCAGAACCAGCAGATGTTCATGTTTCTACTCCTCTGCCACAAGAACCACAATCTACTGTTCCCGAGTCAAGCACACGGGACTGGGCGGACACATTGTAGATTGATGAAACTGCACCGCCACAAGCTTGGATCACGACAGCTGCTAAATATGATCCAATCACAGACGCTGACAGAGATGTTCTATATCTCCGTATCCGTAGTCCGATAGACTTGTGTGCATTTCTGGCTCATGAGTATAAATCTTCGGTCACTCCGTCTTTGGTGAAGAGAGCGCTAAAGGATAAGAGAATTCACGCCAAAACCAGGTTAAGCCGCATGGAATACGAGTATTATGCTGATGAGGTCCTGAAAGCTCTTAATACCGTTCAAAGGCCAGGTCTTCATGAGTCAGAAAGAGCTCCACCTCCACTTGATCCTTCTCAAGATAATCAAATTGCTCTCGACTTCTTTGTCACCTATGATCTTGATTATCTTCTCAAAGGATCATCCAAGTACGCAACCTCCCTGACCTTGCTGAAAGCTGCTAATTGGGGGACAATACCCTGGATCGAGGAAAAGGTAAACCGACTCTGGGTCCCAAAGGTAACTCGTAATTATGATATGTATGCTGTTATAGGTGCATCACATTGGGACGAACGAGTCCGAAGGGCGTACAGAGGTTGCTGCTTAGACAATTCAGGAAGTAACGTTAGATCCGATATTCGCATCTCCAGCATTTTGGGACTGAAAACTGAAGCCAAGAACGGCTATCATCATGTGACGGAGATTCATCTAAAAAGGGAGGATGACAGAGAATACATAATACAGCAGGGAGATTTTTCTATCATTCGCCTTGAAGATATCGAAGACATGTTGCTTATGATGACCCGTGATCAACTCACCCATCTTACTCGTGAAGAAATCATTGCCTTGAATACAGCACTTCGTATGTTCACACGAAGCGTTGTTATCAAGAAACGAGTTGAAGATCTTCAATTGGGAGTTGAAAGCTACCAAAGGAAGCTTAACCTGACCCGTCCAATGAACCAAGTTCTACCTCAACATGTCACAAGATGTCCTTATACCGGCATTACTGTTCCGAGTTACGGGATTTTCTACTTGAACAGTCGTGGGATAATGAAGTTTATGAGGGTAGGTGAGCTTTACAAGTATAGTGATGGGACTCTCATATACGTTAGAGGAAATGATGGAGAAAGAAGAATAAACTGAGTATTTAATTTCCTTAGTTTATGATTTCTTTTATTCTAATTTTCTTATTTTGTGGTATGTTTTATTTATTTTTCTAATTTTATGTTTCCTGGGAAGAATATTGTTATCTTTTTTTCCCAAGTTTAGTTTTTCTATATAATTAGGACTTTTTGTATTGAATTATTATTGAAGTTATGAATAAAAAACAGACTTTTAGTCTTTGTTAATTGACTTGAATCCAGGTTAAGGTTTATTGTTCAATTTTCTCTTAATAATCGGGTATTCGTTGAATCAACGATTGTTGGAGTTTGCCTGATTATCGGTATTCTTTTGAATCAACGATAGTTGGAAGAGTTGTTTCTGGTATTCCCTGGGAATCAACAGATTCAATTTATCTATCTTTGTTATTTCACGCTACATCAGGAAAATTGGAGCATCTTAATTCTGGTGGGTCTTTACCAGAGATGACTGAGGACTGGCATCCGGGTTATCGACAAATGGCGAAATATGTGATCAAGAAGATTGACCAAAAGCTCCAGGGACTGGCATCCTTCAAGGCCATTACTGCTTTAAGTCTTATTACTGAACCATTGCAGCTTCTACACATGGACTTATTTGGTCCTACATCAATCAGAAGCATTGACCACAAGCAATTCTGTTTGGTGGTGACTGATGGTTATAGCAGGTTTACGTGGGTGTTCTTCATGGCTGCCAAGAGTGAGACCTACTCAATTCTTCGAGATTTTCTTACCTTGATAGAGAATCAGTTGTCCAAGAAAGTTAAAGGTATTCGTTGCGACAATGGAACCGAGTTTAAAAATAGAGACCTCATCACACTTTACAATGCTAAGGGCATCAAAAGAGATTATAGTGCTGCTCGGACTCCTCAACAGAATGGTGTGGCAGAAAGAAAGAATCGGACACTAATAGAAGCAGCAAGAACTATGCTTGCCGATTCCAAACTTCCGACCATGTTCTGGACAGAAGCTGTTAATACTGCAAGTTATGTTTTGAATAGGGTTTCTATTACCAATCCTCACAAGAAAACTCCTTATGAGCTGCTCACGGGCAAGATTCCAAATATTGCTCATTTGAAGCCTTTTGGGTGTCCAGTCACCATTCTGAATACTAGTGACTATTTGGGGAAGTTTGATGGCAAGGCTGATGAAGGATACATTGTGGGATATTCAGCTCATTCTCGGGCGTATCGTGTCTACAATCTTCAAGCCAAACGGATAATTGAAACTATTAATCTCAGGTATTTTGAGGAGAAGTCAAACATCCAAGGCAAAGGTCCAGAATGGTATTTTGATCTTGATTATCTTAGTGATTCGTTAGGATATTTTCGCTTCAAAACTAACCATGATGCAGGACCACAAGTGTTTGCAACTTCTAGTACTGGTGTTCCTTCTAGTCTTTCTGATTCAGATGATGAGGATGACATTTTTGTGGTTCCATCCTATTCCACCACGGTTTCTCCTACTCCTCCTAGTGATGCAACTCCATTGGATGTACATGATTCCCAAGCAGCTCTTGACACTCTTCTCAAGCAACAACAAGAAGCTACTAAAGCAGCTGCTCAAGGTAGTTTTGAGTTTCCCTTGGTTGAGCCTACTGACAAAGTTGCTCCTGGTACTCCAGCTTCTGCTCCTAGTGCTAGCTTATCAACTATTGGTTCTCCGGCTAGTGAGTCTGCTTCCAATACACGTTTCTCCAGTCCTTCTGATTTGGGGAACCATGAGCAGAAGTCTTTTACCAAGCTGGATGATATTCATAAACAACCGGTAGACGGGATTTTCCAAAATGCTTCATATGATGCTGATTTTATTGGTGATCTCAATAACTTGGCACCAGAAGTGGAGGTTTCTTCCAATCCAGTCTTGCAATCACATAAAGATCATCCTACCACTCAAATTATTAGAGATCCTGGTTCTACCGTCAAGACACGCAGAATGCAGCAGAAGGCCTCGTCTGATCATCATGCTCTTGTGGGCTATATTGGGGATCAAAAGCGTAATAATCATACGGACTTTCAACACTTAGTGTTTGCTTGTTTTCTTTCACAGGTGGAACCTAGGTCTGTTTCTCATGCACTTAAGGATCAAAGTTGGGTGGAGGCTATGCAGGAGGAAATGCAGCAATTCTTGTTTCAGAATGTTTGGGTTCTGGTTGACTTACCAGATGGGAAGACAGCTATCAATACCAAATGGATTCTCAAAAACAAGAAGGATGCACGGGGAATTGTTGTCAGGAATAAAGCTAGGCTTGTCGCACAAGGACACACTCAAATTGAGGGTATTGACTATACTGAAGTTTTTGCGCCTGTTGCAGGGATCAAGGCCATTCGTCTGTTTTTAGCCTTTGCTTCGTATGTTGGCTTTACGGTGTTCCAGATGGATGTCAAGAGTGTATTTCTCTATGGAAAAATTGACGAGGAAGTGTATGTTACTCAACCTGCGGGGTTTGTAGATCCACTTCATCCCAAGAAAGTCTACAAGGTGGTCAAGGCTCTTTATGGGTTACATCAGGCTCCTAGAGCTTGGTATGAGCGTCTCTCCACTTTCTTGTTAAAGAATGGCTATAGAAGAGGTACTATTGACAAAACACTATTTCTTCGGCGGAATTCCAAGGATATTATCCTTGTTCAAGTTTATGTGGACGACATTATCTTTGGTTCTACAAGGAAGGAGTGGTGTGATGAGTTTGAACACTTGATGAAAGGCGAATTTCAGATGAGTGCCATGGGAGAACTGTCATTTTTCCTTGGTCTTCAGGTCAAGCAACAATCGGATGGGATTTTCATCAGTTAAGATAAATATGTTCATGAGATTCTTCAGAATTTTGACATGGATCCTCTTAGACCAGCAGCAACTCCTTATGAAGTTGCTAAAATCAAACTTAAGAATGAGCCAGATCCCCCGGTAAATGTTCATATGTACAGGTCTATGATTGGCTCTCTCATGTATTTGACTGCATCACGTTCGGACATTATGTTTGCAGTAAGTGCTTGTTCTAGACACCAGGTGACTCCAACGGTTTCGAACTTAAATGCAGTGAAGAAGATTTTCAAGTATATCAAGGCTCAACCTAAATTGGGTCTATGGTATCCTAGAGAATCTCCCTTTGTTCTTGAAGCCTACAGTGATAGTGATTATGCTGGTGCTAATAATGATAGGAAGTCTACTACTGGTGGTTGTCAATTTTTGGGTCGTCGGCTTATTTCATGGTAATGTAAGAAACAGACAATCGTGGCTACTTCTTCAACAGAAGCTGAATACGTTGCGGCTGCTAGTTGTTGTGGTCAAGTTTTATGGATCCAAAATCAGATGTTGGACTATGGTTTCAATTTTATGAATACCAAAATTTTTATTGACAATCAAAGCACTATCTGCATTGTGAAGAATCCTGTATTTCATCAACGGACGAAGCATATTGAGATTCGGCATCATTTTATACGCGATGCCAATGAGAAGAAGCTGATACAGGTTCTTAAAGTTCATACGGATGACAATGTTGCTGATTTGCTGACTAAAGCTTTTGATGGTCCTCGGTTTAACCACTTGGTGGTTCATATTGGGATGGTCAATCCTTGAGGTCTAGGATTGAGGGGAGGCAAAGCCTAAGGGGAGGCTTTGTGTACATATTAGGTCAGTCTAACGTATTCATAGTATTTAACAACATAATTTCTTGGTTATGATGGTGTGTGGTGCTTCTGATGGAGGATTTTTGCTCTCTTCTGGTGGATATGGCCTTACATGACTGGCTTCTGGTCCTCTTTGGTCAGCTTCTAGTTATGCTTGGTTGCCTTCTGGTGGTTTAAAATTCTTACATGTCTAGTGGTGTTTGGCTATTGGTACTGGTATTGGTCTGGCATACTGTTCATTCCTTTTGTCCTTTGTTAATCACGTTTTGCTCCTGGTCTGACCATTGTGTGCTTTGACTTTTGGTCAACGCTCCCAATACTGGTATTTACAAGTTTGAATTCAGCAAGTAAATTGGGGGTTGGTTATTATGTTAAAAAGGGCAAGTGGTTATTATGCCATTATGGTTTAATTTGAAAGGGCAACCCCCCTATTAATAGGGGTCAATGAACAGTTACTACTTTCTTCATATATGGTCAACATACACCCTTGACTCACTCATTACAATTAACACACACACACAAACCGCTTCTACTCTCTACATCCCAATCCCAATCCTTCTTCCATCCATTCATCAAGATCCATGGCTGCTCTTGCTTACCAACCTGCTCACAATCGTGGTGCTTATCTGGGTGATGGTCCAAATCGTGAACACTTTGCTGACATCTTAGATTTCATTGAAGCTTCTAACTTAAGGTTTGCATTTACTGTCTGTCCCACCATATATGATAGTGTGATACGTCAATTTTGGGCGTCTGCTCAACTTGTGAATGTGGCTGGACGTCCACGTGCACTCCATGCTACCATAGATGGACGTGCATATGTGGTAACTGAAGCGTCTATTCGCTCTTCTCTTCATCTTCAAGATGAGGGGGGTGTTGTATCAATCCCCAATTCAGAAGTATTGGAGGGTATGGCTGCCATAGGTTATGAACATGGGGGGAAGTTTAACTTCAGGAAGAATAGGTTTTCCCCCCAATGGAAGCTTCTGGTTCACTTTTTAATCCATTGTATGAGTCCCAAGTCTGGGAGTTGGGATGCTTTCCCTACTCCTTTGGCTACTGGTCTTATATGTTTAGCCCAGGGTAGAGTGTTTAATTTTTCTCATTATCTATTTGAGGGGATGGCTAGTAATTTGTCTACTGCTGGTTCGAGGAAGAAATTTCTTATGTACCCTAGGTTTCTTCAACAAATACTTGTTTGCATTCCACGTGATCGGGCTGAGCATGTGCCATCTAAACTTACAGCTAAAGTGTATTACAATATGATGCATGGGTTTACTGGGGATTGGAGGCCCCTGACTGAAGCCATGATGGGGTTGGCTCAGGGTCCTATGGGTCAGGAGGAGGAGGCTCCTGAGTTTGTTGTGATAGATGATGACCCAATAGAGGAGGAGGCTCCTACTGCTGGTGCCACTCCTGTGGTTGAGGAGGAGCTGGTTGAAGAGGTGGTGGTTGAAAAACCATCCCCTTCCAAGGCTGGTCCTTCCTCCGTTCCACACCAGTCTCCATTTGTGGAGACTCCACCTCCTAGTCCTGCCCCACACTCGACTGATATCCCGTTTGATGCTAGTTCTCCACAGGTTGACCCACATGTTGCTTCGGGCTCCCGTGATGCTTTCCCTGATCCAAGTTCTCTTGGTGGACAGGCGGAGGAGCCTACTACACTGACATCTTTGCTCGATCTTATGCACAGGTACCATGAGAGGATGATTTGTTTGGAAGCTAACTTAAACCAACATCGGAAGCTTACAAGGGAGTTTGTTCTTCCTCTGGCTGATCGAATAAAAGTGTTGGAGAATCAACAACGTCGTCGCAAGAAGCATGTGGTTCTTTCAGATTCTGAGGATGAGGATGCGGAGAATGTTGAGGATGGCTTGACGTTGTTGGCAAAGGCTGCCTTTGCTGATAAAGTTTATGATGATTTGCCGGTTCCTCCAATGTCCTCCAATGTTCCTTCTCCCAGTGCTATTCCCCCTACTATGGGTGGTGCTTCTGATCCTGCTGATGGTTCTCATGCTGGTCCCTCTCATGATCCGAAGGGAAAAGCCCCAATGACTGATTCTCCATCTCCAACTCGCAAGCATACTCGTCGACAGATTGAAGAAGACAGGCTTGGTGAAGAGGCTGCTCGTCGAGTTCAGGCTGAGATTGATGAGGCGGATAGGGCTGCTGAGGAAGAGCTTCGAGAGCGCAGGCGTGCGCAAATTCAGCATGATGCCATGCATTGGACTGATGGTGAATGGATGCAAGTGTTGACTGTTCTCACTCGGGATTATGCTCAGTTTAAAGATCTGTTCGGTGATGATGTTGATGAACACAATTGTATTCCGCGTGCTATGGTGATGATGCGTAAGCACCAGTTGGCTCTTGCTGAAGAACTAAAGAAACAGAGAAGGAACAGACCTCTATCTCGGGCTGAGGAGCGCCAGCAGATGCAACGTTATGTGAAATATCAATCTGCTGCTCATTTCAATGCTCCGTGGACTTGGGCTCGGGTGAGGGCGTTGACTTTTGATGAGCTTAAGGTCCTTTATGAAAAGATGGTGAAGCGTCAGAGTCAACCTATTCCAGAAAGATTTATTTACCATCCTCGTGGTGTGACTGCTTCTATGCCTGCTGATTCTACTGGTCCTTCGTCTGCACCCACTCCTGGTTCTGATGGTAGTCCTTCTGGTTCTATTGCTACTTCTGTTGGTCCTTCTACTACACCCTTGGTTGCTCCTATTGGTTCTACTGCTGGTCCTGCTACTACCATCTTTGTTACTACCACCACCACTCATGCTTCCACCACCACACCTGTTACTACTACTCCCACCCATGTTCCTGCAAGCACCCTTGTTGATACCACCATACCTACTGCTACTACATCTGATGTGCCATCTCCATCACCATAAGTTCCTGCAACACAACATAATCCTACTTCTGATGCAGCTCCTAGTGGTTCATTGGGTGGACATGTTCATGAGTCTACTTCTACTGCTTCCCCTGCTGTTGCTGGAGTTAAGGTAAAGGTTGAATCAACACCTTCGGCTCCCACACCTCGACGTTCCATTCGCCAGAAACTTGCTCGTCGTGTTCGCCGTGGTAAATCAGTTCCTTTTGAGAAGTGTGATCCTGAGAACTTAATTGATGCAGCTTCTGACAGCGATTCTGACTTACCTTTGGGCAATGGAAGCATTACGGGTTATACAGTTGAGCGTTCTACAACACTTCCTGGTGGCGTCTCCCATCGGATTACTTTGAGTGATGGGTCTGTGCGATTGGCAACGGGTTTGCAGGGTGTGTTATCGTGGGCTGACCGTATGGATCTTATGGCGTTGTTTGGGCTTGTTGATTCTAGTATGCCGTTTGACCCCATGGCGGTGTCTTCCTGGCCTGGTATCCGTCTCTGGGCCGATCTCAAGCTGATGTTGGATCCTCCTCCAAATGCTCCTGTTTTGGGCATATGGAAGGATCAATTCCAATGGGAGATTCTGCGATGGAAGCTATATGCTGGATGTGGGGTTCATATGTTGGAATTAGAGTCTGGTCATATGGTGTTTATGCTGACGGATGTTGAGTATCCTTTGACTATTTCTTCCATGGAAGCAATGTTGGCAAGTCACTTGCAAATTTCTACTGCTCCTTCTGGGAATGAGTCGAGTATGGCCACGGCTTTGGTAGAGGGTATTCAGGCGCGGTTGCTTGCGGATAAGAAGGCAGCTTCTGGTATGTAAGGTGATTGGGTTGTAAGTGTTTATACTTTTAATTTTTGTTCTTATTTTTATTCTTTTCACCAATATGTACAGTGATTGGTGAATTTCATTCTTTATAGTTAACAAAAAAAAAAAAAAAAAAAAAAGAAAAATATACTTTTTATATAATATCTGCTTATACTTTAAACACAGTTTAGCTTTTATACTTGTACATAATATCCCTTGGCTGTTTCACAATGTGGTTCCTGGTTTGCGGTTGTTCTGGTACTTGGTTTCACTTGGTGTTGGACGTGGTCCACACAACAAATGGTTCTCAACTTACCATGTCTAATCGACAAGAAAAAGTTGATTCACCTTGAGGGTACGGCTCCTGGTGCGATTCTCAAATCCGTTGATGGTTGCCAGGTTACCCAAAACTGGATGGTTTTCACTTGCCATAGTCTTGGACTGAAAAGTGGCTAATCCAAGGGGGTATGGCTCTTGGTAAAGATCTTATCAAATCCGTTGATAGCTGTAATAGCTTGCTTAAAGCTATAGGGTGTTCAACTCACCGATGCTTCATTGCTAAGAGTTGGCGAGTCCAGAGGGGTATGGCTTCTGGTAAAGACGCATCAAATCCGTTGACGGCTGTGATGGTTTGCCTAAAATCATCAGGGTACTCCCACTCACCATTGATTCACGTTCTAAGAGTTGGGCTGGGTTCTAGTCTCCCAGGGTGATGCTTATTCCACCAGCATGACTAGCTAGCCCAAGAGCGAGCAGCTACTTGGTAAAGGCTTATCAAATCTGCTCATGTTGCTGAAAAGATTCAACACGATGCTGATTTGTTACAAGCTTTGGAGAAGCTTCTAGTGTTTCATGTTGCGGCTGTTCTTCTGATTCTTATCTTGTTGATGCTGCTATTTGTTTTGCTGATACAATCCTCGGGCTTTCTTTGCACGTTTTCCAGGAAACTTGAACTCAACAGGTCAAATTCAAGTTTAGGGGAGGATTGTTAGGACCATTGTAATAGTTATATGTAATAGGTAGACTAGGAGGTATGTAGTTCCTCCTGGTCCTAGTCGTAGTAGGAGCAAGTCCTGCTCCTGGTCCTAGTCGAAGTCAAACTTTATTATTTACTTAATATTCTGTTAGGATATGCATGAGATATGTTAGGAAAGGATATGCATATCAGTTTTACACGTTTTCTTTAATGATGTATTAGGGTTTCCTTGCAGTATAAAAGGAACCTTAGGCAGAAGGGTTAGACACACCTTCACAAAACATAGTTCTAGTCATTATCAATACTAGAAATCCTTAGAAAGGATCAAGTCTTTATAGTTATTCTGTTTCTCTTGATTATATTTATATTCTACATTCATATTGTGTATAGAGTCTCTTTGTGATTTGACTTGTGATTACAGAAGTCATTCACCGGTCCTGACAGGCTGCAAGATCTACATCTAGTAGACCTAACAAGCTTAGAAAGGTTCGTTGGTGGTAGACCATATGGAGTGCACCACAAGTTACTACAACGATCCATCTAATGGATCGTACATTTCAGGTCTACTCTATATTGGTTTTTAATTGTGAATATGTAAATTTGTGAATATTGTGCTTTTACGGCTTGATGTAGTGTTAATGTATGATAATTTTACAAGAATTTCTCACGAGATTCTAAATCTTTCAAAATATATCATACTAAAGCACTACAACTATCCCTTATTAATTTAAGGGGGAGCATTAACATGTTCTATGGCCAAACATCGATTTCATTTTTACCCAAAGACCGGTTAATCCATTCAATATCCCAAATATTAATGGTTAACATTTTGGATAAGGGGAAGGAGACTTAAATGATACTTGGCTAAAAGATGAAAAAGACTTAACGATAATCCAACTTAATATGTGTACAGCACGTGTTAAGGGGGAGCGTTTTTGATGAACAAAACACCTAAGGTACAAAACTTTTGATTTCAATATCACAAGTACCTTAAGTGATTTTCAAGGATTTTTCATGGTGGCTATACTTTCCCAAAACACGCTTAATTCACGAAGAATATGGTGACAAAAGGGTGGTAGGAATAGGTTTAGTCCAATGATTCATCAGAGCCGATGGAATCTTCCCAAGGACAATTCCCTAGATAGAATTAGAAGTCCTAGGAAAGTTGGAGAAAGATTGTGAACGTAGCTGAATGCTGACCAAGTACTTAAGCTAGCACTGGAACAATCACAACAAGGTGCTAGTTATGACGTATTGGTAAGCATTGAAGGGGTTGAAGAATGAAAAAGAATTGTAAAGATAAAGGGTGTAAAGAAAGAAGCCCTCCTTACAAATTTAGGCAGAAACCGGGTCAATACATATGCTATTGAGATCATTGATTAATGATTCTTTATATTGAAGAAAGACATCATGGACCCAGTGATGCAATGCACAACCCTTCCCAGCTAACTCAAATATCTCTCAAAAGGTATTTGTTTTAATCACACGGAGATCAACACGTTATCTATTGGTTTATTCACTCCGAATAGACTGATATTGAAAAGGTGGCACTCCTCTCCAGCCATTTCTCACTAAATCAAAACGCACTATCGAGTCTAGAGCCACGAGATCATCAAAAGTCTCATTAGGACACTTTCCATTTATTCCTTGCTTTCTCACACACTGTGAAAAGTAAGAGATTTTTATGAGTCCTACGCAGTATTCTTGTAATATTGCCAGAACATCCGAGTAATACACAAGTATTACAATGAAGATGGAAATCCTGCTTGAGCCAACATCAAACAAGCTCATGGTAGGTTACACGTGCGGTTCTTTAAGAACCAATCTTGTGAAAAACTGGAAAGAAACAGTAGTTTAATTCTTAATTGAACTTAAACTCGTTCCAGGCCTCTACGCATTATCATATGATCTTGCCAGAACACTCAGAGTGACTCTTTAGTTATCACAGTGACGAGTGGAAATCCTTCTAGTGTTAACATCAAACAGCACTTGGTAGGTGACGTGCAAGATTCTTTATGAATTAAGCTCGTGATAACTGGAAAGCAACGATGGTGAAAATCTTAACTGAAATTCACTTGTTCCAGGTTTCATGAATTGACGGCTTCAATCACAAGGATAATTTTTCCAAGTGATTCACTATTTATGTTCGCAGTCAAGCTTAGTGATCGTCGAATAAAGAGAACGGGTTTACCCGCGAAATCCTGTCAGGAAGTTACTTAATTGAAACTATCTGTCACAGGTACGATATCTAATATCGTCCAACGGTCTTCACCGACCGGAGGTAAAACGCTACCGATTTAGAATGAAATGTTCTAAGCCATTTCATTCGTGTCTTATCATGTTGCTGCGAAGACGGTGGCGTTGCGGTGTACCAGCTGAAGTCGTTCCCACATGCTTATGTTTTTTCGGCATCAAAGTTCAGCAAAATTCAAGAAAGTGCAAAATGAAGTCTTCCGCTGTACCAAACTCTGAAGCTTTCGAGAATTCAACAAAAGACATAAGTGTGTGGAACATGGAGTCACGAGGAGGCAAGATTCACAAGAAGGCAAAGATCGCACGTGATTGGTCAAAAGAACAATGCTCTCAAGCCAAAAGCCTAAAAGATCAAATCAACATATTCACAACAAAAAGAAAGAAGAAAAGACTACGAGCTGAAGAACGAAGACTTAGTATAGTATGCTAGGTTTAGAACTGTGTAACGTGGAGTGACCTCCCTTAGGGGGAGATTGTTAGAAATACGTTTTTAACGTATATTAGAAGTATCGGTCACTCCACAATATTATTAATGTTGTATAGCTCGTAGTTAAAGGGTGCTTATTAAGTTAAGTAAGAAACCGACCCATGGGCTTGTCATGGGTCGGCCCAAGCCCATTAGTGGCTTGGATATAAATACCCCTTTCCACCATGGAAAGGGGTTGGTTGTTGATTATTCCATTTTATCACTTTAATGAAAAACACATATTTCTCTCTCACTTTCTCTCACTAGTTTCTCTCTCTAGAAATCTTCAACCCACTTCATTGATTCACAAGATTGTCAATATTCTTCAAAAGCTAAATGGATGCATACCAAACACTCCAATCTTGAAAGGATGAAATATCTTACGAAATATAATGCGGGCTGATTCACCCCGAAACATTACATGTTGAATGTCCTCAGGGACCGATCCACAAAGAGGACAATCATAAGAGTCAAAAGTAATACCTCTAGTCGCCAGGTTATTTCTAGTCAGAAGCCAATCAAGCCTAGCATACCAAGTAAAGACATTTATCTTGATAGGAACATGCTTCACCCATCGAGTAGCATCACCAACACGAGGAAGAAACATGACGTCCGAAATATTTCGAATATCTTTAACACGGAACTCACCATCTCCATTGAGATCACAAACCCATCTATCCTTAGAAAGAGATAAAGTAACATAATTAGAAACCAAAGATAGCTCGTTCAACTGTCATTTTAGTGAAAATCAATGAAGGATGTATGTGAGAACGTTAAACGCATTCGATAACAACACAAAACTATGAATGGTCAAAAGGATTAAAAAACAACGCAACTTATGAAATGCAATACCTTTCATCTATTTAAACTAGAAGTACCAACATTATATAAAGTATAATCATCGTAAGACATAATTTTAGTGATAAATAAATGGAGAAACGTTAAATGGATTCGAAAACAACACAACTCTAAAAATGGTCAAAAAGATTCGGAAATAACACAACTTTAAAAATGCAATACTTTTTATCCGTTTATACTTGAAGTACCAACACTATATGAAGGATAATCACCGTAAAAGTTCACTTTAGTGAAAAATCAATTACGACTTTATGGGAAACGTTAAACGAATACTCAAACAACACGACCTTAAAAAGGGTCGAAAGGATTCCAAAACAACACAACTCAAAAATGCAAAACTATTTATTTGTTTATATTTGAAGTACTAACATTATATGAAGGATAATCACCGTAAGAGTCCATTTTAGTGTAAAATCAATGATGAATTTATGCGGCTACATTAAACGAATTCGAATACAACACAACTCTATAAACACTAGTTATAAAATGAATAGATTGATTACATCTTCATTTATCAATGCTTAGTGATTTAATTATTAATTGTTTTTGAGAAACAAATAAACAAAAATAGCTCCACCGCAATGCGCGAGCATTATACAAGACAAAAGAAATAGTTCAAGACCAGATAACTCAATACAGGATTACAGAACAAAGAGGTCGCCCAAACACAAAAAACACGATAAGGTTCAACCCCAAAATATATTGATAAAAATAACATTCACATCAAAGTTATCACCCTCTAACAAAAAAAAATTACACAAAATAGATTTCAAAAATATAAATATACGACAAACGATCCTGTAAGTTATTTAAAAAACAAATTACCCATGCATTGTAATTAGAGGTGCACATATGGGCCGGGTTTTAAACCGGAACCGGAAAAAAAAACAGAAACCGAGACCGGTTAAAACCGGTTTTTATAATCCGGTGCCAGTTTTTTTAGGAACCGGGGGTCTCAAACCGGTTCCTCTTTTTGAAGATCCAAACGGTTTTCTAGCTGGTTTTTGGACCGGTTAACCGGGAACCGGTTTTTTGACCGGTTAGGAGCGTGTATAAGGATTTAAAATTTTGAATTTTGAATTTTCGGGTGGGATCGTTTGGTATTAATGGGGCAGCTTTTGTTTGAATTTTTAGGACCCATTTGGCTATTTTTATTACTATAAAACACCCATTTGCGTGTATGTTTTAAACACACAACACAATTTCTATCTTTCTACTTTTAATCAAAATTCAAAACCGAATTTCTTCACTTCTGTAGCATCCCGTACTTTCATGCCTATTACAAATAATATATATATATATATATATATATATATATATATATATATATATATATATATATATATATATATAATTACAACCTAAATACCATCATATAAATTATATTATTCATTAATTGAAATTCATTTTTAAGAGATATCAAAGTTATTTGATTTGAAAACGTGAGTTTATCTTGTAAATCGTAAAGGACTGCGGGGGATCTAAAAAACTGACGCGATACAATATAAATTTATTTTAAATTATTTAGAGATATTTGATAAAAAGATTTATTATATTATTTATATTTTTATTTTTATTTTATTTAGCTAGTAATACCATTTACAAGAGTAAAAGGCACATGCTGATAACCTCAAAACCTATTAATCTCTTTACATTCTCATCACAATACAAACTCTTTCACTCCCTCATTTTTTCTATAAAAACACGACAACAACAAGAGCGGGAAACAAAGAAACTTAAAAGTTCTATTGAGGCTTTACAAAAGGAGATAGATACTAGTCATCGGCAAAGCAGAGAATACACGAAACCACACCATATTTGTTATTTAAATCAATGAATTTTTGTTCACATCTTATCAAGCAACACCTAAGAACCCTAGTACTACTCTATTTATCCAACATCACTTTCTCCTCTTCTGATTTTCTGTTGACAACAACAACTCATCCTTTTATCCCCTTCTTGCTTGGACGAATGTAAGCTGCAAACATAAACTCATTTTGGGTAAGCCAACACTTGTGAGCATAACCTTGACTATGCAACACCCTATTAATGAGTCTATAAAAGCCATACTCTGGTCCTCCTTAGACTATGTTTATTCACAATCTCTCCCAACCCAACTTTTAATTAAAATATTATTTTCTCACTCTTCTTACCTATACGATCTATATATACAACCAATCTCAATTTTTTAACCATTTATCAACAACCCAACCCAACCCCAACCTAAAATATAATATTATTATTTTTATATTTGGTTTCATTAATTAAACACCAATTGTTACGATTAACTAAAAAATTAGCACCATATCAAAAGAAAATTGTTTAATACTGTAAAAAGATTAAGGGGCTGTTTGGTGTAGGGTGGTGCAATGAAAGATGTGGAATCAATTTTAAATTAAATGTTTGGTATGTCAATATTTATGGTATTGGTATCATTTATTACCTAAAAACTCATAGAACTCATACCATGATAGTTAGGCAAGATTAATAATCTGTTTCATATTTTTGTGAGCCCTCTGGTTGAGTAAATTATCACCACATAAAACAAGAAAAATTATTAGTATTTAATTATTTATCTATTATATTTAAAAAGTTTGATTGGTCAGCCACTTTTTGATATCAAATACAAATATCATATAAAGAAACCAAACACCAATAGCAACAATGATATATTTGTTTTCATTCCACCCAATAATGATACCGTTACCGATAGTGATTCCTTATAACAAACCAAACGCATCCTAAGTGAAACTATTATAAACTTGTATCAAACAAATACAGTGGTCACTTAAGACCAATATATGAAAACCAAACTTATAGCCCATATTTAGTAACCTGTTTGCCCTAATTTAAATGCAAAAATTAAAGACGCCGCTTTCACCTTCATCATCCTCCTCGCCGCCTCACTTTCAGTGTCAACTTTAACCAACTTGCTCCGATGATCTTAATCTCCCTATTTGTCATGTTCATTTCTTGAGAAAGCACGAAGAACACCATTGTTCATCAGTAAGATCAATCTCAGGTAGGTTCTTTTGATGATTTTTGTATCTCGATTGTTGACGGGTTTAATAACAATTTTGTATAAACTTAAAAAATATTTTTTTTTTGGGTAAAGGGGACTCACCCCGGTAAAATATATTACACCAAAAAATCGTTAGAGTACAATGGAATGTGGCTGAAGTACCACATTAACCTCAAGCATGAAAACTTGAACAACCACTAGATCATATGACATGCCATATGATACCTAACATAGGCTTACATAGCCAAGCACCCCGATAGGGAAATACCACCTACCAATACATGAAAAGACAAACATATTCATAAATAATAACAATTTAAACAAAAATAGCCTCCGGCAAAGACCAAAGCTGAGCAAAACGCATCCCCTCCGGAGACCTCTTCAAACGGCTGGACAACAACTTAAGCCTAACCGACGAAACAATACAATCAATCACCTGTTGTGTCGTTCTTTTCTTCTTCTTGAACAACCTCCAGTTTCGTTCCTGCCAAATGAAATACGACGCTGCTGCTAAAACCAGCTTGGCAATCACACTCTTAGAAGATTTCCGGGCAGCAAATGGTAGAATATTAGATACAACCTGATCAAAAGCAGTAGCAGGCATCTGAATATCAGCAAGAGCACGTACTTGACTCCAAACTCTTTGGGAAAACGAGCAATCGAAGAATAAATGCTCATGAGAATCCGGTTGAAAATCATAAAGAGAGCAAACAGCAAATACAGACGGATACACATCCCACACACTCACACGATCTTGAGTCTTAAGACGTTTATTAATAATTAACCATAGGTTAAAGGCATGTCGAGGAATACAGCTTGCAAACCATACCACCGAGACCCACGGAACTTTGGGCATACGTGGTCTAAGAGACGCCCAGACCTCGGCCACCGAAAAGGTTTTCATCACGTTACCAACCTGCCAACAAATCGAATCCCTAGTACCTTCAACAATATTTGGAATAGCAATCCCATTTAGAAATATGTACTTGGATCTAAGAACTTCCGGCCACGCCCATTGGCCATTGCGAACAATATCATTCACATTAGACATCATATTGAGCCCAGCCCTATGAATATCCCGAGGGGTGATAAAATTAGATAATGGGCTGTGAATACACCAATTATCGAACCAGATAGACGTGTTTAAACCATCACCTATGTTGTACCACAGAAACTCACGAATGAATGGTCTTAACTGAAGGATCTTCCACCATCCCCATGATATGTTGCCACGAACAGGAATATCCCAGAAATTGCGTCCACATAGCTTATACTCATGAATCCACTTAACCCACAAAGACTCCTTAAGCAATAGTAATTTCCAAACATGAGCAACCATAAGGGCTTTATTAAAAACATCTAATCTGCGAATGCCTAAACCACCCTCATCCTTTGGTAGACTCACCACCTCCCAAGCCACCTTAGCACGACCTTTCCTCGAGCTATCTTGAGACCAAAGAAATTGACGCATAATCTGCTCTAAATCATGAAGAACACGTGAAGGAAGCCCAAAAACCGAAGCCCAATAAACATGCATAGAGCCCAGCACTAAATTCACAAGCTGAAGCCTACCCGCTGCCGATAAGCTTTTGTTTTTCCAATCATTTACACGCGACTTAACTCTATCAACCATTCCCTTATAGTCCCGAAACAGAAGACGTGAAGAAACAAGAGGCACACCAAGGAATTTAACAGGAAGCGTACCTTCTTCAAACGGAAGCACATGCAGAATGGATATCTTCATAAAATTAAGCACATTGCAAAAAAAATGCAGTACTCTTAGGGAGACTTGGTTGTAATCCCGACGTCTCCTTAAACTCATCCAATGCATCCTTGATTAGAGTTGCCGAAGAAACATCACCATAAGAAAAGAGGAACAGATCATCCGCAAAACAAAGATTAATCAGCTCCAATTTCTCACAATACATATGAAACTTAAATAAATTGGACACCCGAACTCTTCTTTTAAGCATAAGTGTAAGAACCTCCATTATGAGCGTGAACAAATAAGGGGATAGTGGATCACCTTGGCGAAGACCCCTACCACCTTTAAAGTAACCGTGCAAGACACCATTAATGCTAATAGAGAAAGTCATCGTGGACACACATTCCATAATCCAGCTAATCATACGGGGATGAAAACCAAACCCATTAAGAACCGTCCTAAGAAAACCCCAATCAACAGTATCATATGCCTTTTGAATGTCAACCTTGAAAGAACACCGAGGTTCACCTCTGTCTAGATGATAGTTATGCATCAATTCTTGAGTTAAGAGAATATTATCCGCAATGCTTCTCCCCGGAACAAACGCTGATTGGTTAGGACTGACAAGAGACTTCAAACTCTCCTTGATACGATTAGCTATAATTTTTCTAATGCACTTGAAAATAACATTACAACAGGATATAGGCCGATAATCATTGACCCTGTTAGGAGAATTAACCTTGGGGATAAGAGCAATAATTGTGTGATTAATCTCCTTGAGTAGTCTCCCATTAATAAAAAATTCACGAACCGCCTTAATAAAATCCTCCTTGATAATGCCCCATTCCTCTTTGAAAAACGCAGCCGTATATCCATCAGGCCCAGGAGCCTTGTCATTACCCATTTCAAATAATGCCTCCTTAATCTCCCCATCAGTAATAGGCCGAATCATAGCTAGAGCTGTATCATCATTTGAAGTTTCATGAAACAAGTCCATACAATTAAGATCACTAACAATACCTGCCTGTCCAAGAAACGACTTGTAATGATTGACAAAGACCTCAACAACTTGATCATCACTAAATATATTACCCGCATCATCAGCCACAACATCAATTCGGCTGCGGCTAACACGACTCCTAACTGCTTTATAAAAATACGCAGTGTTCGAATCCCCTTCCTTAAGCCAGATAATCTTTGCTTTCTGCTTCAAGAAACCCTCCTATAAGAGCAAAGCATCATTGAACGCTTTCACAGCACTAGCTTCAGCCTCCCTCAACATAAGATTATTAGGATCAACATCTAATTCAGTTTGAGCTTTATCAAGCTCGTGACGTAGCCGGGTAACATTCTCATGAAGATTCCCTTTGTCTATCAATAATTTCCGCAGTGGCTTTTTTAAAAACTTTAAGCGTTGGACGACTTTAAACATATGAAACCCGCTAACCTGCTTGGACCATCCCTCTTGAACAACCTCCAGAAACCTATCATTACGAGTAATGATATTAAAAAACTTAAATGGACGAGGCTTTTGCGTAGTAGCAGTAGGGATAAACAAAATCGATGGTGAATGATCAGACACCCGATAAGGCTTAAAAACAGCATATGCACCAACATAAGTAGACGAAAAGTTCAAATTCGCCATGATTCTATCCAGTTTCTTCAGTAAACCACCCATACCCTTTGGTTTTTGATTCCACGTAAACTGCATTCCCGTATGCTGGATGTCATCAACTTCAATATCATTGATACATTCTTCAAATTCCCGAGTGGAAATATCAGTAGTAGACGAGCCAGAATAGGAATCCCCCGCAAAAAGGGTCGCATTAAAGTCACCAAACAAACACCATGGCCTGCCCTGAATATATCGCTTGTGAGCCCCAAGATTAGTCCATAGCACACGCCGTTGAGTATACCTATTATTAGCGTAAACAAACGTACAAAACAATTCTTTTCTTTCCAGCTTTAACCAAACCCGGGTATGGATAGCTTGGTCATCACTATTAATCACAGCTACGTTAACATCATTATGATTCCAGCCAAGGATGATTCTTTCACCTTTAGTACAATGACTTCCATTCGAAGTCCAATCCCAGTGCCTAAAGACCAGCGAACACATTTTAAGCAGATTAGCGTCCGAGACATGAGATTCCAAAATAGCACACAAAGACAAATTATTCTCCACTAGCATATGGCGAACTTCAGTTTGCTTAGGGGAGAAATTCAAACCCCTTATATTCCACGAGCCTACATTAATCATGGATAACTGATGTCGAAGGAGTGCTTGCCCCTGGTATTGATGTTGTAGTATTAGTAGCATTAGGTCCTTCCATAACCAACACTTCATCAACCTCATCATCACTTTCATTCAGAACACTATCTCGGTTATTGTCTTCCCAATCAGTTCCTCCATCCTTATCAGCGTTAAGAGCACTAAATGAATTCCTTAAACTAACTTCATTCTTCTGCACAGGAACCGAACGCTTATTAATACCTTCTCCTTCATAAGGAGCAGCAACAGCCTTCTTTTTAGGCTGAGACGATTTGCCAGCAGCAACCTTCTTCCTAGGTTGGGCCTGTTCACCCCTATCGACCTTCTTATAATAAAAATTAGGTAGGCTTTTGCCTAACTTAATACCATCAATTCTTTTCCTAGGGTTAGGTTTAGAAGAAGGTTGTTTTTTAGTCACCTCCACAAACCCATCACCAGGAGTAGCTTCTTTGGTGACAGTTGACGACAATTTAGGGCATGCATCACTAAAATGGTCAAAAATCTTACATTCTACACATCTTGGTGGCATCCACTTGTACTCAATATCCACCGTAGACAATACATGAGTACCATCAGCACGTGGTATAGCAATCACCATTGAATCCATAAGATCATTTTCAGCCGAAATCTCCACCAATGCACGTGCATAAGTATTACGTCCCCATGAGCTAACACATGTACTACTAGTATAAGCATCTAACATTATAGGCTTTCCTATTTGGGTGGTAATGAGACTTAATCCCACCTTGGTGTACGCTGCAATTGGAACATGGTGAAGTTTGATCCAAATTGGGGCATTAGTAATGACCTCTTTTTTGAGAATTGTACTCAGAGTCCAAATTTTAAAAATAACGGAACCAGTCTAATTAGCCACGGTCCGTTTTCAAGAACCTTCTCCATACCATCTTTAGTCTCAAACTGGAACAAGAAGAAATCATCATACAATTTCACTCGCTTTAGACCATATTTCGCCCAAGTGTTCTTTACATAGTTCTCAACAAGTGGAAAAGCTAATCGCTTGCCAATAAAGTACCCGAATAGCGTATTAGCAAAACGAGAATTAACCTCATCAACTGATGCCATAGGAATTGCAACCCTAGCACCCTCAACAAAAACATCGCTAAGCATCTCAGTGAGTTTAACAACCCTACTTGTTTTCTGCTCTTGCACCACAGAAGAAAAGGATGGCGTAGTATCATCGATACCACCAAAAACCCTCACAGGTTTGCGAGTCAAAGAACCTGCAGTTTTTTCCCAATCACCTGAGCCAGAGATCTAGCATCAAATGTTTTGTTGGTCACGTCCGAGCACTGCTGATCACCAGAACTGTCAACAACAATAACTTCCTTCTCATTATTCTGAACCTCCATCTCTCTAAATAACCCAAACAGATCTGCTACAAACAAAGAAAACCAGACGAACAAGACTAGAGAAACCCACAACAAGCAACTCAAACCCTAAAAAGGGCTGAAGTTGAAACGTCGTTGCACAAAACCCTAACCTACCTCCATGCCCCGTATTAAATATATTCAATTAAGATTAATTAAATAATATAAAACCCTAATAATGACGAACCAACCAAACCCTAAATATAAAACAACTGCGAAACCCTAGAAATTGAATGAACAGCAAAACAAAGAATAATTAAAGGAATCGCAAGAATGCAATCACAGAAATCAGACTTTGTATTGAATCCAAACCGACCTATAGACGAATTAGCGGAAGAAAATAAGGAACCAAGGGAAATCGCCAATTTTTGCCGCCATTAGAGAGAAACTAGGGTTTCACTTTTAACTTAAAAAATATTGTGAACATGAATCTGAGATCTTCTTTATTGTTCTAAACTTTCCTCTGATAATACATTAATTTTCTATTAATACATTCATTTTCTATTCAGTTACATGCAAACCAACTTAGATAAATGAAATATAGATAACTAATAAGATTGTGACATGTGGACAGATCGTTGAAGCAACATACGAACTGGTCGTGGTGATAGTTTGGTTGCTTTTGTACTTTTTATTATTTAATATGTCAAATTTAATAGCTTGTACTTCCAACCGGTTGGTTGAAAGTCATAGATAAACATGGTCTTATAGCAACAAGCACCACACTCAATATTGTTCTTATGGGTTTTCTGGTTTTCGACATCATCGCAGCAACAAACTACATCAAGAAAGAGAGCACCAAAAGCCTAAACATATATAACACAACCACACACATCATCTTTTCTTCTCCCTCATGTGAGCAACAGCAAACATACTGTTCCTTGTCACACTTTTATAGACTCGTGTCGATCTTTTTGTAAGCAAATTCATCCGTGTTAGTATTATTTTGTTATTTTCATTTTTGTTCCCATAGTGTGCTTGAGAAAACCATTGTCTTTTAAAACTTCCCTGAACGAACATCTTTACTGATGTGTTTTATTTTAGTTATGAGACAATCTAAAGAAAAAGAGGAGAAACATGCGAATCTATTAGGGTAAACTGGTTTAATCATGGGTTAAGATAGGGCTAGATAACCGATTTGTAAAAAAAAACAAAATATGGGACGTAGTTTGTGAATGATAGTAGATTGCCAAATGTTAGTAATACTACTAACCGAGCTAAAACGCAGCCTATAAGAGCTGCCCTTGCCCCTTTTATTCGACCATGAAAATCAAACCCGTAATATCAGAACTCAATGACGACTTACAGTAGACCTGCCAACGTTTAGTTTGCCCCTTGAATCACTTGATTCCATCTAGTAATGAATGAGATATCGGTTTTTGAATAAGTTGCAAACCGCCATTTTTTGACCCACTTTCGACCCACCAAACGACCTTGCCCCGAGACGGGGAAATAACGAAAGTTGTAGACAACTGTGCCGTCTACACGAGACTACTTTCGGTTCAATCCAAAAATCGTTATCAACCATTGACGATATCAAAACTGACTCGTTAAACTCATTTCTTTTAAAATTATTTCACGACCCTTACTTCGAACACGGTTTTAACCTATCAAATGACCTTGATTCACAAAATTTAAAACACGGGTCTATAGAAGACCCAGCTGGCTACCCGATGGTCCTTGTGGTTTACTCCGCGAGCTACTAATGAGCCCGCTTTTTACTCCAGAAAATTTACGATACCCCACTATAAAACGTGTTCTTTATTTTTCACCAATACACTGTTTGCAAAAATTACATTTCAAATGCAATGTTTCATGTCGTGTGACATGAAACATGTTTCAAGTTAATTAACAATTAATATAATGATTAGTTTTATTTATTTTATATATTCTAATAATAAAAATATAAAATATATTTAGGATATTGACCCATTAAATGACCTGACTAAATAAATTGTCCTGACTGCGAAGTGACTAATATTGCTACATATATCCCGATTAAATGATTGTACTTTAATTCAAACGTTAAAACGTTCGCAAGTGTTAAAAATGATCGACTTATTTAACTAAACTCAAGCATATACTAGGGGACTAAATGCTACGTTTATTGTCGTTATCCTTGTATAGTAATACATATTCTATTTAATTTAGACTGCTGATTGTTTTGAGCTACTATTTCTCCATGACTACGTTGTGCTATTTTAACCGTTGCTATTACTTCCAGGTGAGTTCATACCCCACTTTTACTTGTTTATAAATGTTTTATAACTATTTTGGGGGAGATGCATGCTACCTTATTACTACTTCATTGCTATTGACAAACTTGGTTTAATCTTATAATCCGTTTGCTTAGGAACTTATATATAACTGAATAGTCTATGTAAACGAACACTACTATTGCTTGATATAAATTGTTAAACGTAAACTGGAAACGAAACTAAGTAATCTGTCTAAACAAAAACTATTGCTTGATTAAAACTGTTAAACATAAGTGAAATTGGAAACGAAAACTGAATCGTTTAAAACGGGTGAAATATCCCAGAAACGGAAACGGACATGCACCGTTAATTACTGAACCTAAGCGTGAATGAAAGTGGATAGATCTATTTTGGGGTGACGCCCACATCCGGGATTGGCGGGTCATATGGCCATGGATGCATTTAAAATTCTGTAATCTATGAAACAACGGAAACAATGAAACTCTGTTAAAGTTTCGGTGTCATAAGAAAACATAGGTGCAACTCCTTTATAACTGCGAACACGTGTGCGATTCTCTTATAATTACGAACATATGTGTAACCCCTAATAATTATGAATCAGTGTTAGAAACGTAACTGAATCATGTTGTGAATTGTAATATTTTTGCTAAAACACTGATCTTTAACTTGATTTTTTGGTAAACGTTATTTTACTTGTAAACTTTAATTTTTAAACTATTTTATAAAATTGCTTTCAGCAGTTGACGTTAATACCTTTTGAAACTCTTGAACGTTTTAAACTAAATAAATTAATGAACTCACCAACTTTATGTCGACCCTTTTAAGCATGTATTTTCAGGTACTTGACTATGTGGATTATTTGGAGTCTTCTTTGTGGTTTTGACATGTAGAGGTTGTTCTCGGATCAAGCTCTCGAGTATTCATGAAGTCACAAACCCCTAAAGCTACTATTCCGCTGTAGTGAATTTGGGGGTGTGACAACTTCACTACAATGTCAAAAAGAGCTAGTTCGTCTACTACCGGTGTTGGTTCAACAACACAAGAACCCCAACCCACGGTTGTTGAAATTCTTACACACAATCATGTCGCCGCGGTTTGGAATGATTACCAATTTGTTTGTTATCAAACGGTTTGAAAAAGGCTCAATGTAAGCATTGCTTTGGTTTCTTTGCGCCCAGTGCCAACTCGTCGTTGAGGTCTCATCTCAAGCATTGTCCGACGCTCAAGGATACTATGGGAAAGGGTCAAGCTTCTATGACTCGAGACATGAGTATATTTTCTTATAATCCGGATTTGGTTCGAGAACAATTTGTCGGGATGGGGATTCAAGAGGGGCTGTCGTTCAACCATTTTGACAACCCGCGTATCACTAGGGTGTTTCAAAAGACTCTTCAACCAAAGTATAACCATGTAAGTCGCACTACCCTAAAATGTTATGCTATAAAATTATGGAAAACGGCTAAACAAGTAATGAAAGATGGGTTTTTAAACTTAGATACTTGCGTTAATTTAACTACGGATATTTGGTCCCCCCCCCCCCCTCATGGTTTGTTCGGCTCATACATGTGTGTTATCGCACATTGGATTGAGCCTAATACATGGCAAATGATGAAACATGTCATTTTATTCGAAGATTTTCCAAGTCCTCAAAAGGGAAAGAATTTAGCTAATATGTTAGTTAAAGTGTTACAAAGGTTTAATTTTGAAAATAAAGTTTTTTCAATCACGTTGGATAATGCTAGTAACAATACGAACACCATGGGTAAATTAAATATGAAATACGAACCACCAGTGAATGGCATATTTTTTCATAGTCGTTGTTTTGCACACATCATTAACTTGGTTGTGCAAGAAGGATTAGACGTGCTCCGGATAAGTCACATAAAAGAAGATTTTAAACAAATGTTGAAAGATCTTTTTAAAGCGGGAAATGAAAGATACGTTGCGTATATTAAGGCTTGTAAGATGCACAAAAATAATTTTTAGCACCTAATTAGGATGTTCCTACTAGATAGAATTCCACTTATCATATGTTTCAATGTGATTTAAAACAAAAGACAACTGTACAATACTTTCATGACGAATTGCACGAAAATGGTTTGATCTCTCATGGATTTTCGGTCGAGCATTGGGATACTATTGACAAAATAACCCGATTACTTGAAGTTTTTAAGAATGCCACAAAACTAATTTCGGGAGCTTATTATCCGACGGGTCATTTAGTAATGCAACAAATCGGTATAATGTGCAAAAAATTAAGTGAATTTGAATTAAATGGTGATATTTATTCAACTATAATTTTTGCAATGAAAGAAAAGCAAAAAAAATATTTTGCACATTTCCCACATATTCTTACTTGTGTCGCCGCTTTGAATCCATGTATTAACATAAACGGGGTAGAGGTGTGTATCGATTCAATCACGGATGACTTGGAGCTTTTTGATTCAAACTCGTGGTTTGCAAGAGATGCAAAACATACTTTATTTTTTTGGTAAAGGGTTTCCCCGGTAAATATATTAACCAAAAAAGCGTTGAAGTACAAAGGAATGTGGCAAAGATACCACATTAACCGCATGCTACAGGTAGCATGTTAACACGTGATTATGTCATGGCATAAACACAAACTAATCTAGAACTACAATGCAAGTAAACTAGAAAGAAACCAAGATGCAAACATGAAGTCACACATTGTCTTCAGCTTCCACCAACAGCACGAAAGGAGCAAATGATATCCAAATGAGCCTGCCTCCTTAAAAAACCTTGCCAAAGAAAACTCAGTGGGAAAAACCTTGGACAAGGAAAAAAGAGTACAACCCTTACCCGGCACTCCCATCATGAAGAACTCTAGAGCTCGGCACCCTCCATTTATCAAGAAGCAAACTCGACCTGGAAGACAACTTCTTAAAACGAAATGAAATCAAATTCAACCGAATAGTATCACAAATAAGTTGAACAACCTGATCAACGGCCAACAGCTTTTTCTTGAAAAGTCTTGAATTATATTCTATCCATATAAAGTACGCAGTAGCAGCCAACACAAGACAGGAAAGGATGCTAGGACAAGACTTTCCCTTAGAAATCGGAATAACATAGGCTAAAATATCATCAATCCGAGGGGGGATGCTATCCATATCACATAGGCCCCGAACCTTAGACCAAACCTGCATAGAATAAGAACATTCAAAGAAAATATGGTCATGAGAATCCGACACCAATTTACACCACGGACATCGTAGAAGGCTTACACCAAAGGGCCAACATCCCATTGCCTAAGCCGATCTTGTGTCTTCAATTTTCTTCTAACCACTAACCACAAGTGGATAGAGTGACGAGGAATACAATGAGCAAACAAACAGCATGATACCAATCAACCATCAAAGCCCTATCCCGAATGGAGTCCCAAGCTAAAGAAACTGAAAAAGGATGTAGAACCCCATTTATATCCCGCCAAATCAAATCATCATCCTGAGCATCATTAATAACAGGGACAGGGATAGAGACAATGTTCGGAATCTAGCATACCAATCCTGCGGCCACTGCCAAATACCATCAGTAATAAGATCCCTTACCTTATTAGATAGAGAGAGCCCCGATCTTGTAATACTTCTAAACGTAAGAACGTCCCGTAACGGACATAAATCCGCCCATTTGTCAAACCACATAGAAGCCAATCTACCATTATTAATCTTGTGCCAAATAAATTGACGAATGCGTGGTCTAATCTATAGAAGTTTTCTCCAGCCCCAACTCATATCACCTATACATGGAACGTCCCAGAAACTTCGATCCATTAACTTGTAAGAATAAATCCATTTAACCCATAAAGACTCTTTACGAGTGAGAATACACCAGATATGAGAAACCATCAAAGCAGTATTAAAATCAGAAAGCTTACGAATACCAAGTCCACCTTCATAAATTGGAGTACAAACAGAGTCCCAAGCCACTTTAGCCTTACCTTTCTTCATTTCACATTGACACCATAAGAAGCCTCTCATAAGCTGTTCCAAATCATGAATAATCCGGACAGGTAAAATAAAGACAGACGCCCAGTAGATATGCATAGATGAAAGAACTGAACGAACTAACTGGAGTCTTCCTGCTAAAGAAAGGAATTTATTGCACCAATCATTAACTCTACTCTCAAGTTTTTCAACAAGGACTTTACAATCCCTATATAGAAGCCTAGACGAAATGAGAGGAACACCAAGATATCTGACAGGTAACTCGCCTTCAGCAAATGGCATGATATGTTAAATACTACTTTTAACAGCAGTAGCAACATTACAGAAGAAAACTGTGCTCTTTGGGATACTTGGAACCAAACCTGAAGCTATCTTAAATTCCTCCAACGCATCCATAATAACCTGCACAGAGTCCAAGTGACCCCTAGCAAACAAGAAAAGATCATCTGCAAAACAAAGGTTGATAATACGCTGTTGCTCACAACGGTGATGAAAATAAAAAAAACTCTGCATTAAGAACCCTCCGCTGCAACATAAGTGAAAGGATCTCCATGACCAATGATAGGTGTGAAAACACCCATCCTTTTTACCACTTAATTACAATAATAACCGAGCCAAAACGTGTATTTTATGTCATTTATGTCGGAATTATGCGTGGTTTGTGTTTTTGTTGTAATTTAGGATGAGAAGGTGAAAAGTGGATAAAACACGGCTTTCACGGGCTTTTATTGAAGAAAAAGACAAAAGACGAAGTCGAAAGATCAAGAGTGGAAAAAGAACGGAAGTCCAAGACCAATTCTGAAGATTTATCAAAGAAAATGTCCAAAGACGAAAGTTTAATAAAGTCGAAGAACTCAGGTCTAATTTATGAAGAAAATTACAAGACGAGTTCATAGAAATCCCGAGACGAAGTCTTAAAAGTCGAAGAATTTAAGAAGACTGAAAGACCGAGGACCAAGAAAGAAAGAAAGAGGAAGCCACCAACCACTCCCCTCTCCTATAAATACTACCCTCACTTTTTGTGAGAGGGTTGGTTAGTTTTAGGATTAGATTAGGAGTAGTGTAGTTTCTCTCTCTAGATTTATACTTTCTCTCTCTAGATTAAGTTGTGTTTAAGCTTTTGTTATTGAATCCTTACTTTTTAATTAAGCTTTTCATTTATCATCTTCTTCCTTTCTTGCTTAATTTCTGCTTTTGATTTGGTGTTGTGTTCTTGAGTTTTCTTATTTTCAATCAAGTGGGTTTTGATTGATTTGGCTTAATTTGTTAGTTTTGTTGATTAAGATTGTTTGTTTATGATTATTTAATGATTTGTTATTAGTTTAGTTTAATCTTCTATTCGAATCTGATTAATTTGAAGATAGATTATTTGTTACTGTATGTCCCTGTTCTTCGGGGGTGTTGTTTCTGTTTCTGTGTTTCCCAGAAAGGTTCCGAGTGAAGCAAGCTTCATCCGGAAGTCAAAAAGTTCCGAGTGAAGCAAGCTTCATCCGGAAGTCAAAAAGTTCCGAGTGAAGCAAGCTTCATCCGGAAGTTTTGAAGTTCCGGACGAAACTTCCGAACGAAGTTCCGGATGAAACTTCCGAACGAAGTTCCGGATGAAACTTCCGGATGAAGTTCCGAATCAAGATTGTTTCATTCGGAACATTAAAAGTTCCGGATCAAGCCAGTTCATTCGGAAGTTTTAAACTTCCGAATCAAGGTTTCTGTCAAGTTTTCTTTTTGGTTTTTCTTTTTAAGTTTTTGTCTTTTATTTTCAAGCCTTATTTTTCCCGCCTTTTTCTTTATTTGAATTTTTATTTGCCCTCCTTTTAGTTTAAGTTTTGATCATTTACTTTATTTGCCTTTTAAGTTTCTCGTAATTTACTTCTCGCCAAGTTTTTATCTTTTGTTGTCTCTTTTTACCGTCTTTATTTCATTTTCAAGACTTATCCCCCCGCCTCTCCTTTGTTGATGTCCTCCGGGAACGAGGACAAGGTCTTTGATCCCGGTATCACATTCGAGGCTTCCCCATAGATCATTTAATTCGGGGACGAGTCAGGCTCGTGACTCGGTCAACAAAAACAAGCGCTTTTTGGGAGGCAACCCAATTATCTATCTATCTTTACCATAAGTGTAGGGGGAACCCCGTGGTGTTTCTTGCTTTCTTTCTTATCATGTGCAGGGATTAGAGCTTCAAAGACACACTCTTGATGACTTTTGACGAACCGTGATTCCGTGTTCCCTTCTTCCCGGTTCTATCCTAAACTCTTTTTGATTCACTATTTTATATTTCTCAATATTAAAATAGGAATCTCTTTAGTTGTCTTTTCCTTAACGAGATTTAAACAAAGTACACAATGTCCTAAGTGTAGGGGAGTTTACTCTCACATGCTTAAACATTGAGGACAATGTTTATATTAAGTGTAGGGGGAACTTCTATCGAAGTTAAGTGGTCTTTTCCTTGTATTTGCCCTCATTTTAACCGGAAAATCGATTTTTCGACATTTTTCAAAATTTTTAATCTATTTTGGCCTAGTTGTAGTTCCCTTTATTTTTGCTATTTTTCTCTTATTTTAATAAAATGGTTTTAACAAGTTTAGTTATCTTAGATATATTAGGCCCGTTGTGATTTTTTTGACTCAACCCGAGTTTACTTATCCAAGTTCACTCTAGCTAGTATCCTTAACCGTGTAGACCTTAATTGGTTTATTGGGCTAAGCATCCACGAGTCTCATTCCTTGAGATTTTAAATTTTGGAGAACGAGAAATGATAGAGTTGGTTACAAGTTTGGTATTCTCTCATTAACTTATGTGAGTCAATTATGATCTTTTTCTCCCATCACTTGCTAATAAATTATCTGCAATAAGTAAGGTCGTACGATTTGAAAAGTTACTTAGCTTCTAGCCCAAGATCGTTTAAAAGTTGCTCGGTAATGATAAGAGTTCATAGCCAAGGCATAACTTATGAAGCGGGGCGCGAAGATTGGCGAGTCCGAAAAGGCCCTAACAAGGCATGAGGATTCAATTTTATTGCTGAAGATCCAAAGTGATGTGAAAAGCATTATTCCCAAAATCAATATGAAGGATCAAGACTCACGACGAAAAGCAATCAACTCCCATAAAGATCATGGAGAAGTCTATCCGAAAAGACCCTAACAAGGTATGAGGATAAATAGATCCAAGTCCGAAAAGGAGGCGGATCGTTGTATCTCAAAATCCCAATTAGAGATTCAAGAAATAATCATGAAGTCGTGGTCAACAAAGCTGGAGTACCCCTCAAAAGTCTCCAAGTGAAGAAATTCTATGAACGATGAGAAGACCATTATCTCAAGCACGTCTCTCAAGATATGAAGTATGAAGTACATGCCAAATATCGGCCCGAGAAAGGTCTCAAATCGTGAACCGAGTTATGCCAAGATATGAACTTTTTGATATCCCGAGAAGCAGTTTTAAGAGATTTTGTCCTTTAGCTAACTATTGATCAAATCGTCCTACTTTGATTTCAGCCTAAATAATTATCGAAATAAGTCAACAATGCTTCCTCGTGATCATTCAAGACATCAATAAAATATAAGAGATACCCGTAGGAATTAGGGAGTTTAAGTGATTAATTGAACCACATGAGTAAATGTTTGTTATGCTAACTTGTACTAACAATGATCTTGTTTTTAAGCTTGGCATGGGGAACGTGAAACTTGAGGGTGATAAACATTCATGACACACAAGCCCTAATGTACGTCTTAGATTTCTTTATAAGTTTCTTCCTTGTTGCATCTTGTTATTTTCTATCTTTTTGATTAATAAAGGCCAAGGTAGGTTGATTATGATGGAAAATGTAAAACGTGCTTTGTAACTAATGCATTGCATGAGGACATTGCAATGGTTAAGTGTAGGGGATTTGATAGGTGTGAAAACACCCATCCTTTTTACCACTTAATTACAATAATAACCGAGCCAAAACGTGTATTTTATGTCATTTATGTCGGAATTATGCGTGGTTTGTGTTTTTGTTGTAATTTAGGATGAGAAGGTGAAAAGTGGAGAAAACACGGCTTTCACGGGCTTTTATTGAAGAAAAAGACAAAAGACGAAGTCGAAAGATCAAGAGTGGAAAAAGAACGGAAGTCCAAGACCAATTCTGAAGATTTATCAAAGAAAATGTCCAAAGACGAAAGTTTAATAAAGTCGAAGAACTCAGGTCTAATTTATGAAGAAAATTACAAGACGAGTTCATAGAAATCCCGAGACGAAGTCTTAAAAGTTGAAGAATTTAAGAAGACTGAAAGACCGAGGACCAAGAAAGAAAGAAAGAGGAAGCCACCAACCACTCCCCTCTCCTATAAATACCACCCTCACTTGTTGTGAGAGGGTTAGTTAGTTTTAGGATTAGATTAGGAGTAGTGTAGTTTCTCTCTCTATATTTATACTTTCTCTCTCTAGATTAAGTTGTGTTTAAGCTTTTGTTATTGAATCCTTACTTTTTAATTAAGCTTTTCATTTATCATCTTCTTCCTTTCTTGCTTAATTTCTGCTTTTGATTTGGTGTTGTGTTCTTGAGTTTTCTTATTTTCAATCAAGTGGGTTTGGATTGATTTAGCTTAATTTGTTAGTTTTGTTGATTAAGATTGTTTGTTTATGATTATTGAATGATTTGTTATTAGTTTAGTTTAATCTTCTGTTCGAATCTGATTAATTTGAAGATAGATTATTTGTTACTGTATGTCCCTGTTCTTCGGGGGTGTTGTTTCTGTTTCTGTGTTTCCCAGAAAAGTTCCGAGTGAAGCAAGCTTCATCCGGAAGTCAAAAAGTTCCGAGTGAAGCAAGCTTCATCCGGAAGTCAAAAATTTCCGAGTGAAGCAAGCTTCATCCGGAAGTCAAAAAGTTCCGAGTGAAGCAAGCTTCATCCGGAAGTTTAAAAGTTCCGAGTGAAGCAAGCTTCATCCGGAAGTTTTGAAGTTCCGGACGAAACTTCCGAACGAAGTTCCGGATGAAACTTCTGAACGAAGTTCCGGATGAAACTTCCGGATGAAGTTCCGAATCAAGATTGTTTCATTCGGAACATTAAAAGTTCCGGATCAAGCCAGTTCATTCGGAAGTTTTAAACTTCCGAATCAAGGTTTCTGTCAAGTTTTCTTTTTGGTTTTTCTTTTTAAGTTTTTGTCTTTTATTTTCAAGCCTTATTTTTCCCGCCTTTTTCTTTATTTGAATTTTTACTTGCCCTCCTTTTAGTTTAAGTTTTGATCATTTACTTTATTTGCCTTTTAAGTTTCTCGTAATTTACTTCTCGCCAAGTTTTTATCTTTTGTTGTCTCTTTTTACCGTCTTTATTTCATTTGCATTTGTTTCAAGTTTTCATTTTTAATTAGTTTTAGACAACTACAACTCTTTTATTTGATTCACCAGGAACAACTAATCTCACTCAATTAACCGGAAATCAATTCGAAGAGATACCGAGAACAATAATTGAACCTAGCAAAATCTCATTATTAACCAACGTGAAAAGATAGGGAGATAACGGATCGCCTTGCCTGAGACCTCTTTTTCCTTGAAACCAGCCATATAAATTACCATTTATGCAAATGGAATATGAAGTAGTAGAAACACACGTCATAATCCAATCAACCATTAACTGGTGGAATCCAAAACCAATTAGAATGTTACGCAGAAACTGCCAGTCCACCGTATCGTAAGCTTTCTGAATATCCACCTTAAAAGCACATCTTGGAGGACCAAAATTTTTGTGGTAATTCCTCATCAGCTCTTGCGTCAATAAGATGTTATCCGAGATCCTACGCCCCGAAACAAAAGCAGATTGATTAATATTAACCAAATCGTCCAAATCCCCTTTAATACGGTTAGCAATTATTTTACTAATGTATTTGAAAATAACATTACAACAAGAGATGGGGCGATAATCAGTAATCTTATTTGGAACAGAAACCTTAGGGATAAGAGCAATAATAGTATGATTAACCTCTTTAAGAAGTTTTCCATTAGAGAAAAACTCCCGAATAGCACATGTAAACTCATCACCCACAATATCCCAAGACTTCTTAAAAAACGCAGCAGTAAAACCATCCGGCCCAGGCGCTTTATCATCACTCATGGAGAATAACGCACTCTTAATTTCAGAATCAGAAATGACTCTAACCATATGGGCAGATTTCTGAGCACCAATCTTTCGAATAAACAAATCAGACGTATTAAAAGAACCTGAAACACTTGCCTGACCAAGAAACTGCTCATAAGGAGCAACGAAAGCTCCAGGCACAACATCTCCATCATGAAGCACATTATGAGAATCACGAACCATTTCAATACGATTACGAGCCGCCTTACTCTTAACCGAGTTATGAAAATAAGCCGTATTTGAATCACCTGCATCAAGCCATTCAATTTTAGATTTTTGACGTAAGAAGCTTTCCTCATCAAGAGAAGCTTCCTTAAAAGCAACTAGATAATGAGCATGCTCTTCTTTCAACAGCACATTGGATGGGTCTCTATCAAGGGCTTGTTGAACAGTATCTAATTCCACACGTAGTATAGTAACACGATCATGAAGATTACCCTATTCAAACAGCAGTTTACGAAATGGAGCCTTTAAACCTTTTAAGCGTTTAACAAGCCTAAACATAGCACAACCATGAACATTTGCCAACCATCCGTTAGCTACCACTTCATGAAAACCCTCCTTATGCACAAGAAAATTACTGAATTTAAAAGGTTTAGGATTAGGTTTGCTAATGGTAGGGATTTGTAACACACACGGAGAATGGTCAGAAATCCTGTAAGGTTGGATATCGCAAAACATCCTGGAAACTCATCAAGAAACTTAATATTAGACATAATCCGATCAATCTTTTTGAGAATACCATCATCACCCTGTGGTTTCTCATTCCAAGTAAAATGTAAACCTGTAGCATTAACGTCCACAACTTCCATAAGATTAACACACTCCTTGAATTCCCGCATGGCAATATTAGGAGTGTAGCCGCCGCATGAGTGATCCTCAATATTAAGAGCATCATTAAAATCACCCAAAACAGCCCATGGTTTATCCCGCATAAAAGTAGCATGAGCAGCCAGATTATTCCAAAGAACACTCCGATGGATATAGTAGTTATCAGCATAAACGAAAGAGCAGAACAAAGTACGGTTATCCATACGCGTTTTAACCTGACAATGCATAACTTGACTTGTTTGAGACAACACCATAACATCCACATTATCATCATTCCAGCCAAGAATTATACGTGTCCCTTTAGGACACACACCACCATTTGACGTCCACTTCCATCTGCTAAAAATCTTACGACACATATCATAAACACCCAAAGCATCAACATGAGACTCCAAGATAGCAAAACATATCAAAACATACTTTCAATGAACAATTCAAAGTTTGTGGAACTTTTATTCGGAAAAGTATGGAAAACAACCTCCTCCAAATGATGGCGCCTCGTCTTCTTCTTCTTCTTCATCACGTTCAAGGAACATAGTGACGAATTTTTGGCAAACTATACAGGAAACCGCAAACAAAAGGACAAGAAATGAACACTTAATGAATAACGAGTTTGGAATGTATACCTCCCAGCATTGGACCTCAAATATGGATCCAAGTCAACTTTCAAAGTTTGATGTGTTGGGGTTTTGGAAAGAACAAGAGCCTATGTTTCCCATTCTATCTCGAATGGCACGAGATATACTTTCGGTACAAGCTAGTTCGGTAGCTTCGGAATCCGCTTTTTCTACAAGTGGAAGGGTGCTCTCAAACTGAAGAACAAGACTAACGTTGGCCTCCTTGGAGATGTGCATGTGTTTGAAAGATCATTTGGACGCGGTCGATCGTATACAACACAAAACAAGTCTTGAAATCCCCGTTGGATTTGAAGAATCGGTTTACGACGAAGAGGTTGAAATGGGTGAAATACCCACACTTTCCAATGAAGAACTCTCACAAGATGAAGTTGTTATTGCGGAAGCTATGTTAACCGGATCCGAAGATGAAAACAATCTTTCCGATTATCTTTTCGATGTATTGTATTTGATGTATTTCCTTTCGTCGTATTTCTTTTCGATGTATTTGTATTGTTGTTTTTCATTTTCTATGTATTGTAACAATGTATCGTGATGTTGTTTTTAATAAAAGTGATGTGTTTCTTTTCAATATGGTTCACGACTAGTAACAATTCCAAATATAAAAGATAAATTATAAAACCAACCGGTCTGGATTTTAATACTCCCAGCCGGTCCGGTTCTTAACCGGTTAACTGGACGAACTGGTTTTTTGACCATAGAACAGAGACCGGGCCGATTCCGGTTTCTATAAAAACTGGACCGGTTAACCGGTTATGTGAACCCCTAATTATAATAAGTTAATAACAAATTATCCACGAAGCACATGTCACTTTCAACTCGTTAGATTTACAATTCAGAAACAAAATTGATATGTATATCCGCACACATACAATTAGGGGTGTGATTCCGGTTGACCTGGTCGGGTTTGGGTCAACTCGGGTCGGGGTGAAGTCGGGTCAAGGGTAAAAAATATATAACCCGAACCTGAGCCTAATTAGAACTCGGGTCACTCGGGTTCGGGTCAATTCGGGTCGGGTCAACTCGGGTCGGGTCAACTCGGGTCGGGTCAACTCGGGTTCGGGTCAACCCGAGTTTAAGGAAAATGTGTAAAAAGTGGCTCAATTAAGTACTAATACAATGTAAAAAATGTAATTTTAGTCGGGTCAAGTCGGGTTGTCGGGTTCAGGTCAAGTCGGGTCGGGTCAAGTCAGGTCTGGTCAAGTCAGGTCAAGGGTAAAAATATATAACCCGAACTCGAGCCTAATTAAACTCGGGTCAATTCGGGTCAACCCGAATTGACCCGAATACACTTTTGGACCCGAGTAACCCGACCCGAATATGATTATTCGGGTTCGGGTTCGGGTTCGGGTCGGGTCAACTTTTTCGACACCCCTACATAACATTGCATTGTCTATTTTGCCCCTGCATGATTTATAACCTTTAACCCTTCTTTCTATCCATACATTTTTAATGTGTAACCATTCCTGGTCCGTTTTTTAGTTTCACTAAATCTCTCCACCTACACCGTTATTCCATTCCACTTTCGACATTCTACCCACATATCCTGATTGTATTCTTAGTTGATCGAAACAAATTAAAACCTATATACTAGATTACAAGCTAATGAGTGTTGGCTATGAAGATGATAAAAAATTGTTGTATTGTTCATTCTGGAAATTCAAAGGAATAATAAGATAAAGGAGATGATATATTTTTGGAGTATATATATTTCATTATTGCAGATTTGTCAACAACATTCCATGTGTAAATTTAATACCCAAATTTGTTCAATCCTTAAATTTCAATAGCCAAACACAAGCGTTATTCAAAGATCGGACAATCATAGAATCTATAAATTCATTTTGAACATGTTTATGCAAATAGATGTGTCGTGAAACTATGCTGTGTCACTATATTCGCATTAGATTTGACACCTCTTTGCGGTGAGATTAAAGTCACACCTTTGGCTAGCCGGTGGAATTATGTTAACATCACGTCTGTCGGTGATATTTGGCGATGAAGAAAAAGAGAAAAAATAAAAGATTTTAAAACGGTGAAATGTTTTTGACGTAATATTTTAATCCTAAAGTGCAGGGTTGAATACCAAAGTAAACGTTTTAAGGGCATATTAGTCAAGACACATAATTTTTTGTGGACCTTGGGGGTTCTTTAACCGGACTCAAACTATAGTCAAACTAATCGCATAGTTTTATCTAAAATTCTCGTTTAGACTATAATAACTCTCATGCCGTACATATCACTACCCATTCAGAAAATGAGCAGAGAGAACAGTTAGTGTCGTTGGCAAAAAGTACTGCCCATTTCAGCAAAGTGAGTTTTGGCACTAAAAATGTTATGACACCTGTTTTCAGGAGGAGTAGTGTGCCATGACAATTCTGGTGCCAAAGAAAACTTTTTTTTAAACAAAAATATTTAACATAAACTAAAATTTTATTAAAATAAAAAAAAAACATTACATTAAACTTAAAATAAAAAAAACATAAAATTAAAAAAATAAATTAAAAGACATAAACTTAAAAAAAACATAAAATTAAGCCGACTAATCTCGTGATTCATAATTTGCTCGGATGATTGCCTTTTGGGCCTCGACAATTGCGGCGTCGACCGGATTCATACGGCTCGTATCCATTTGGAGCAAACGCATGTCCTCCGTGATCGTTTGTGTTCGGATCAACCGTCTTCGTTCTTCGCTCTCTCCGTCAAGCACGACCAATTTTACATCTCGGTCTAACTTGTATTGTTCCGCCATGAACTCTTGATACGCTGCCAGGTTAGAACATGAACTAGCGGTTGAGTTAGAGTTGGTGCGTTGACTTTTATTAAGTCGGAATAACCCGACGGGTTGAGGTAACTCATCATGCCTAAAGGGATCCGGTTCGTCGTCGGTGCCCATAAGACGACTTCTTCTAGCTTGAGTTGAGTCGGGATTTTTCCACTTGTGTTTGTCTTTCAAGAAAAGTCACGCACTCCGATGCTTAAACTCACATCCAACGACTACACCCTCGCCATCCAATCTTGATCGTTCTCCCCAATATGCACCGCGGTTTCATTCACCAAATCATTAAACTTTGTAACCGCAGTATTCATTGGAGTCCACTTGCCCGTTATCATGTTTTTGGTATGTATAGGATGACCTTCTTTCACGGCTTTTTCATTGTAGACGGACTGAATTCGGTACCAAAAAGTATTCTTTTTTTGATCGGTTCTGGTCTTCGGATCCTCGGACACTTGAATATAACATTTCGCCAAAATCTCCTCTTCTTCTTGTGTCTACACAGTACGAAATCTTTTTTCTTGTGGAACGACTTCTTTCTCTTTGTTTTTTTCAACGCGGTCTTCTTACGTCTAGGCTTCGATGTCGGAGTCGGGACCTGCATTTCTTCATCATTGGTATCTTGAACTTCTTCAACGTGGTGCGATTCATGCTCAGATCGGGGTTGGAAAGTTGGATACGGTTGTTGTTGTGGTTGAAATTGTTGCATTTTGAATTGTTGAAACAACAACAATTCCTCTAGACTTTGAAATTGTGGGGCGAAATTAGAAATTTTTTTTCGGTTGGGGGTTCGGATTTGAAGAAGATTTCGCCATTTGGTTGGTCGGGTCGGAAAGCATACCGAAAATTCAATTTTGGTTGCAGTTGGGATTCATTTTTTTTTGGAAGATAGAAATGAAGAAGATGAAGTGTGGGAAGTATGAGATATTTAGGTGGTATTTATAGGATTTTTGGAAGTGTAAAAATGAGTTTTATTGTTTTTTTTGAAAATCCGCTCCCCCACGGGTCATATGACCGTTTGATTCAAAAAAAAATTTAAAATAATTTTTTTTCCCAACCGCGTGAGCTGGCCCGTATGACGCACGGGCTTTGGCGCCAAGGGACGGAATGCTACGCCGTCTTCTTTTCTCGCGCGGACGAACCAAACCACACCACCACACCACCACTCCCCTGCTCTAAAGAAGCATGACCCGGTCCATTCTGACGCCATAGCCCCAAATAGCCTTTTGCTAACCCGATGCCCCTTTGCTCCTCATCCAAGTTTGATATTTTGCACAAGCACTTTCAAGAGTCAGTTTGATGTCAGTATAGTTTTATCAATATAACAACTTAATTTCACCGTCAAATAAAAAGGTTAAATGACTTTTACAACTTCTTCAATTGTTGTATACCGAAGCTTTTATTACATGCTTTTAAAACAAGAAGGAAGTGTTGTCAGTGAACCCAGAAAATATCGTGAATCATAAAATTATATACTACCTGAAAAGATGAAAATAACTTGTATCATAGATAGCTTCAAACACACAGGGACATTATTTTTTTAATACGATGCAGGTAAATACAGGGTACAATAATAAATAAAAGTTTCATGTTCAAATATGATACGGGGTGGTAAATCTAGCTGGCCACAGAAATGGTGGTTGGGAGACTATGAAGAACCACTGTCTCAACAGTCAAACCCGGTCCAAACCCAAACAAAACACCCCAATCTAAACCTTCGCCAGTCGTGGCCTTTCCATCCTCAATCGACTTCTTCCTCATCTCATCGAGAATAAACAACACACAAGCGCTAGACATGTTGCCATAGTCACTAAGTACTTGTCTAGTCGCCTTCATTTTTTCCTCCTTAAGACCGAGCTTTAGCTCGACCTGGTCCAGAATAGCTGGACCACCTGGATGAGCAATCCAAAAGATTGAGTTCCAGTCATTTATACCCAATGGGGAAAAAGCTTGTGTTAGTGCTTTCTCTATGTTTTTTGAAATTAATCCAGGGACATCCTTGAGTAAGTGAAACGTAAGTCCCACTTCCCTTAAGTGTCCATCAATTGCTCCTTCTGAGTCGGGCAAAATGGTTTGAGCTGCTGACACCATCTCAAATAAAGGACGCTCCACTGATAAGTCAGGATCTGAACCAACGATGACCGCTGCAGCTCCGTCCCCAAAGAGAGCTTGACCTACTAAGGAATCAAGGTGGGTGTCATTAGGCCCACGGAAGGTAACAGCGGTGATCTCAGAACAAACAACAAGGACACGAGCCCCCTTGTTGTTTTCAGCAAGGTCCTTGGCAAGTCTAAGGACAGTCCCACCCGCAAAACAACCTTGTTGGTACATCATGAAACGTTTGACTGAAGGTCGGAGGCCAAGGAGTTTGGTAAGCTGGTAGTCAGCCCCTGGCATGTCCACACCAGAAGTTGTGCAAAAGACGAGGTGGGTGATCTTGGATTTGGGAAACCCCCATTCTTTAATCGCCTTTGTGGCTGCTTCTTTTCCTAGCTTTGGAACTTCAACAACCACCAAGTCTTGGCGAGCGTCGAGTGATGGGGCCATGTATTCGCACATATTAGGGTTTTCTTTTAAATATTCTTCGGTTATGTGCATGTATCGTTTTTCGATCATTGATTTATCACCTGAAAAAACACAACAGATCTGGAACACTTAGAATATGCTCAACTTACCCTAAAAACATATCAAATATGTTTAACATATATCCCACATGATTTGCGTAGATACTAGATCACGGATATCATATTAAAACGAGCCTTTTAATCTGGAACACATTTATAATGCATGATTGCTAAAGCAACAGTACTACGATCATATCGGTCACACAATAGCGCATACTATACCAGTATTTGCAACAAAATAATCGTGCTTTAAGCCGATGACATTTTTCTTCACATAAGAGCATCTACAAGGGTAATAAGTTATAAAGACTTGATGCCATAAATTCTTTAAATGCATACTCACATTATAGCTAAAGACTTTGTAAAATGACTTGGTGTTTACCAAGTCATTCACAAAAAGTCATTCAAAAACCATTTTCTACAATGCTAAAAAGTCTTAAAAATAGCTATTTGAAATAGTAAAAAGCTAACAATGACTTTTACCATTGCACATGCTCTAAGTGTAATATAATACAGTTTGTCTTGTCTAGCATAAATTAATGATGTTGTACTAGTTCAAGTATTTCCATTACTAAGTTGGTACTTGAGAATTTACATCTCCAATATGGACAAGCTAAGTTTTATGTTAAATAATTAACAGATTAAATTAATCATTTACATTTAGTGTAGTTAATAACGATCCAAGAACTCCAGGACTTTAGGAAAATTTGGTTTCTTCATTTAAATATTCTGATTTCTGATTGTACTTTTAGCGTTAAAATCTAACCGCACTTGACCTGCACCACGTATGCCATAAAAATATGCTCAAAATCAACCTACAGCTTCAGACTAAATGACCTGAATGTTCCTTGTATCCAGCAGATTTAGAAAAATATATATAAACGAATTACTAAAAAAGAATACTTACACATGCGTCGAAATTTCTCTTTGAGATCAGTCATATGCTCACTCTTGGTGATTCGAAAATAGTAGTCAGGATAGTCAGCCTGATAAACACAATTGGAAGGAGTCGCGGTCCCAATGGCGAGGATGGTGGCTGGACCTTGAGCACGTTGCACTTTTCTAATTGCGTCGACATCAACGACAGCTGGAGAAGAGGCCATGAGTGTCTTTGAAATATTCTGTAAGTAATGGAAGTGATTATGGGAGAGTATGTTTGTGTGTAGTATGTACAATGTATATATAGAGAAAAGGTGCAATACCTTTATAAGCAATTGGCAGGAAGAACGGTGGTTGTTAACTATCAGTTTGATACAACGGGGGTTGTTAACAATCAATTTGATTTATGAATATTTGTTGGGTTAAGTCTATAAAATAGAAAGGAACTTTTCAAAATTTACAATTCTAGTAAACGAACTTGTTTTATTACTAATCTAACCATTTAAACTTTCAAAATTTTAACTTTATAGTAAATAATCTTAAATGTTACCTGCTAGCACCGGTTATGTTTTTAAAATGACTGACACGTTATTATTTTTAATTTTCTTTTATTTTTTTAGTGAGTTGTATTTTCCAGCGTGTCTAATAGTTTTATTTTGACAACACACTTTGATTAAACATGGTTCGGTTCATCAGAAATCTGGAACCACGATAAATCACCATACGCCATTACCATCCATACCCACTTAACAGGTCTCTGTTTTTCGATCAATTCTTCAACCATTACACTCAAATTAAACATCCCACCAGACTATTTCATGTTCAGAAACAAAGTGAAATAAATTTGTATCAGGATTCCCCCAAATTAAACCAAATCAAAATGCATAAACATCATAGATAACAATACTCGAGCATCAAAATCTATGAATAAAAAACACTATTGTCCAGCCATTTAAAAAATCCCAAAAATCAACAAACCCTAAAAACAAAATTAATCGAGCAATAACAGTAGTAATAAAAATCGAAGTAGTTCAAGAACAAAATTGAACAATTACAATCGTTTTAGTTGAATACCCACTTCGATTTTATAAAACTGAGATTACAAATTCTATTTTTGTAAAATCAAGATAGATTTACAGGATGTAAAGATATGGAGATATGAAGATACGGTGGGTTAATGATTAATTGATTACAACGAAGTTGATGATAAATAAAGGACTCGGATGATGGAGTTTAGAGATAAGAGGATGGTTTTTATTAGAGCAGGCCATTAGCCATCATGTATATATTGCCTATTTTTCATAAAAAGTAATTTTGTTAATAATCCGAGTATAAATAAAATTGAAAAATAAATGATGTGTAAAATATTTAGTGACATGGCTATTCAACCGGTCATATTAGTATTATTATCCTAAAACAACAAGTTTGAATGGTTAGATTAGTAACAAAACAAGTTCGTTTACTAGAATTGTATATTTTGAAAAGTTCGTTTCTATTTTATAGACTTAACCCATATTGGTCCTAGTACATAGTTTTCAAAAGGCTGACCCTTTAGTATAATATTTTATGTGATCGGATAATTATTTCTAAATTGACTCCAAGTGTTAACGAGTCAAACTTTTAACAACTTACTCGAGTTCGAGCTTGAGCTCATTTAACTCGAGTCTAGGTTAATAATTTTGAGCTCTAGTCGTTCTCAAACGAAATGTGAGCTCGAATAATTTCATGAGCCGAGCTTTTAAGACTAATATTTAGCTCGGCTCGTCCGAAAGCTCTTTTAATTCTTCGAGCTGAATGTGCCAAACGAGCTACTCGAGCTAAACAAGTCCAACGAGTTAATCAAGCAAAATATGTAGTTTTTAGATTTTTGATTGTAATTTTTTTTTACTACTGATATTGTAACTTTGCTTAAGATCAAAGCTCTAGCGTCGTACTCCCCGGCCAGCCATTCTCGCGTTCTGGCCACTGTTTTTTTAATTGTACTAGCTGTTGGGATTTAAATGTAACGACTATTTTTCTTAAAAAATCCCGCTTTTTCAAATTTTAACCCCTTAAATCTCTATAAAAACCTCCATAACATCCCATTTTTATATATTACTTTCATTTCACTATCTATTTCACAAAAAAAATATTATTTTCGTCCAAAAAAGAATGGATCCAAACACTTCAAACACATACGATCGTTATGATGTTTACTTCCAAGGCGATGCTGAGAAATATGTTCAAAGGTACTAAGATTACGAAAAGTACATGGCTTTGTGTAACGAACAAAATGAGGGATCGGGATCGGTATCGGATGCAGGTACGAAGCACTCGCGTAGATACATACCTCGTCAAGGAGAAGTGACAAGTCAACGTTTACTCGAAGACTATTTTGGTGATGATGAAACGCCTCCTAAATACCCGGAAGAGAAGTTCCTGCGAAGGTATCGTATGAGTTCTAAGCTTTTTAATAAAATTTAGGACAAAATTTTAAGTTATGAAGCCGATCCCCTTCCCGAATACTTTGCATTTTTTAAACTAGGTTACGTGCTACCGGTCGTGAAAGTATTCATCCTATTCTAAAGGTAACTTCCGCCATACGTCAATTGGCCTACGGGTCATCACCCGATGCATTTGGCGAGCACTTGAAAATGGCGGAACGAACCAGGCGCGTGTGTTTAATTAAATTTAGTAAATGCATATATATGTTATACGCGGAAGAGTATTAAAGAAAACCAACTGTAGAAGATATTGGGAACATATATGCATTGCACGGAGAGAATGCTCGAGAGTATTGATTGTATGCATTGGGATTAGAAAAACTGTCCAAAAGCTGTGAAGGCTCAATTCAAAAGAAGGGATCACAAACACCCTACTATTATGTTAGAAGCCGTTTTAGATCAACAGTTGCGATTTTGGCATGCATATTTTGGGGTTCCAGGGGCCAATAATGATCTTATTATGTTATATGGTTCCCTGTTATTTGATGAAGAACATACAGATACCGCTCCACCATGTCCGTTTGAGGTAAATCGTCATGAATACCGGAAAGGTTATTACTTAGCCGACGATATTTATCCTGAATGGGCTACGTTTTTCAAAATATTTTCGATGGCCAGTGATGAGGAAACATTGAGGTTTAAAAGGGTTCAAGAAGGGGCTCGAAAAGATATTGAACGAGCTTTTGGTGTATTACAAGGTCGATGGGGCATCATATGACAACTGGCACGTGCTTATGAAATAAACTGGTTGCGAAGAATCATGTATTGTGGCATAATATTCCATAACATGATATTAGTTGATGAAAAGTATTCACTAAACTTGAAGGATGTATTCGTTAATCTAGAAGCGAACATGGTTCGAACTTGGATTGAACGATGTGAAATTCATGAGTGGAAATCTAAAAAAATACGAGACCGAGGTGTGCACCATGAGCTTCGAGATGATCTTGTGGCGCATCTAAACAACCTCTACGGTGATGCGTGATTTGTAATTTTTTTTATTTCATGCAATGTTTTTTTATTTCGTGTAATGTTTTTTATGGACTTTTTTTTATTTCATGTAATGTTTTTTTATGAATAAAATGTGTTTTTAGTTAAAGTATATACTTTATTTAAGTGTTTTTTTTTAAAAAGGGGCTATGGCGCCAGATTTCTATGGCTTACTACTACCCCACTTTTTGTGGTGCCATAGCATTCTGGCGCCATAGCCTATGTGTCAGCTATGGTATCACTTTTCTCCATCACACCACACCATTGTACCCAGTGCTCTTAGTGTTTATGAATATATAAACTAGTACAATTGCCTTTTTCTTCATAGATCTCTTATTGTCTTACTTTTGCTTCACTCATCCGATGTGGGATGGGAAACCAAGACGAACGGCCCATGCCCGTATGGTGTCGTATGGTTAGGTGGTTTGATAAACTACACTACGAGAGCATTGACAATTAGGATGATTTGGAAAAAAAGTTCCTTAGCAGGCCTGGGATCATGAGAGCGCAATTTTTAAAGATAGTCTGCAAGACCAATGAATTCCTCCCGACAAGTGAAGCAATATCAGCGGCATCACATATATGTCTTTTTAACGGCAAATTGTATAACGAATAGCTACCATTAAGACACTAGATGCCAAAGAGTACAAATATAGATCTATAAATAAACAAAGCCACACAATCTAGATTCTTCCTCGAGATTAACTGCGGGGATTACAAAAAGGATGAAATCCTCTTTTCAATTACATATGACCAAGACAAGACAAACATCTTCACTGATGGAGACCATGCCATCGGTTTTCACTCTGTGAAGTTTTTGAGGCGGTCCCACACAAGACCTGGGGAAAAGTTACAACACAAAAAGACATGTTAACAAATGATCTAGACAATCTTGATTTGCTTGATACTTCCAGCAACAAGAAATAATTCACAGCATCGACCGTGAAGAATCTACAAATAGCATGCGCACTATATCCCCCAATTGTTATATAAACAAGAGCGGATTTTTAAGCCAATCATTCAAACAAATACTCGCTTTCTTATACATATTCCAATACTAAAGATATGAACAAATAATAATAGAGTCCACAATACCAACATTCTTCTTTCCCCAGGCCGAAATATAGATTCATTTTGGAACCTCCAAAGCTGCCACCAACTCTTATAAATGATAGTGAATATAATATCCTTAGCCTTATGAAATTACCCTGGCTATTAACAAAGTAAAGGAACTCAATAGAAGGAAGCTGAAAAGGGAGATTCAGGTCCAACCACTTAACAATCGATTTCCAAACCTTAACCGCGATAATTCATTCATACATTGTATGATAGATAGATTCCAAACCACTACTGCACATCGGACATATAAGAGAGACATTGTCGATGTCACGAAACCATAAGTTAAATTTGGTAGACAAACGATCCTTAACCAATCTCTAAACAAGAATAGTAACCTTTTGGGGAACTAACTTATTACACCTAGTCGTCAAATAATGACTAGGTAAGTACAAACAATCAAGGTGTTTACGTAACCCATTAACCGAAAACGAATCCATTATACCACAAGACCATAATTTAAAATCTTCCACTTGAGCAGTAGTGACCTACTTGACAATATCACAAATCCTAAGATATTTTTTAATGCAACTGATGTCTAAAAACGATAGTTTCATTTATCGATCTTGCTTTGTTTTAGTTACGACAATATATATAAATAAGCATCTCACAAAATAACTAATATGGAATTGTTGAGTGCATATCTTTCATTTTACTTACAATCAATTAAGATATCAATAAACAAGTCATTAACCTAATCAAGTGATCTAGGATTAATTATTTTCTTAAAACTCAATTTTATCTAAAGTGAGAACGTAGTTTTAAGAAAATGTTTTAATGAAAAATGAGAAAGTTTGAAATTGGATATTCCCTTCAATAAGTTAAACCTGGCTAAATAAGCTTTCACCATTAAAGGACAAAAAATGAGCGTAGTCTACGACGCGGTTCTTTATAGGGTCCTATAGTTATTTATATATAAAGATCTGCGGGGAACAATAACGAACCATGGCGAACTAGCCGTTGCTCCTTCTGTGCCTATAAATAGTTGTTCATTTCTAGCTTATCAAAGCACCTCTTTTGCACATACTTTCTCAGATCTCACACTTCTCAAATCATCCGAATCCTTGATTATTTGTTTCATTAATCTTGTTTAAGAAGTAATTCTTACTTCTAATCCCTCCTCCTCTCAAGTGCAAAGAGAAGAACACTATCATCCTTGAAGTGTTGGGTCAAGTTTAAGATCTAGTCAAGATCCAAACTATTATTTCAATCTTGTGTGTAGTATCTGTGTAGATCCAAATTGGTGTATAAGTTTGAAGTTGTGTATGTATTGTTGTTAATACTTAGATCTTAAAGTATATTGGTGTAGATTGGTCCTTACTAAGATTAAACCTCAACATTTAGCTTAGTGTCGGAAATTGGTGTAAGCAAAGTTTAAGGTTTCTCCACCTTGAAAGGATTTTGTTGATTAAGTGAACTCCCGAGAAGGGTACTCAAGGAGCGGAGTAGGGACGAAGATAGAGCTTCGTAGCCAAACCACTATAAATCTTTGACGTTTAGTTTGATCTTTCCTTTCTTTATTTTCTTTACATTCTTTCATTATAGTTGCATATAGTTTGTGTTTATTAATCTAAGCTACAGTATTAATAGTTCATATTTAGAATAATTCACATAATCTCTTGGATCTAACTCTTTTTAAAAGGAATTTTGCAAATCATTATTAAGTGGTAAAACAATTCAACCTATCCCCTTCTTCTACAATTGGAATAAGAGCCAAGGTCACTCAAGCTTTTAAAGTATACTGTATTTTAAAACTTCGACCGATCTATGGATTCGATAAATATCTAGAAGGTAAATCTATGCAAATACCACCTTTTTTTGAAACCAATAGTTTTATATATTTGAAAATTAGATTTGAAACTTATGTGAAATCAAAAGATTTAGATCTTTGGCATGTTATTACTAATCGTGATTTTTTACCTGTGCAATATAATGAGATTTCTAAAAAAGAAAGAATTAGTTTCTTATGAAAATCAAAATAATGACACTAAAATAAATTTTTTAATAATAATGAGGCTAAGCTAGTTATTTATAATGCTTTACCAAAGAAATAGTACGAAAGGATTTTTATGTGAAAAAGCGCTAATGAAATTTTTAAAACTCTTTTAATAACTCACCAAGGTAATAATTAAGTCAAAAATTAAAATCGATCTTCTCATTCAACAATATGAACAATTTGTTATTGTTAGCCTCAAAATATTGAGTCAAACAAGAATGCTCGGTCATATGTTTATTATGTATCGTATATTAGAACGTTGTAACTTTAAGCTAAGGTTCATTCATAAGTAACCAAAGCCCAAAAGGAAAGCCCGACCCATTATCATATAGCCCATTATGCCACATGTAGGCAAGACTATATAAACCTCTCCTTGCATGTAAGGAGAGGTTGGTTGGTTGATTTCATTTTCTCTTAATCTAATCCTCCCATTGTTTCACACACTCCTCTCTACTTTCTCTCACTACTTTCTCTCTCTAGAAATCTTCCATCTTTTATCTACCTTTCTTGTTTAATCATCTAAGATATGGGACAACAATTGGTATCAATCGCCATGGGGTAGTTTTGTGATTAGTTGTTGATTTAATACTTAGTTCGTGTGATTTTAACATAAAATCTAATCGGATTCAAGTTTTTTTTTCTTCTTGTGTTTTCCGTGCTCTAAATCTTCCTCTATACATCTTTACATATTTCATACGTGTGGTAAGATTTTGGTTACTTTGGTTTGGATTGAAACAAGTATTCCCAAGTAAAGTTCTCATCTTTCTTGTTGCCTAAAAGTCTCGAACTCATTTCTTGTTACGATTTGAATATTGCGATCGCATAAACCTGGGGTTTCTACTTGTGATCGAATATCACGATCACATCTTACGATCAGTGACTGCAATCACTCGTTACGATCAGTGACTGCGATCATTCGTTGCGATCGGTGACTGCGATCATGTGTTACGATCAGTGACTATGATCACTCGTTACGATCGGTGACTATATCACTCGTTGCGATCGGTGACTGCGATCACGTGTTACGATTGGTGACTGCGATCACTCGTTGCGATCGGTGACTGCGATCTAAGAGTGCGATCTAAGAGTGCGATCTAAGAGTGTGATCTGAGAGTGCGATCTAAGAGTGCGATCTAAGAGTACCATGGGTATTCCAGTGGACATTGCGATGGGCATATAAATTTTGTTCGAGTACTTATTAGACTTAGCCACTATCTAGACTAGTCCCGGAACGTAGTTTACACGATGATTAAAAAAAAATAAAAAAAAATAAAAAAGAGTTAAAAATTTTACGTCAAGTAGATTCAAATTTTTTCCATACTAGTTTTAGGCTATTTCTAGCTCGATTTCAAAATTTGGTGATTACAAATTTTTTAGGTCTACCGTTTTGTCGGACTGAGGAATTTATTGTCGGACTGAGAAAAATCGTAATTTTCGAAATTTCAACAACAAAACAATCACAACACAACTACTTAAGATCCACATTCAATTCATCATTTCAGAGAATATTGAGATGGATTCTACTGCCGAATATCGTGTGACAAACAACAACATAATGGTGGCGGGTAACAAAGAGAGACCACCAATGCTTCTGTCGGGTCGATATGATTAATGGCAATCCCGTTTTCTACGTTATCTTGACACAAAACCTAACGGTGATGCTTTAAGGCAATGTATTTTGGAGGGACCCTATAAACTCTCAAGGATTCAAGTTCCTAGAGTACCAACCACATACACTATTGAAGAACAACCAGCTTATGAACGTGATGAAAAGAGGAACGACCTCACACCAGAGAACCGTGCTTGGTTTGATGCTGAAAAGGAAGCAATCTACTTAATTCTCAGTGGAATTGGAGATGATATTTATTCCACGGTTGATGCATGCCCTACTGCTCAAGAAATGTGGACGACTATTGAAAGATTGCAACAAGGTGAATCACTTAACAAACAAGATGTGAAAACTAAGATGTTTTGGAACTTTGGCAAGTTTACATCAAAGGATGGGGAATCAATTGATTCTTATTACTCCCGATTCTACAAAATGATGAATGATATGACCCAAAACAACTTGCAAGTTTCCACCATGCAAGTCAATGTCCAATTTTTACAGCAACTTCAACCAGAGTGGACACGGTTTGTCACCTTGGTGAAACAACAACAAAAGTTAGACGAAGTTTCATATCACAAGCTCTTTGACAATTTGAAACAATTTCAAAATGAGGCAAATGAACTTCGAGCTGAACGAGTTGCAAAGGTTTCTGATCCACTTGCTTTGGTGTCTACCACTCAACATTACCCAGATTATCACTCTCGTACTTCAAAGACCTACTCTACTCAATCATCATCACCACGATCATCCACTGTCTCCAAGTCACATGCTCCAACAAGATCCCGAGGCAAGGAAGTTGCAAGAGCACCATCACCCACACCTGAGCAATCATCCGAAGAAGACATTGATGAAGAACTAGCTCAAAAGGATAGGGAATTCAAGCAACAAATGGCTTTCATTATGAAGCAATACAGGAAAATATACAAACCCACCAACAACAACCTTCGAACATCTTCAAACCCGAGGAACACCTATGCACAGAGTCCTCCAAGGTATGACACACGAAGACGTGCTGAGAGTCCTCCAAAGTATGATCGAAAACCTAAGTATGATAATCAGAGGGTGGCTACTATTGTTGGAAATAGGGAAACTGTTGGTACTCAAGTTGTGCAACAAAGTGGGATTCAGTGTTTTAACTGCAGAGGTTTTGGGCATTTGGCTAGGGAATACAGGCAGCCAAAGAGGGTTAAAGATTATGGTTATCATAAGGAAAAGATGCTACTGTGCAAGAAAATGGAAGCTGGAATCAAGTTATCAGCTGAGGAAGGAGAAATGCTTGATGACACAGATGATGATCTCTCTGACCAAGAACTCGAGGCACATTATTCATACATGGCAAAGATTCATGAGGTCCTTAACGTCACTGAAGATGACAATGGCCCTATCTTTGATACCGAGCCAATTGATAAGGTACAACATGATGATGAATATAATGTGTTTGGTGATACACATGAGCATAGTGATCTACCAACAACAATTACTGGCACGTGTATGATGGAAACGGTTGATAGCAATACCACACCCGATTCATCAAACATGTGCAATAATGAGTTTGAGGATGATCAACATGCAAATGAGTATGATGACGAGGAGCGTGTCGCGCTTGCTAATTTAATTGCTAGTTTACAAAAAGATGTCAATGAAAATAGAAAGAGTCAAAAGAAATTAAAGAAGGCAAACGCAGCGCTCACTCAAAACTTTGAAGAAAGCAAAGCCGCTCTTATAAAATCTAGTGAGACAATTGATAGTTATAGGGCTGAGCTTCTTCAAAAGACCAAAGAGCTTGAGGGGTACAAAAGTCGTGTCATCAACATTAAAAAGGACGATTTTGAAAATAAATACAACGAAGCTCTGGCTTTATTAACTAAAGAAAAACGTCAATTTAATGTCTTATTAAGTGATGAACGTCAAAAAATGTACCTTGCCACAACAAAAGTTTATGAACTTGAACAAAGGCTTTCTATGAATACCACCGATTCTGCTAAAATTCTTGACGAAGAGAAACAAGAGGTTGAAACACTAAAACAAGATTTCAAAAATAGACAAAGCAAAGATACTAAAAAAGTAAAGGATCTCGAAGAACAAGTCGATTTTTTGAAAAAAGTTGTTTATAAAACACATGACTCTATTCAAACTGTCAGAATGGTAGCACCTCGGTCGTTTTTCAAGGGTCAGCTTAGTTTTGCAAGTCCAAAGTACCTCGAACAAGCTCAAGCTGCGAACCCCAGTTTATATCTTGACGAGTCCGAATGGACCGATCATGATTTCCCTGTAGCTAACCTCGATAGTGAGGAGACGTCCCTTTGGGATGAGGAGAGTAGATCACCGGTCAATAAAGATTCTGTGAAACCATATGATACAAGGTTTTCATTGGGTTCAGGTTTTCTCTCAGTATCCTCTCGAATTGATCTCGGCCTTAAGTGGAATGATTGTTCTTGGTTACTAAATAAAAGGGCTTGGTTTAATTTTCTAATCTACTAAAAAGTTTAAAAGCTCTAAAAGGTAAACTTAAATTTAAAAGTAATTAAATTAATAACAATTAATAAAACTTGAAGTAAAATTAAAATTAAAATTAAAATTAAAATTAAGATTAAAATTAAAGTCACAGTCAAAATATAAATATGAAATAAAGAAACAGTAAAGAAACAGTAAGTAAACCTTTAAATTGCTCAAAAGAAACTTGATTCGGAAGTATAACCTTGATTCGGAACTTCGTTCATCCGGAACTTTTCACTCGGAACCCCTTTATTCGGAACTTTGTTCGGAAGTTTATCCGGAAGATTGATCCGGAACTTTACTCGGAACTTCACCCGGAACTTGGTTCGGAAGATTGGTTCGGAAGTTGGCTCGGAACTTTCACCCGGAACTTTAATCGGAACTTTAATCGGAAGTTTATTCGGAAGTTTGGTTCATCCGGAACTTTTAAACAAGAAAACTCATTCGGAACTTTTTAATTCATTCGGAACTTTTAAACAGAAAACTCATTCGGAACTTTTAAAGAACATATTCATCCGGAACTTCTTAAACTCATACGGAACTTTTGTTCATCCGGAAGTTCAAGTTCATTCGGAACTTTTGGAAAATAAATTTATTCGGAACTTAATGTTCATCCGGAAGTTTTGTGTTCATCCGGAACTTTTTGGTTCACTCGGAACCTGGGGAATGCACAAGAACAGTAACAGTCAAGAAGAACACGAAAAACGATTCTAATCCAAAAATCACCAAGTTTTTCACCAAAAACTTAAATAAACTAAACACTTGTCACAAACGTGAATTTTGAAGTTATTTAAATTACGTGAAACTCTATGTTTTCGAGTTAGACATCTACGTCTATTGAAATTCTTGATTCTTTCCGTGTAAAGCGTACACAAATCCAAATTGTTAAGTACTTCTCATGGAATTATTTCCTTTTTGAATTTTTGTGTTGTTATGCCGTATAATAAAATTGATTTGTGGTCACCTTTCATGAATCGTCTTACATTATACTATGACCCAACAATTTTTACCTACGTTTAAACACTTCAAATTTTATTAACTTAACCCAAGAACTTTTAAAAACTAGCGGAAGTATCAAATTTAAACTTTTATATTAGACACTCACTCTTTAGGTTAAAACAACCTTAATATATATAGACATGTTCAACTTAAATAGTCCTTTAAAATTTAAATCTCATGTACTAATTTAAAGAGATGGAGCCGGCCAACTTTTTTTTTTCTTCCCTTACACACGTCTCTTTCACTCTTTTTGCAATTCATGATATGTTCCCCATCCATTCCTATTGTCCATTAGATAACAAGTATACATTTCATATATTCTTAAGAAGTCAAACATGGGAAATCAACATATTCTTCCATCCCTGCGAAACCCACGTCCCATAGTTTTTCCAATTTCCCATGGTACTTTACCTTGTTAGGATTTCTAGTTAAAATCAAACTAATGGATGAAAAACCTAACTAAGCAATTAGAACTCCTAACTACCTACTCTTTCTTATAAATAGACCACTAACCTTAACACACACTTTGCAAGATCTCCATCTTTTAAGAATCAACAAAACCTTTCACCACCATCTTTCAAATTTCCATTTATCAAACAAGTCTACAACTTAAAACACACAAGATGACACAAGGGAACTAGGTTCTGTATATTATTGAAGTCGGGTTACAAGGAAGAACGGGTTTCAGGTTAAAGCTTAAGGATTTAAGCCTTTGAAGGCTCGGGTTTAAGTTAATGTTCTCACATGGTTTAGTGCTTGTGGTTTTTGTTCGTCTTCATCATCTCTCACTAGGACTCTTGTAAGCCCCTCCCTAAATCTCATCTAGCTTACATATTCATATTTCGACCACTAGTATGTGCTTGTGAAATTTATATAAAACAAGAGGAATACTTTTACCTTACTAGGCATACCAACTGTTAATAAGCCACGCCTAAGAAGACTAGTACTAAAACAATTACATAAGTGTCAAGCTAACTACACCAGACTTAAATATAGCTCACGTAAAATACTCATGCCGAAAATCAAGCCTCAAACGTCTTGATTTATGAATATAAATACGAGTAGCAAGTTGTGATTTCATGGGACTCAAAAGGAGCTCAATCAGGCTGAGTTCGGGCTCATTCTTGAGAAGGTTTGACTACGTGTGTGGGTCGGGTAATGGTCGGGTCTCGAAGACAGGCTGGTCGAGATTTTATAGCCCCTGAAATCACATTATTTGATCAACTAGAGAGCTAGTTATATGATTTGGAAATTTGTCAAAACTAACACGTATGCCATAGTCTGTTATGTTAAAAATAAGTAGTACTGATCTTTTTTAAAAAAAAAACATCGAAAAACCAATGCTAAGTGTACCAACTTCTTACCTAATTTCGAACATATTAGACCGGTCGGTAGACAACACTCAAAACGTGTTTTTGTAGACGGCCATGCTGGCTACGTAATGATATTTTCAGTCCTCTCCGCGAGTCAGCAATGAACCTGTTTTATTGTGCTAAAAGTTAAGAAAAACCATCTTGTATAAGACTCGTTTTACTAAGCTGCAACTCGACCTTTTACGACCCATATTTCACCCACAAAATGACCTCACCCCGAGGCGGGCAAATAACCAAAGTTGTAGATAGCCGAGCCTTCTACACGAGCATACTTGTGGTTCGACCCAAAAGTTATTATCGAGAACAGTAAACGAGATCGAAACTGACTCGTTAAACTATCTTCTTTAAAAACAGTTTCACGACCCTTATTTCGAACATGTTTTAACCCGTCAAATGACCTCGGTTTATAAAACTTAAAACGCTGACTTACAGACCACCCGGCTAGCTACCCATTGGTACTTTCGGTTTACTCCGCGAGCTAGTATCGAGCCTGCTATTCACATCAAAAAATTGCCGAGATCAATCCTTTCTTTTAAGTCTAAAAAAAAGCGTACAGTTTCAAATTGTAGATTTTGGTTTGTTCACTGTTCCCCCGACATGCGACAATGGTTTTAATTTATTTATTATTATTTATTTATTTTATTTATTACTAAGACATTTATTAATTTAACATATTTCTAATAAAAAAGATATAAAATGTATTTAGAATATTTGACCCATTAAACGACTCGGCTAAATAAATTGTCCCGACCATGAAATGTTTGATATTGCTAAATATATCCCGATTAAAGGACTAACTTATTATCATACGTTAAACATTCACAAGTATTAAAAATCTTTGATTTTTAAAAACTCAAGTACATACTAGGGGACTAAATGCTAGATTTATTGTCATGTTTACATGTATAGTGATACATACTTTATTTAATCTAGGTTACGGATTGTTTTGAGCTATCATTTTTCCATGTCTACATTTGTGCCATTATGATTTGCTATTTCATCGAGGTGAGTTTCATAGCCCCACTTTTTACTTGTTTTTATACTTTTGGGGTGAGAACATTGCTTGTTTTAAACGGATGAACATAAGTGCTAAAACTTGATACGTTTGCCTACATGATGTCTAAGTAGCGATATCCCTAGATGCTTTAGCTCACTATCGTGAACCGTTAATTACTGTGTGTAAGCGCGAATGTTATGGATAGATCTATTGGGATTGACCTCCCTATCTAATGTTGGTTGTGTGACCAAATTAGATACACTTACATTTGAGTCGTTACGAATGCTTTGGGATAGGCATTTGCTCGGGCTCTCATTATATCTTGTTGGTTGGTTAACGCTTCGGTGTCATGAGCTTAGACGTAGGTTGTTGAAACGTATACTTTTGATTATAATCTTGTATTTGTTATAAGATTATATGTTGGTTGCCTTGAAAATCTTATGGTTCATCACACTATTTAAACTTAAACCTATGAACTCACCAACCTTTGTGTTGACGCTTTAGCAATGTTTTTTTCTCAGGTATCAAGACGGAGGAGTGACGTGGTTATGCTTGGGAGATTTTAAATAAAAAAGGTCGTGACTAATGTTTGGATATTTGAAACAATGTTGAAGTCTTTTGAAACAATGTTTTTATTATTGATCCTGTGTAATTCGCTTCCGAACAAATTTTATGATTTTAATTAAATTACAACGACTTTAAAATAGTCGTTCTTTGTATCTATATCTTGTGATAGTCATGACCGTCGCACCCCATTGCGTTGCCTTACTCTGATAAATTGGGGGTGTGACAGATTGGTATCAGAGCTATAGTTATAGAGAACTAGGTTATTTTACAAAATGATTTTTATAAACGTGAGTCAAAAATTTAATTTTGGGAAAAATAATTCTAGACTATAACTAACTCAAAAATCTCCAAGAACCACTTCACTTCGCGTCTTCGATAAAAGTAAGTTGTGACTTGAATTATTCCATGTGATTTGCCATGTTAGTTTAAACTTGATTGCTACGTGTTATTAGCATTAAGTATTTCCTTCCTTGTTTGAATGATCCTTATGTAAGATGTACTTATAGGAATGTGTACTAAGACGATTTTTCTTATATTTTGAAGTAAAATACCTAGCATCCTTGTTTGGATTGTTGTGCTACTAAAATGGTTTGTGCCATGTTTAATCGAACTAAGATGGTTTGTGCCATGTTTAAATCGAACTAAGATGGTTTGTGCCATGTTTATTTGGAGTAAAGCATACACGTACTTATACTATTACGTATTATGTTAAAAACAGTCCATTGGACTACTATGAACTATTTAAACACTTGTGTGTTTCTATGTTACCCTATATCGATATACGCCGAAATAAAAATATACGCCAAAACAGTACTTGGACGCGCTGAGATTTAGTAATGGTTGATGATAAGTCGTGAGTAAACCCAAAACCAAGACAAATCATCAAAAATGTTAAGAGGTATAACGATGCTTAACAAGGTCTCAAGGCTGTTCTTGTTTGATTGGGTTGCGAGACTAAGTTAAGTGCCAGTCGTTACACAACTTAGGGTTTTTGAGGAGTTTTCTTGAGGATGGGTAAGACTCATGAATTTACATCTTGCGTGATTAGTTTGATTGTTAAGTGATAACATATTTGATGAGTTTTGTGTGGGTTTAATCGATGTTAAATTATGTGAGTAATATCTAAAGACGAGTAAATTCACCAAATATGTTAAGAAGTTTAACGACTAATATTTGACTCGACCTCAAGGCTGTTCTTGTTTGATTGGGTTGCGAGGCTTAGTCAAGTGCCAGTTGTAACGCAACTTAAGATTTTTAGTGAATTTCCTCGGGGATGGATAAGACTCACATGATCTGACAATGTGATTACCTCATTGACGTTTGACCTAAAACGATGTATTAGTACCATTAGTTTTATTGTGTGCGAACACTAAAATAGTTAAAGTCGTCGTCTCTATTTGTATACAACACACGATGATAAATACTCTATACAAAGTATTACTCCTGTAATACTCCACAAAGTACTATATCATAAGGAACAAACATAAATTAGTATTACAAAAATATAAAAACTATCCAGAAATATGGCGACGTGCAAGTCGAATGCACGTCAAGGAGAAATTTATGTTGGAGAAATTGTACAAAGACGGGTCTAAAAAGCTCTAGTCCATTGTTTTGCAACTATGTTTCTAAGAAGCTATTATAAATTTACGAACCATGATATAACAACTGATATTAAAGAAAGAACTCAAATCATGCCATATTTTAAAATAAATGGGTTATCGCATGTCACAAAGCTTGAGAATCCTAGATGTGAATTGTGGCCACTTCTAAGAAATCCTAGTAGCCTGTGTCGAACATAAAAAGTCTACAGAATGATTATGAACAAACGATAGATAAAAACAAAATGAACGATTTTTGTGATGAAATTCTTGTGATGGAATTGACTAGTTGATTGGATTAAATAAACTGAACAGTTTTGGGATAAAAACAAATTGACCGAAGTATCTAAGATGTAATAAAACATGATCAAAGCTCTAGAAAATTCTGTGATACAATTGAGTGACTGATGAGGAATATTAAACAATTTATTTTTATGAAAGATCAGGTGACCCGACATCCGTCGATGTCACCACCAACAAAAATTTGGTTATGTAATCGTACTTTAAATTATTATTTTAATTTAATTGTTTCCAGTTATTTATAAAAGTCATCTTTTATATCTTGTGAAGCTTTTACTTAGTAAATTATTTTTATCCTACAATATTTTTATATATGTTGGAGAAAAATATATGAAATAAAATTTATCTTTTTTTAAGGAGTTTTATAAAATATTTTTGAAAAACATTAAAAAAAAAACAAAAAAATTTGAAAGAACCATCAACGAGAACTTTATTAGTAAGAGATTTTGATAAAACATTTTGGTAAAATCATTGAAGGTATTACTGATAAAAACGTCACGATTGATGACGAAATATTTTGGTATAAATTATCATGCAAAGTTTTGGAAAATCTGGTTGACGTCCAACTTAATGTATAAAACGTCGCGACTAATGTTAAAACATTTTTGTAAGGACTACCATGTAAAGTTTTGGAAAAATATCTTTTTATGAACAACTTGATGTGGAAGACGAAAAATATTAATAAGCCTGACGAGAACTAGTACGAATAATTATGGGAATTATTTTGTTGATTGTGAAAAGTGAGCATCGGTAACAAATGAAATAAACTATGGACCAATTTGTTGATTGTGGAAATGAATAATAGTAACAAACGAAATGAAATATGGATTACCAATATATAAATTACAACCTCAAGGAGTTAAAATATGATGAAAAGGAGGATGCAACCGTTGGTCCCGAGATGTACGTAGCCTGATCAACTACGTATGATCGTGGTTGAACGCGAGTATGCTCGTAGTAGTCATCTTGGAAATTAGATATATATTAGTGATATTAGAAAGCTTCTAAATTCGCTTTACTTGTCAAAGAAACATTTGTTTTGTGCGATGAACGACGAACGTCCCTATACCATAGTTTAAGTGAAAACGACAAGAACACAATATAAATAAATCCCTCACGACTATGTTCTTCGCCACTGTTTGAAATCGTGTAAGACACAAGAAATATTAAGAACGTAAATTCTTACGACAACTAAACTCAAAAGAGACTTGACTTAGAAGAAACCTAAAACAATGACAAATTCTAAATAATAATACGAAGAACGAGACACCACTTGAGTAAAACTCAATTTAACGGATATCGTAGCACTAACATATGATATTTAAAAATCAATAAAACGAATTGGTCGTAAAAACGACATCGACATGCAAGTTTTGAGGACAAAACTCCATTTAACGGATATTGAATGTCACAAACGTGAATTTTGAAGTTATTTAAATTACGTGAAACGCTATGTTTTCGAGTTAGACATCTACGTCTACTGAAATTCTCGATTGTTTCCGTGTAAAGCGTACATAAATCCAAATTGTTAAGTACTTCTCATGGAATTATTTCCTTTTTGAATTTTTGTGTTGTTATGCCGTATAATAAAATTGATTTGTGGTCACCTTTCATGAATCGTCTTACATTATACTATGACCCAACAATTTTTACCTACGTTTAAACACTTCAAATTTTATTAACTTAACCCAAGAACTTTTAAAAACTAGCGGAAGTATCAAATTCAAACTTTTATATTAGACACTCACTCTTTAGGTTAAAACAACCTTAATATATATAGACATGTTCAACTTAAATAGTCCTTTAAAATTTAAATCTCATGTACTAATTTAAAGAGATGGAGCCGGCCAACTTTTTTTTTTTCTTCCCTTACACACGTCTCTTTCACTCTTTTTGCAATTCATGATATGTTCCCCATCCATTCCTATTGTCCATTAGATAACAAGTATACATTTCATATATTCTTAAGAAGTCAAACATGGGAAATCAACATATTCTTCCATCCCTGCGAAACCCACGTCCCATAGTTTTTCCAATTTCCCATGGTACTTTACCTTGTTAGAATTTCTTGTTAAAATCAAATTAATGGATGAAAAACCTAACTAAGCAATTAGAACTCCTAACTACCTACTCTTTCTTATAAATAGACCACTAACCTTAACACACACTTTGCAAGATCTCCATCTTTTAAGCATCAACAAAACCTTTCACCACCATCTTTCAAATTTCCATTTATCAAACAAGTCTACAACTTAAAACACACAAGATGACACAAGGGAACTAGGTTCTGTATATTATTGAAGTCGGGTTACAAGGAAGAACGGGTTTCAGGTTAAAGCTTAAGGATTTAAGCCTTTGAAGGCTCGGGTTTAAGTTAATGTTCTCACATGGTTTAGTGCTTGTGGTTTTTGTTCGTCTTCATCATCTCTCACTAGGACTCTTGTAAGCCCCTCCCTAAATCTCATCTAGCTTACATATTCATATTTCAACCACTAGTATGTGCTTGTGAAATTTATATAAAACAAGAGGAATACTTTTACCTTACTAGGCATACCAACTGTTAATAAGCCACGCCTAAGAAGACTAGTACTAAAACAATTACATAAGTGACAAGCTAACTACACCAGACTTAAATATAGCTCACGTAAAATACTCATGCCGAAAATCAAGCCTCAAACGTCTTGATTTATGAATATAAATACGAGTAGCAAGTTGTGATTTCATGGGACTCAAAAGGAGCTCAATCGGGCTGAGTTCGGGCTCATTCTTGAGAAGGTTTGACTACGTGTGTGGGTCGGGTAATGGTCGGGTCTCGAAGACAGGCTGGTCGAGATTTTATAGCCCCTGAAATCACATTATTTGATCAACTAGAGAGCTAGTTATATGATTTGGAAATTTGTCAAAACTAAGACGTATGCCATAGTCTGTTATGTTAAAAATAAGTAGTACTGATCTTTTTTTAAAAAAAAACATCGAAAAACCAATGCTAAGTGTACCAACTTCTTACCTAATTTCGAACATATTAGACCGGTCGGTAGAAAACACTCAAAACGTGTTTTTGTAGACGGCCATGCTGGCTACGTAATGATATTTTCAGTCCTCTCCGCGAGTCAGCAATGAACCTGTTTTACTATGCTAAAAGTTAAGAAAAACCATCTTGTATAAGACTCGTTTTACTAAGCTGCAACTCGACCTTTTACGACCCATATTTCACCCACAAAATGACCTCACCCCGAGGCGGGCAAATAACCAAAGTTGTAGACAACCGAGCCTTCTACACGAGCATACTTGTGGTTCGACCCAAAAGTTATTATCGAGAACAGTAAACGAGATCGAAACTGACTCGTTAAACTATCTTCTTTAAAAATAGTTTCACGACCCTTATTTCGAACATGTTTTAACCCGTCAAATGACCTCGGTTTATAAAACTTAAAATGCTGACTTACAGACCACCCGGCTAGCTACCCATTGGTACTTTCGGTTTACTCCGCGAGCTAGTATCGAGCCTGCTATTCACATCGAAAAATTGCCGAGATCAATCCTTTCTTTTAAGTATAAAAAAAGCGTACAGTTTCAAATTGTAAATTTTGGTTTGTTCACTGTTCCCCCGACATGCGACAATGGTTTTAATTTATTTATTATTATTTATTTATTTTATTTATTACTAAGACATTTATTAATTTAACATATTTCTAATAAAAAAGATATAAAATGTATTTAGAATATTTGACCCATTAAACGACTCGGCTAAATAAATTGTCCCGACCATGAAATGTTTGATATTGCTAAATATATCCCGATTAAAGGACTAACTTATTATCATACGTTAAACATTCACAAGTATTAAAAATCTTTGATTTTTTAAAAACTCAAGCACATACTAGGGGACTAAATGCTACATTTATTGTCATGTTTACATGTATAGTGATACATACTTTATTTAATCTAGGTTACGGATTGTTTTGAGCTATCATTTTTCCATATCTACATTTGTGCCATTATGATTTGCTATTTCATCGAGATGAGTTTCATAGCCCCACTTTTTACTTGTTTTTATACTTTTGGGGTGAGAACATTGCTTGTTTTAAACGGATGAACATAAGTGCTAAAACTTGATACGTTTGCCTACATGATGTCTAAGTAGCGATATCCCTAGATGCTTTAGCTCACTATCGTGAACCGTTAATTACTTTGTGTAAGCGCGAATGTTATGGATAGATCTATTGGGATTGACCTCCCTATCTAATGTTGGTTGTGTGACCAAATTAGATACACTTACATTTGAGTCGTTACGAATGCTTTGGGATAGGCATTTGCTCGGGCTCTCATTATATCTTGTTGGTTGGTTAACGCTTCGGTGTCATGAGCTTAGACGTAGGTTGTTGAAACGTATACTTTTGATTATAATCTTGTATTTGTTATAAGATTATATGTTGGTTGCCTTGAAAATCTTATGGTTCATCACACTATTTAAACTTAAACCTATGAACTCACCAACCTTTGTGTTGACGCTTTAGCAATGTTTTTTTCTCAGGTATCAAGACGGAGGAGTGACGTGGTTATGCTTGGGAGATTTTAAATAAAAAAGGTCGTGACTAATGTTTGGATATTTGAAACAATGTTGAAGTCTTTTGAAACAATGTTTTTATTATTGATCCTGTGTAATTCGCTTCCGAACAAATTTTATGATTTTAATTAAATTACAACGACTTTAAAATAGTCGTTCTTTGTATCTATATCTTGTGATAGTCATGACCGTCGCACCCCATTGCGTTGCCTTACTCTGATAAATTAGGGGTGTGACAACACTAAGCATCTATTAACCATAAACTACAAATCCCATCAATAAAAACACTAAACCCAACAACTTTTAAAGATCAAATCAATCAAGTAAAAACTTAAGAACTTGAAATAAAAGATGATGATGAACAAGATGAAATGGAAAGATTAAACAAGAACTTGTATTGATGATTTAATGTTTTAACAATAACAAAACAAGGATTAAAATTACAGGATTGAAAAGACAAAGATCAAGATCACCAAACACCCTAGTGGTGTTGGTGATGATACGAACTAAAAAGGAGAAAAAAGTGGAAGAGAAGAAAACACTAACTGCCTAAATGTGTGAGGGGTGGACTATATATAGCCTTGTCTTTTGGTTGGTGAGTGGGCTTTCTCCCGTTCTTCTTGTCTTCTCGTCTTTTCAGAAAAGTTGACGTTTTCGATTCTGATTCGGGATTTGTCGTCGATTAAATTTAACTCGTCTTTTAATTTCTTCGTTTAATAGACTTGAGTTTCTTCGACTTATGTAAATCTTCCATCTTTGGTCCTTTTCTTCGATAAATCTTCGAATAGGCCCAGTGACTTCAAATCTTTTGCATCTCTTGGACAATAGACTTTATCTTGAGTCCTTTTCTTCGGTAAAACCCGTGCAATCCCATGTTTTCTTTAATATTCATCCGGTTGGCTCTGAAAACACAATAAACACAAAAACCACGCATAATTCCAAACAAATGATATTAAATACGTGTTTTGGTCTCGTTTTAGCCAGAATTAAGTGGTAAAAGGATGGGTGTTTACACACCTATCAAATCCCCTACACTTAACCATTGCCATGCTCTCATGCAATGCTTAGTGATAAAGCAATTTTACACTTTTCTCATAATTAATCAACCTTGGCCTTATTAAAATACTACTAAACAAAAACAAAAATTAAAATACTAAGAGAAATTAAAACTTTAAAGTAAACAAAAGGATGGAAATAACTTGCAAAGAAACCAATGACTTACATTAGGGCTTTGGTGCTGCGAAGATTTATCACCCTCAAGTTGTTGGGAATAAATTTAGGCCAGAACACTTGAACGCTGACAAGAACAACTTAAGCGTTGACAAGAGCAAAGTGAGCGCTGACAGCATAAGCGTTGACAAGTTAAAGTCAAGCGTTGACAGATTGAAGACAAGCACTGATGGAAGATGTGAGCTACACGTTTATTATATTCTAGATTACTTCTAGTAAGGATAGAAACGACAATGTATTTTCTATGTTTATCTTTACCTAGAATAGTTGATTCGTAGCTTATTGTACAAGACTTCTTGTTCTATAAAAGAAGATCTTTTAGGTTAATGTTTAATATCAGTTTTCATAGTATTCGCAAGTTAAACCTTTCATTGTAATCAACACGATTATTCTAATACAAGTGAAAGTTTGTTTAACATCATTGTGTTTTAGATCAAGTGTTAATTCCGCATAACACTTTGTTACTTTATTCATAAGCAAAGGTTTCTCTACGTGTTATACTTGATCTAATCTCGTATACACAAAGCTAATCGATCTAAGTTTGGGATCAACAAGTGGTATCAGAGCTTGTTGAGAAACTTTTGATCTTTAAGTATCGCAGAACCCTAAAACACCAAACCCTAAAAACCCTAAATTCTCAAAACCTTAAAAACACCATGTCTGGCACAAATCAACCTCCTGCTTTGCTACAAAACAACTTCTCAAACCCTAGTATCAAAATTCCCATGTTTGATGCCAGGAACTTTGAGCTTTGGAAGTCCAATTTTGAGCAATACATAGCTATTCATGACTACACTCTTTGGGAAATTATCGAATATGGGAACACATTCGATAAAGCAGCAAAGATTACTGCTGCTATTGCAACAAGGACAGCTGTTCCTAATTGTCCTGAATCTGATAAGGTGGAAAAGCCTGAAGATGGGAGAGCTGTTGCTGTTGAAGACATAGCCAAGAAGAGGGTGGACATGAAAATCTTAAATATCTTGAAACATGCCCTAGGCCATGAGAATCAGCACAAGTACAAACGATTTGAGTCAGCAAAAGAGCTTTGGGAAGCTCTTGAAGTAGCACATGGTGGCAATGCTGACACAAAAGAAGAAAAGAAGAAGCAACTGTTGCATGAGTATGCTGTCTTTAAAGCTCAACCTAATGAGAATCTCAGCAGTGTGAGAAGTAGACTTCTTGATATCACAAGTCAACTTTCCTTCATGGGAAAACAGATTGATGATCCTGAATTGAATGCTACTTTTCTCAAAAGCCTTGGTGATGTATGGAAGATTGAGACAAGATCCATTCTTGTCAATAACACCCACAAGACTTCCAGTTTTGATGACATCTTCAACAAGTTAAGACTATTGGAGAATGAATGGCAATTGGAAAGTGATAACAAATCTTCCAGCAGCAACATGGCCTTCTTTTCACAAAGTGAAGGCCAATTTGATTCCATGAACTTTTATGGACATTCAGCCTCTGGATCTCAAGGTGTCAGTGCTGGATGTCAGTCTGTCAACGCTGGATCATATCCTGTCAACGCTTTGTACTCAAGCGCTGACACACACAATCATGGCGCTGATAGAATTAAACCTGCTGGTTTTGATCTTGATACTGTGTGTGCATTCATTGCTTCTTTGCCTAGTGATTCAAGGATTACTTATGAAGATCTTGAGCAGATAAGTGATGAACAATTGGAAGAGATGGACATCAAGTGGACTATGGCTCTTGTAAGTTTAAGAGCAAACAGGTTCAATAAAAGGTTCAAGAAGAAGATGACGTTTAATGCTAAGGATGTTGCTGGCTTTGACAAGTCCAAGGTGGAGTGCTACAACTGTCATAGGATGGGGCACTTTATGAGGGAATGTAGATCTCCAAGAAGATCTGATGCTGGGAAGCCTTCTAGCCAAATGATTAAGAACCCAAACCCCAAGGCTATGGTTGCTGTTCAACAAATTGATGGTGTTGGAGAATGGGATTGGAGCTGGATGGCTAAGAATGAAGAAGAGGACAGAGCTTTGGTTGCTGAAGTTAAAGAAGAGCATGTTGAATATGCTCTCATGGCACACTCCTCCTCCTCATCAGATAATGAGGTATATGATGATGCTTTCTGTTCTAAGGGTTGTCGTTTAAATACTGAAAAATTAAAACAAGAGATAGTTAAATTATTAGATGAGGCAAGTACTGAAAGATGCAAAGTATCTAACTATCAAGTTGCTCTTACCCAAACAGAAAAGACAGTATCTGAGTATAAGAAAATGGAGTTTGATTTAAAGGATCAAATAAATATCTTAAAACATGAGTTACATCAGAGTAAGGATGTTCAAGATATAGTGAATAGGGTTAATCTTGATTTGATAGCTCAGTTAGAGGAGGCTAACAAAAATAAAGATAATGTGAGTCTTAAAATCAAGAGATTTGATAAGGCCACACAATCCCTAGGAGAGTGTGTTAGCAAACAAAGAGACTCTAAGGATATGAGTGGGATTGGGATGAATAATTATACTGTTGTTCCACCACCAGCTGGGGATTTCTATGGTGTCCAATCAAAGGACTTATCTTGGACTGGCTTGCCAGAATGCCAAGTGGAGGAGTTTATTCCTCCACCTAGAGTGACTTCCCCAGTTGAGGAATATCAGCAAAAGCTGACTGACCTAGAAGAGTGGAAGAAAGCAAACCACACTTTGTTTGTTAAGGGAGGGTTATTGTGTGAAAGTCCAAATGAGCCCACACCAATCAAGAGCCTTGATCCTAAACCTATTAAGATCACACACCCTACCACTGGCAAAGCTGTTGACCTTGGCCCACAATCTGTTAGAAAACCTAGTGTTAAATATGCAGAGATGTATAGAAATTCTAGGTCACCAAAAAGCCAAGTTAGTAATCATGGAACAGGCTTCTTTGCTTCTAGACCTAAGACTATGTCTAGAAAAGCTTGTTACACATGTGGTAGCTTCTCACATTTGGCCTACAAATGTGTCAATGCTTCCAATGTCAACGCTGACAGGAACCATTTCAGCGCTGACAAAAGTCAACATAGGTCAAACACTGTCAGACCCAATACCTTTGTGAACAAAAGTTCACAAGTTGTTAGACCAGCCCCATTCTTTTCTAGAGGGTCTAACACACAAGGCCTAAGACCTTTTCAAAAGTCAAATACTTGGTCAAATAGGCAATGGGTTCCTGTAGCAAACCCTAGGTACAACGCTGATAGGAGCAATCGGGGCGCTGACAAGAGAAACTTCAGCGCTGACAAACCTAGGTATTTGCAGCCACAGGGAAATAGGTCTAAAGCTTCTACTAGCTTAACATGGAGACCAAAACAAGACCAGAACCCTAATAATACTGGTATTTCTATGACATGCAACAGGTTTCATTATATTTCTAAGGCATTGTCAACACCAATTGGGGTTAACTGGGAATTTCATTCAAACAGGGATGAAAATGGGGTTGTTATGAGAACCAAGTCTGTTCTTGTTGAACAACCAAATGAATCCAAGTCTTCCAAGGCTTGGGTTCCCAAAGAAAACTAATATGTTTTCTTTATGTGCAGGGCATTCAGAAGAAGATCAATGACTATGGATACTGGGATAGTGGATGCTCAAGGCACATGACAGGAAAGGAAGACTATCTGACCAATTTCTCTCCTATTCAAGATGGTGATAAGGTATACTTTGGAGGGGGCTACGGCACCATCACTGGAAAAGGAACCCTTGTCACCAACAATCTAAGGTTTGATAATGTCTTCTTGGTGAAAGACCTGGATTATAATTTGTTTAGTGTATCACAAGTGTGTGATAACAAAAATAAGGTTCTTTTCACAGATACTGAGTGCTTGGTGTTAAGCAAAGATTATAAGCTCCCTGAGGAGAAATACATAGATTTTAGAACACCAAGGCATAAAGACATATATAATGTGAATCTTAATGGAATTAAGGTAAATAATAAAATGTCATGTTTTTATGCTAAAGCCTCAGTAGATGAAAGTAATCTTTGGCACAGGAGACTAGGGCACATAAACTTTAAGAATATTAATAGGCTTGTGAGGCTTGGTTTAGTTGATGGTTTTCCTGAAAAGGCTTTCCACAATGACCACTCTTGTGTTGCATGCCTTAAGGGCAAGCAGCACAAGGTCTCATTCAGGTCTAAACAGGTGCACTCTAGTTCTAAACCCCTTCACTTATTGCATATGGACCTCTTTGGTCCAACTAATATAGAAAGTTTGAAGGGTAAATCATATTGTTTTGTCATTACTGATGATTACTCCAGGTTCACATGGACTTTCTTTTTAGCCAAGAAAAGTGAAACTGCCCTAAGTCTGATTAATTTCATTACCCAAATTGAAAAGAAAAATGGTAATGAGGTCAAAATTATTAGAAGTGACAATGGGGGTGAGTTTAGAAATCAGTTGTTAGATGATTTTTGTGCCAAGAAAGGGATTACTAGGCAGTTTAGCATAGCTAGAACCCCACAACAAAATGGGGTTGCTGAGAGGAAGAATAGGACCCTTATTGAAGCAGCCAGAACCATGTTGGCTGATGCCCACTTTCCTATAGCTTTTTGGGCTGAAGCTGTTAACACAGCTTGTTATGTTCAAAATAGGGCATTGGTCAACAAGATACATAATAAGACACCTTATGAATTACTTTGGGGAAGGAAGCCAAATATTGGTTTTCTGAAGCCTTTTGGATGTCATGTAGTTGTTCTAGAAACTAGTGAGGCCCTAGGTAAATTTGATTCAAAAGGTGATGAAGGCTACTTCATGGGTTATTCAGTGCAGAGTAAAGGATATAGGGTTTACATTAAAAAGGAAAAACGTATACTTGAAAAAGTACATGTTAGGTTTTTAGAGAGTAAACCTAGTGATCCTGAGAGTGGTCCAAATTGGTTGTTTGACTTAGAACCTTTGTCTAGAGCTTTAAATTATATGCCTGTTACTGATCCAGACATTGTGAAGGTAACTTCAAGTGTTTTGGAAAAGAGAATTGGTAATGTTTCAGGTATCCAGGTTGCTAAGGAGGATGGATCACCAGCAGATAAATCATCTCCCCCACAAGAATATGTTACACTTCCTATATGGACAGATGAGTATTATGCTGCTGCTACTGCTGCAAGAAAAGATAATGGTGGTGTTCAGATACCATCAAGTACAAACATGCATGATTCTTCAAACGCTGACAAAGGGAAATCTAGCGCTGACACGACCAATTCAGACGCTGATGGCTCCAACGCTGACAACCACAGTTCAAACGTTGTTAGCCCAAACGCTGACAAGCAAGGTTCAGACTTTGGAGACACCTTTACACAGCTTTTCTCTTCCCATTTTGAACAAGGTGGACCTTCCAATGTCCATGAAGAGATTTCTGTTGATCAAGAAGAATCTGAAGAAGATATTGGCAACATGGAGCGTGAAATTGAGGACACCAGACTTTTTGAAGGAGGAGTTCTCACTTCCACAGCTAAGGATCACCCCACCTCTCAAATCATTGGTGATGTTATGGCTCCAGTTCAGACAAGAAGATCCCATCAAGGTCTTGGTGGATTTATTGCCAACATACACAAGAAGGTTGATACCCCTCTTGTACAAGCATGTTTGTTTGCCTGTTTTCTGTCACAGGAAGAACCCAAGAAAATTTTTGATGCTCTCAAGGAACCAAGTTGGGTGGAAGCAATGCAGGATGAGCTTCACCAATTTGCTATACAGGATGTTTGGGAGCTGGTTGATTGTCCTAGATATGTGAGACCAATTGGGACAAGATGGGTTCTAAGGAATAAGAAAGATGAAAGAGGCATTGTGGTCAGAAACAAGGCACGTTTGGTAGCTCAGGGTTATACACAAGAGGAAGGAATTGATTATGAAGAAGTTTTTGCACCAGTTGCAAGAATTGAAGCTATAAGAATTTTTCTAGCTTATGCCTCTTGTATGAATTTTACTGTTTACCAGATGGATGTGAAGAGTGCTTTCCTCTATGGGACAATTGTTGAGGAAGTATATGTCATGCAACCTCCTGGTTTTGAAGATCCTGAGAATCCAGACAAGGTTTATAGAGTGAAGAAAGCAATGTATGGACTTCATCAAGCCCCAAGAGCATGGTATGGTACATTGTCCACCTACTTGGTGGAAAATGGTTTCAAGAGGGGCACCATAGATCAGACACTGTTTACAAAGAAGAAAGGAAAACATGTGTTACTTGTGCAGGTCTATGTTGATGATATCATTTTTGGGTCTACTGATCCAAAAATGAGTGAGGACTTTTCCAAGCTCATGACAGATAAATTCAAGATGAGTGCAATGGGTGAGATGAACTTCTTTCTAGGTTTACAAGTTCAGCAGAAAGAAGATGGTATCTTCATCTCACAAGACAAGTATGTAGCTGAAATCTTGAAGAAATATGGTTTTTCTCCACATGAGAAGGAGGCTTCCACTCCTATGGATAGACAACACCCTTGGGGAAAAATTGGAGCTGGAAAGGATGTAGATGTTAGGCACTATAGATCAATGATTGGATCATTGATGTATCTTACAGCCTCAAGACCTGACATCATGTTTGCTGTGTGTGCATGTGCACGCCATCAAGTGACTCCCAAAGAATGTCACCTTTTTGCTGTGAAGAGAATTTTTAGGTACTTAAGATGTTATCCAGATCTTGGATTATGGTACCCAAAGGATTCTCCCTTGGATCTTATTGCATATTCAGACAGTGACTATGGTGGTGACAAGTTTGATAGGAAATCCACAACTGGTGGATGCCAATTTCTTGGGAGCAGATTAATATCTTGGCAATGCAAGAAACAAACAGTGGTGGCCAACTCTACAACTGAAGCAGAATATGTTGCTGCAGCTGCTTGTTGTGGACAAGTCTTATGGATTCAGAACCAGCTGTTGGATTATGGGTATAATTTTATGCATACCAAGATTTTTGTAGACAATAACAGTACTTTATACATTATTAAAAATCCTGTACATCATTCTAAAACCAAACACATAGAAATTAGACATCATTTTATAAGAGATTGCTTTGAGAAAGGTTTAATACAACCAGATAGGGTAGATACTGAAGATAATGTAGCTGATTTATTAACTAAACCTTTTGATGCTGGAAGATTTCAATATTTGGTAACAAATATTGGAATGGTTAATCTCACTTAATATGTGTTTTGGAATCTTTTTGTAAAAGTATGTACAGGATAATGCATTGTTATTGGTCTTTGTGATGATTTAGATTTTCCACATTATTTTTCTAACACTGACAAAGGTAAATGTAACACTGTCAAGTGGTATTTTGCCGTTGTTGGAGATATTATTGTCTAACGCTGACAAGAGTTCCTTCAACGCTGTTAAGTGTTGTCGGGACGCTGTCAGCAACAAATGTTAGTTTTGTGGTTTTCATCTAAATGTGCAGGTAATGGTAGCTTTATGCCATTGGATACAGAGTTGCTTATGGATCTTTGAAGAGCTATTTGGACATGTTTTTGTTTATGGATGATGGTTGGAATATTTATATTCCTATCTTGACATAAATTTTTTTAATGTTCATATATAATTTGAGAACTCATGTATCATAGTTTAAGGGGAGGTTTAAGGAACCTTTAGGACTCTTGGGTATTCTTAGAATACTCTCATCACAATTCTAGATTGTGTCCACTGGTGAGTATGGGTTAGTTTTACTAAACCATGAGGCACTGTAGCATGCATAGTATATCAACTTTGCATGCTGCCAAGACATTTTTGGCCTAGAATTGGTTGTGGTCTGTTGGGAGGCTTGGGAATCCTTTTGATATGGGTTTTACCTGGGAGTAACAAGGATTTTATGAGGTAACTTGGTTGTTAAGAATTTTGGTTAGCAAGGGACACTAGAGGACTGTTATGTCTATCTTGCTTATGCAAGTGTGCATAACTGGACAGTGCTTGCCGCCCTATGATAATTATCAACTTTTGGTTATCTTCTCTAGGATAAATTACTTGTTAGGGTCATTTTTCACTTTTTAAAACAATTTTATTTTTTGGACGCTGACAAAATATTTCCAAGCGTTGTTGTGACCAAAATGGACGCTGACATGGCTTTAGGCGAACGTTGACAAGATTATAGCCGTTGGGCGTTGATGGGTTATATTTGACCGTTGACAAACAATGGGACCTACCCAGTTGTAACTTTTTGACATATTTTCAAGCCGTAATTTTAGGAGTTGTTACTTTCATTAAATGCATGGGATAACTTATAAACTTTTTCAATATTTTCATGATTGATTTTTGAAAATCTTTGCCTATTTTTGGGCCAATCACGTGCATTCATCCACTCCTATAAATTTGGCTCCTATTTTAAACAGGGTATCTATAATTCTTGTCTAACACTTTTCTCTTCTCAACCTTCATCTTTTATACATCAACTTAACAGCTTTCATCAATGGCACCAAGATTTAACTCAGCAGAATTGGATTTGGGGTTCAAGTCTCAACACAACATGATTGCTTATCTTGTTGCTGATAATACTTTGTTCCCTCAATACACTCAGATGGTGGAGTATTTGAATGCATCCCCATTAAGGTATGCTCTTTCTCATGCACCACTCATACCAGTCACACACATTAAACAGTTTTGGAACACTGTTAGTTCCTCAACAGTTAATGGAGTGACAACATTGAATTCTATTGTACATGGGAGACCTTGGGTGGTTACTGAGGCCTTGGTACGCCAGGCCTTGCATCTTAATGATGCTGATGGTATAACCATGCTTCCCATATCTGAAATAGAACAAGGGCTTAGGGCTTTGGGATACCCTATTCCTGATGAAGGTACTCTCAATAAGTACCATAAGCAGGAATTTCCCCCAGCCTGGAAGTACCTAATTCACATTCTCCTTCAGTGTTTGAGTCCCAAATGTACTGCACATAATGAGATCAATAGATCTATTGCATCTGCTATTGTGTGTATTACAACAGGGCAAAATTATAACTGGTCTAAAATGATTTTTGAAGGAATGTGTAAAAACAAGGGGACAAAAATGACTTTAGCTTATCCCCGTTTTCTGCAAATGGTTTTTGATGCTCAAAGATATTGTTCAAGGGATCACAATGACTTTTATAAGATCCCTGAACAAAAGAAGGCTATTTTTACCAAGATGAATTCACCACCTCATAGAGACCTACCATTAACCCCAGCCATGCTTGCTGTTATTGCAGCAGCACAACCCCAACCAGACCCCCAACCTCATATTGACCCTCACCCACAACTTGAGCCTATCCCTGAACCTTTACCCTCACCTGACCAAATGCAAATAGACCAAAATCCCTTCGACGCTGACACATCTAATGTGGGCGTTGATATGCCTATTTCAACCGCTGACACCCACCCATCACAATCCCAAACACCCCTTAACCAACCTACATCTACACCATCTTCTACACCATCTTCCACACCACCAGAATATAGGTTGATTAAACGCCAAAGGACTGCTGGAGTGTTCTCCTCTGGTGGTCCTAGCCATGAAGCAGAGAGAACCACCACCACAAGTGTGGCTGGTGATCTGGATGAGGCTGGGGCTATTGATACAGGCTTAGATGCTGGTCAAGACAGTCCCAACATCATTAAGTCCTCATCCATGCCCAATGAACCTGACTTGGGAGGTCAAATCCCCATTTTGGAAGAGGGCAGACTGGAACCAATGACGCTTTTAGAATTGACGGCTGTCTGTATTAGCTTGCAAAAGCAAAATGCAGACTTAGTACAAATTGTCAGTAACCAAGGCCTTGAACTCAAAGATTTGAGGGAGAGGATTGTTGTTTTGGAGAGTGCTCATTCAAGGGGAGGTATGGAGGAGTTTTCCAAAGGGGAGGAAGCAAGAAATCTGAGTGATAAGAGCAGTCAAGATGGCCAATCATTGGATATTGCTGAAGCTCTTACTACATTGAAGGAACAAAAAGGTTTTGATACGTCCTTAATCTCTCCAACAAATTTAAATTTATCATTTACAGATATGTTGAGGGAGGTTACACAAGGCGCTGAGGGAAAATATTTGGGCGTTGACAAGGCAAGTTTGGACGCTGACAGAAATATTTTGGGCGCTGATAGAGGAAATTTGGGCGTTGACAGATCTGCATATGGAGGTGATGTATTCCAGTCATCATCTATCATCAAAGATGTTCCTACTCAGGTATTATCATCTACCCTACCAACAATTGAACCAACAGATAAGGGTAAGGGTAAGTTGGTAGAAGAAATTGTTCCAAAGAATGCAGCCCAGGTTGAATTTGATAGAAGATTGGCTGAGCAAATGATGGAACAAGGTGAGAAGGAAAAGTCACCATTTGTTGTGACTTCTGAAGAAGAGAGTGATGGAGCTAGCTCAGACTCAAGTGTGATGATTGTTGAACCAGAAAGACTTGAGTATGGTGATGAGCTTGCTAGGGAAAGGCTGAGAGATTTGAAGTTGCAAATTGATTTTGATATGCCAGAGGTAGTTCAGATGTACAATTCTTGGGAAGAAAGCTGCATGGATAATCCAGACTTGACCATTTCAGATCAGATATGGGGTTTGGAAATTCTTCTTAGAGTTCAGCAGGATTGTAAGGTGATGTTGAAGTACAGGGCAAGCAACATTCTCTCTGAATTGAAAAGGGATAGAAGGAAGCTCTATTTTATGTTGCTCAAATGTCATGGAGTTGGATGGACACATCAGAAGCTGAAGGCTTTGACATTTGATGAGTTGGAACATAGGGCTTATCCTATTTGGGTGAAAGTGCAGGAAGAGAACACTTTCAGACTTCTTTCAGATGAAAGAAAGGAGCAACTTGCAGAAGAGATGGCAATCAAGAAAGCTATGATAGTCCCTAGACCAGTGAAGAAGGGATTTGTTCTTGAGTTTCCAAAAGATATGTCTCAACTGTATCCAAGTGAAGCAATCATTAGAAAGAGCCTTAAGCTCTCCCCATTAGAAGCTTCAGATATGGTGCATGTGTTACCACTAGATTCCAGGAATCCAATTATAAGTTATGAGGAAGACGAATGTGGATTCTGGAAAATTGGAAGATTTGGCAAGGAGGTACACACTTTTACCACTCTCATATCTTTATTTACAAGTTGTGACAGAGAAGACTTGGTAGACCTTTGGAGGTTACTAGAGACCAAGTATGAGGCTGAAGCACCAACTTCAGCCAATGGAATAAAACTTTGGACCACATTCAAAAGAATGTGTGGGACAAAAGAAGAAGATCCTGAAATATGGAAGGATCTTGAAGATGACCTCAGTGGTCTTCAATGGAGGTTATATTCAGCTGCAGGTGTATACCATTTGAGTTCTACAAAGTTTGCTGAGTATTTACTTGTAGATGCTCAGTATTTCATATCCAAGGCTGTTTTGGAGAAGATGAAGGACACCCAGTTGGAGATAGACTATACAAGTGATGTGGCAAAGAATTTGATCAGATTTATTTATTACCAATATGATAAGGTTTGTCAGACTCCTCCAAGTTCTTAATGTTTATTCAGAAACTTGATCATAAGAGTGGATATCAAGTTTAGGGGAGGATTGTTGGGAATAAATTTAGGCCAGAACACTTGAACTCTGACAAGAACAACTTAAGCGTTGACAAGAGCAAAGTGAGCGCTGACAGCATAAGCGTTGACAAGTTAAAGTCAAGCGTTGACAGATTGAAGACAAGCACTGATGGAAGATGTGAGCTACACGTTTATTATATTCTAGATTACTTCTAGTAAGGATAGAAACGACAATGTATTTTCTATGTTTATCTTTACCTAGAATAGTTGATTCGTAGCTTATTGTACAAGACTTCTTGTTCTATAAAAGAAGATCTTTTAGGTTAATGTTTAATATCAGTTTTCATAGTATTCGCAAGTTAAACCTTTCATTGTAATCAACACGATTATTCTAATACAAGTGAAAGTTTGTTTAACATCATTGTGTTTTAGATCAAGTGTTAATTCCGCATAACACTTTGTTACTTTATTCATAAGCAAAGGTTTCTCTACGTGTTATACTTGATCTAATCTCGTATACACAAAGCTAATCGATCTAAGTTTGGGATCAACACAAGTTTCACGTTCCCCAAACTAAGCTTAAAAACGAGATCATTGTTATTATAAGTTAGCAATTCAAACACTTACACACATGGCTTAATTAAATGCTTAAACTCCCTTATTCCTAGGTGTATCTCTTATATTTTATTTTTGTCTTAGAATGATCATGAAGATGCATTTTTGGACTTATTTCGATAGTTTATTTAGGCTGAAAGCAAAGTAGGACGATTTGATCAATAGTTAGCTAAAGGACAAAATCTCTTAAAACTGCTTCTCGGGATATCAAAAAGTTCATATCTTGGCATAACTCGGTTCACGATTTGAGACTTTTCTCGGGCCGATATTTGGAATGTACTTCATACTTCATATCTTTGAGAGACGTGCTTGAGATAATGGTCTTCTCATCGTAATAGAGTTTCTTCACTTAGAGACTTTTGAGAGGTACTCCAACTTTGTTGACCACGACTTCATGATTATTCTTCAATCTCTAATTGGGATTTTGAGATACAACGATCCGCCTCCTTTTCGGACTTGGATCTATTTATCCTCATACCTTGTTAGGGTCTTTTCTGATAGACTTCTCCATGATCTTTATGGGAGTTGATTGCTTTTCGTCGTGAGTCTTGATCCTTCATATTGACTTTGGGAATAATGCTTTTCACATCACCTTGGATCTTTAGCAATAAAATGGAATCCTCATGCCTTGTTAGGGCCTTTTCGGACTCGCCAATCTTCGCGCCCCGCTTCATAAGTTATGCCTTGGCTATGAACTCTTATCATTACCGAGCAACTTTTAAACGATCTTGGGCTAGAAGTTAAGTAACTTTCCAAATCGTACGACCTTACTTATTGCAGATAATTTATTAGCAAGTGATGGGAGAATAGGCAAATAATCACACCAAGTGAGCTTGTGCAAGAATACCGACTTATAATTGACTCTATCATTTCTCGTCCTCCACAATTTAAAATCTCAAGTAATGAGACTCGTGGATACTTAGCCTAATAAACCAATTAAGGTCTACATGGTTAAGGATACTAGCTAGAATAAACTTGGATAAGTCTATTCGGGTTGAGTCAAAATAAACGCAACGGGCCTAATATGTTAAAGATTTCTAAACTAGCTACACCACTTTATTAAAAATTTTGACTTTATTGCGGAATATATACATATGAAAGCAAATATAAAAATTTAAAAATTACGACCAAATGGCCAAAGTTAATAAAAATTTGAAAAATGTTGAAAAATATGATTTTCTGGTTAAATGAAGGCATTTTCATGGAAAAGTCCACTTAAAACTTCGATAGAAGTCCCCCCTACACTTAAGATAAACATTGTCCTCAATGTTTAAGCATACACTTATGACATTGTGCACGTTGGTTAACTCAAGTTAAGGAAGAGACGACTAAAGTGATCAATTTCAAATGTGAGTATGAAGAAAATTGAATCACGATAGTTGAGAGATAGAACCGGATTTCGGATAACACGGGAGCACGGTTCTTCAAAGATTCCAAGAGTGCACTAATCCCTGTAATCACATCACCACACAAAGACAAAGAACCTATAGAGGTCCCCCTACACTTAGGATGTAAAAACATAAAAGGATAGATACTCGGGCTGCCTCCCGAGGAGCGCTTGTTTTTGATAACCGAGTCACGAGCCTGACTCGACCCAAAATTAGTACATGGGGAACGTGGTGAGGGAGGGAATCACCTCCTGAGAGGTGTCCTCACCAAAGTACAACTTCACTCGTTGGCCATTCACCTTAAAATTAGGTCCATTAGGTTGAGCGAGCTCGAGAGTACCATATGGAAAAATTTGGGCAATGGTGAATGGGCCGGACCAACGAGATTTGAGCTTGCCCGAAAAGATTTTCAACCGAGAGTTAAAAAGTAAGACTTTGTCTCCAACATAGAACTCTCGGTTCTTAATCTTGGAGTCGTGAATGAGCTTAGTCTTCTCCTTATAGATCAAAGAATTTTCATAAGCCTCATTACGGAGTTCATTGAGCTCATTGAGTTGGATCTTGCGTAGGTCACCGGCTTTGTTGATATCAAAATTATCCCACTTCAAGGCCCAATAAGCCTTGTGCTCCAACTCAATGGGGAGGTGGCATGCTTTCCCGTACACGAGACGATATGGTGTACAACCAATCGGAGTCTTGTATGCAGTACGGAAAGCCCACAAAGCATCATCAAGTTTATCAGCCCATGAGGCACGATGCTCTCCCACGGTTCTTTCCAGAATTCGCTTTAGTCCTCGGTTGGATATTTCAGCCTGGCCATTAGTTTATGGGTGGTAGGCTGTGGAAAGACGATGATTTACACCGTACTTAGCCATGACTCTTGCGAATTGGTCATTGTAGAAATGAGTCCCACGATCACTAATAATGGCGCGAGGCACACCGAATCTAGCGAAAAGAGCTTTCAAAAAGTTACAAACCACCCTTGCGTCATTAGTGGGTAAAGCTTTGGCTTCAACCCACTTTGAAACGTAGTCAACGGCAACAAGGATGTATTTGTTTCCTTTAGAAGAAGGGAATGGCCCCATAAAGTCGATACCACAAACATCAAAGATTTCACACTCTTGAATGAAATTCTGAGGCATCTCGTCTTTATGTGTGATCGTGCCTTGTTTTTGGCAAACATCACATCGTTTAACCATATTGTGAGCGTCACGATATATGGAGGGCCAATAAAATCCCGAATCAACACTTTTTTGGCGGTGTAGTTGGGACCAAAGTGACCACCGGTGGGTCCTTTGTGGCAAGCATCAAGGATTTCTGAAGCTGTCGGTCCATCAACACATCGGTGGATAATCAGGTCGGCACATTGTTTGAATAGGTAAGGGTCGTCCCAAAAGTAAGTCTTAATGTCGGTGAAGAACTTCTTCTTTTGTTGAGACGTCAACCCTTCCTTGAGAATTCCACCCGCCAAGTAGTTTGCAAAGTTCGCAAACCACGGGGTTTCATCAGAATTCGAATTTATAGACATTAAGGTCTCCAAGGGAAAAGAATCATTGATTTCTTTATTCGGATGATCCCCTTGGTAAGGATCCTCAAGTCGGCTGAGATGATCCGCGGCTAGGTTTTCTGCTCCTTTTTTATCGCGAATTTCGATTTTAAATTCCTGGAGCAGCAAAACCCAGCGAAGAAGTCTTGGTTTGGAATCTTGCTTTGTCAACAAGTACTTCAACGCGGAATGATCGGTGTAAACGATTGTGGTGGAAAGGACAAGATAGGGTCGGAATTTTCAAAAGCATAGACAACAGCTAAAAGCTCTTTTTCGGTTGTCGTATAATGCAATTGTGCCCCAGTCATTGTCTTGCTAGCGTAATGGATTGGTTGGAAGTGTTTGTTCACACTTTGTCCCAGAACCGCTCCAATAGCAAAATCACTAGCATCGTACATCAACTCAAAGGGAAGCTCCCAATTAGGGGTAACCAAGACGGGTGCCTTAGTTAGCTTATCCTTAAGCGAGTTGAAGGCTTCAAGGCACTCTTTGGAAAAGATAAAAGGAGTATCTTTTTCCAAGAGGTGGGTCATCGGGTGAGCGATTTGAGAAAAATCTTTGATGAATCGACGGTAGAAGCCCGCATGACCCAGAAAACTTCTCACACCCTTCACGGTGGAAGGTGGAGGCAACTTAGCAATAACATCGACTTTAGCACGGTCTACTTCAAGACCGGCTTTGGAGATCTTGTGTCCTAGCACGATGCCTTCTTTTACCATAAAATGGCATTTTTCCCAATTCAGAACAAGGCGAGTGTCTTCGCACCGCTGATGCATACGTTCCAAATTGGCAAGGCAAGAAGAGAAGGAATCCACGAAGACCGAGAAATCATCCATGAAGACTTCCATGGTTTGTTCAACCATGTCATGGAAGATAGCTAACATGCACCTTTGGAAAGTCCCGGGCGCATTACATAAGCCAAAAGGCATTCTTTTTTAAGAAAAAGTGCCATAGGGACAAGTGAATGTTGTCTTCTCTTGATCTTGGGGATCGATGAGTATTTGGAAATAACCCGAGAAACCATCAAGAAAGCAGTAATATTCATTACCCGCTAAACGTTCAAGCATTTGGTCCATAAACGGTAGAGGGAAATGATCCTTTCTCGTGGCATCATTGAGTTTGCGGTAGTCTATACAAACTCTCCACCCAGTAACGAGACGAGTGGAAATCAACTCGTTGTGTTCATTGGGAACAACGGTTATTCTGCCCTTCTTGGGCACACAATAGATTGGACTAACCCATGGTGAATCCGAAATAGGGTAAATCATACCCGCATCAAGAAGTTTGATAACCTCTGTTTTGATGACTTCATGGATTTTTGGATTCACCCTTCGTTGGCTTTGAATTGTGGGCTTAAAGTCGTCCTCCATGAGAATTTTGTGTGTGCAGAAGTGAGGATCAATTCCACGAATATCAGAAATCTTCCAAGCAATAGCCTTCTTATGATCTTTCAACACGGTGATGAGTCGGGCTTTTTCTTCTTCCTTTAGGTCCTTTCAATGATGACTGGCGACTTCTTCTTTTCTTCAAGGAATACATACTCGAGATGGGGCGGCAACTCCTTAAGTTCTAAATCCGGAGGATTTTCGACGGGAGGCGTATTCGAAGTCGGAGTATCGATAGCAATAACCGTGGGAGACGGAGGAGAAGGATTGTCTTCGTTGAGAAGGCTTTCAAAGAAATGCATGTCTTCGTCCCCTTCGGTAGGAGAATCATTAGAAGATAAGTTCACATCTCCCATGGTGTCTTTAAGATCTTTCCAAAACAAATCACTATCTCCAAATAGAGACAATGATGAATCAATAGAGGACACGGTCTCAACATTGGGAAGAGAGGTAGAAATACTTTTGCAAGCATCATTAAAATGTTCTTCACAAGCCTCATCAAGAACGTCAATACAATTAACACTCTCATATGAATAAGGCTGTTTAGACAACTTTCCCATGTTGAAGACTACTTTATCGTCACCCACTCTCATGATAAGCTCACCGGCTTCAACATCAATGAGAGTGCGACCGGTCCTCAAGAATGGACGACCAACAATTAGTGGCACACGAGGGTCCATCTCGTAGTCGACGACAATGAAATCAGCAGGAAAGGTGAATTTGTCGACTCTTACAATGACGTCTTCAACTATCCCCACTGGATAAGCAACCGTACGGTTGGCTAATTCCAAAGTCATTTTGGTGAGGACTAGCTCAGGGAGAGATAATTGCTTCCAAACGCTTAGAGGCATGAGATTAATACTGGCACCTAGATCGGCTAGGGCCATGCAATTCTCTACTCCCGGGAAATTGCAAGGGATTAAGAAACGACCCGGATCACCAAGCTTGGTTGGCAATTTCCTTAAGAGCACTGCAGAGCAATTCTCATTAAGTTGGGTGTTGGCAATATCAAGAAGCTTTTCCTTATCGCTCAGAAGGTCTTTAAACATTTTTGCGTACTTAGGCATGTGAGCGAGAGCCTCAGCGAAGGAGATATTGAAATTCAGTTGTTTAAACATTTTAAGAAAGTTCGAAACCTGAATATCGTCCTTGCTTTTGAGCTTCTCTTTCCTCAACCTAGATGGATAAGGTATATTGGAAGAACAGGAAAGCTTTGGAAGAATAGGATCACTCACATCCTTGGGTGGAGGAGGGGTAGAAGGAAGAGGTGGAGAAATTGGGAAGGAGAAGGATGAGGAATAGGAGCAGGTGACTCGTTCTCCTTAGTCACAACCACCGGTGGAGGTATAGGAAGCTCGGGTTCCTTGGTACCTTTGCCACTTCGAGTGGTGATTGCTTTCATCTCCCCTCGTGGATTCGCAACGGTGTTACTCGGAAGAGTACCCGAAGAAGAGGGTTGATTACCTTGGAAGAAACTAGCCATCATGTTCTTCAAGTCATTTGTTTGGCTATCCAACGTGTTTCTCATATCAGCTCTCAAATCGTTTCCTTGCTTGACCAAGTCCGCTTTCAGGTTGAGCACTTCTCTCTGAAGATTTCCCACTATCACATCGTTAGTCCTCATATAAGTTTCCACTTCTTGGTGAAGAGCGGTGGGTTGGTTGGGAGGAGCATTGTATGCGGGTGGTTGATAAGCAGGTTGCTGGTAGACTTGGTTGTTTCGTTGAGGTGGTTGTTGCTGCTTGTGAGGAGGGATGTATGGTGTACGAGGTTGTTGTTGTTGTTGTTGAGGAGGGAGGTTGAAGTTTTGTTGTTGGTTTGGGTTGGTAGGAGGAAAACCGGGTGGGGAAAGATAATTGTTAGAGCGGTAGCTAAGCAAGTTACGGTCACCTTGAGGTCTAGCTTGATAAGCAGGTTGAGGATAGGTGCCATAAGCTGCATTAACATTCTCAGTAGAGTAGTGTTGGGTGGCAGTACAAGTGGTGTAAGAGTGAGGACCACCGCATATCTCACAAGGTTGGCTGACAGCGTTAACTTGAGCGTTTTTAGTGTTGCTGCTGTTGGTGTTGTTAACGGTGTGGGTGACAAGCGATTCAAGAAGCGTAGTGATTTTGTCCAATCGCTTGTCGCTGTCACTAGTGCTAGCACTAGCGACATTGGTCCGAACACTCTTGGGTTGCACACGAGATTTATTCTCAATGATGTCCCAAGCAGCATTGGAAGTCTTAGCCAAAAGATTACCCCCCGAGGCACTGTTTAGTGAATCTTGGTCACTCATGCTTAAACCATTGTAAAAAGTATTAATTTGATGTACTTTGGTAAAACCATGTTGTGGGCATTTTCTTAAAAGATCTTTAAAACGATCCCAAGATTCACTGAACGACTCATCGTACTTTTGTTCAAAATTTATGATTTCATTCCGCAAAGCGGTAGTACGAGAGGGTGGGAAAAAGTAATTAATAAACTTGGTTTCCAAATCCGTCCACGAGAGAATACTCTGTGGCGGTTCCTTAGCAAGCCAATGCCGGGCTTGTCCCTCTAAAGAAAAGGGAAAAAGTTGTAACCTGATAACCTCTTGTGGAACACCATTGAACTTGACCGTGTTAGTGAGTTGCAAGAATCTCTTGATGTGGTCGTGTGGATCATCAATGGTACGCCCCAAGAATGGTTGAGCAGAGACCATCTGGATAAAGCCTGATTTTATCTCAAAGTTGTTGGCGGCAATTGGAGGTATGACAATTGGATCATTGTTGCCATCTACATGAGCTTGCAGCAGTTCAATCATCGGGCGATTATCCGGTTGAGGCTCATTGTTGTTGTTATTCATGTTGTTGAAAGGCGGGTTGTTGTTGTTATTATTATTGTTTGGAGGTGGTATGTTGTTGTTGTTTTGTACACCGGCCATGTCTAATTGATCGAGAGGCTCGGGCTCTTGATAAGACGTGGATCGAGTGCGCATACACCTGCAAAAGAACAAACAAAGAAAAACAAAGCAAAAATATTTTTGGTTTTTATGTTTTTTAATTTTTAGGATTTTTTTGAAATTTTATATTTTTTTGGGTTTTTGAAAATTTTTGATGAAAAAGTAACGTTCACGGGGAACGGATCCCAAAATCCAAGTTCTCACAAAAAACTTTTGATCTTAACGAGAAGAGCCGGCAGCGGCGCCATTTGATACAAGGTTTTCATTGGGTTCAGGTTTTCTCTCAGTATCCTCTCGAATTGATCTCGGCCTTAAGTGGAATGATTGTTCTTGGTTACTAAATAAAAGGGCTTGGTTTAATTTTCTAATCTACTAAAAAGTTTAAAAGCTCTAAAAGGTAAACTTAAATTTAAAAGTAATTAAATTAATAACAATTAATAAAACTTGAATTAAAATTAAAATTAAAATTAAAATTAAAATTAAAATTAAAATTAAAGTCACAGTCAAAATATAAATATGAAATAAAGAAACAGTAAAGAAACAGTAAGTAAACCTTTAAATTTCTCAAAAGAAACTTGATTCGGAAGTATAACCTTGATTCGGAACTTCGTTCATCCGGAACTTTTCACTCGGAACCCCTTTATTCGGAACTTTGTTCGGAAGTTTATCCGGAAGATTGATCCGGAACTTTACTCGGAACTTCACCCGGAACTTGGTTCGGAAGATTGGTTCGGAAGTTGGCTCGGAACTTTCACCCGGAACTTTAATCGGAAGTTTATTCGGAAGTTTGGTTCATCCGGAACTTTTAAACAAGAAAACTCATTCGGAACTTTTTAATTCATTCGGAACTTTTAAACAGAAAACTCATTCGGAACTTTTAAAGAACATATTCATCCGGAACTTCTTAAACTCATACGGAACTTTTGTTCATCCGGAAGTTCAAGTTCATTCGGAACTTTTGGAAAACAAATTTATTCGGAACTTAATGTTCATCCGGAAGTTTTGTGTTCATCCGGAACTTTTTGGTTCACTCAGAACCTGGGGAATGCACAAGAACAGTAACAGTCACGAAGAACACGGAAAACGATTCTAATCCAAAAATCACCAAGTTTTTCACCAAAAACTTAAATAAACTAAACAATAAGCATCTATTAACCATAAACTACAAATCCCATCAATAAAAATACTAAACCCAACAACTTTTAAAGATCAAATCAATCAAGTAAAAACTTAAGAACTTGAAATAAAAGATGATGATGAACAAGATGAAATGGAAAGATTAAACAAGAACTTGTATTGATGATTTAATGTTTTAACAATAACAAAACAAGTATTAAAATTACAAGATTGAAAAGACAAAGATCAAGATCACCAAACACCCTAGTGGTGTTGGTGATGATACGAACTAAAAAGGAGAAAAAAGGGGAAGAGAAGAAAACTAAAAACTAACTGCCTAATAGTGTGAGGGGTGGACTATATATAGCCTTGTCTTTTGGTTGGTGAGTGGGCTTTCTCCCGTTCTTCTTGTCTTCTCGTCTTTTCAGAAAAGTTGACGTTTTCGATTCTGATTCGGGATTTTTCGTCGATTAAATTTAACTCGTCTTTTAATTTCTTCGTTTAATAGACTTGAGTTTCTTCGACTTATGTAAATCTTCCATCTTTGGTCCTTTTCTTCGATAAATCTTCGAATAGGCCCAGTGACTTCAAATCTTTTGCATCTCTTGGACAATAGACTTTATCATGAGTCCTTTTCTTCGGTAAAACCCGTGCAATCCCATGTTTTCTTTAATATTCATCCGGTTGGCTCTGAAAACACAATAAACACAAAAACCACGCATAATTCCAAACAAATGATATTAAATACGTGTTTTGGTCTCGTTTTAGCCAGAATTAAGTGGTAAAAGGATGGGTGTTTACACACCTATCACCATATAACTATGCTTATGAAAACAGTCTTTATGGCCTTTTCACTCCACAAAAACAGAAGTCTCGTGAGGAATTGTTTTTAGAATGTAAACAAAGAAGAACTCAATGGAAAAAAGCTTTTGCCACGAAGAGGAAAACTAATGTTTTCAAATATATTAACTATTTACCTCTTGATGCTTCTTAAAGCAAAAGTAGAAAAACACTTGGTTTTCTTAAACACCACATTCATAATGTTCAATCAATTGTTGAAAGTGATTGGAAAAAACGTCAAAAGGATAAGTGGAAAACTAAGATTCCTCACGACATAACTGTGCTTGTGAAAGAACTTTTAATACCAAATACGAAGATAATAAAAGAACATGTTCTTGAGTTTGAAAATTTGATTCGGTCTGAAATGTTTGATGATTTGAAATATGTTGAGTCTTTTGAAAAAGAAATTAATGAACTTCAAAATGACAAATCAGAATTTTCAAAGGAATATGATCTACTCTTAGAAGAATGTCTCTCCAAAGATATTTTGTGTGTTACTCTTCAATCTTGTGCTGATATCGATGAATATTCTGATGTTGCATGCAAATATCTTGATAAAGTCAAAGAATGTGAGCGTCTTGAACTTGAGCTTTCGAAACGTAAAGAAAATGTTGATAAAAAGGCTTTTGAGTTACTTCAACACAAAACTGATTTCCTTCAAAAACATTGTCATTCTCTTGAACTTGCTTTGCAAAAAGACGTTGGTAGTTTTCCACATGATAATAACTTGCAAGAAAAACTTTCCAAAACGTTTCGAGAAATGAATGAAAAGAGTTTGGAAATTAAAGGATTGAAAGCTCAGTTACAAGACAAGGAAATAGCGATAACAGAGTTGAAGAAACTCGTTGCTAAGATGGGTGGGAAAATTGTGGAACCTAGTGTTAAGAAACCTGTTGTAAGACAAACCAATGCGCAAAAAGTGACTAGACCCTCTGTCTTGGGAAAGCCATCTGTTTTCTCTAATTCTGCATTTGCAAACCTGCGTTTGCTCCCAAGACGGATGAGAAGGATAGGTTACCACAAAACACTCCCAAAACACATATTCGATCACAAAGCATTAAGAACACAAATGTGGTTAAACCAGGGATGTATAGATTGGCCACTACACCTACACACAACAAAGAAATTCAATCACCTCAGACTTCTAGAAACACTAATAGACGTGTGTCTTTTACTACCGGAGTAGTTCCCACTGATAGTGTTAGCCGGCCCCAGCTTAAGAGCACTCGCATGAATGAAAAGGTTTGGCAACACAAAAGTCAAGGGAAGATGAAGACAGTAGAATACCACCCTAGTATTTTCAATGTTTCTAAGAATAAAACGTATGTAATCGCGTGTAATGACGATTTGAATGATTCGACTTTGAATGCTTTGAATGTTAAGTTTGTTTGTGTGAAATGTGGAAAGTGTGCTAATGCCAATCATGCTATGTGTGTTTCGAATAATATCAAAAGCGTAGCTACTAGAACTAAGAAGCAAACTGTGATGCCTATTAGTGCTAGAAAACCCAAACGCAAAGTGAACCATTCTGGTGCAACCCCCTGAGAAAAGTATTGCATCAGACTCCACCACTAAGAACCCTAGAAGCAGAATTAGGGAATTATATGAGTCTGCAAGCAAGTCTTGGAAATGGTGGTTTGCTAATTAATGTCCTCCTGGATATAAATGGATGCCTAAGGTTAGGACTGAAAATGTGACTACGAGCGTTAGTGTGTCTTTACGTGAAACTAATGGTTCGGATATCACAACTAACATGGAATCCAATTTAGCAAATGCTCCATCGTGCTCTAATTCTTCTGCAGGTGATCGAGATAATTCTATTGATAAGTGTGAAAACACTCATCAATAATGATCCAAAAACCACTCAAAACACAGTCAAATACCTTATATTAAACTGTAAATTATCAGAATTACGCGTGTATTTGTATCTTGTGTGTTTCAGGTAAAGAAGATACATTTTGAAGCAAAGATGCGTTTTTAAAGGATTTATTTGAAGAAAAGATGAAGAAAGGGACGAAAGATGATTCGAGGACCTTACTTGTCACTACTTTAAAGATCGAGGGTTTAGCTTGCAATTTTCTACAAGATAAAGGTTGAAAAGAAATGTGCTTCAAAGTAATTATAAACATTTGAAAAGAAGTGAAAAATAAAGGACCAAAAAGAAATTAGAAGGAAAGTAAAGTTTATTTACTTGGTCAAGTTGACCAAGACTGGTCAAAACACACAACCCAAACTCGCGTCTTCTTCTCCATTCAAGAGAGAGAAACAGACGGTTTCATCTCCTCCTTTCTCCATCGCACCTGCAAATCCATATCAAGAATAATACACGAAGATTCAAGCTAAACTCAAAGAAGGAAAAACGCTCATCTCCTTCTCCTCTACAATACGGTACCATTTAATTAGATCAAGGAAGGAAGATAAAGAAACGCCCAAATTGGAAGATGATGAAGAACGAGTTCGATTTATCCTCGTATTTTACACGTGTCATCAAGTGATTTGATGAAACACGTCATCAAGAACTCTACTTCACTCCTTTTGGCGGCTATAAATACAAGATGAAGTCCTTCATTAGGAATGGTTAGCTTAGGTGTTAGTTACACATAGAAATGAAAAACGTGTGCCCGTTGTTAGAGGAACAAATTAAGTTTTTTGAGGAAGTGGAAGTTACGACTTGGCAATTTTATGACAAGGAGAACGGTGAAATGTGTCGTGAATCGTTGAAAAAAGGTTCTTGTCACCTCAGGAAATATTTAAATGATTTCCTCTTTAAGATTGATAAAAAAGAGGAAGAAGAACGACTTTTTGCTAATCGTGCTCGTTTGCTTAAACAATGCTTATTAGATGAAGATGATGAGGAACCTTCGATTTGTATGACACTTAATGATGACACACCTTCATCACCTTTACCTCACGTGGAACCCACCGACTCTTTCACCATGGGGGACGAGCCTCTTAGCACTAATACAAACACCGATTTGGATGAATTAACCTCTTCTAGTGTTGAGAACCTTATCCCAATCCAAAGAGAGCTTGAGAGGGTTTCCAATGAACCATGTGATGAGCTTTGTGTTGATACCTCTTCTCCTCATGATCACATTGAGATTTTATCACATATTGACCTTCATGCTACTACTAGTGATTTTGGTGACTTTGATCTTGATGAATTGTTTATAGAAAGGGATAATGAGATTGAGGAAGAGTTTGTGCAAGACTTGCCACAAATAGAGGATGATGAATGTGATTCTAGTGAAGCATCTTATGAGATATCATTTGATAACCTGTCTTGTCAAGATAACATTGCTAATTTGGATGAAGAGTTTGCTCCTATAGGAAAAGTGGATCCTTCTCCTCACCCACCTTCTGATTCTTGTGATGAAACCTTTGATGATCCTTATGATAGTGATGAGTCTTTTACATCTGATGATGAATTCATGTCCTCTATGACTCCTTCACCTATTCCTCTAAGTGATTTTGTGATGCATTCAAATCCTTTTTCTGAAACATCATTTGATAACCCACTTTTCCATCATGATGAAGAAACCAATGAGGATTTTAGTGATGATGAACCTTCTCTTTGTGATACACCAATATATGATGATTATAGTGATAATGAGTTTTCCACTTGTGAATCTCCATTTTTTGATGATCACACTTCCTTGAGTTTTAAGGAGTCACCAATCTTTGACAAACCAATCTATGATTACTATAGTGATGAGGAGGGGTCTATCATTTATGAGAATGAGGAGATTCTAAAGACTAAAAAATTGCTTAGTGAAGATGAATTGATAGATAAACAAATTGAAGATTATCTTAAGAGAGATGATATTGTGGTTGATACATCTTCTTCTAATTGGGAAGAGGATATTCGTCTTATTGAGAACATGCTTTTTGGGACCCTAGAGCCTACACCTTCTCCACAAGGCACTATTAATCTTGATCCTCCTTTCACTATGCCTTCTATGGAAGATTACCCACCTTTTGATGATGATGAGCCCAATATGGACATAATAGTTATGAATGTTTTGATACCTACACCTTCATTGTCTCATGATGCTTTGATAACTAAGGGGGAATCTTATATGGTTGATACGAGTTCATCTTCTTATTTTCCCATGAAGGGAAAGGTTTTTGATCCTGGGATACATATGTTTGGGAAAAATTGGTTTTCATCTACTCCACTTAAGAGTGTGATTTCTATTGAGATGGGATTCTTGTATGAGCTTACTTTGGTGATGCTACCTATTTTGGAGTTGTTCGAATGTCGAGATGGAAACTATGTATTTGATCCTGGAGTTCTTCCTATTTGAGAAGCTTTCGTATGTTGGACAAACTTGAGACACGTGGGACCGTTCCATTTATCGAGGCGGATATTGTAAATCTTATAGTAAATGGCAACGTGCTAAGTTTGAGTGTATCATGTGAGACGAGCTTCAAAGTGGATATTCTTTATTCTCCATGATGGTTTCCCCAAGGACAACCTAATTCGGGGCCGAGTCGAGCTAGCGACTTAGGGTTAAAAAAACTCAAGCATTGAATAACTAGGTTAGAAAACGTAGAGTAGATTTTCAATAGGTTAGGTTTAATTAAAAGGATGTTATAGTAGAGTTGAAGTGGAGGGGTGCCTTTCTTCGTCTTTTGGTGTTTGTTTTAAGGGTTGCTCTCTCTCATTTCATGCTTGGAGCTTATGGAGGAGGCCCGTGTATCTGGTTCACTTCGATTAGTTTTTGCTATCGTGATATTAAACAATTGTGCTTAAAATGAATACCCTTTAGTTGTCTCTTCCTTAACTTGAGTTAAGCAAAGTTATCAATGTCATAAGTGTAGGGGAGTTCACTCCAATACTCTTAAACATTGAGGACAATGTTTATTTTAAGTGTAGGGGAGACTTCTATCGAAGTGACGTTACCTAGACCATTGCCTTAACTTCATGATAACTTGGAAAATTAATTTTTCAACATTTTTCAAATTTTTGATCTACTTTGGCCACCAAAAATATGCATTCATAATTCTTGCATCAATCATTTTGCATAACACATTTGCATTGTATATATTTCTTCTTTTGTTTTTCATCAAAAATATATAGAAAGGAAAAAATATAATAAAAAACATGGTTTTAACAAGTTTAGACTTCTTTGACATATTAGGCCCGCCATGGATATTTTGACTCAACCCGAGTTTGCTTATCTTAGCATTCTCTAGCTAGTATCCTTAACCATGTAGTCCTTTATTGGTCTATTAGGCTAAGCATCCACCAATCTCATTATTTGAGATTTTAAATTTGTGGAGAATGGGAAATGATAGAGTTGAAACAAGTGTAAAAGGGCTAGATAAACTTCATAATAATTACTTGTGGCTTAACCCTTCTCTTCTTAACCTCTATTTTCTTCGCATGTATATAATTGTTAATAAATAATCAAGAACGGTTTTAATTGGTTTGTAATCTCTTATGCATTTTTGACTAATCATTCATGGTTGATATGAGTACGTCTTAAGATTCTAAGTTAGAACGTTTTATGTGTACTAGACTTATGTCATGCTCAATATTTAGCGGGTGTTTTTCCTTTTATTCTTTTAAACTTTCTTTGTGAGGAATAAAGAAAAATAAGAGCGGCTTATGAAAAAAATGAGTGGCTAGAAAAAAGAAGAAAAAGAAAAAGAAAAAAAAATAATAATAATACAAGACTCCCAAGAGGGACAGTGTGGTGTTAATTATAGTGACTATTGAGTTCCAATATTACCTTGACGGGTTGCGGGGATTCAATAGATTGCTCCAATCCAATATTACCTTGACGGGTTGCGGCGTTGAAGATCCAAAGTCTCAAAAAGATGGCGGATGTAAATTATTGCGTGAGTTTTATTTTTCTTTCCTTAGCGAGTGTGTAGCTACTTATGAAAGCATGACATGAGGATTTTACACATAAGGCGAATGACTTATTATTCTTGAAACGGACTTGTATTAATTGTGAGCGGTTTTTCAAGTAATGGATGAGAGGATTACTTAGGATTAAAACCGTGCTCATTATTTTTGGATTTTACATTTCTTATATTTCACGCTTTAAATAATGACAAATTTGCCTTCAAGCAATTTGCTCAAATAATAATCGGTTCTACATTTAATTGTCATGAATAAGTTGATGCACTTTTTACTTGTGAATACAATGATCCCATTTTTAAGCTTGGTATGGGGAAAGTGAAACTTGAGGGTGATAAATGTCCATGGTACCCAAGCCCTAATCTAAGTCATTGATTTCTTTATGAGTTATTTCCATCAAAACCTATTTCAAGAAAATACAAAAAGATGTAAATAGAATTGCTTTCCTTTGCATTGCATTGTATAAAATCAAAAGCATGCATCATATAGTGTAGAGTAGTGTAGATGCATTCCATAATGGCCAAGGTGGGTTAATTATGAGAAAAGTGTAACTTGGTGCTTTAAAATGCTGCATTGCATGAGGTCATGACAATGGTCAAGTGGAGGGGAGTTGATAAGTGTGAAAACACTCATCAATAATGATCCAAAAACCACTCAAAACACAGTCAAATACCTTATATTAAACTGTAAATTATCAGAATTACGCGTGTATTTGTATCTTGTGTGTTTCAGGTAAAGAAGATACATTTTGAAGCAAAGATGCGTTTTTAAAGGATTTATTTGAAGAAAAGACGAAGAAAGGGACGAAAGATGATTCGAGGACCTTACTTGTCACTACTTCAAAGATCGAGGGTTTAGCTTGCAATTTTCTACAAGAGAAAGGTTGAAAAGAAATGTGCTTCAAAGTAATTATAAATATTTAAAAAGAAGTGAAAAATAAAGGACCAAAAAGAAATTAGAAGGAAAGTAAAGTTTATTTACTTGGTCAAGTTGACCAAGACTGGTCAAAACACACAACCCAAACTCGCGTCTTCTTCTCCATTCAAGAGAGAGAAACATACGGTTTCATCTCCTCCTTTCTCCATCGCACCTGCAAATCCATATCAAGAATAATACACGAAGATTCAAGCTAAACTCAAAGAAGGAAAAACGCTCATCTCCTTCTCCTCTACAATACGGTACCATTTAATTAGATCAAGGAAGGAAGATAAAGAAACGCCCAAATTAGAAGATGATGAAGAACGAGTTCGATTTATCCTCGTATTTTACATGTGTCATCAAGTGATTTGATGAAACACGTCATCAAGAACTCTACTTCACTCCTTTTGGCGGCTATAAATACAAGACGAAGTCCTTCATTTGGAATGGTTAGCTTAGGTGTTAGTTACACATAGTTAGTTAGATTAGAGTAGTTAGTTAGTTAAACTTGTTAGTTTTTTTTCTTTCAAATCTGTTTCTTTTCAGTTTAATCAGTTGTAACCGTTTAGTTTTTCTTCTGCCATTAATGAAAGTCAAGCTTTTGATATATGTTCTCTTTCTCCTTCTTTCATAAATCTGTTTTTCTTTCAGTTAAATCTGTTCAAAAAAGTCAATTCGATAAAGGTAATTAGTGTAGTGAATTCATACGGTAAGGATTTTTCTGTTCAGCATAGAAGTTTTTAGAAAAGCAGTTTATAGCAGTTAGATTAGGTTTAATAAACACACGGTTAGTTACGATTTCAGTTGTAAAAAAATATTTTCAGTCAGATTTTTGTTAAGCTTCTTGGTTGCGATAATTTAGATGTTGATTTGGATGATAAGCTGATCACAGCTTATTTCTCCTTATGGCTACTGTTCATTCTGTTAAATTTAGTTGAATACGTTAAGCTACTTCTTCTTACAAGCTTCTATGGGATTTTAAGTTTCCTTCTATTTGCACTGATATTGTTTTCTTTTTCAAAACAGTAGGTATTAGGATTACATAACTTGTTTTCGATTACTGCTCTTGAACGTTTAAGTGAGTTACATAGAATCTTGAGTATTAGGCTCATAAGCTCTTTACAGTTTATCAGCAGCTTTTTGTCTCGTATCTTTGACCATTTTGAGGACTAGCGTTTGAAAGTAAAGATTCATAGCTTTTCTATAAAAAAATAGCATCACAGCTTCAGCGAGTTTCAATTCAGAAATTCGGTTTTCTTTTCATGTCATTTGTGCGGGAATTTGATGTCAGTTTCAGTGCAGATCAGTAGTCGTACTTGAGGTGCGTTTGATCTAAGCCGGCTCAGCGCCGTGCTTCTTCAACAGCGGGCAGGCCTGGATGTGCAGGTCCTTTCGTTTACCTTTTTCAGTTCTTAGTGTAATTCTGCTAGCTCTTATTGGTAGCGTAAACTGGTTTGTTTTGCTATTCGTTGAATGATTCATGCTCGCCTTAGATAGCCTTTTCAGTTGTTCGTAACTGTTTTTGGTCTCTGTAAGTGATTCAAGTTTGGTAGTGTAAAGACTTGTTAGAGTTCATATAATCTGAAATAGCAAACTCTTATTTTGTACAAATCTCTTGATAAGTCAAACATGATAAGTCATTGAGGTAAACTGGTGTAAAATGTTTGTTATTGTTGCTGTTTTCAGTGTGAATTTTTCTATTTGATTCACAATTAATGGTAACTGAATTTCTGCATTTTTTTATCTTCACTGATGTTTGGATGGAAAAACTTGTGGATGTTTTTGAGCATATCAGTGGATGAATTAAGGAGATTTAGTTGTATTTTGGATTTCAAGTGTAGTTGAGCATGATACAGAATAGGTAGTAGGCTTTGCACAATTTAGTTAGTAGTAGCTAGTGGGAATGTAGTTTACATTTACAGTAATATTCAAAGTGAGTTAGATAACAAGCAGCGAACTTTAGATGCATAGTTTAGTTGATTTACAAATTCAGTCCTTAAACTTGTATGTACTCGATACAACCACACTCCAATACTGTTAAGTCGTTTGGCAAAATTTAGTCTTCTATTTTGTGTTGTTGTGCTACAGTACCAGCCTTTTGTTTGTCATTGGATTTTATAGACGTTAGTAAGCTGAACTTATTGGGCTTTAGTTTCCTTTTGGGCTGTTACTAGGTATATAGTTAAACAGGATACCATTTTACATTTGTTGCTTTAAATTTGATTTACATATTAAATTTCATTTCATATTTCATTTTAGTCTCGTAGTACGATAGACTAATAAAAGTATAATAACAGTACAAAATTTTATATTAGTAGATTTATCGTTTTGCGTGCCAAGTAGTATAAATTCGTATTTTGTATTTTTATTTCGTGCATTTAAAATGTTGTAATTGCAATATGTTTTAGCTTAGTACGTATATGTAGCGTAATATAGATATTTTTACATTTTTACTTGTTTTGTGCCAATTAGACATAAATTCCAAAAAATTTGTATAACCAAAAACAATTAAGTCTTTGCTAGAAAACGTTATATCAATTCGAATCGAGCTGAGAAGACAACTACACTAAAAACGAGATATTATCTATTCATACTGGACTCCGGATGCACGAAGCACATGATGGGGAATTTCAAACTTCTAATTAACTTCGTCGAGAAGTTCCTGGGTACGGTACGATTCGGAAATGATCAATTTGCACCGATCCTAGGATATGGAGACTTGGTTCAGGGAAATATCACTATCAAAAGGGTTTACTACGTCGAAGGGCTCAATCACAATCTTTTCTTGGTTGGTCAATTCTGTGATGCAGATTTGGAGGTTGCTTTCAGAAAGAAGACATGTTTTGTTCGTGATTATGATGGGAATGGCTTACTTACCGGTTCACGGGATACTGATCTCTACACCATTTCACTACAAGACTCCACATCTTCAACTCCAATCTGTTTCATGACTAAAGCTTCAACGACTCAAGATTGGTTATGGCATTAACGTTTATCTCATCTTAACTTTGATACCATCAACTTGCTTTCCAAGAAAGATATTGTGCGAGGCCTTCCTAACTTGAAATTCATCAAAGATCATCTTTGTTCTTCTTGTGAGCTTTGTAAAGCTAAACGGAGTAGTTTCAAGACAAAGACTACACCAAGCTCTAAAGGACGGTTAGATCTTCTTCATATAGATCTGTGTGGTCCCATGCGTGTTCAAACCATCAATGGGAAGAAATATGTTATGGTAATTGTCGATGACTACTCAAGGTACACGTGGACCCTCTTCTTACGGTCCAAGGATGAAACACCTGAGGTTCTCTTTAACTTCCTTAAGCTGATACAACATGGTCTTCAAGCTCAAGTAAAAGTGGTACGTACTGACAGAGGCACGGAATTCTTGAATTCAACTCTGAAGAAGTATTTTGAAGCCGAAGGGATTGAACACGAAACATCTATTGCTAGAACACCTGAACAAAACAGTGTTGTTGAAAGACGAAACCGTACTTTAGTTGAGGCTGCTCGAACATTATTATCTGCTTCAATACTACCATTATTCTTTTGGTCCGAAGCCGTATCAACCGCATGCTACACACAAAACCGATCCTTAATTATCACTAGACACGAAAAGACACCATATCACATAATTAATGATCGCAAACCTTCCCTCAAACACCTTCATGTTTTTGGATGTACTTGTTACATTATTCGAGATGGTGAAAATCTTGACAAGATGAAAGAGAAAGGTGATGCATGCATTCTAGTGAGATATGCAACTCAGTCTAAGGGATACAGAGTATACAACAAGAGAACAAAATTGATAGTCAAGACTATTCATATCAGATTTGATGAATTACAAGAAATGGCACTTGAACAAAACAGTTTAAGTCCTGATCCACAAAGACAAAGGACTTCTGTGCACAACCGCACGGAACTCGGAACACAAGACCACATCAATGAACCGTCAAGTTCAAAGCTGGTTCCTAAACATGTTCCTAGAGCAGATATGACAGTGGACACGACACTTGAAGAGTTGGAAATGTTATATGGACCAATGTTTGATGAATATTTCACGGGGGAGAAACATGTTGTATCAAAGTCTTCCGCTGTCACTCATGATATGAATGATGATACCGATCATCGTCAAGAAAAGGATACAACTTCATCTACTTCAACACGGGTTGCTGCAGATTTACCTCCTCAGAATATCTCTTCAACAATCGATCCTACTACATCCACAACTACTGTCATTGCTCCAGAGAAAACAAATCAAGCAGACGATGCATTATCTGACGATGACGATTTTCACAACCCATTTGGTACACCGGTACACGAAATTGGAGAGTCTTCTACTCGGTATGTTGATCCGTCTAATATGCATACGTTCTATCAACGACATCCTTCAACACATCATTGGACCCGTGAACATCCTTTGGTTCAAGTAATTGGAAACCCTTCACAGCCTGTTCGTTCAAGACGACAACTAGCCATCGATGGCGATGTTTGTATGTTCGCACTCACCGTGAGTACAGCGAAACCGAAAAACATCAAAGAAGCCATGGCTGATCATGCTTGGATTGAATCGATGACAAAAGAACTTTAATAATTTGAAAGAATTAAAGTCTGGGAACTTGTTGACAGACCATATGATGTGATTCCATTAAATCTTCGTTGGATCTGGAAAAACAAGATGGATGAAGAAAACACGATCATCAAGAACAAAGCTAGGCTAGTGGCTAAGGGGTATGGCCAGAAAGAGGGAATTGATTTGACGAATCATTTGCACCAGTTGCTCGTATGGAAGCGTCAGGATTTTCCTTGCTTATGCTGCACATAAGGGATTCACTATTTATCAAATGGACGTGAAGACAACATTTCTGAATGGTCCTTTGAAGGAAGAAGTCTATGTTACGCAGCCGGAAGGATTCGTTAATCCTCATTATCCTGACAAGGTGTATCATCTCCACAAAGCACTTTATGGACTCAAGCAAGCTCCAAGGGGGTGGTACGATGAGCTCTCGAAATTTCTGGTATCCAAAGGTTTCTCAAAAGGTTTCATTGATCTAACTATGTTCACTTATAAATATGGGGATGACATTTTGCTTGTGCAGATTTATGTTGATGACATCATTTTTGGGTCTACAAACCCAAAACTTTCAAAATGGTTTAAAAAGGTCATGCACAGTAAATTTGAAATGTCAATGATGGGCGAACTAAAATTCTTTCTAGGAATTCAAGTTCACCAATCCCCAAGTGGTATCTTTATAAACCAAGCTAAGTATTGTCAAGAGATAATGGTATGACTTCATGTGACCCCGTTGGAACACCATTATCAACCACATCGCTAGATGCTGACTTGGAGGGAAATGCCATATATCAAACGAGATATCGTTCCATGATCGGTTCCCTCATGTACTTGACAGCAAGCAGACCTGATATTTCACATGCTACATGTTATTGTGCATGTTATCAAGCACGACCCACTGAAAAGCACCTCAAGGAGGTTAAACGGATCTTTCGGTACCTCAAGAATACCATTCACTTAGGACTCTCGTATCCGAGGGAAACCGGTTTCTTTCTAACGGCCTATTCAGATTCTGATCATGCAGGGTGTCTTGATACACGAAAAAGTACTTCTGGTGGTGCACAATTTCTAGGTCAAGATAAGCTTGTGGGATGGTCTTCCAAGAAGCAGGATTGCGCGTCACTTTCATTAGCCGAAGCGGAGTACGTGTCTCTATCTGCGTGTTGTGCTCAAGTTCTATGGATGAGAACACAACTCCCGGATTATGGCTTTCACTTTGATAAAGTACCTATGTACTGTGACTCAAAGTTGGCCATATCCATCTCCTGCAATCCGGTACAACAATACCGCACGAAAAACATTGATGTCCGATATCACTTCATAAAAGAACAAGTTGAAAGAGGTATCGTTGAACTATACTTTGTTGGAACGGATTACCAATTAGCCGACTTATTTACGAAAGCTCTGTTGAAAGATAGGTTTGAGTACCTCGTTAGGCAAATTGGTATGAGATGTTTGACTCCAGCAGACCTGGAGATTCTGGAAAGGTGCTTGCTCGATTTATCTATCAAACATCTACTTGTAAATACCTTTGAAAATGCAAAATACAAAAATATAAAACATATAAAAACAAAACACAAAAATAAAAATCTTTCAAAATCCAAAAATATTCTTCTCGACATGTCTTTCAGTATCGATAATATGAACGTGCCTAGAAATGTCTGTCAATAACGACACGGGTGTGTACATAAAGCTCGAATGAAAGTTGTAAATATTTTTCAAAACATGTCATTTCTTCTTTTAATAAATGAAATTGTCTATTTTGGAAAATATTTCCAAACAACGGGTAGAGCAATCTATCACGGGTTGAGCTTGTCACAAAACATATAACGTTTTGAGCTCAACACTATGGCTTGTAATCACTTTCAGATTGCAACCCGGTTCGATATTCACGGGGGAGTGTACGATTTAGTGCGCTTACCCTCAGCAAAAGAAGAGAAATCTTCTTACACTTGAGTGGATTCGTCAAGACATTCAAAGTCTATGAACTCAAGTTTATGCTTTAGAATAACCTCTTCGCCAAAAAGAAATAGAATTTTTCAAAAAGCGTTGAACACAATTTTTTCAAGAATTTTTCAATGATTATTCCAAATCTTTCAAAAATTGTGTGTTCAACAAACTCCCATCCTCAACAAGCGAAATGTGGATCACATCCTCACAATGAAAATTCAATTGGATAAATTTTTGAGGGGGAGCGTTTCAACTTCATGCAAAGATTGACACATCTTTCTCCCGGAGATTTTCAAGACTATTTTTCAAAATATATTTTAATCAAATTTGGTATCTCTAATATAAAAAGATTTTATATATTAGAGACAGGGGGAGAAAATGTGATTAAAATGTGATCTTATATAAGACTCAACCACTTTAACTCTTACCTACATGTGCAAAACACTTTCGATTATTGATGCACATGTGAAGGGGGAGCATTTCTGAAACGACAAAACTATCAAGGTGTTAAATATTTCTCAAACACCTTGTTAGACAATTGAAGTGGTTTCTATGGTTACGATAAAATACCCACAACATCTTTAATCCACGACGTTATTGGTGTCAGAAGGGTGGTTAGGTTTAAGTCCTATGATCCAACCAGAACCGGAGGGATCTTCCCAGGGACAATCCAATATAATATTAGAAGTCCTTAGGAAAGATGGAGTAGAATATGAACGTAGCTGAATGCCGACTAAGTACTGATGCTAGCACTGGAACAATCACAACAAGGTGCTATTAATGATGTCTTGGTAAGCATCGAAGGGGTTGAATAATGAAAAAGAAATGTAAGGATAAAGGGTGTAAAGAAATTAGCCCTCCATACAACTTAGGCAGAAACCGGGTCAACACATCATTAAGACAAACTCATCATGGACCCAGTGATGAAGTGCACAACCCTTTCCAAGCTACTCAGGCTTCTCTCAAAAGAAGTTTGTTTTATTGTCACGGAGAACAACATGACTTCTATTGACTTTCTCACTCCGAGATAGTTGATATTGAATAGGTGGTATCTGCTCCAGCCTCTGACCACTAAAGTGCACAAATCGAGTCTAGAGCTAAGATATCTATCAAATCTCGTGAGGACACACAAATGACGAATAAGAGAGTCCTACGCTATATCCTTGTGATATTGCTAGAACACTCAGAGTGATACTACTCATTATTCACAATGATGAGTGGAAATACTTCCAGTGTTAACATCAAACAGCATTGCGGTAGGTCATATGTAAGATTCTTTATGAATTAAACATATGTAAAACTGAAAAGCAACAGTGGCTTGATTCTGAATTGATTCAAACTCGTTTCAGGTTTCTACGCAATATCTTTATGGTCTTGCCAGAACATTCAGAGTGATATTCATTAATATTCACAGTGACGAATGGAAATCCTTCTAACGTCAACCTCAAACAGCGCTACGGTAGGTGACTTGTGAGATTCTTATGAATCAAGCTTGTGTCAACTAGAAAGCAACAATGGTAAGATTCTTTATGAATCACACTTGTTCTTGGTATTTGAATTGACGACTTTAATCGAGCGGATATTTATCCAATTGATTCACTCTTTATGTTCGCAGTCTTGCTTTGAGACGGTCGAGTAAAGAGAACGGCTAGTACAGCCGCGAAACCCTTTCAAGGTGGTTCTTAATTGAATCTACCTAATCACAGGTACGGTATTTAATATCGTATAACGGTGTTCACCGACTGGAGGTAAAACGCTACCGATTTAGGACTATTGTCAAAGCCATTCAGTCCGTGTCTATGTTTTGTCTCAAGAAGGTGGCGTCACGGTGTACTCAGCAAAGTCAAAGATTCAAAACCACACAATCATGCCTAAATACATATTCAACAATTAAAAGTGTGAGTATGTGGATGAAGACACAAGATTGTAAGATGCCAAAGACAAGTCAAGGATGATTTGAAGATCTCAAGATCAAAAGACAAAGTCGAAAGACAACGACAAAGGCTCAAAGATCACATCATGAAGAAACAAGACTACTGTAACACGTTCGAGACTCATTTGTGGCGAGATTAGTAATCTCTACAAATCTCCAAATGAAAAAGGGTAATAACCTCTCGGGTAATGACCTAAAATGTGATCTTATATAAGACTCAACCACTTTAACTCTTACCTACATGTACAAAACACTTTTGATTATTGATGCATGATAGGTGTGAAAACACCCATCCTTTTACCACTTATCTATAATAATAACCAAGCAAAAACGTGTATTTTATGTCGTAAATGTCGGAGTTATGCGTGGCTTATGTTTTTGTTGTGATTTAGGACCAAAATGTGAAAAGGGAAGAAAACACGGGCTTTTATCGAAGAAAACGAGAAAAGACGAAGTCAAAAGATCAAGAGTGCAAAAAGAACGGAAGTCCAATGCATATTCTAAAGATTTATCGAAGAAAAAGTCTAAAGACGGAAGTTTAATGAAGTCGAAGAACAAAGTTTAATTAAAGAAGAAAGTTATAAGACGAGTTCAATTTATATCGACAAATCCCGAGACGACGTCGAGAAAGACAAATAATTTAAATCGAGTCGAGACAAGAAGAAAGAGAGAAGAAAGCATCATCACATGTACTCCTCCTATAAATACCCTCCTAATGTGTCATTAGGAGGTGGTTAGATAATTTTTAGTTAGTTTCAATTTTGTAAGGTAATTAGGAGTAGTTTAATATTACTTTCTCTCTCTAGCTTTTCTTAATATTTTTCAAGCTTTTTCATTAATCTTGTAATTTGAATCTTTAATCATCTTAATTTCAAGCTTTTTAATATATCAATCTCATTCTACCTTTCTTAATCTTTTTAATCTTGTTTTGATTTAGATAATCATGTAGTTCGTTAATCATGTTCTTGATAGATTGATGTTTGTGTTTAATTGTGCTTATTGATCTTTTAGTGCTTGATTTTTATAGCTTAAAGTGTTTTAGTGCTTACTGAGTTAATTTTCTTATTTTTAATTAAGTGCTTATTAGTTAATTTTTATAAAAAGTTGTTTTTAAATATTTTTATTATTTAGTATTTTTAAAAGTTTTTAAATTTTGGCTTATTAGCTTTTTCTTAAAATTGATTTGGTTAAGTTTTTAAATAAGTGCTTATTTGGTTTTAGCTTAAGTTTTAGATTTTGCATATTTTTATTTTAGTTCGGAATAATTTAAAACCCTAGTTTCCCTAACTAGGTCCAGTTTTCATTATTCCTAACTAGGTCCAGTTTTCATTATTCCTAACTAGGTCCAGTTTTCATTATTCCTAACTAGGTGCAGTTTTCATTATTCCTAACTAGGTCCAGTTTTCATTATTCATAACTAGGTGCAGTTTTCATTATTCCTAACTAGGTCCAGTTTTCATTATTCCTAACTAGGTCCAGTTTTTATTATTCCTAACTAGGTCCAGTTTTCATTATTCATAACTAGGTCCAGTTTTCATTATTCCTAACTAGGTGCAGTTTTCATTATTCCTAACTAGGTGCAGTTTTCATTATTCCTAACTACGTCAGAAAAATATATTCCGAATTAGGTTAGAACTTTTATATTCCGAATTAGGTCAAGAATTTTTATTCCGAATTAGGTCAGAATTTCCTCTTTTCAGACTTATGTTTTTGTTTAATGTTTTATTTTTCGAACTTTATTTTCCCGCCATTTTCTCAAATATTAGTTTTAATTGTTTTTATCTTAGATTTATTTTAAAGTTTTCATTTTTATTAAGTTTTCAAAATCTTTTAAGTTTAATTTTTCGTCAAATATTTTCAAGTTCTAATTTTAGTTTAAATTTTTAAGCTTCCACTTTTACTTAACGACATTTACATTTGCTTTTACATTTTTATTTACATCTACATTTTCATTTTACTTTAGTTTAAAATAGATAATCACACCACTTTATTTTTCCACCAAGAACGACTGAGTCGCACTTTCAACTGGTAATCAATTCGAAAAGACTGGTTCTACGAATTTTCATACTTAGTAAATACCTTGTATTATATGGCGCCGCTGCCGGCTCTTTTCGTGAAGATTAACGGTTTTTGGTGAGAGACGCGTTGGATTTTGGGATCCGTTCACTCTTGAGCGTTATTTTTCTTGTCTAATTTTCAAAAATTTTCAAAAATCCATAAAAATTAAAAATTTTCAAAATCTAAAAAAAATAGAAAAACATAAAAAACCAAAAATATTTCTATTCTATTTTTCTTTTCCTTTTGTAGGTGTGTATGCGTACCCGTGCTCGTAAGAAGAAAGCAACTCAAGCCGAAGTCGAAACTCAACCTATTGTCGCCATGGACAATCGACCAATGATCGAGCTTTTGTAATCGCACGTAGAGGGCAACACCGATGCTATTGTCATACCCAAGATTGGAGCCAACAACTTTGAGCTCAAATCCGGCTTCATACAAATGGTCTCTGCTCAACCATTCTTGGGGCGTACACTTGATGATCCTCACGACCATATCAAAAGGTTCCTTCAACTCACTAATACGGTCAAGTATAATGAGGTTTCACAAGAGGTAATTCGCTTGCAACTTTTTCCTTTCTCCTTAGAGGGACAAGCCCGACATTGGCTTGCAAAGGAACCGCCACAAAGTATTCTTACGTGGTCGGATTTAGAGACCAAATTCATCAACTATTTTTTCCCACCCTCACGTACTACCGCTTTGCGGAATGAAATCATTAACTTTGAACAAAAGTACGGTGAGACATTTAGTGAATCTTGGGACCGTTTTAAGGAACTTTTAAGAAAGTTTCCACAACATGGTTTTACAAAAGTGCATCAAATTAATACTTTTTACAATGGTTTAAGCATGAATGACCAAGATTCACTAAATAGTGCCTCGGGGGGGGGGGGGGGGGGGGTAACATTTTGGTTAAGTCCTCTAATGGCGCGTGGGATATTATTGAGAATAAATCTTGAGTGCAAACTAAGAGTGTTCGGGCTAATGTGGCTAGTTCTAGTACTAGTGACACCGACAAGAGACTTGATAAGCTTACTTCGGTTGTTGAAGCACTTGCTTTACAAGCCGTTAACAATGCCAAAAACAACAATGCTCTTAATATAACTTGTGAAACTTGTGGTGGGCCACACTCGTATGCTAATTGTGATAAAGCTTATGATCAATCTCACGGGGAAGTGTATGCCTACAACAACACCGAGAGAGTTCATTTCAAGCCTAATGTCGATGTTAATCAATTTTCTTACAACTCGACGAATTACTTGGCTCCACCCGGTTTTCAACAAAGACCACCCCAGGCCAAGAGCTAATGTTCAAGGAAATGCCAATGTGAGGGGCTCAAATGCAAATCAGGGAAACTATCACATGCAAAATCATGGCTTTCCAAACCAAGGTTTCAATCCTCAAGGTTTTCCACCTTATAACCAATACCTAAACCAAGGTTTTCAACAACAAGGGTTCAATTTACCTCATCCACTAATGGACTTGGTTTTGCAAAAATTGAATGAACATGAGAAAATAATGCAAGCAATGCAAGAATCTACTTGACCAATGCAAGATTCCACGGATAGGAAATTCGTTCAAATGTTACAAACCCTTTGCCCTCAAGGTGCTCTTCCTTCTACCACCGAAACAAACCCTAGAGCGAATGTGAGTGCTATTACTACCCGAAGTGGAGCAACTCTAGTAGGACCTTCTATCCCTCCTCCCGTTACTCCATCTACACCTCCTCCACCTCCATTTATTCCTCCTACTTCCACGCCTAGTACTAGCTCTCCATTACCATCTCCACCTCTCACGGAAGAAGTACCTAAGAACAACCCTTCACCATCCCCAACTACCACCTCTAAACCTTCTACTTCTCAACCTTCAACATCTCAACCTTTACCTGCTACACCTACACCACCTAAACCCAACATCCCTAATCCTTCTCGGTTAGACAAGTGCAAATTGCTTACTAAAGAGGATTCTCAAGTTACTTCCTATTTGAAGATGATCTCTCAAATGAATTTCAACGTTAGTCTCGTTGAAGCACTTGTCCAAATGCCGAAATTCGTCAAAGCATTCAAGGAATTGATTAACAAGAAGGAAAAGATGGATGAGTTTGTCAACACACGCTTAAATGAAAACTGTTCTGCAGTCATTCTCAAAGAACTTCCTGAAAAACTTGGAGATCCCGGTCGTTTTGTGTTGCCTTGCGTTTTTAACAAAGTTGAAGAATTTACTGCCTTAGCCGATCTCAGGGCAAGTATTAACTCGATGCCATTAAGTGTTTGGAAAAAGATATCATTACCCGACCTCACACCAACATAGATGACTCTTGAGCTAGCAAATCGATCTCTCGCTTACCCCGTTGGTATTGCCGAAGATATGTTTATTAAAGTTGGTACCTTCACTTTTCCGGTCGATTTTGTTGTTGTCGACTATGAAATGGACCCTCGTATTCCGTTAATACTTGGACGGCCATTCTTGAGGACCGAAAAAACTTTAATTGATGTTGCCGAAGGTGAACTTATTCGAAGGGTCGGGAATGATGCTCAAGTCTTTAAGATGGGTAAAATTACAAGTAAAACAAATGGAAAAGAATCAGTGAAAATGATTAATGTGCTTCAAGAAGAGCTTACTACTACTTTGGAAAGTATAAAGCTTGATGATTTTGTTGTATATGATAATCCTCTTTTCGAGTCTTGCCATGATAATCCACTTTTCCAAGACGATGTGGATGATTTTGATGATTCTATCTCCAATTTGGACCCCCCCACCAATTTATGATTCTCCACCAATCTATGATAACTATGATGATGATTCTAGTTCAGATGGGGATGATTATGCTACTTTTGTTTCAGAGTATAAAGACATACCAACATATGATGATTTTTATGATGTTGATACTCTCTTGATTCTTCAAATGATGAACTTGATCCTACTTTTGATGAAGATCCTCCACCAAACACTATTGATACTTTGGATAATTACTCATTTGAGGAAGATTTTGCCACTTTCCTTAATACATACTTCCCCAATGAGAATGATTCTCCTCCTTTGGACTTTGATGATGCTTTTTATCCTCCTTCGGATATTAAGAAACACGTTTCAAAGGAGAAAAAGCCGTACGACACCAACATCCGCAGTACTTATGTTTTGACACCTCTCTATCCACCTTCTGAGGATGAGATTGTGAGATTTATGAGCGGATCTTCTTCAAGGTCTACTGAGCTTGAGTGTTATTTTCCCCTAAAGGAAAAGGTGTTCGATCCCGGTATTGGAATTTTTAAGCCATCTCAGTATCCATCTAATGAAATAAAAGGAAAGATTTTTGGAAACAATGGAGATATGCTTGCACCTCATCCTACTTTCTACCACCGTGCTCAATCTTTGCTTAAGGGAACCTTGCCTACTCTTCTTTGGCTTGCCTTGTTCGCCTTAAGCTTGTCCTACTTGATGGATGAAAACCATGTATTTGATCCCGGTGGATGTTCTTTAAGTTTCTTACCATGCTAATCAAGGTCGAGTCAGGCTCACGACTCGGTTATAAAAAACAAGCGCTTCTCGGGAGGCAACCCGAGTATCTATCCTTTTTCTTTTGTTTTTATAATAAGTGTAGGGGGAGACCCTAGTATGTGTTTGTTGTTTTCTTTCTTGTCATGTCCAGGGATTCAAGCTTCAAATATTCACTTTTGATAACTTTTGACGACCCGTGATTCCGTGTATCCGTCTTTCCGGTTCTATCCTAAACTCTTTTGATTCTCTATTTTATATCCTTTAATATTAAAATAGGAATCACTTTGGTTGTCTCTTCCTTAGCAAAATTTAAACAACGTGCACAATGTCCTAAGTGTAGGGGAGTTTACTCCCACATGCTTAAACATTGAGGACAATGTTTATATTAAGTGTAGGGGGACTTCTATCGAAGTTAAGTGAGCTTTTCCTTGTTTTTGTCCTTATTTTAACCGAAAAATTGATTTTTCACAATTTTTGATCTATTTTGGCCTTGTAGTGTTTCCTTTGTTATAGTTATTTTATTTCTTTGCTGGAATAAATTTTAATAAAGTGGTTTTAATTTTTAAACGTTGTGATTTTTTTGACTCAACCCGAGTTTATTTATCCAAGTTTACTCTAGCTAGTATCCTTAACGTGTTTAAGTCAAGTTATGCTAGGTTTTTTATATAGGGAACTTTAAAACGCGAAAGTCTTAACTCTTACGGGTTAAGAACAAGAACTTTTCACAAGTTCCTATAATTGATCCTAGAAAGTCGTTTATCAAGGGAACTTTAAAATGCGAAATCTAAACCTGAAAAAGTCTAAGAAATTGCAAGATACTATAGATGACTTGAAAACCCAAAACTTTGATTTAATTGGCTAAGCATCCATGAGTCTCATTCCTTGAGATTTTAAATTATGGAGAACGAGAGATGATAGAGTCAATTATAAGTTTGGTATTCTTTCATGAATTTATGTGAGTTGATTATAAGCTTTTTCTCCCATCGCTTGTTAATAAATTTAATTGCAATAAGTAAGGTCGTACGATTTGAAAATTTACTTAGCTTCTAGCCCAAGATCGTTTAAAAGTTGCTCGGTATTAATTAGAGTTCATATCCAAGGCATAACTTATTGAAGCGGGATGTGAAGATTGGCGAGTCCGAAAAGGTCCTAACAAGACATGAGGGCTACATTTTGTTGCTAAAGATCCAAAGTGATGTGAAGAATCATTTATCAAAAATCAATATGAAGGATCGAGACATACGACGAAAAGCAAATACTCCCCTAAAGATCATGTAGAAGTCTATCTGAAAAGACCCTAGCAAGGTATGAGGATAAATAGATCCAAGTCCTAAAAGGAGGCGGATCGGTGTATATCAAATCCCAAATAAAGATTGGAGAAAAATGAAGAAGTCGTGGTCCAAATATGAAGAATCTCTCAAAAAGTTCAAGTGAAGAAATTCCTATTATGAAGAGAAGACCATTATTTCATGAACGTCTCTCAAGATTTGAAGTATGAAGTCAATGCCAAATATCGAACCGAGAAAGGTCTCAAATCGTGAAGCGAGTTATGCCAAGGTATGAACTTTATGAGGTCCCGAGAAGCAGTTTTAAAAGATTTTATCCTTTAGCTAACTATTGATTAAATCGTCCTACTTTATTTTCAGCCTAAATAACTACCGAAATAAGTCAACAATGCATCTTCGTGATCATTTAAGACAAAAATAAAATATAAGAGATACACCTAGGAATAAGGGAGTCTAAGTAAATAATTGGCCCACATGAGTTTGTGATAGTTTGCTAACTTATAATAACAATGATCTCATTTTTAAGCTTGGTATGGGGAACCTGAAACTTGAGGATGATAAACATTCATGACATTTCCAAAACCCTAATGTAAGTCTTTTATCTCTTTACTTGTTTTCTTCCTTTGAATATTTTACAATTTTCTATGTCTTGTGTTTAATAAAGGTCAAGGTGGATAGATTATGATGGAAAATATAAAACTTGCTTTGTAACTAATGCATTGCATGAGGGCATTGCAATGGTCTAGTGTAGGGGATTTGATAGGTGTGAAAATACCCATCCTTTTACCACTTAACTATAACAATAACCAAGCAAAAACGTTTATTTTATGTCGTAAATGTTGGAATTATACGTGGTTTGCGTTTTTGTTGTGATTTAGGACTAAAATGTGAAAAGAGAAGAACACACGGGCTTTCACGGGCTTTTATCGAAGAAAACGAGAAAAGACGAAGTCAAAAGATCAAGAGTGCAAAAAGAACGGAAGTCCAAGGCCTATTCTGAAGATTTATCGAAGAAAAAGTCTAAAGACGGAAGTTTAATGAAGTCGAAGAACCAAGTCTAATTAAAGAAGAAAATTATAAGACGAGTTCTATTTATATCGACAAATCTCGAGACGACGTCGAGAAAGACAAAGAATTTAAATCGAGTCGAGACAAGAAGAAAGAGAGAAGAAAGCATCATCACATGTACTCCTCCTATAAATACCCTCCTAATGTGTCATTAGGAGGTGGTTAGATAATTTTTAGTTAGTTTTAATTTTGTAAGGTAATTAGGAGTAGTTTAATATTACTTTCTCTCTCTAGCTTTTCTTAATGTTTTTCAAGTTTCTTCATTAATCTTGTAATTTGAATATTTAATCATCTTAATTTCAAGCTTTTTAATTAATCAATCAATTCTACCTTTCTTAATCTTTTTAATCTTGTATTGATTTAGATAATCATGTAGTTCGTTAATCATGTTCTTGATTGATTGATGTTTGTGTTTAATTGTGCTTATTGATCTTTTAGTGTTTGATTTTTATAGATTAATGTGTTTTAGTGCTTATTGAGTTAATTTTCTTATTTTTAATTAAGTGCTTATTAGTTAATTTTTATAAAAAGTTGTTTTTAAATATTTTTATTATTAGTGTTTTTAACAGTTTTTAAATTTTGGCTTATTAAATTTTTCTTAAAATTGGTTTGGTTAAGTTTTTAAATAAGTGCTTATTTGGTTTTAGCTTAATTTTTAGATTTTGCTTATTTTTATTTTAGTTCGGAATAATTTAAAACCCTAGTTTCCCTAACTAGGTCCAGTTTTCATTATTCATAACTAGGTCCAGTTTTCATTATTCCTAACTAGGTCCAGTTTTCATTATTCCTTAATAGGTGCAGTTTTCATTATTCCTAACTAGGTCCAGATTTCATTATTCCTAACTAGGTGCAGTTTTTATTATTCCTAACTAGGTCCAGTTTTCATTATTCCTAACTAGGTGCAGTTTTCATTATTCCTAACTAGGTCCAGTTTTCATTATTCCTAACCAGGTCCAGTTTTCATTATTCCTAACTAGGTCCAGTTTTCATTATTCTTAACTAGGTGCAGTTTTCATTATTCCTAACTAGGTCCATTTTTCATTATTCCTAACTAGGTGCAGTTTTCATTATTCCTAACTTGGTGCAGTTTTCATTATTCCTAACTACGTCAGAAAATTATATTCCGAATTAGGTAAGAACTTTTATATTCCGAATTAGGTCAAGAATTTGTATTCCGAATTAGGTCAGAATTTCTTGTTTTCAGACTTATGTTTTTGTTTAATGTTTTATTTTTCGAACTTTATTTTCTCGCCATTTTCTCAAATATTATTTTTAATTGTTTTTATCTTTGATTTATTTTAAAGTTTTCATTTTTATTAAGTTTTCAAAATCTACTTTTTAAGTTTAATTTTTCGTCAAATATTTTCAAGTTCTAATTTTAGTTAAATTTTTAAGCTTCCACTTTTACTTAACGACATTTACATTTGCTTTTACATTTTCATTTACATCCACATTTTCATTTTACTTTAGTTTAAGATAGATAATCACACCACTTTATTTTTCCACCAAGAACGACTGAGTCGCACTTTCAACTGGTAATCAATTCAAAAAGACTGGTTCTACGAATTTTCATACTTGGTAAATACCTTGTATTAATGCACATGTAAAGGGGGAGCATTTCTGAAACGACAAAACTATTAAGGTGTTAATTTTTTTTCAAACACCTTGTTAGACATTTGAAGTGGTTTATATGGTTACGATCAAATACCTACAACATCTTTAATCCACGACGTTATTGGTGTCAAAAGGGTGGTTAGGTTTAAGTCCTATGATCCAACCAGAATCGGAGGGATCTTCCCAGGGACAATCCAATATAATATTAGAAGTCCTTAGGAAAGATGGAGTAGAATGCGAAGGTAGCTGAATGCCGACTAAGTACTGATGCTAGCACTGGAACAATCACAACAAGGTGCTAGTAATGATGTCTTGGTAAGCATTGAAGGGGTTGAAGAATGAAAAAGAAATGTAAGGGTAAAGGGTGTTAAGAAATTAGCCCTCCAAACAACTTAGGTAGAAACCGGGTCAACACATCATGAAGACAAACTCATCATGGACCTAGTGATGAAGTGCACAACCCTTTCCAAGCTACTCAGGCTTCTCTCAAAAGAAGTTTGTTTTATTGTCACGGAGAACAACATGACTTCTATTGAGTTTCTCACTCCGAGATAGTTGATATTGAATAGGTGGCATCTGCTCTAGCCTCCGACCACTAAAGTGCACAAATCGAGTCTAGAGCCAAGAGATCAATCAAATCTCGTTAGGACACACGGATGACGAACAAGAGAGTCATACGCTATATCCTTGTGATATTGCTAGAACACTCAGAGTGATACTACTCAGTATTCACAATGATGAACGGAAATCCATCCAGTGTTAACATCAAACAGCACTACGGTAGGTCATATGAAAGATTCTTTATGAATTAAACATGTGTAAAACTGAAAAGCAACAGTGGTTTGATTATGAATTGATTCAAACTCGTTTTAGGTTTCTACGCAATATCTTCATGGTCTTGCCAGAACATTCAGAGTGATACTCATTAATATTCACAGTGACGAATGGAAATCCTTCTAGCGTCAACCTCAAACAGCGCTACGGAAGGTGACTTGTGAGATTCTTATGAATCAAGCTTGTGTCAACTGGAAAGCAACAATGGTAAGATTCTTTATGAATCACACTTGTTCCAGGTATTTGAATTGACGACTTTAATCAAGCGGATATTTATACAATTGATTCACTATTTATGTTCGCAGTCTTGCTTTGAGACGGCCGAGTAAAGACAACGGCTAGTACAACCGCGAAACCCTGTCAAGAAGATTCTTAATTGAATCTACCTAATCACAGGTACGGTATTTAATATCATATAATGGTCTTCACCGACCGGAGGTAAAACGCTACCGATTTAGGACGAATGTCAAAGCCATTCAGTCCGTGTCTAAGTTTTGTCTCAAGAAGGTGGCGTCACTGTGTACTCAGCAAAGTCAAAGATTCAAAACCACACACTCATGCCTAAAGCCATATTCAACAATTAAAAGTGTGAGTATGTGGATGAAGACACAAGATTGTGAGATAGCAAAGACAAGTCAAGGATGATTTGAAGATCTCAAGATCAAAAGACAAATTTGAAAGACAACGACAAAGGCTCAAAGATAACAGCATGAAGAAACAAGACTACTATTACACGTTCGAGACTCATTTGTGGCGAGAATAGTAATCTCTACAAATCTCCAAATGAAAAAGGGTAATAACCTCTCGGGTAATGACCTAAAATGTGATTAAAATGTGATCTTATATACGACTCAACCACTTTAAATCTTACCTACATGTACAAAGCACTTTCGATTATTGATGCACATGTGAAGGGGGAGCATTTCTGAAACGACAAAACTATCAAGGTGTTAAATGTTTTTCAAACACCTTGTAAGACATTTGAAGTGGTTTCTATGGTTACGATCAAATACCCACAACATCTTTAATCCACGACGTTATTGGTGTCAAAAAGGTGGTTAGGTTTAAGTCCAATGATCCAACCAGAACCGGAGGGATCTCCTAGGGACAATCCAATATAATATTAGAAGTCCTTAGGAAAGATGGAGTAGAATGTGAACGTAGCTGAATGCCGACTAAGTACTGATGCTAGCACTGGAACAATCACAACAAGGTGCTAGTAATGATGTCTTGGTAAGAACTGAAGGGGTTGAAGAATGAATTATAAATGTAAGGATAAAGGGTGTAAAGAAATTAGCCCTCAATACAACTTAGGCAGAAACCGGGTCAACACATCATGAAGACAAACTCATCATGTACCCAGTGATGATGTGCACAACCCTTTCCAAGCTACTCACGCTTCTATCAAAAGAAGTTTGTTTTATTGTCACGGAGAACAACATGACTTCTATTGACTTTCTCACTCCGAGATAGTTGATATTGAATAGGTGGCATCTGCTCCAGCCTCCGACCACTAAAGTGCACAAATCGAGTCTAGAGCCAAGAGATCAATCAAATCTCGTTAGGATACACGGATGACGAACAAGAGAGTCCTACGCTATATCCTTGTGATATTGCTAGAACACTCAGAGTGATACTACTAAGTATTCACAATGATGAGTGGAAATCCTTCTAGTGTTAACATCAAACAGCACTGCGGTAGGTCATATGTAAGATTCTTTATGAATTAAACATGTGTAAAACTAAAAAGCAACAGTGGTTTGATTCTGAATTTATTCAAACTTGTTTCAGGTTTCTACACAATATCTTTATGGTCTTGCCAGAACATTCAGAGTGATATTCATTAATATTCACAGTGACGAATGGAAATCCTTCTAGCGTCAACCTCAAACAGCGCTACGGTAGGTGACTTGTAAGATTCTTATGAATCAAGCTTGTGTCAACTGGAAAGCAACAATGGTAAGATTCTTTATGAATCACACTTGTTCCAGGTATTTGAATTGACGACTTTAATCAAGCGGATATTTATCCAATTGATTCACTCTTTATATTCGCAGTCTTGCTTTGAGACGGTCGAGTAAAGTGAACGGCTAGTACAGTCGCGAAACCCTGTCAAAGAGATTCTTAATTGAATCTACCTAATCGCAGGTACGGTATTCAATATCGTATAACGGTCTTCACCGACCGGAGGTAAAACGCTACCGATTTAGGACGAATGCCAAAGCCAATCAGTCTGTGTCTATGTTTTGTCTCAAGAAGGTGGCGTCACGGTGTACTCAGCAAATTCAAAGATTCAAAACCACACACTCATTCCTAAGGACATATTCAACAGTTAAAAGTGTGAGTATGTGAATGAAGACGCAAGATTGTAAGATGGCAAAGGCAAGTCAAGGATGATTTGAAGATCTCAAGATTAAAAGACAAATTCGAAATACAACGACAAAGGCTCAAAGATCACAGCATGAAAAAACAAGACTACTATTACATGTTCGAGACTCATTTGTGGCGAGGTTAGTAATCTCTACAAATCTCCAAATGACAAAGGGTAATAACCTCTCGGGTAATGACCTAAAATATGATTAAAATGTGATCTTATATAAGACTCAACCACTTTAACTCTTACCTAAATGTACAAAACACTTTCGATTATTGATGCACATGTGAAGGGGGAGCATTTCTTAAACGACAAAACTATCAAGGTGTTAAATGTTTTTCAAACACCTTGTTATACATTGGAAGTGGTTTCTATGGTTACGATCAAATACCCACAAAATCTTTAATCCACGACGTTATTGGTGTCAAAAGGGTGGTTAGGTTTAATTCCTATGATCCAACCAGAACCGGAGGGATCTTCCCAGGGACAATCCAATATAATATTAGAAGTCCTTAGGAAAGATGGAGTAGAATGTGAACGTAGCTGAATGCCGACTAAGTACTGATGCTAGCACTGGAACAATCACAACAATGTGCTAGTAATGATGTCTTGCTAAGAATTGAAGGGGTTGAAGAATGAAAAAGAAATGTAAGGATAAAGGGTGTAAAGAAATTAGCCATCCATACAACTTAGGTAGAAAGCGGGTCAACACATCATGAAGACAAACTCATCATGGACCCAGTGATGAAGTGCACAACCCTTTCTAAGCTACTCAGGCTTCTATCAAAAGAAGTTTGTTTTATTGTCACGGAGAACAACATGACTTCTATTGACTTTCTCACTCCGAGATAGTTGATATTGAATAGGTGGCATCTGCTCCCGCCTCCGACCACTAAAGTGCACAAATCGAGTCTAGAGCCAAGAGATCAATCAAATCTCGTTAGGATACACGGATGACGAACAAGAGAGTCCTACGCTATATCCTTGTGATATTGCTAGAACACTCAGAGTGATACTACTCAGTATTCACAATGATGAGTCGAAATCCTTCCAGTGTTAACATCAAACAGCACTGCGGTAGGTCATATGTAAGATTCTTTATGAATTAAACATGTGTAAAACTGAAAAGAAACAGTGGTTTGATTCTGAATTTATTCAAACTTGTTTCAGGTTTCTACGCGATATCTTTATGGTCTTGCCAGAACATTCAGAGTGATATTCATTAATATTCACAGTGACGAATGGAAATCCTTCTAGCGTCAACCTCAAACAGCGCTACGGTAGGTGACTTGTGAGATTCTTATGAATCAAGCTTGTGTCAACTGGAAAGCAACAATGATAAGATTCTTTATGAATCACACTTTTTCCAGGGTATTTGAATTAACGACTTTAATCAAGCGGATATTTATACAACTGATTCACTATTTATGTTCGCAGTCTTGCTTTGAGACGGTCGAGTAAAGACAACGGCTAGTAAAGCCGCGAAACCCTGTCAAGAAGATTCTTAATTGAATCTACCTAATCACAGGTACGGTATTTAATATCATATAACGGTCTTCACCGACCAGAGGTAAAACGCTACCGATTTAGGAAGAATGTCAAAGCCATTCAGTCCGTGTCTATGTTTTGTCTCAAGAAGGTGGCGTCACTGTGTACTCAGCAAAGTCAAAGATTCAAAACCACACACTCATGCCTAAAGACATATTCAACAATTAAAAGTGTGAGTATGTGGATGAAGACACAAGATTGTGAGATAGCAAAGACAATTCAAGGATGATTTGAAGATCTCAAGATCAAAAGACAAATTTGAAAGACAACGACAAAGGCTCAAAGATCACAGCATGAAGAAACAAGACTACTATTACACGTTCGAGACTCATTTGTGGCGAGATTAGTAATCTCTACAAATCTCCAAATGACAAAGGGTAATAGCCTCTCGGGTAATGACCTAAAATGTGATTAAAATGTGATCTTATATACGACTCAACCACTTTAAATCTTACCTACATGTACAAAGCACTTTCGATTATTGATGCACATGTGAAGGGGGAGCATTTTTGAAACGACAAAACTATCAAGGTGTTAAATGTTTTTCAAACACCTTGTAAGACATTTGAAGTGGTTTCTATGGTTACGATCAAATACCCACAACATCTTTAATCCATGACGTTATTGGTGTCAAAAGGGTGGTTAGGTTTAAGTCCTATGATCCAACCAGAACCGGAGGGATCTCCCAGGGACAATCCAATATAATATTAGAAGTCCTTAGGAAAGATGGAGTAGAATGTGAACGTAGCTGAATGTCGACTAAGTACTGATGCTAGCACTGGAACAATCACAACAAGGTGCTAGTAATGATGTCTTGGTAAGAATTGAAGGGGTTGAAGAATGAAAAATAAATGTAAGGATAAAGGGTGTAAAGAAATTAGCCCTCCATACAACTTAGGCAGAAACCGGGTCAACACATCATGAAGACAAACTCATCATGGACCCAGTGATGAAGTGCACAACCCTTTCCAAGCTACTCAGGCTTCTATCAAAAGAAGTTTGTTTTATTTTCACGGAGAACAACATGACTTCTATTGACTTTCTCACTCCGAGATAGTTGATATTGAATAGGTGGCATCTGCTCCAGCCTCCGACCACTAAAGTGAACAAATCGAGTCTAGAGCCAAGAGATCAATCAAATCTCGTTAGGATACACGGATGATGAACAAGAGAGTCGTACGTTATATCCTTGTGATATTGCTAGAACATTTCGAGTGATACTACTCAGTATTCACAATGATCAGTGGAAATCCTTCTAGTGTTAACATCAAACAGCACTGCGGTAGGTCATATGTAAGATTCTTTATGAATTAAACATGTGTAAAACTGAAAAGCAACAGTGGTTTGATTCTGAATTTATTCAAACTTGTTTTAGGTTTCTACGCAATATCTTTATGGTCTTGCCAGAACATTCAGAGTGATATTCATTAATATTCACTATGACGAATGGAAATCCTTCTAGCGTCAACCTCAAACAGCGCTACGGTAGGTGACTTGAAAGATTCTTATGAATCAAGCTTGTGTCAACTGGAAAGCAACAATGGTAAGATTCTTTATGAATCACACTTGTTCCAGGTATTTGAATTGACGACTTTAATCAAGCAGATATTTATCCAATTGATTCACTCTTTATATTCGCAGTCTTGCTTTGAGACGGTCGAGTAAAGTGAACGGCTAGTACAGCCGCGAAACCCTGTCAAAGAGATTCTTAATTGAATCTACCTAATCACAGGTACGGTATTTACTATCGTATAACGGTCTTCACCGAACGGAGGTAAAACGCTACCGATTTAGGACGAATGCCAAAGCCAATCAGTCTGTGTCTATGTTTTGTCTCAAGAAGGTGGCGTCACGGTGTACTCAGCAAAGTCAAAGATTCAAAACCACACACTCATGCCTAAGGACATATTCAACAGTTAAAAGTGTGAGTATGTGGATGAAGACGCAAGATTGTAAGATGGCAAAGGCAAGTCAAGGATGATTTGAAGATCTCAAGATCAAAAGACAAATTTGAAAGACAACGACAAAGGCTTAAAGATCACAGCATGAAGAAACAAGACTACTATTACACGTTTGGGACTCATTTGTGTCGAGGTTAGTAATCTCTACAAATCTCCAAATGACAAAGAGTAATAACCTCTCGGGTAATGACCTAAAATATGATTAAAATGTGATCTTATATAAGACTCAACCACTTTAACTCTTACCTAAATGTACAAAACACTTTGGATTATTGATGCACATGTGAAGGGGGAGCATTTCTGAAACGACAAAACTATCAAGGTGTTAAATGTTTTTCAAACACCTTGTTAGACATTGGAAGTGGTTTCTATGGTTACGATCAAATACCCACAAAATCTTTAATCCATGACGTTATTGGTGTCAAAAGGGTTGTTAGGTTTAATTCCTATGATCCAACCAGAACCGGAGGGATCTTCCTAGGGACAATCCAATATAATATTAGAAGTCCTTAGGAAAGATGGAGTAGAATGTGAACGTAGCTGAATGCCGACTAAGTACTGATGCTAGCACTGGAAAAATCATAACAAGGAGCTAGTAATGATGTCTTGCTAAGAATTGAAGGGGTTGAAGAATGAAAAAGAAATGTAAGGATAAAGGGTGTAAAGAAATTAGCCCTCCATACAACTTAGGCAGAAACCGGGTCAACACATCATGAAGACAAACTCATCATGGACCCAGTGATGAAGTGCACAACCCTTTCCATGCTACTCAGGCTTCTATCAAAAGAAGTTTGTTTTATTGTCATGGAGAACAACATGACTTCTATTGACTTTCTCACTCCGAGATAGTTGATATTGAATAGGTGGCATCTGCTCCAGCCCCCGACCACTAAAGTGCACAAATCGAGTCTAGAGCCAAGAGATCAATCAAATCTCGTTAGGATACACGGATGACGAACAAGAGAGTCCTACGCTATATCCTTGTGATATTTCTAGAACACTCAGAGTGATACTACTCAGTATTCACAATGATGAGTGGAAATCCTTCCAGTGTTAACATCATACAGCACTGCGGTAGGTCATATGTAAGATTCTTTATGAATTAAACTTGTGTAAAACTGAAAAGCAACAGTGGTTTGATTCTGAATTTATTCAAACTTGTTTCAGGTTTCTACGCAATATCTTTATGGTCTTGCCAGAACATTCAGAGTGATATTCATTAATATTCACAGTGGCGAATGGAAATCCTTCTAGCATCAACCTCAAACAGCGCTACGGTAGGTGACTTGTAAGATTCTTATGAATCAAGCTTGTGTCAACTGGAAAGCAACAATGGTAAGGTTCTTTATGTATCACACTTGTTCCAGGTATTTGAATTGAAGACTTTAATCAAGCGGATATTTATGCAATTGATTCACTCTTTATGTTCGCAGTCTTTCTTTGAGACGTTCGACTAAAGAAAACGGTTAGTACAGCCACGAAACCCTGCCAAAGAGATTCTTAATTGAATCTACCTAATCACAGGTACGGTATTTAATATCGTATAACCGTCTTCACCGACCGAAGGTAAAACGCTACCGATTTAGGACGAATGTCAAAGCCAATCAGTCTTTGTCTATGTTTTGTCTCAAGAAGGTGGCGTCACGGTGTACTCAGCAAAGTCAAAGATTCAAAACCACACACTCATGCCTAAAGACATATTCAACAGTTAAAAGTGTGAGTATGTGGATGAAGACGCAAGATTGTAAGATTGCAAAGGCAAGTCAAGGATGATTTGAAGATCTCAAGATCAAAAGACAAAGTCGAAAGAAAACGACAAAGGCTCAAAGATCACAGCATGAAGAAACAAGACTACTATTACACGTTCGAGACTCATTTGTGGCGAGGTTAGTAATCTCTACAAATCTCCAAATGACAAAGGGTAATAACCTCTCGGGTAATGACCTAAAATATGATTAAAATGTGATCTTATATAAGACTCAACCACTTTAACTCTTACCTAAATGTACAAAACACTTTCGATTATTGATGCACATGTGAAGGGGGAGCATTTCTGAAACGACAAAACTATCAAGGTGTTACATGTTTTTCAAACACCTTGTTAGACATTTGAAGTGGTTTCTATGGTTACGATCAAATACCCACAACATCTTTAATCCATGACGTTATTGGTGTCAAAAGGGTGGTTAGGTTTAAGTCCTATGATCCAACCAGAACCGGAAGGATCTTCCCAGGGACAATCCATTATAATATTAGAAGTCCTTAGGAAAGATGGAGTAGAATGTGAACGTAGCTGAATGCCGACTAAGTACTGATGCTAGCACTAGAACAATCACAACAAGGTGGTAGTAATGATGTCTTGGTAAGCATTGAAGGGGTTGAAGAATGAAAAAGAAATGTAAGGATAAAGGGTGTAAAGAAATTAGCCCTCCATACAACTTAGGTAGAAACCGGGTCAACACATCATGAAGACATACTCATCATGGACCCCGTGATGAAGTGCACAACCCTTTCCAAGCTACCCAGGCTTCTCTCTAAAGAAGTTTGTTTTATTGTCACAGAGAACAACATGACTTCTATTGACTTTCTCACTCCGAGATAGTTGATATTGAATAGGTGGCATCTGCTCCAGCCTCCGACCACTAAAGTGCACAAATCGAGTCTAGAGCTAAGAGATCAATCAAATCTCGTTAGGACACACGGATGACGAACAAGAGAGTCCTACGCTATATCCTTGTGATATTGCTAGAACACTCATAGTGATACTACTCAGTATTTACAATGATGAGTGGAAATCCTTCCAGTGTTAACATCAAACAGCACTACAGTAGGTCATATGTAAGATTCTTTATGAATTAAACATGTGTAAAACTGAAAAGCAACAGTGGTTTGATTTTGAATTGATTCAAACTTGTTTCAGGTTTCTACGCAATATCTTTATGGTCTTGCCAGAACTTTCAGAGTGATATTCATTAATATTCACAGTGACGAATGGAAATCCTTCTAGCGTCAACCTCAAACAGCGCTACGGTAGGTGACTTGTGAGATTCTTATGAAACAAGCTTGTGTCAACTGGAAAGAAACAATGGTAAGGTTCTTTATGTATCACACTTGTTCCAGGTATTTAAATTGACGACTTTAATCAAGCGGATATTTATGCAATTGATTCACTCTTTATGTTCGCAGTCTTGCTTTGAGACGGTCGAATAAATAAAACGGCTAGTACAGCCGCGAAACCTTGTCAAGGAGATTCTTAATTGAATCTACCTAATCACAGGTACGGTATTTAATATCGTATAACGGTCTTCACCGACCGGAGGTCAAACGCTACCGATTTAGGACGAATGTCAGAGCCAATCAGTCTGTGTCTATGTTTTGTCTCAAGAAGGTGGCGTCACAGTGTACTCAGCAAAGTCAAAGATTCAAACCACACACTCATGCCTAAAGACATATTCAACAATTAAAAGTGTGAGTATGTGGATGAAGACACAAGATTGTAAGATGGCAAAGACAAGTCAAGGATGATTTGAAGATCTCAAGATCAAAAGACAAAGTCGAAAGACAACGACAAAGGCTCAAAGATCACAGCATGAAGAAACAAGACTACTATTACACGTTCGAGACGCATTTGTGGCGAGATTAGTAATCTCTACAAATCTCCAAATGACAAAGGGTAATAACCTCTCGGGTAATGACCTCTCATTGGGGGAGATTGTTAGCCTTAAAATATTGAGTCAAACAAGAATGCTCGGTCATATGTTTATTATGTATCGTATATCAGAACATTGTAATAGGTAGTAGGTTAGTCGTGTATTATGGGCTTAACTTTAAGCTAAGGTTAATTCATAAGTAACCAAAGCCCAAAAGGAAAGCCTGGCCTATTATCATATAGCCCATTATGCCACATGTAGGCAAGGCTATATAAACCTCTCCTTGCATGTAAGGAGAGGTTGGTTGGTTGATTTCATTTTCTCTTAATCTAATCCTCCCATTGTTTCACACACTTCTCTCTACTTTCTCTCTCTAGAAACTTCCATCTTTTATCTACCTTTCTTGTTTAATCATCTAAAATATGGGACAATAGTTATCTTAGAAGATGAAACTATTGATAGTGCATTTGCTAGAATTAATAGTGCATTTGCTAGTCTAAAAGACTTTATGAAGGTTTTTCTAGCTAGAGCAATATTAAGAAGTTTCTTAGAGCCTTGCATCTGAGGTAAAGAACTAAAGTCATGACGATTGAAGAATCATAGGACCTCACTACATTATCACTCAATGAACTTGTTGAAAATTTGATAGTTCACGAAATGATAATCTTGAAAGATTCAAATATTGTCCAGAGCAAGAGTGAAAGAAAATCTCTAGCATTGAAAGCCAAGAAAGACCATAGCGATAATGAATGTTCAACTTCCGGAAGCGAAGATAAAGAGTATGCTATGGCCGTTAGAGATTTCAAGAATTTATGTAAAAGAAGATGACAATATGTAAGACAACCAAACAATGGTAAAAGATCATTCTCAAAGAATCGATTCGGTAAGAACAAAAAAATGAAAGGAAGTGTTTTAAATGCGGTGATCCAAACCATCTCATTGGGGAATGTCCCAAGCTACATCACAGCAAGAATCACACAACGTTCGTTGGAGGTTCGTGGAACGATAGTGGTGAATAATGCGAAGAGGACGCAAAATATGAAAAATGTCTCATGGCTCATTCTTCAAAAGAGGTATATTCTGAAACCGAATACTATAGCAATGATAATTATTCCTTAGACGACTTAGAGTTAGAGAGTCAATATGATCACTTGTGCTGTAAAACCCGTATTTTCGAAGTACGACATTTGGTTATTTTAGTTCGTTTTGAAAATTTGAAATTTAATTTCATTTCGTAAAACTTCATTTCATTTCATTTTAATTAAATGTGTATTTAGTTAATTAAGAAGTTTTAAATAATAAAATCTTATAATATAAAATCTTGGAAATTAAAAGGATATAATATGTAGTTTATAAAAAAGATATATTTTTATAAAATAGCCATAATGGCCGGCCCCTATATGCAGTAAAAATATTTATTTTATTGATTTTTATGAATATATACTTACCTAATTAATTAAGGCTTTATAAAAGAAATGAAGTGTAAAGATTTTCAAGGTTATATAGTATATTTTTTCTAGATGGTACACAAATTATTCATTCTCATCCTATATGTTATTATGGCCGGATTTATTAACAAAGAAAGGGAAAATATTTGCTTTTATTACAAAATAAGGTTTAAGAGGAAACTATGTAATAATGCATTAAACATGTTCCCTCTAAATATGATACTTGCTAAAGAAATCATACAACCCTATCCCATATGTATATATTTCGTCCTATAATGCTCCATAAACACAATTATCCATTGAAAAATTACTAAAACTCTTCTCTTATTCCTCTATTGTTGAAACCTTGAAGTCTTGAGGTTTTCTTGTGGTGTTCTTGTTCATCTTTCCTCCAGCTTTGTAATTCTTGGTGTTTTGATGATTACATCATCATCATATACATCTCTCATCTAAGTTTATTCAGCTCTTAATCTATGTGTCACCATAAAGTTTAGTTAATTTTATGTATTGTGTAATTAGGGTTTCTATAAACCCTAATCTTATGTTATGGTGGTGGATTTGTTTTCAAAATTATACATGATTAAATTTATGTTTAAGCTGCTCTTCGGGGTCTTAAATAAGTTCTTATAAGATAATAATCAAGAATTTGAAACCTTAGATTAGTTTAGATGGCTATAACACAATATTTAAATCAAGGATTTTGGGCAGTTTGAATTTTGATCTAGTTTATAAGAGTCATAAAATGAGTTTTAAAACAGATTTTGATGTGATTCAAGTGCCTATGACCAAGAATTTTGAATCTAGTTTTTGAATCTGGTCTCCAACTATCTTTATGTGGTTAGATAGTCAGGATAATTACTGGTTTAGTAAAAGGTGTAAAAATATGATTTTTAGTCTGAAAATATTAGATCTACCATAAAAATTCTAACTCCTAAATTATAATGAATTCGATCAAGCCACTTCAGAGGAATGATCTTCATATGTTAGCTTATCCCCTGGTATTTTAATAAAAATTATAAATGTGTCATATTTGATCAAAACCGTCATTATTTTCTGTATGTTCTGACCAATATTGAATTTGGGCTAGTCTTAGGCTTTTGGGTCATTATGGGCTTTGGGTAATGAATGAGATTAAACCAACTTACAGAGGCCTTATAAACTCATATGAGAGCCTCTGTTAATTTTTACAAAAACTTAGGAAACCTTATGATATGGTAACTACTTGACAACACTTACCTTAAATATCGACATAATGTTTCATATATGGAAACTATGGTTTTTAGTATGTCAACCACCTATTTATGGTAACATTTGATTATGACTGATGTTTGATATATGATACGTATTTATATGTATATTTGTTGTTCCGATGACACGTGATTAGAATTCATTAGCGTTTGTGTGCGGTTCCATTGTTACGCATTCGTTAAGGTACGTATATTCCGTCGTTTTAGTAAGGACATTCTTAATCCTTTTTGCACTTCTTTTGTATGATTCCCCTAAAACATTGCTATGATCTCTTTGTGTTTATATACTGATTTGATATGGATTCCTTGATCCCTTTGATTCATTATGACCCTTTTTCTTGATATTGCTTCTGTATGCTTCACCTGCTTTGTTATGTATACCTCTTGATCTATGTGTTTTATGTTTATGCTTTCTTACCCTTTTGCCCGAGTTATTTGAACTAGTTATGAAGGTACCATGACCATGTAATCTGATGCACCGGTGGCATGACACTATCTAGGGCGGTGTGATTAGTCCTCGGCGTTCCCTTTCGTGAGCTCAAATTATATGATGCTATTATGGGCGTGTATGCTAGTCATGAGCTAGTGTACATAATATGACTTTGTTTTGCAAGGGGCATATGGATGCATCCTAGGGTTCGTATTTTATATGATTTAGTGAATGGTGGTCTATGTTATATGCCCCATATCTTTTTCGGTACATGGGCGTCGCGCTCCATGTATACTTATGTGACTAATGATTATGATGTGATACGTGATGTGTGATATGAGCTTGTGGGAACTCCTTTATTCTTTCTTTCACTCTCTTTTGATACTTCTTATTATCTCTCTTGTTCATTTATTACATTCTGCATCTTCCGTTATATCCCTTTATTTTATATCCTTTATTGTTTATATCCGTTCACTAAGCGTTAGCTCAACCGTGTTTTATTTTCCATGCGGCAAGTATTAAGCGAGAAGCTGCGCTTTGAGAGTTTGTGGGGTTGTATAGAGTTACCAAGAGTCAATAAATTATTCATTACATATTTATGATTACAAGTATTTACCTTTTGGACTGTGTTGTTTGAGGATTTCTATTGTTAGAGTATTACTTTTTAGATACTATGATTGTGACAACCCAAAACCGATGTCATTGCTTAATCTTATTTTACTATTATTTTTGAATTTTTTAGATGAATTTGAATGATATTTATTTTTGGAGGTTTATGTTTAAACCGATGTTGGAAGGTTTATATTTTAATTTTAATAAGTATAAGGAGTATTAGCAAGCGCGATGTCGATGGATGCCAAATATTTTACGTCTTATTGTCGGTTGTTCGATTTTTGTCATTTTTGATGTTTTATTTTAAATGACGTGTTAATTCGAGTCGGGAGTCGATATTATTATATTTGAGGTACGTTTTAAATTTTTAAAAGTATCTTTATGAAACCCGAGCCCCGTAAATATTTTCAAAATTGATTACTAGTTATTTCCCGCTTTTTAACTAACTATTTTCATTTTGAGCCACAACTATTGCAAAATTACAACCAAGGTCCCTCAAGCACTATATATAAGCTTAAAAATAAACACACACTTCATAAAATCCACTCACAAATTTTTCATCTGTTCTCTCTTTTTTTCTTGTGTATGCCGTGACCTCCTCCCACCCACCAAACCCATACATTTTTCAATTTTGCTCCATTTTAACAATGAATTGAGCTAAACTAAAACAATTCCCTATCTTATAATTGATCAAGGATCATTTTGGTATAAGAAAATCTTACATGCAAGGCATTTTTATTTTTTGATGTTGGTAGGTAGAAGCCATGATCATGCATGGTGTTCTTGCCATGATCAATGGTGATTGTTGAAAGAATTTTGTTAAAAACTTCATTTTGATTCAAAAGTTTTGATTTTGATAATGATTTGGATGTTATGGTTCATATATGTTGATGTTAGGGTATAGGAATGATCATTTTCATGGTTGGTTTTGATCAAAAAGGTGATTTGGTACAAGTTTTTTATGGTCATTTTATAACAGTAAGTAAACTGTAAAATCCGAATTTTTATGTTTTAAAAATGGCTTAACTTATAGCATAGAGTTGTAGATAATTTTATTAGCTTCGATTTGATATAAGGTAGAGCTTCTAGCTCCAAACGAGCGCGAAGTTATGATGTTTTGATTGATCGTGTACCGGGAGACGAGTATCAGCACTACATATAATTGTTGTCGATATTTGGATCGAATCTCGGGGACTCTAAATTGAAGTTTTGAAACATTTAACCTACTGATAATGAGGTTTTTACCTTAGAGGTTGAGTTTACTTTAAAACCCGAGTGTCGGTTTTGTAAACGGAGTCGTTTAAAGAAGTTAAAACGGTTGTATGAAAAATTAACGTAAATCTGTCCGGATTTTGTAGTTTGAAAATGAGTCGGGTAAAGGACTTTTAAAGTAATTTCATTTGAAAAAAACATGTAGGAGGACTTTCTATATATAGTAAGTTAGTTTATCGAGTCGTTTCATAAACGATTGACAAGTTTAAAAGGCGTAAATAAGCTAGTACATGTAGTATGTGCCGGCGGACTTTGTTAAAAGTGTAAAATGGTAAAGTAAATATGTAGTAAAGTATAATGAAGTTATTTATATCATTTTCTCTCGAGTTTATTGTGACTTTATGAGTTTGAGTTTGATGTTGTTATGCATGATTTATTTCTCGAGTCATTATTAATGAACGCGCCTTATTTGATAGGTAGCGGTTCTCGTGTTTGAAAGGCATCCATTATCATCGACGATCATCTCGCTAGATCTCTTATAATAAGGTGAGTCTGTAGCCTCGATTTTTATGCTAGCTACTAAATGTTTTATACCCGCGAGAGGGATACATGCTATTTGAAAATAAATGAACACAAGTCATGAGTAATTGTTGGACCCGAATGTTGCCTAAGTTGATTACATTGTATTGAGTACCTTGTTGCTAAAGAGCCTAAATTCATGAGCCGTTAACTATCTTCTGACTTGATGTTGTGAGTCAAGAATAGCCGCTTATTCTAATGATAGTACTACTGGGTTGACCACCCTATCCGAGACCAGGGCTTTACGTTGAGTAACCCGCAGGGAAGGATAATTTTACCAGAATAAGAATGTGGTATTCTAGCAACTGATACCGTAGAGGGGCAATGGTTTTATTCTAGTCATGCCGGTATTTGGCGTGGGTGACTATGTGGTTAAGGGGTCGGTGTCATGAGCTTAAATACGATGTTTATTATTGCCTTGAATATAGATTGTGTGTACGACAATTCTATAAATGATTATGATTGATTTTATTCTTGTGTTCAAATGTGATTTGATAAACCTATAGACTCTCTCAACATTATTGTTGACTCGTTTTAGCATGTATTTCAGGTAATAGGAAGTGATGGAGCATGGAGCTTTGCTGTGGAGGTTGTGGCTTGGCTTTTGGAAGAATGTTGGTCTAAAAACTGTTTCTATCCTTTACTGTTGAACAATTTACTTTATGTTGATGTACTGTACTAAACTTGTTGGTTGTTGGTCGAGATCCATGGGGACTAAACGCTTTACCCTGGTGTCGTTTTAGTACAATCATGGGATGAAAGTTATGTTTTAGACCTATTATGAAAATCTTGTTTATGTTTTATGTGTAAACGTCTCACTTTTGAGTCGTTCAATATACCTTGTGTGATGATGCTTGTGTCTAGCACCCAATTGTGTATTTTTCGCTGCGCAATGTAAATTGGGGGTGTTAGAGATTGGTAATCAGAGCTGCAAGTTATAGAGAACTGGGCCGATTTTGAAAATTGTCCTAAACTATAACTTAGGTGTCGAAAGTATTTATTCTTCAAAAGCACACAACTCCTCTGCAACGGTCCGATAAGATTACTTTTAGTTTTGTTTTGCATTGTAGATGTATCCCTCATAACTGAAATGATTTTCCGAGTATTTTTAAGTAAATACTACGATATTGTATTGGAATTACTGAAAGTACGCTAAGTGCTTGTCAGTATCATATTTTTTTTTGCGAGCATTGCATAAACATCATTTGTATTGTGTTGCATAGCATGGATTATGTATGACATTTGCATAAGCATGGCATACTAATTATTATTTTATTAACAATGACCTTAAGTATCCTTGAACCCTTATATTTGTAGAAAATGGCTGGTTTACCTCGTGAGGATGGATGGATTGATATGACTAATGTATTGGATGGTGAGGAAGTAGATAACTTTGGTGCTAGTGATGATGAGGAGCCTTTTGAGTATTTAGATGATGGGATTCCACCTACTGCAGTTGGTCAGACAGAGCCTGAATTGATACAAGGTAGTTATGTTCAAGGGTTAATGTTGTGCCACAGACTGTTCCAGATTGTCAGCGACCTGTTGTTCGTTCTTCAACGCCTACTTATGATGCTTATATTAGTTGTTTGCCTGGGATTGCATTTGCTAGGGGTGATATTCCTGTTGTGTCGAGTAGTGCTGCTAGTGCTCGATCTATTCATGATGGCATATCTAAGGTTTATTGTCCAGGTCCTAGGTCTTATGATGATATTTTCTGGTTTCTTAAGAAGTTTGATAGGTCTTTGTTTGAAAGGTATTTGGTTGAAACCCGTGTGATTAGGAGATTTGAGCGGAATGAGAAGAAGTTTGACAGGTTTGTTAGTAGTGTGAGGAGATCAGAGTTTGTTAGGGCAAGAGAAATGGATGAAGTTGTTAGATTAAGATCTATGGTGTTGAATTTGAGTGGGCAGGTTGAAAGGTTACGTGAGGAGCAAGAAAGGAATGCAAGCTTGGATGTGTGGGGTTTGCCGATGAGATCTTTTCCTAGTCGAGGTGTAGTGATTCGTGATGTGCCGAATCAGGTTGAAGCTCAAGTGTTGGTGAAGCCAAGTGAAGGAGGTAGTAGAAAGGGAAAGGAAAAAATGGAGGAAGATTATAAGGATGACGATAGCAGCAGTGATGATGAGATGATGTACAAGAAGCTGCGGGGATCTGATGTTTAGTTCTTTTATGTTGTTTTTATTAGCCTTGTTGTAATAGAACTTATGTAGACTCATACTGTAGTTTATGATGAAACTTAATGACTTCAAGTTTGACGTGATGAAGGATTGTAGTGACATTACCTGTCATAATTTTGTGGAGATTTTCCAACGCAATCCAAATTACCTTCATGACTTATGATTTGTCTTATTAGTTCTTTTGTGAATTGGTTAATGATTCATTGTGAATTGTGTTGTTGGTGCATGTAGTATCTATGTTACATCTTGATAGAGAAATCCTTCTTCTTATCTTGATATGAATAATTACTTGTTCTTTTTCTTTTATGGTTACACAAGAAGGAGTTGGGAGGCATTTTTCTGACTTTACTAAATTATTGTTTTGTTAGTTTCCTAAAAACATGTCGCCTAAATTGACGACTGCTACTGTTAATACCATGATTGAGCAAGCTATTGCTAGAGCTTTGGAAGCTGAACGTGCTGTGAGGAACCAAGAGGCTGAGAATAGGAATGCTGCTGGTCAGGTTGGAGGGAATGTTGAAAATCCAGTTGCAGGTAATACTGATGAACAAGCGGGAGGAAATGCTGCAGGACAAGTTGGAGGTAATGTTGCTGTTCAACAGGCTCAGAAGGAATGTTCTTATGCTAGTTTCATGAAATGTGGACCTACCCAATTTCGTGGTACTGGTGGTGCATTGGAATTAAGGAGGTGGATTGAAAAGATTGAAAGTACTTTTGAAATCAGTGGATGTTCAGAAGCTAGTAAGGTGAAATTTGCTGCAGCTACTTTTCAGGATGATGCATTGAGTTGGTGGAATAGTCAGGTAGCTACTGTAGGATTGGTTGAAGCTAATGCTAGAACATGGACTGTGACCAAGGGACTGTTGACTGCTAAGTTTTGTCCTGAGGAAAAGTTAGGTCAGTTGGAAGATGAATTGAGGCATTTGGTGCTGAGAAACAATGATATTGTAGCTTATACATGGAGATTTTCTGATTTATGTTTGTTATGTCCGGATGCTTTTGCTGATGACCGTAAGAAGATGAAGCAGTATATCAGAGGTTTATCTAGTAATATCAAGGGAGAGACTACTTCGTCGAAACCCAAGTCATTTGATGAAGCTGTTCAGATAGCTCATACTTTAATGGATGTAAAGCTGCAGGATCAAAAGGATAGTATTGCTGAGGGGAATAAGAGAAAGTGGGAAGCTGCACACTCAAGCCAAGGGCAGAATCGTGGTGGTTATCGTAATAACAATAACCAAGGACCAATAGGAATCAGCAATACAATTTAAGAAGGAATGATGGTGTTCGTGCTGCCACAGGAAATCAAGGTAACAAGGTGAATCCGAAGTGTGGTCGGTGTAATCTATATCATGTTGGGAATTGTCCACCTGCTTGCAACAAGTGTGGGAAGGCCGGACATAAGATGGCAGATTGTAGAAACAAGGGTGTGGCCACTAGAGCCAATGCTGTTAAGGTAGTTAACTGTTCTGGATGTGGAGGCCGTGGACATAAGCAAGGGAACTGTCCGAGGGTTGGCATACGACAGGGAGGCAATGTTGCTGCTGTTGCTGCTGGGATTGCTGCTCCAGCCTATGTCGTGGGAGATGCTGACAAACCTCAAGGGCCGAATGTGGTGACTGGTACGTTCTTACTTGATGCTTGCTATGCTAGTGTGTTATTTGATTCTGGATCCGATAGAAGTTTCGTAGATGTTAGATTCAGTCAGCTATTGGACAGAGAACCAGTGAGATTGACAACTAGTTATAAGGTGGAGTTAGCTGATGGTAAGGTTGTAAGCACTAGTTATATACTGAAAGGTTGTTCCTTGAAGTTAGGTAATTATGTGTTTAGTATTGATTTGATGCCTATAGAATTAGGATCTTTTGACGTGATTATTGGAATGGACTGGTTAGTTGGGAATGGTGCAGTAATTGTTTGTGGAGAAAGATTAGTTCAGATAACGCTAAGGAATAGGGTGTTGACTGTGAAAGGAGATGAATGTACTTCTCGTTTGAGAGTTGTTTCTTGTTTGAAGATGATGAGGTATATAGAAGCAGGTTGTGATGTGTTTCTTGCACAGATAAGTAATGATGGTGTGAATGAAAGGAAATTAGATGATGTGCCTATAATTAGAGAGTATCCTGAGGTTTTCCCTGAGTAATTTCCAGGATTACCGCCGCATTGTGAAGTGGAGTTTCGTATTGATTTAGTGCCGGGAGCTGCGCCTGTTGCTCGTACACCGTATCGTTTAGCTCCATCTGAAATGAAAGAATTATCTGATCAATTGAAGGAATTGATGGATAAGGGATTTATTAGACCGAGTTCGTCGCCATGGGATGCGCCTGTTTTGTTTGTTAGGAAGAAAGATGGTTCTTTTAGAATGTGTATTGATTATAGAGAGCTTAACAAGTTGACTGTTAAGAATCGGTATCCACTGCCGAGGATTGATGATTTGTTTTATCCTTGCAACTGATGAGGTTCTCGTGTATACTCGAAGATCGATTTGAGGTCTGGGTATCATCAACTGGGAGTTAGGGAAGAAGATATTTCTATAACAGCTTTCCGTACTCGATATGGACATTTTGAATTTCAAGTGATGCCTTTTGGGTTAACAAATACGCCTGCTGTATTTATGGATTTGATGAATCGGGTATGTAAGCCGTATTTGGATGAGTTTGTTATCGTATTCATTGATGATATTCTCATTTACTCCAAGAGTGAAGAGGAACATGAGAAGCATTTGAGAACAATTTTGGAATTGTTAAAGAAGGAGAAGCTGTATGTGGAGTTCTCTAAGTGTGAATTTTGGTTGAAATTAGTGCAATTTTTGGGGCACGTGATTGATAGTGAAGGTGTTCGTGTGGATCCTGCTAAGATTGAGGCAACTAAGGATTGGTCAGTACCGAAGACGCCGACTGAAGTTCGCCAATTTCTTGGTTTGGCTGGGTATTATAGAAGGTTTATTGAGAAGTTTTCGTTAATTGCTAAGCTGTTAACTAAGCTTACGGAAAAGAATCGAGTGTTTGAATGGGGATTGGAAGAGGAATCTGCGTTTAGTACGTTGAAGGATAAGTTATGTTCTGCGCCGATAATGTCTTTGCCAAAAGGATCTGAGGATTTTGTAGTGACTGTGACGCGTCTCATAAAGGATTTGGAGCTGTGTTGATGCAAAGGGAGAAAGTAATAGCATATGCATCGAGACAATTGAGGAAGCATGAAGAGAATTAAACTACTCATGATTTAGAACTTGGGGCTGTTATTTTTGTTTTGAAGCTGTGGAGACACTACTTGTATAGAACCAAGTGTGTGGTTTTCACTGATCATAAGATTTTGTAGTATATTTTGGATCAAAAGGAATTGAATATGAGGCAAAGGAGATGGGTTGAGTTGCTGAGTGATTATGACTGCGAGATTCGTTACCATCCTGGTAAAGCGAATGTGGTAGCTGATGCACTTAGTAGAAAGGAAAGAGATAAGTCTATAAGTGTTAGAGCTTTGACAATGATGGAAAGGATTTGACAAAAACGATATTGAAAGCCCAAACTAATGGTTTGAAGGAAGATAATGTTCAGGCAGAAAATTTGGGTAGAATGTTGAAACCATTGTTTGAAGTAAGGTCGAATGGATTGAGTATCTTGAGAATATGATTTGGTTACCATTGTGTCCGTCTAAGGAAGGTTCTTTAGGAGTGCGAGATTTAGTGATGAATGAATCTCATAAGACGAAGTATTCAATACATCCTGGATCGGACAAGATGTATCAAGATCTTAAGAAAGTTTATTGGTGGCCGAATATGAAGGCAGATATGGCACAGTATGTGAATAAGTGTTTAACTTGTGCGAAGGTGAAGGCTGAACATAAGAAATCATCTGGATTATTAGTGCAACCTGAGATTCCTGAGTGGAAAAGGGAGAAGATTACTATGGATTTTGTGACAGGTTTGCCAAGGACTGCAAGTGGTAGTGATATGATATGGGTGATTGTATATAGATTGACTAAGTCTGCTTACTTTTTGCCAATGAAGAAGACAGATAGTATGGAGAGGTTAACAACAGTGTATGTGAAGGAGATTGTTTGTCGACATGGTGTGCCTTTGTCGATAATTTCTGATCGTGTTAGTAGGTTTACTTCAGAATTTTGGAAGTCTTTGCAGAAAGCTATTGGAATGGAGTTATGTTTAAGTACAACATATCATCCGGAAACTGATGGACAAAGTGCGAGAATGATTCAAACGTTAGAGGATATGCTTCGTGCATGTGTGATTGACTTTGGAAATGGTTGGGATAAGCATTTGCCATTGGCTGAATTTTCGTACAATAATAGTTATCATTCTAGTATTAAAGCCGCTCCATTTGAAGCTCTGTATGGACGTAAGTGTAGATCACCAGTGTGTTGGAGTGATGTAACACCCCCAAATTTATACAACTCAATACAGCGGAAGACTCGTTGGTGTTACGGGATAGCACATTACTCACATCATAGACAACGCTTAAAATCGCGTCGTTTATTAATAAAGCATTTCCATTCATAAATATCAAAGTTACATCGGTCCCAAGTCATATTATTTCATACAAAGTTTTACAAAGTATTTGAATGGAAATTGTTGTTTAAGTGCGGGCCATGAATTCTTGTTGTCTTCCCGAGAATTACCTTCAAGTACCTGAGATAAAACATGTTAAAAGAAAAGGTCAGCGATAACGCCGAGTGAATTCATAGAGTTTAATAAAATCCATCAATATAATATCAGTATAAAATTATTACTAAAAATCATTTTGTACAAATCATTTTAATAGGCCATATAATAGCCAAAGTCATTTTATACAAATCTTCATCAAAATCATAATATAGGCGTTTGCCTTAAAAATCATTATACGAGCCAATGTCGTAAAAATATCATACAATACGTCTTATGACGTTGTATGAAAATAAAAACCGTTATATGAATATGGTTATGAAAACCAAAACACGAACATAATATCAATAGTATGACCCTGTATTGCTAGTCAGGCAATACATCGTAATTCGGTGCGTCTAGTAGTATTTCGTTAGTTTGGATTATTATAAGCCGCATGACATTGTTACCTTACTATCACAACAACGGGTAGCTAACCCGATACTAAATTTGCCCATCTAATTTAGCGTGTCGTCACATAGTTCACGCTATGGAAATCTTCTCATACATAAATTCGCTTACCAATCAATGCGGCACGCCGGGATCAACCGTCAAGGCGCGAACTGGGGTGATCGTCCCCAAATAGTACTATTATATGCACAAGCGTCTATCAAATCCCGGTAGTTCACAATTCATGCTAATGGGACTTTTAGTGACATAACCTAACTTTAATAATCCATTTAATTTCATCTATCGGGTCCTTTAATCATTTATCGGGTCATACAATCGGGTCATTCAATCATTCGGGTCCAAATCAATAAACAAACAATCGGGAAAAATGGTGTCCTATTTTTATAAAAACTAACATGTTATCTCCCTCGCGGGTTTATAAAACATTTCATAAAAACATTTAAAGAGTGCGAGGCTATGAACTCACGTTGATGTGGGAAGGCGGTTATCGGAAATTCGGACGTATGGTACGTGCTTCAATCACGGAAACCTAGACAAATAATACTCGTCTTAGAATCTTGTCCAATGACTTTATAAAAATAACAATTATGTATACATATGATGATTTTATATATATATGATGATCAAGTGGGTTTACATATTCTCATTTACTCATTTTTGTGTTTATGTGTCGATAACTTTTATACTAGTTTACTAGTTTTACCTATTTACGTATTTTAAGTCCAATAAACTTATTATAAGTTCTTTAACTTGTTTTAATCCATTTTATACTTATATTATCAGTATTTAAACTTTACTAGTTGGGCCCAAATGGGTTAAGCCCAATAAGTTCTTTTTATAAGAGTTTAACTTATTTAGTCCAATTATTAGTCCAATATGTTTACTTAGCTCGTTAATGTCCGTATGTCATATAGTTCGGGTTTTATCGGTTTTTACTTGTATTAGATACTTATATATCAGTATATGACTTTTAAAAACTTTACATTAGACGGGTTTGATCGTCTAAGTTTTAATTGGCGAAAAACGTTAATTTTACGGTAATAGCCGAAAAAGTCGTAAAAATCAAGTTTATAGTTTTATAACTTATAAAACTTAACAAGTTACCATTTTTATAAAATGTTCACTTATTTACCATTGTACATATTTATATAAATGTATTATATGAGTTAGTGGGTTTTTATTTACATTTTATACTATTTTTATTTGAGTGCTTATATAATACTATTATACTTTAATTTCCAAAATCTGATTTTTATTTTCATCTTCACCAAAACTGCCATATCTAGAGTTCTATATGGAGATAGAAGCTCACATTTTTTTCACATAAACTACATGATATGTGCTCCATTTAACTCTTCTATAGCTACTGTTGAATCATCCTCTAACTATTTTCCAAAAATCGTCCAAAACAGTGAACTCAGATTTGTACTTTAAACTTGTTTTGATCATATCTCACTCATTACAATGATTCCATTGCATGGCCAACTCTCACATGTGTACAAGACCCATAGCTTACTGTATATCAATTTATTCAAGTAATTTTACCAGTTTACCATATGATTCTTTACTGTTTTATACAGCCATCTAAATTAAGCAAGATTTTAACCATTTTACATGTAGTTTTCCATCTTTTTACCCATGTTTATCAATACCAAATCCCCACATATAATTTTTATCATCATTCATCATCATATACATATACATAAATAAAGAAAATACAAGATTACATAATCAAAATAACAAGAGGATAGGAAGAACAATCTTTATACCACCATTAGTGATGAAAAGATGAGGTTTTTGATGAACAAGACTTGGTTCTTGTTATCAAATCTTCAACTTGGAAAATGAACTTCTTGGGTCACTCAAATGGATGATTATCTTCTTGAAAATCAGCCCATAACTCCATGGAAACTTCTTTTTGGATGTTAAGATCACCTCTAATCTTCATAACTTCAACTAGGCTTCAACATATGTTGATTATAGCCTTGGGTTATGGCTAGATTTTTGATCAAAGGGGTGGTTTATGGTGGATATGGACGAATTTTAGAGAGAGTTTTGAGAGAGATTGGTGGTTTTGCATGTAAGATAAATGAACAAATGGTTTGGGTGTGAGTGGTTTTGTTAGTGTTGCTAGTTTGGTGAAGTAGCTAAGACATGTGTCTTAGCTTACTTCTTAAGCTTGACACATCATGTGGTTGTGGCTTATTTTAGCCATCCATGAGTGGGGGTGGGGCAAAAGTGGTTTTGTCTCATCCCCATTTATTTACGGGTACTCCTCGATTCCAGTTTCCTCGATTTGCGTGCCCTCGGGTCGTTTTACGAAAAACGTTTTTATAAATTATGAATCAACGGCACAAAATGAATCTAATAAAAATTGTCTCATCAAAAAAGGAGTTCGAAAATGTAAATACGTAATCCTAAGGTTTCCGGTTTAGTCGTAAAGGACGTTAAATTAAAATCGTAAGTCCTAATCTCTTCTCGTAAATTTGTGAGTTTATGAACCAACACAAATTTAAAATTTCAAAATAATATTCACGGATAAATTTATTTTCTGAAATGTCGGACTGTCACCAAAGACGGTGTATGTAAACGTAAGCACGTAACGTTGAATCCCCCGGTTTAGACGTAGTCGATGCTACTTCAAGACGTAAATCCAAATTACTTCCCAAAAATAAGTGAGTTCATATTATAACATTAAAAATAATATTTTTAAATAATATTTGAGAATAATATATCAATCATAAATTGACGGATTGTCACAGCATTTACCCCTAAACAGGATCTTTGTCCTCAAAGATCATCTTACTACTCGCTTCTTATAGAGTTAAAGCCATGTGGGTATTTCCTCCACATTCGGTCTTTTCTCACAAGTGTAATCCGTTACAATATGCGAGTTTCATCAAACATAACTACGAGAATAAGATCAGGCTTAATGTTGTCTTACTTTCTCTATCCATGATGTTCACGGGTTTCTGATGAATGCAACTTTTCGCCGATCTAAACTTGAAGTCCTAGGGTAGATCCAGCTTATATGCCTTTCAAATCAATCTTTTACATCATCTCAATGGTCCCATACAACGGGGACTTATATCCCATGATTTGTCAGATCATTAATTCATTTTTCCAAGGTTAAAAATTTTGGCATAACTTTGCTACCCATCTGGCACTTCAAGATCTACATTTCATATTCACATAACCTCTTGCCCACTACTGGCAGTCAATAATCAGATCCTAATTTCAACAATCATTTCAGGTTTCGCGGGTCGGGTATTTTGTAAGGTTAGGTTCGCCATCATAAGAAACCTTAAACCTAAAAGACATGTCCAACTCACAATGGGTGTATGTCGGGTGTCTTCATCTCAACTCCTGCTTACAGATGCTCTAAGAATTAGATCATAACAAGATTTGATCTCGATCCTAATACGATAATTAGCAATGATAATCCTCCAAAGGAAAACGATTATACGGTCTATTACCAAAGGTCAATCATTCAAACATAGAACAACGCTTATAGTATTTTGTATCGTTACTTTACCTCGTCCCTTCGATTGGGGTGGTACACAGTACTCTCATCAAGGTTCGTTCTCAATGATTTCTGAGCAAATCTCTAGAAATTCGATGCGAAGCGAGGATCTTGATAAAGATGTTCGATACAGGCACACTATGTTTACATAACTCTTTTGCATTTATCATTAACGGGAATGATATTAGCAGATTTGGTCAGTCTGTCGACGATGACCCAAATCGAATCAAATTCAGATGATGACCTTTGCAATAGCTAGACGTTTACTAATGTATGAGGCGATGTCTGCCTTCATAATTTGTCATTAGTACAACTTCTTCAGACAAAGATTCTTCTAGTTATAAATGACATAAATAGAATACTTATACTTACAAATTCCAACATAAGTATATCTCACAATTCTTCATATTTAGGCAACCATAAACAGCCTTTTTTAAAACATTTAGCGCCATCGGCTTCTCAATTTTGATGGTTCACATTAGCCGTGAAACCTTTCATTATTTATATTATCTCTTTTTGCAAACATCAACTATTTTTATATTGTTCGGCAATTTATTTTGTACTACCATTACTAAGGAGCACATCCTAATTGGTTCCTTATCCTTTCTATATTATGTGTCAGTATCTACATTCACCTTCCTAGATGGAATGGTTATCATGTCCGTATTTAATTCAAAAATTATTTCTTCACATTTTCTCTGTTTTAGTTTCGTCTCAACTATAATTTTTATCCGTTTTACTCAATCCGACGTTTCAAAGCGTCGATAATTATTACAAGTAAATTAATAGTAAATATTAAGTTTTTATGAAACGTAAACGTAAAAATTTTAAATTTCTTAGTTCGACCAATTATATAAAAATGTTCAAAATAAATTTGAATTTAATTAACAAGATTTTTGTTGATTTATCGAAAATATTTAATAAGATTCGTAAATGTTCGAAAAACCTTTGTTTATACTTTGGTCAAAGTTTTCTTAGTTGAAAATCGTTTCAGATTTTAAGTCATGGTTTAAATGCTTTTCCTCAATCTTCTTAGGTTGTCTTAAGGTATGCAAAAACATTTACCCCTAAACAGGAGTTTAGTTAAATGGTTTGTGTATAAGGGAATAATCCCTTAAAAATCCTTTGTTAAAACATTTGTCAAAACATTTCTCCATTTCTTTTTGGTAAAATCCAAAGTCTTAAAAGGGCTCTTAATTTTTGAAGAGTCTATATAAATTCCGTTATCTTATTAATCACACGGTCAAATAATGTAAAGGATTAAGTCTTTAATCATATGTTAATTATTCAAGGTACATGTTTTTTTTGTTCGGCCAATTCAGGGCAATCTATAAATAACTATTAACTCATTCTTATTCTTATAAACAAACAAATGGTCCTTAATGATCACGAGCATGAATTTATCAAATTACAGCCTAAACACGTGATTCACCAAATTTATGAATGCTACATGTGCATTGGTCAATCCAAACGACATCGCGTGAAACTCATAATGTTCATTACAAGTTCCGGATGTAACGATTGGAATAGATAATCTTTTTCGCGGACGCTAAGTTGATGATAACCATGCCGTGGATCAAATCTTTAAAACATACGCTAGAACCTCGTAATGATCGAACAAATCTTCCATTTCGAGTTATGGATATCGTTTTCGATTGTCAATTTACTCAGTTCACAGTAATCTATAAATATAAGGAATGATAACACCATAGCTCTTCATAATGACGAGCTTGGTAGAATAAAAGCTTTCTCCGACAACTCTCTCAGTTGTACGGTAATTCTTTAATTCAGATGGTGCTGACGTACAGTGCACATGCCACAGATGCAGCACCGGGAATATAATCAATACCAATTTCAACTTACCTTAATGGCAAAAGTCTAGGTTATTCATCAATAAATACCTCCTAAAGTTTCAGATAACATAAACATCTTTTAATAAATTCATTTTTAAGTTCTTCTAGATTACAATATCTATGACTAGTTCACAACCATTCACGGTATAATTTCAAGTCTAAATGCAGGATATGGTCATCCATCAAGAATTATTTAGATCACTTTTGATAATCAACATCTTATCATTTAGGGGAATTCTACTCGAGTTCCCATCAATTAAGACAATGTCGTCATGCCATAATCAATCAATCCATTCTACTGGCACTATCAACTTTTTAGTTTTATTGCCGTCGATAAGATGTGAACTTCTCAAAAGACTAATAATAAATCATAATCCTTCACAATTCAAGGATATATGGAGACACAACTACTATTAAAAGAGTAAGGTCAACGCATAATCTATGCGAGAGAATTTCAAATCAGATACAGACGAAAATATTTAACGAATATGAATATATCCCATGTTTTCATAATTTGAGTACGCATTCGAAAGCTCCTCGGATCGTTACCCCGGTCATTCAAATGAAATCAAATCAAAAGAAATGATAGGAACGTCGATACATCCAGTCGGGTATCAACACTCGATAATCAGATACTTTTCCTAAGAATCTCACTACGGGAAAATTGGACAAGAAGGAATTGTCAATTGTCAAATAAGACAATTTTCACAGATGAGTAAATTTGACTCAGAAGAATAGATGCTACAGGCACATATGTAGGTGTCCCTAACAATATGTCCCTATTTTGCACTTTTTGCAGATCTCATAAAATTTAATCTTTCACAATCTTCAACGAAAATGTAGTGTTTATTCATTAGTTTTATAGTGACTACTAATCAGTCTTGCATGGTCCATTCCAAATTGTATGTAGGCGCGCAACTATATAAAATTTCAAGATTAACGATGCAATACTCAGTTCGTCAAAATTTTATCATCCATGTTTATAGTAAAATCATTTTCATGCTTAATTCTTAGATAAGAATCAAGAATAAATTTACAAAGATTTTTTTTTTATGAAAACAATTAAGTTTTCCAAGATGTTTTATAAACAACTTCATTTCGATAACTATCACTTATAAATCTTACTTTGAGTAATCCTTTTAGTGATGAAAATTCAATTTGTCTCAAGGAATACTGTTTTATCTTTATAAAAACAATGAGTGATCTACAGAAGAGTGATGAAAGCTTGTTCACCAAGAATTAACTACGATATGATAGGAAATGAGCTTAGCCAATTAATCATGAGGTTCATGACCTCGATGTCACTCACGAAGAATAATCCACAACGTAACTCAAATCGAGATAAGTACTTGTTCAATGGTTGCATCACTAATGCGAACATTAGGATGAAGCAATAAAAGATAGATAACATCGATACATGTAGAATTTAGAAATCAAAGGTAGTCTTTCCATTAATCACAAACAAGTCAAATTGTACCGTAACACATTACGTGTCACTATGTCATACAATTTACAAAACTCATCCTACCAACTGATATCTCAGTTAAGTTAGGGATTTTTAAAAGATACCACAATGAATACTAATCTACAAGAGTCATTAGGTGTCCTGCCTATCCCGGAAGATCCATCGGTCCCAATTCAGAAGAAGATTTCTTCAATTTATTTATTGGACACTCGGCATCCTCGTTAGTGTACAATGGTCTAGGAACAACACTTAACACGAATCAATAGTCAATTAAAACCTTATAATTCAATCACAGAACTTAATGACTTCCTTTTAACAATCTCATATTCAATACGGGTTAAATTTTACTTTATTCAAGTTTCAACCAATTTTATACTCAATTCGATATCCTACGTCATTTCCCAATACTTTCATCCTTATTCTTACACCTTAAAAGGGCAATAAAAGCTCGATATGATCAATACTTAATTTCTAATCCTATAACTCCTTTATCAATAATTATCAAATGAGTCACTAGCATGAGATGACTCACACATTCAATTAGATTTCTCGGAAAGGTATTAGTGGAATGAGGCTTTTGGGTAATGGTTCCAATGACAGCCTCAAGTGCAACATTCACCCTTTCGATTTCAATTTAAGAATTTGATGACAACAAATCAGATGACATCTTTCTAGGTGATAACGTTTTGTCAAACTCCACTCTATAAGAAAAGATCGTCATGACATCGATATCAGATTTAATCTCGCCAATTCTTCTTTCAATTTCACAATCAACTAATATCTACATTTCTACGAATATCAACCATTTGTTGGGATCATAAATATCCACAACTTGGTTTAGATCTAGGATAGCTAGAATTCCTACGAGAATAGCTTCGATTGATTTGCTAGGGGAGTTAGGGTTACTTGTGACAATCTACGTCGTATAAATACCTCGTATAAATATAGAAATAATCATCAAACAATCATGTAATAAAATTACATCATATATATATAATCCAAGTTATATATATATAAAATAACACTTCTCAGTATGGCCTTGTCGGTAACTCAGGAATTCTTCGGCACCGTTATAGTCAAAAGATTTTTAGACATTTTTAGAAAAATGTTTATAGTTAAAATATTTTGAAATGTTTTATTCAAAACCTTGGTTTTAAAAATCTTTCGTTCTCTATAACGAGAGCTCTGGTACCAAACTGTAACACCCCCAAATTTATACAACTCAATACAGCGGAAGACTCGTTGGTGTTACGGGATAGCACATTACTCACATCATAGAAAACGCTTAAATCGCGTCGTTTATTAATAAAGCATTTCCATTCATAAATATCAAAGTTACATCGGTCCCAAGTCATATTATTTCATAAAAAGTTTTACAAAGTATTTGAATGGAAATTGTTGTTTAAGTGCGGGTCATGAGTTCTTGTTGTCTTCCCGAGAATTACCTTCAAGTACCTGAGATAAAACATGTTAAAAGAAAAGGTCAGCGATAACGCCGAGTGAATTAATAGAGTTTAATAAAATCCATCAATATAATATCAGTATAAAATTATTACTAAAAATCATTTTGTACAAATCATTTTAATAGGCCATAAAATAGCCACAGTCATTTTATACAAATCTTCATCAAAATCATAATATAGGCGTTTTCCTTAAAAATCATTATACGAGCCAATGTCGTAAAAACATCATACAATACGTCTTATGACGTTGTATGAAAATAAAAACCGTTATATGAATATGGTTATGAAAACCAAAACACGAACATAATATCAATAGTATGACCCTGTATTGCTAGTCAGGCAATACATCGTAATTCGGTGCGTCTAGTAGTATTTCGTTAGTTTGGATTATTATAAGCCGCATGACATTGTTACCTTACTATCACAACAACGGGTAGCTAACCCGATACTAAATTTGCCCATCTAAGTTAGCGTGTCGTCACAAAGTTCACGCTATGGAAATCTTCTCATACATAAATTCGCTTACCAATCAATGCGGCACGACGGGGATCAACCGTCAAGGCGCGAACTGGGGTGATCGTCCCCAAATAGTACTATTATATGCACAAGCGTCTACCAAATCCCGGTAGTTCACAATTCATGCTAATGGGACTTTTAGTGACATAACCTAACTTTAATAATCCATTTAATTTCATCTATCGGGTCCTTTAATCATTTATCGGGTCATACAATCGGGTCATTCAATCATTCGGGTCTAAATCAATAAACAAACAATCGGGACAAATGGTGTCCTATTTTTATAAAAACTAACATGTTATCTCCCTCGCGGGTTTATAAAACATTTCATAAAAACATTTAAAAGAGTGCGAGGCTATGAACTCACGTTGATGTGGGAAGGCGGTTATCGGAAATTCGGACGTACGGTACGTGCTTCAATCACGGAAACCTAGACAAATAATACCCGTCTTAGAATCTTGTCCAATGACTTTATAAAAATAACAATTATGTATACATATGATGATTTTATATATATATGATGATCAAGTGGGTTTACATATTCTCATTTACTCATTTTTGTGTTTATGTGTCGATAACTTTTATACTAGTTTACTAGTTTTACCTATTTACGTATTTTAAGTCCAATAAACTTATTATAAGTTTTTTAACTTGTTTTAATCTATTTTATACTTATATTATCAGTATTTAAACTTTACAAGTTGGGCCCAAATGGGTTAAGCCCAATAAGTTCTTTTTATAAGAGTTTAACTTATTTAGTCCAATTATTAGTCCAATATGTTTACTTAGCTCGTTAATATCCGTATGTCCTATAGTTCGGGTTTTATCGGTTTTTACTTGTATTAGATACTTATATATCAGTATATGACTTTTAAAAACTTTACATTAGACGGGTTTGATCGTCTAAGTTTTAATTGGCGAAAAACGTTAATTTTACGGTAATAGCCGAAAAAGTCGTAAAAATCAAGTTTATAGTTTTATAACTTATAAAACTTAACAAGTTACCATTTTTATAAAATGTCCACTTATTTACCATTGTACGTATTTATATAAATGTATTATATGAGTTAGTGGGTTTTTATTTACATTTTATACTATTTTTATTTGAGTGCTTATATAATACTATTATACTTTAATTTCCAAAATCTGATTTTTATTTTCATCTTCACCAAAACTGCCATATATAGAGTTCTATATGGAGATAGAAGCTCAAAGTTTTTTCACATAAACTACATGATATGTGCTCCATTTAACTCTTCTATATCTACTGTTGAAGCATCCTCTAACTATTTTCTAAAAATCGTCCAAAACAGTGAACTCAGATTTGTACTTTAAACTTGTTTTGATCATATCTCACTCATTACAATGATTCCATTGCATGGCCAACTCTCACATGTGTACAAGACCCATAGCTTACTGTATATCAATTTATTCAAGTAATTTTACCAGTTTACCATATAATTCTTTACTGTTTTATACAGCCATCTAAATTAAGCAAGATTTTAACCATTTTACATGTAGTTTTCCATCTTTTTACCCATGTTTATCAACACCAAATCCCCACATAATATTTTTATAATCATTCATCATCATATACATATACATAAATAAAGAAAATACAAGATTACATAATCAAAATAACAAGAGGATAGGAAGAACAATCTTTATACCACCATTAGTGATGAAAAGATGAGGTTTTTGATGAACAAGACTTGGTTCTTGTTATCAAATCTTCAACTTGGAAAATGAACTTCTTGGGTCATTCAAATGGATGATTATCTTCTTGAAAATCAGCCCATAACTCCATGGAAACTTCTTTTTGGATGTTAAGATCACCTCCAATCTTCATAACTTCAACTAGGCTTCAACATATGTTGATTATAGCCTTGGGTCATGGCTAGATTTTTGATCAAAGGGGTGGTTTATGGTGGATATGGACGAATTTTAGAGAGAGTTTTGAGAGAGATTGGTGGTTTTGCATGTAAGATAAATGAACAAATGGTTTGGGTGTGAGTGGTTTTGTTAATGTTACTAGTTTGGTGAAGTAGCTAAGACATGTGTCTTAGCTTACTTCTTAAGCTTGACACATCATGTGGTTGTGGCTTATTTTAGCCATCCATGAGTGGGGGTGGGGCAAAAGTGGTTTTTTCTCATCCCCATTTATTTACGGGTACTCCTCGATTCTAGTTTCCTCGATTTGCGTTCCCTCGGGTCGTTTTACGAAAAACGTTTTTATAAATTATGAATCAACGGCACAAAATGAATCTAATAAAAATTGTCTCATCAAAAAAGGAGTTCGAAAATGTAAATACGTAATCCTAAGGTTTCCGGTTTAGTCGTAAAGGATGTTAAATTAAAATCGTAAGTCCTAATCTCTTCTCGTAAATTTGTGAGTTTATGAACCAACACAAATTTAAATTCCAAAATAATATTCACGAATAAATTTATTTTCTGAAATGTCGGACTGTCACCAAAGACGGTGTATGTAAACGTAAGCACGTAACGTTGAATCCCCCGGTTTAGACGTAGTCGATGCTACTTCAAGACGTAAATCCAAATTACTTCCCAAAAATAAGTGAGTTCATATTATAACATTAAAAATAATATTTTTAAATAATATTTGAGAATAATATATCAATCATAAATTGACGGATTGTCACAAGTGAGGTAGGAGAAAATCAATTGACTGGGCCTGAAATGATATTTCAGACGACTGAAAAGATTGTACAAATTAAGAAGCGTTTGTTATATGCTAGAAGTAGACAAAAGAGTTATGCTGATAACCGAAGAAAACCATTGGAATTTGAAGTAGGAGACATGGTTATGCTGAAAGCATCTCCATGGAAAGGAGTAATACGTTTTGGAAAGAGAGGAAAGTTAAGCCCGAGATATATTGGACCATTTAAGATTATCCAAAGGATTGGATTGGTGGCTTATAAGTTAGAGTTTCCTGATGAACTTAAGGCTATTCATAATATTTTTCATGTTTCTAATCTGAAGAAGTGTTTAGCTGAAAGGGATGTGGTGATTCCATTAGAGGAAATTCAACTTGATGATAAGTTGCATTATATAGAGGAACCTGTAGAGATTATGGATAGGGAAGTTAAGAAGTTGAAGCATAGTAGAATTCCGATTGGGGAAAGTGAGATGGGACTCTAGACGTGGGCCAGAGTTTACGTGGGAACGTGAGGATTTCTTTAAGGACAAGTATCCTCATTTGTTTAGGAAGGATTAAGTGCCGCGGACGTCGCTTCTTTTAAGAAGGGGGGGATGTGACAACCCAAAACCGAGGTCATTGCTTAATCTTATTTTACGATTATTTTTGAAATTTTTAGATGAATTTGAATGATATTTATTTTGGAGGTTTATGTTTAAACCGATGTTGGAAGGTTTATATTTTAATTTAAATAAGTATAAGGAGTATTAGCAAGCGTGATGTCGATGGATGCCAAATATTTTACGTCTTCTTGTCGGTTGTTCTATTTTTGATGTTTTATTTTAAATGACGTGTTAAGTCGAGTTGGGAGTCGACATTATTATATTTGAGGTACGTTTTAAAATTTTAAAAGTATCTTTATGAAACCCGAGCCCCGTAAATATTTTCAAAATTGACTAATAGTTATTTCCCTCTTTTTAGCTAAATATTTTCATTTTGAGCCACAACTATTGCAAAATCACAACCAAGGTCCCTCAAGCACTATATATAAGCTTAAAAATAAACACACACTTCATAAAAACCACTCACAAAATTTTCATCTTCTCTTTCTTTTTTTCTTGTGTATGCCGTGACCTCCTCCCACCCACCAAACCCATACATTTTTCAATTTTGCTCCATTTTAACAATGAATTGAGCTAAACTAAAACAAGTCCCTATCTTATAATTGATCGAGGATCATTTTGGTATAAGAAAATCTTACATGCAAGTCATTTTTATTTTTTGATGTTGGTAGGTAGAAGCCATGATCATGCATGGTGTTTGATTGTGGTAAATTACACCTCTTGTTTAGGAAAACAAAAGAGGGTAAATGAGCGGTAAGTATTAAACAAATGACTTTAGGAAAAATCAAGTGTTAATGACCCTTATGAAGTTCGTTTCCCAAGGAGGTATATGTGTGTGAAAAACTTGTTAAGTGTTTGTGATTAATGATTGGTTTAGAAGGGGATGAGAAAAGAAGATGACGAAGACGTGAAAATAATACTACGACGACAAAACGTAAAACCGTAAAAACTACAAAAATAAAAATTAATTCTAAAAATTACCAAAAATTCACCAAAAATCAAAATAAATAAACTAAGAGTTTACCAATGATCAAAACTTTTTCAAACCTTTTAAATAATTAAATATTCAATTTTTAAATGCTAATTAAAGCCCTAAAAATCAAATAAATTATCAAAAAGCTCAAATAAAGATTTTTCAATTGGTAAACCTCTAAAATGACCTAAAAAGATTAAAAACTATTTCTAAAAAATTTTAAACTAATAAAAACTATTTAAAATGATTTAAAAACTATTAAAACATAAAATAATTATAAAAATTAATCTAAAAGTGATAAAATTATTCTAAAAGTTGCTAAATTCTTATTTTAATGTATTAAACATAAGAAAAATGTAAAAAGTTGGAAAATGTGAAATTTGAAAAATAACAATAAAATAACATTAAAATAATATTAAAAATCCGAAAATTATAAAAAATTCTAAAAACTTGCAAACTAGTTTATTTTAACCTAAATAATCAGAAAATCAAAGTGTAATGACCAGAATACCCCTATTGGGCCCTCAAATAGGCCAAAACCAAAAACAGTCAAACCAAATGGGCTTTTTGGGCTCAAAAAGTCAAACTTGGCCCAATTGACTTGGAAAAGCCCTATCTGACTCAAAATTTAATTCTAAGAACAAAACTCTAAAGGCCCAAAAGCTGAATGTGAGCTTATCACAGCTTAATAAGCAAACAGCTTATTCTTATTGGGCCTTTTAGCCCATTAAGCAATAAGCTAATGCCATAAGCTCTAATTTGACACACAACCTTCTTTTGGGATGCTTATGAGATCTGTAAAAAGAAATTTTGAAAGCACACTAAATAAGCCAGAAATAAGCAAAGTAAAAATCCACAAAACGACAAAATAGTCGGGCTTGAGATTTAGGGCACCTCAGAATCTCTAGTTTGTTGCAAAAGCTCACAAATAGCTTAACTAAGAATAATCAAACAAGAAAATCATAGAAAGCCAAGTAGAATAAGCTGTAAGAACCAATAATCTGGCTGAAAAAGCCAAATAAGCTAGTTTTCTAGCAAAAGCTTAACCAAAAGACTTGTAACCTTCCAGATTTGTTATTAAGCTAAGAAAAATGATTTCTATTACAAAATACAAGTTGTTTCATGTGCCAATAAGCAGTTCTCAAAAATAAGCCAATTTGTGCTTATTTGACCAAAAGTCAAAGTACTCCAAAGTTCACCAAATGATCAGGAAAGGTCTATGGGCTTGTTATAAGCAACTTTTGTGAAGGACTCAAGGAGGGGGCCTTGTGAATCAAGAGGTCAGTTGACCTTTTGATGGCAGATTTTGGCAATAAGGGCTTAATAAGCCAGTTAGCTTATAAGCCAGATACAAAGCACACCAAATAGCAAAATCCACTCACAAGCAGCACTTAAACAAGTTCCAAGCAGCAAAATCACAAGGCATACACTAGGATAACAAATGCAAGCACAAAATGAGGTGGTCACTTTTTTGATGCAAATGACCACTTCAGCCAACTTTGATAAGCTATAGCAATCACAATAAGCCACCAAATTCAACAACCAGATAACCAATAGATAGCTTATCACCTAAACTATTCCCAAACCTGATTTCAGACCTTAGATCCAAGTAACAAAGAAGTTATTGGATCTGATTTGTTTGACCAATTTTAAAACCACTTTTATCAGATTTTTGCAAAACTTCAAATCCCTTTTCCAATCTTTCAGAAACTTAACCAATGACTAAAACTTGTATATTAAGACTTGTTTAGACCACCCAAACCCTAAGAACCAAGGGCTCAAGGCCACAAGGCCTTATGAACCAGTAATCCCAAACAACCCTTAATCAACCACTTTTCAAACAAACTTATGATTTTTAAACACAACCTATTGATTTTAATGATCAAATAGCTACACTAGGTGACAACTAAAAGATACCAACCATAAAACACAAAGCACAAACACAAGAACACAAAATCAAAGCTCAAAATCCAAAACAGGCAGTAACATATGATTTTTGAGAGGAATCTTAACAAGAGGTTATACCTGCCCTCCACAACATCCTAGGAGGGCCAGCTATGCTCCTTGGACCTTGTTCAACAACTAGAACAAGACCAAGGTACTTCAACAAAGGATATGCAAGACTGCCTTGGTTGATGGTTCAAAGTAGAACCTCAAGGACTTGATTTCTTCAACACAAGCAACAAACAACTCAACCAAGGGCTCTAATCCCTTCACAAGCTTGGTGTCAACAAGCTTGCAAGAGCTTATAGCTTATGGTTAAGGATTAGTACACAAAAATAAGCAAAATCAGAAACCTTCTTTCAAGCTTTTTCAAACTTGAAAAACTTACCAAACATAAACGTCCTTGAACCAAATTATTCAAGCACACTTATAGCAATCAATGGAACTCAGAATCACCTTTAAACAACACCAACTTTCAAAAACATAAAAAGGAATTACAATTTTCTCAAAATACCAACTTTTATAAATTTCAAAAAGGAATTACAAGTTTAAAAGGTAAAGACTGGAACAAAGGGACTCTCAAATGCTGAGGTCTCCTTTTATAGACAAATGCCAGGCTACACTATTCACAAACCCTAGCACTGAATTCTCTAAAATGCCCTTGAGGTCTTCTAGGCGTTTCTTGCTGATGAGCTGTCCAAAATGCATCTAAACCGTTTAAAATAGCTTTGTGATGAAGCAATGAGTGTCAGCTGTTGATCTTGACACGTGGCTAAGCTCGGAGAACAAGTTGTGTTTTGATTGGTGGACGGGTTTGAATGGTGGGGCCTCTTGGTGAGTGGGAGTGAGGGTTTTAAGGTTGGGATGGGAATATAGGCGTGTGAATCAAGTGTGAGTAAGGGTAATTGAGTTTTACCCTTTGTTTAAGTGATGGGAGTTACTGGGTTCATCATGGTGAACAGTGGTAACTTTTGATCCGATTTTGGGGGATTGGAAATTGTTTGGCACAATTTCATGTTTAAATGTTTCAATAGCACACATTTGGCCCTTGTATTTTGGTAAAACATGTATAACACGTTTTTCAGCCTAAAAACTTCCTTCCCTTTGTTATTATCTTTCACACTTTGGCAGTTTTGGCACAAAACTTTGGAAAAGGATTTTAAAGGGTTATTTTTGCCATTTTGAGATATTTCAAGGACTGATTTTGGACATTCTTGATCTTCAAAGGTCTTCAATGTATCTTTGGCTTGATGAGGGACCATAATTGACAATTTGGAATTGTTGAGGGACTAATCTTGCCATTTCTTCAAAGTTGAAGGACCATTTGTGTAATTTTGACAAACTTAAAGGACCAAACTTGTAATTATGAATATACAAGGGTTTTAAGTGTCATTTCTTCAATAAATGAGGATCAATCTTGCATATCTTCAAGTCTTCAAGGGTATTTGTTGAATATTCCATGATTTAGGGCCCGGTTCTTTGTACGGCTTCGTTTCTCGTGTCCGTTTTTCCTTGTATCTTGTGATCTTTTGTCTTTTTCAAGATATCCATACCTAAAATACACAAGTAAACAAACACAAGCATATATATGGTATTTTATGACATTTTTATGCATTAAAAGCCCGAAAAGAACGATGAGATCATGTATAAATGCCATCTCATCAGTGTTCTTGCCATGATCAATGGTGATTGTTGAAAGAATTTTGTTAAAAACTTCATTTTGATTCAAAAGTTTTGATTTTGATAATGATTTAGATGTTATGGTTCATATATGTTGATGTTAGGGTATAGGAATGATCATTTTCATGGTTGGTTTTGATCAAAAAGGTGATTTTGTACAAGTTTTTGATGGTCATTTTATAACAGTAAGTAAACTGTAAAATCCGAATTTATATGTTTTTAAAATGGCTTAACTTATAGCCTAGGGTTGTAGATAATTTTATTAGCTTCGATTTGATATAACGTAGAGCTTCTAGCTCCAAACGAGCGCGAAGTTATGATGTTTTGATTGATCGTATACCGGGAGACGAGTATCGGCACTACATATAGTTGTTGTCGATATTTGGATCGAATCTCGGGGACTCTAAATTGAAGTTTTGAAATATTTAACCTACTGATAATGAGGTGTTTACCTTAGAGGTTGAGTTTACTTTAAAACCCGAGTGTCGGTTTTGTAAACAGAGTCGTTTAAAGAAGTTAAAACGGTTGTATGAAAAATTTACGTAAATCTGTCCGGATTTTGTAGTTTGAAAATGAGTCGGGGAAAGGACTTTAAAAGTAATTTCATTTGATAAACATGTAGGAGGACTTTCTATATATAGTAAGTTAGTTTATCGAGTCGTTTCATAAACGGTTGACAAGTTTAAAAGGGGTAAATAAGCTAGTACATGTAGTATGTGCCGGCGGACTTTGTTAAAAGTGTAAAATGGTAAAGTAAAATATGTAGTAAAGTATAATGAAGTTATTTATATCATTTTCTCTCGAGTTTATTGTGACTTTATGAGTTTGAGTTTGATGTTGTTTTGTATGATTTATTTCTCGAGTCATTATTAATGAACGCGCCTTATTTGATAGGTAGCGGTTCTCGTGTTTGAAAGGCATCCATTATCATCGACGATCATCTCGCTAGATCTCTTATACTAAGGTGAGTCAGTAGCCTCGCTTTTTATGCTAGCTACTAAATGTTTTATACCCGCGAGAGGGATACATGCGGATTTGAAAATAAATGAACACAAGTCATGAGTAATTGTTGGACCCGAATGTTGCCTAAGTTGATTACATTGTATTGAGTACCTTGTTGCTAAAGACCCTAAATTCATGAGCCGTTAACTATCTTCTGACTTGATGTTGTGAGTCGGGAATAGCCGCTTATTATAATGATAGTACTATTGGGTTGACAACCCTATCCGAGACCAGGGCTTTACGTTGAGTAACCCGCTGGGAAGGATAATTTTACGAGAATAAGAATGTTGTATTCTAGCAACTAATACCCTAGAGGGGCAATGGTTTTATTCTAGTCATGCCGGCATTTGGAGTGGGTGACTATTTGGTTAAGGGGTCGATGTCATGAGCTTAAATACAATGTTTATTATTGCCTTGAATATAGATTGTGTGTACGACAATTCTATAAATGATTATGATTGATTTTCTTCTTGTGTTCAAATGTGCTTTGATAAACCTATAGACTCGCTCAACATTATTGTTGACTCATTTTAGCATGTATTTCAGGTAATAGGAAGTGATGGAGCATGGAGCTTTGCTGTGGAGGTTGTGGCTTGGCTTTTGGAAGAATGTTGGTCTAAAAGCTGTTTCTATCCTTTACTGTTGAACAATTTACTTTATGTTGATGTACTGTACTAAACTTGTTGGTTGTTGGTCGAGATCCATGGGGACTAATCGCTTTACTCTGGTGTCGTTTTAGTGCAATCATGGGATGAAATTTATGTTTTAGACCTATTATGAAAAACAGTAATGGGAAAAATGCACAGGTTTATAGGAATCAGAAACTTAAAAATGACAAACCTAAGTTTGATCACTCAAGGGTAGCTAAACAAATTAAAAATAACTCTACCAAAAGTTTTGTTCCTAGGGCAGTACTTATGAAACAAGTTCTAATACCTTTAAAGTCTGGTAAACCAAGTACCGGCAAGTCTAGACCTGCAAGTACTGCTAGACCAAACTTAAGTACTGTTGGTTTAAATTTTGTAAAACCAAAGTTCTCCAAGACTTCTAAGAAGGTTTTTGAAAAAGTTAAAACACCTAGAAGTAAGGATAAAAACAAACCAGTGCAAATGTGGGTTCCTAAAAGAGATAAATCATGTGTTAAAACAAGTACCGCTAAAGCAGTACTTAAGGCAAAGAAGTCTGAGCACATAGAGTCACCCTATGTCTTTGCCTACATAAATGAAACCATGAAGTATAAGAGCAAAAGTAGCATTACTGGGAATGCTTCAGTACAAACTCTTAAATGTGTAGGTCCCACAAGATCCGAGCCAAATGTGGCTTGGGTCCCTGTTAAAAACTAATGAGTTTTATTTGTGTGCAGGGGCATCTAATTGATGAATTGAAAGATAAAGGTATAGTAGATAGTGGATGCTCAAGACACATGACATGAAACAAAGATTTTCTTGCTGAATTTGAAGAATTCAGAGGAGGTCCAATAGCCTTTGGAGGTAGCAAAGGTAGAATCACTGGCAAAGGGAAAATCAACACTACAAAGTTAGAATTTGAAGATGTGTTCTTTGTAAAAGAATTGAATGAGTTCAATTTCTTTTCTGTATCACAAATGTGTGATAAAAAGAACAAGTGCTGTTCACAGACAAAGACTGCTTGGTGCTGTCTAAAGACTTTGAGATGCCTAAGGAATCTCAAATACTGCTTAAAGTACACAGGCAAGAAAATATGTACACCTTTAATCTTCATACTATTACTCCAATAGGTGGTATTACATGTTTGCTAGCTAACGCTTCTTTAGATGAGTCAAATTTGTGGCATAGAAGGTCAGGTCATGTGAATTTCAAGAATCTTAATAGATTAGTGAATAGGAATTT